>CM054180.1:118649972-119269972 GCA_028829895.1 Sinotaia quadrata
AAGTGACTCTAATCCAATGAACTGGCTTAGGATGAACTGAATTTTCTAAATCTTGTTAACTTTTCTTTTTATTAAATTTCTTGTTATTATTTTTAAAACGCGTGTTTGTTAGTTCTATCGTTATTTTCGTAGTTCAAGTGATAATGTAATGAGTACGTCTTGTCCTCTGTTCGTTAATTGTAATCATTATATATATATTATTCATAAACATTAAATCTCAGCTGAATCTGAGTTGGGGGCGGAGCCAAATTGGCGACGTATCAGTATATCAGCGTAACAGTTGCAGATATACATATTTAACCAGTGACCCATACTCTGCACCGGCACTTGTAGATGTCTTGTATCATAGCTAATTATACAGAGTTGGTATAAGTCATTATTACAAAGTCACCCCAGAGTATAGCGGCGACAGAATACTTTATATGAAAATCTCTGTTTTAGTTTTACTCTTTATTGTTAACGAATATACTCAAAGTTAAAAATTACTGACGTTCAATTGGTTTCTTTTGTTCTGCTTAAATTGCTCAGGCTCACTTAGTTTGTTTTTTTAAAATAGTTTAAGCACTAAGCATTTACATTAAAGAAATATTATGGAAATCGAGAAAAAACAGCCCAAAGTAAATAGTCCTGACCAAAAATTTTAGTAAATGAAAGCCGCTAAAATAGGCAATCTCTTATGTTTATTTTAAAGTATGTATTATTTTGTAAAGAAATATATGATTTTCTTTTGTTGAATATCATAAATTAGTTTCTTAACTACTATTACTTAATCTTTATTATTGTACGGGCTACATTATTTTGACCTTCTATACTGATAATTTAGTTTGACTATTCTAGTATATCTATACTTAATATTTCGTGAACAGACTCAGTATAATGGGCAGATGACCATAGAAATATTTAATGCACTTTTACAATAGCATGTCTTGGTTGCCTTACGACAGTCTGGATTATCTTCCTTTAATCGCTCACAAAATGTGCATTTTATTATTTTTAGAATTTGACAGACACTTAAAGGATTTTAATATTAATTTAAATAAAACTTATTCAAAGTTTTAAAATTTTGCACTTTTTAATCTTTAGTACCTTTAATAAAATTTACATTTAAAAACATTTTGCAATAAAGATAAATAAACAACTTTTCTTTACATGATCTTTTTCTCTTAGGCTATTTGATTAGGGCTACTTTGCCTTTTGTCTTGTTGACAGTTCTATTAATACAAATTTTATAACATTGAATTTACCTATTAATGTATTATTCTATCAAGCATATTCCAAAATCAATGCCATATCACATATCTTCATCACTTGCATTCAAAACCTTTAGTGCACCTAAGCAAAACCTCTCTTTGTATCGAGTAACGATTTTTGAAATTACATTTGTCTGTTAACTGGCTATGTTACTGCAAATTATTATTTTATTAATTTTTAATGCCGTTGATATTTTTCATTGTCTGCGTTTTGCAGCACATCAAAGATATTTCTGAATACAATTTACTTCACTAAAATAAGGTTTCAGACAAAATAGAGTTAAAAACATCCCTTTAATATTCAAGGTAATATGCGTGAAAAACGTTTGCTATTGTGTTGCAATTTATTGCTCACGCTGTGATGAAGCAAAAGCAATTTTGTTTTTGTCATATACAGTCATGTAAATTGCATTGAGTTTTAAAAGTAGGAGTATAATTTCAATGGAAATTAAATTATTTTCCCAACAAACTGTACAATTCAGAGTAAATTGTGAACACACATACCAAAGTATAGAAGTAAATTGTGCTGGTCAAGTCAGTGTTAATGTGTGAAGTGAGGAAAACTTAAAATGAAAATATAGTGATACAGCCAAAAGAAAAAGAAAACTCAACTGTTACATCAGTTACATCGTTTAACCTCTTATTGTCTGGAGAATTTTGAAATGACTACTTTATATAGATTCTGAGATTTTTGCAAAATAATGTTCATGAAATGTTTTCTTGATATTTCTGCGCAATTCCAAAAAAAAATAATTTTAAAATTGAAAAGAATTATGGCAGATATTAAATTCTAAAATATGTTAGTTGTTTCCATAGTAACGTTCCCCAGCTTTCTTTAGAAGGCAGACCCTTCCACTCACCAAGGAGCGTGCAACTACAGACGAAAAGATGGACGGGGAGAATCTACTGCCCTTAAAATGGATGAACTTTTTACTTTTTATTCATTATTTATTGCTCTAGACCCCACCCCTTTAATGTTGTGTGTGGATGTTTTCTGGATTGATTAACAGCCGTGCGAAAGTACCCCTATATTATTGAGAATGTATTCTCAAAATTAGCTTTATTCAAAGCGTCTGTTTGGTTTTTTAAGTGGTGCGCAGTGCGTGTGTTTGTCCGTTCGTTCACTTTACACATTCATACACATGCATACACTCACATAACCGACTCTCAAACTTTACCCGGCACTCAAAATAAAATTTACACCCCCACAAGAACATCGTGGTGTCTGAGTGCGAGAGTTTATTAAATTCCATCATGCAGACTCGATGCATCATCGGCTAGGCCACCACCCCCTCCCAGGTGCTGGTGACAATTCCTATCATTAGTATTACTACTGAAATTATTATCATGATGTCAAGATTCCTATCATTAGTATTGTTAATGTTTTGTCGTAAAATAAATTTTCATGCAACTGATTACATCTTGGTTTAATTGGATTTACTTCCAGTGACACAACGCCATCCTATTATTATTATTATTATTATTATTCAGTCTCTTTCCACGACTTCTGTTTGACTGTCGGCTGTGATTCAAGGTCTCGGAATCTTACCAAGATTCTGGGAGATCCAAGGTTTTACGGAGGATGTGGGCACTTCCGAGGAGCGCTGCTTTGAGTAGTGGCGCGATTCTGTGGTTTCCAGGGAGTTTATTCAGGTAGCCTTCCAATTCTGATGTTATGTTCCCCAAGGCTCCTATCACTATTGGTATCACTTCTGCTTTTACATTCCACAGTCTCTGGATTTCTAATCTGAGGTCTTGGTATTTTTCTATTTTTTCTCTTTCTTTTGTTTTTATGTTTCTATCACTTGGAACAACGACATCAATAATTGTTACTGTTCTGTTGGTCTTATTGAGAACTACAATGTCTGGTCGTCTTGCAGGAATCACCCGGTCTGTTCTTATCTCGAAGTCCCACAGTATTTTGACTTCTTCTGTTTCGATGACTGCTTCTGGTTGATGCATCCATGTTCTTTCTGGGGTTTTTATGCCATAGTTCTCACACAGATTTCTATGTATGTGTTTTGCCACTTCATTGTGTCGTTTGGTGTATTCTGTTCCAGCCAGAACCTGACATCCAGATAGTATGTGTTCTGTTGTCTCATCCATGGATTTGCAAAGTCTACATTTGGAATCATTTGAAATTTTCATGATTTTCGTTTTGTGTGCTTTGGTGTTGAGTGCTTGATCTTGTGCAGCTGTTATGAGTGCTTCTGTTTCTGCTTTCAATCCTGCCTCTTTCAACCATTTGTACGTTGATTGCTTTGTTGATATTTCGTCTGCTTGTCGTACATATTGGCCATGTAGAGGTTTCTGTCTCCAGGTATGTGCTAGTTCTTGCTTCGTTGTTTTCTTCCATGTTTCTTTGTCTGTTTCTGGTGGTTGGAATAGTCCACTCCTTTTTACTAATTCTATCAGTGGATCATCTTTATTGTTATTCCAGATGTAGTCCACAAGGCCAATGACTTCTCCTTCAATGACATGTTTAATTTTCTTGAGACCTCGGCCTCCCATTTTTCGAGATACATAGAGTCTGTCTACGTCTGCTTTTGGGTGTAAGGCTTTATGTATTGTGAGTATTATTATTATTATTATTATTATTATTATTATTATTATTATTATTATTATTATTATTATTATTATTATTATTATTATTAATTATTCATCCATAAATAATTCGAAGTGATGAGAATCTTAATTTATGTTATTAATAATTCTGCAGAAGACATCACTTGTCTCTTTCAGTGGATATGCGAGCACTGTAAACGTTTTTTCTCTTCCACAACATTAAAGGCAAACATTCACTATCACATAGTATTTCAGTAATAAATCAGTTTTTAATCTGTATTTAGCGAGCCCCCACCTACCTACTATCTTTTCCCTCATATGGTTATCAATATGTGTAAGAAGGCCAATAAATGTAACAAAAAATTTATTAAATCAACAAATATATGGTATAGCAGATAGATGAAAAGATTACTTGACATTAGTATTTCCATGAACTATGTTTGAATAGTTTCAATGTTTATAGAGTCTTATATCCCAAAACATAATTCAACAGACTACTGTCGTTATATAAATCATATGGTAATTTCTTATCAGAGAACAGAAATAGAGTTATAGAGATTATAGTGATAATAGTTTGTACATAACCTTGTCTAGGTGATTCCACAATAATCATTCATATGATTATCACAAGTTTATTGTCAAATAGAATTGTCAGTTTCATGTGTTTTTTGCATGTGGTAGATCACTAAAAGGCTGCTTATTCTCTTGAGGCTAATTTAGCACTCTTTAGCCACATTAGGTCCCTCATAAGAACAATAATGTAATAATTTGCAGTCTTCCTTGTACTAGAAATTGCATGATATAGTCGAGCATACTTTGCCACCACATCAAAAGAGTGCAGTGTATCCTTACACTTACTCTCTGGGGATAGAGACTTTTCGTATCTACCACGGTCATAGCAATTTATAAATCAGTAAACTGACAGATCTAGTAAGGCCATGAAGGCTGCTTCTTCCCATTAAAATATAATCAGGGAACAAACACTAAGTTTCTTGTTTATTCATTCCTAACTCCATTCTTTCTTATTTTCTAGTCTCAACTTACAGTTTCCTGAAAAACAGTATTTATTAGTCCGATACCTGCACACAGCATAATAAATACAGCATATCAATTTTATGAACTTGTTCACTGAAACAATGTCAAGTCCTTAGCATACTACATTCAAGCATCACAGTTCACAGTTTGTAGAAATAATATTCTATTAACATAATACAGCTCTATGTAAAGTGCAAGTATAACTTATAAATAGCAAAATGCATGAAATATTTCTAAGTCCATTCTCTCAGTCAGTTAACTCAACATTAAGCTAGTAGTTGCCTTTCATGACCAGACTCTCACACCAAATTCAAAATGATTAGAAATTAAACACTTTTCAATAGGTAAACTTTTGATCAAAGCCCATTGGCTGGTCTCGTTCTTGTAAATCTTAACCATTAGGTAATAAAAGCTGCTCATCCACTTAAAACCAGTTTAGATTACATCAGCAAGTCTATAAAATTCCTTAACTGAGTTGTTTACTTCCAACTTCCAATCTTAAAAATATCAGCACAAGCAGTACCCAATTTTGGGGTCACTTTGATATTTATCAATTAAGTTTAGAAATAGGGACAGAAAAATGTACTCCGAAAAATATTATATTAACATAATTTTACTGCAAACATCATTTGAAAAAGTACGGAAGTATACAAGTGGCATATATATAATATTATATATATATATATATATAACTGCTGCTGTTACTATTACTATGAAGTGAGAACATTTTATAGAAATAGTGCAATCTTACATACGTGTAAAAAAAAGCAATATATATATTATATACACAGCAGTAATATTAAATTATAAAAATATTAGCAATACTACCATTGCTATACTACTACTACTACTACTAGAACTGCTGCTGTTACTGCTATTGCTGCTACTATTATTATGAAGTGATAACATTTTATAGAAATAGTGCAGTCTTACATATGTGTAAAAAAAAAATCAATAGCACAAATAATATTTTTTGAACAAAAAAAAAATTAGCATATTTAAATTTCTTAAATGAAAACTGAAAGTAAAATTAACGGGAAATCACGAATCGGTTTAGAATTATTAACGACTGACTGACCGAGTTTGAAGAGAAAAATCAGTCAGCGATAGAAAATATTTATCTCTGCAAGTATTTCATAATTTTAGTTTTGTCATAGGTAGCGCTTCATCGACCGAACAGGATTTTAAACCGTATCTTCATTATCAACTTAATATTACACATAACCCATCTTAAAGCTCCAGAGTCGTGAGCTACACAAATGACATTTAAAGAATAATAGCAACAAGCATTTTGAACTCGACATAGTTTATCATATTGTAACCACTATTCTCTGCAAAGTTCATAGAGCATGTCGTGGTCAACAATTTCAGTCTGGAACGGTTATGGTTACTCGAATGGTCACCTTGCCATCTTTCAGCAAGCACTTTTCTGGATCGGTAAGTTCCTGCAAAAGGAAAACACATTTAGAAAGAAAACTAATAAAGTTTGAAATATTTAACTAAGTTTATTTCAAGGTCGATTTCAATAATGAAGTGAATTAGTCTGTGACGTATGAAATGAGGATAAAATGTACTTCTGAAGCATGGAATAAATGAAATATGTTTCAGACATGGCGATAGGTAGTGTAGCTCAAGAAGTACTTGCTTGAAACTTGATCTCCCCATAATGCATTACAAAAATAAATCTTGGGGAATTCCTCATTGATAGAGAGATATGTGCAGTCGCAGCTAATCGATTAAGAAATATTTAAAAACAAAATTATGTACATTTTTATTATATGTACAAAACTGCGACTTAATATAAACAAAAAACAGCTGCCTGTTGAACATACAAAAACAAGAACGATGGCGTCTCTCGATAAGTGCTTGAAAATGGGGGGAAAAAAATAAGAATCATGGGTAAAAATCAAAAGA
Organism: Sinotaia quadrata; assembly: GCA_028829895.1. Taxonomy (NCBI): domain Eukaryota; kingdom Metazoa; phylum Mollusca; class Gastropoda; order Architaenioglossa; family Viviparidae; genus Sinotaia; species Sinotaia quadrata. The sequence continues at coordinate 118,656,737 of CM054180.1, forward strand.
ATGAAGTAAAACTGTAAAGAAACAAAACAGTCAAAGATTTGAAAAAAGTAAGGTGATAAAACGTATTTAACGCCATTATGCATACCTTCATTGATATAAGAGATTTCGAATCCAGCTTTTTCTTTTTATACTCCTTGGATGATATACTGAATTCTGAAATACATTGGCGCATGTTTGAATTTAATTAAGTGTGCATTATTGAACAATATATTATTACTGATTTTCTTTTTGACAATTACTATATTAATATTAATATTAATATATTAATTCAATTTGGTAAATCAGAAATCAGAAGTGTCAAAATATCTCATATCTAGAATCAATAACGCTTTGGTTATCTTTGAGAATTAGCTGCGAATCATTAGCCACCATCTTTTTTTTTTAATGCAATATATTCAACAGTTTGTGATTTTCTAATTTAATGTACAAATTACTCTGCAGTTCCCCTCTAAGATTTTCACAGTAATGTAATTTAGAGCCATAGGCGTTCAAATCCTTAGTTCTCTGTTATGAAAATCGAACCATTACCAAAAGTATTTCTTATTTTAAAGTCATACTATCTGGAATGAACATCCTTTGGAACTCTCGCAAGAACGTCAATCAAGAAAGTTCTAAATCAAAACAACTTTTGACCCTAATTCAACAGACTTTATATTAACAATCTTCACGGCCAGGTAGACTTGTTCATCAAATAAAGTATAAAATAATCATCGTTATCGTCGATGTTAATGTCGGCGGCGGATCGTGAGTTTAAATTATAAACGTTTGAAACGGCTTCAGTAATGATACGTACAAAGAATTGCAATGTTGACTTGTGCAGTGATGAATTGTTTCACTTTAATAAACGTGATACTTAAACAAGTTTAAATTATAAACGTTTGAAACGGCTTCAGTAATGATTCGTACAAAGAATTGCAATGTTGAGTTGTTGTGCAGTGATGAATTGTTTCACTTTAATAAACGTGATACTTAAACAAGTTTAAATTATAAACGTTTGAAACGGCTTCAGTAATGATACGTACAAAGAATTGCAATGTTGAGTTGTTGTGCAGTGATGAATTGTTTCACTTTAATAAACGTGATACTTAAACAAGTTTAAATTATAAACGTTTGAAACGGCTTCAGTAATGATACGTACAAAGAATTGCAATGTTGAGTTGTTGTGCAGTGATGAATTGTTTCACTTTAATAAACGTGATACTTAAACAAGTTTAAATTATAAACGTTTGAAACAGCTTCAGTAATGATACGTACAAAGCATTGCAATGTTGACTTGTGCAGTGATGAATTGTTTCACTTTAATAAACGTGATACTTAAACAAGTTTAAATTATAAACGTTTGAAACGGCTTCAGTAATGATACGTACAAAGAATTGCAATGTTGAGTTGTGCAGTGATGAATTGTTTCACTTTAATAAACGTGATACTTAAACAAGTTTAAATTAATTAAATATTTTATAGGAGTGTGAAGTAGAAAGATATTAGAAGACTAAGTATTAATTAACGTTGACACATACTTTACCTTCATAATAGTTCTTGGATAGAGGTCTCGTTGGTAATATCCAGAAAGAGTATTTTGTGTTTTCTCTGAAAGATCTGTAAAAGGTATCAGCTAAAGAGTAAGCATTATTTCTGTCAATACATGGAATTTATTCAAAACCTAGTACATGGCTAGTACAGTACGTAATGTTTAGCTTGAATAGTAAAGAAGTAAGAAGGATAATTTATATTTCGCATACGTCGACAAAATTATAAAGAATGTGATGAATATGAAAGTGAAAAACTAGACAGAGTGTACGTGATAATGCGCGACAATCACAAACAAATAACACAATATTAAATAAAATAAATTTTCCTTAAGTGAATGTACTTAGATCAAGACCAAGGATAATGTAATGTCTCCAAAATGATCAGTTCACTATGCCCCATCCATAAAGTATTAAGTATAACTTGCAAACATATGATTGAAAACACGTTTACAACAAAATGTAAAATGTAAAAACAAATTTGCCCATTGTATTTAAATTTTAAGAGTTGTACACGTCTTCAGCACACTACCACACACACACACACACACGCACGCACGCACACACACACACACACACACACACACACACACACACACACAAACACAAACACACAGGCACACAGCACAGCACACAAGGTTGTCTTTATCTCACTGCACCACACGTTATCTTCTCCCGATATAAACAAACGCTTGCAGCACTAAATGTATATAAATAGTTTCGTATGTATTATTTGAAGCAATAAATATATAAACAAATACGCTGTAATGTTGCTAAAACTAAACATAACACAACTGTATAATTGCTAATGTATTATTTATATTAATTTTCTTTACACAGACGTTGATAAGCAGTAAATATTCATACATCTAATAATATGGAACTCAAGTATGACCTAAACATTTCATTAGCTCTAATGTAATAAATTATGAATTCTTTATATTATTAAAAAGGTGTTTTTAAACGAAACGTTGTCTGAACAAATCACATTACATTTATTGTGAAATACAAATTATTTTTCAATGTAAGTATACGAAATATATTATAACAGAAACAATTTACTGTAGAACTAAATGAAGTACATATGTGTATTATTTATAATACATGAGCAGCTCAACCACTCTTCATCATTTGCAAAATTAAAATTTGTTACTTAAATTCTGCTTGTCCGTTTCAAGCAGTGTGTCAATAGTCCAAGAAAGCTAAATAATATTTTCATCAAATTATTTTGCATTAAATGGCAATTTCAAATCAAACCTGTTACTTTTAAGAAGGAAAGTTGATCTTACACATTATTCTGCTGTATGCAAGAAAAGATAAGTTTTATGTAAAATATCTATAGCAAAACATATAGTTACTAAATTATAACCTTTGTTATAAGGGAAAAGAAAAGAAATTCAATAAAATATTTTTTTTGTCAGAATTTTTTTGTTGAGTTCATTGTGGAGATGGGATGCAGAGAGATAACATTTTGACTACGTACATGTTTTCGCTTGCAAAATGACGTCAGTGAATTTGGATATCTAGTTCCAAGGTCACTTACTAAGCGTTCCATTTGTCTTAAGAATAAATCAATATCATACCTTCCATCCTGAGACTCTTTAGCACACAGCTGGCAGGATAATAGTGCAAAGCGACTGTTGCACTCAGCATACCTTACAATACAGCAAAGTCATGTTAAAATAGATCTGTTATTAAATTGCACAGTAATATCGGTGTTTGCACATTATGTATAAACAAAAGTAAAGCTATTTTCAGTCATTCAGTAGAAGATTTATTAAATGTGAACGAACAATATGATTTCCATCACTAAATGCTATCCCTCATTTACTAAAACAACAGATTTTTATAAAAAAATGAAATAAATTAAGCAAGACATAATTTACACTAATATCTATGTCTCGACGTATCATACAAGCAGCGCACAAAACAAAATAAATGTAACAGAATTGTTAAAATGTAACACAACGATCTCTGTCTGCTTTGAAAATATGCATATACGAACGCACATACATACACAAACACTTTCATAAACACACCTACTCATATTAAAACGCACTATACATTATTAATAATGAAGAAACAGCACATTCAGAAGAGGGATTCTTAATGAATGAAATTATCATTCTTTTTTCTGTGCACCTTTTGCTCAAGGTCAGTAACACGATTGGATTTAATTTAAAAAAAGTGTTTGAAGTGACAGCGAATGGCCATATTGAAAGAACGTCTGTGGAATTGCCAACATTATAGAAAATGATGAATATCAATGTTGAAAATGTACGATGCTATTTGTGGAAATTTTAATTACAAACTTGACATCTCCTCAAACCACTTGCCCCTGCACATAGGCAAATATAAATAAAGACTTACAAACTGCAATATATATGTACATCCATATATCCAACCAAACTTACGGCCAAAACCCAGTACATATACAAGAAAAGAAAAACATTTCCATTTGTAATTACCTCAATACATTACACAACCATTATAAATAGATTTAGACACACTTTACTCAACACAAACTCAACTCTGACACTCAAATGTACAGTATAGAAAAACATAATACATAATACAATATCTAACCACACAAAGATAAAAACTAAACCAATCTATAGAAACATACTTAAAAAATATAAACAGCACAGTTTAAGAATACACCACAGATAACAAAACACTCATACACCTCTTAAGCAAACACTAACACTATTTAACAAATCCATGCACACAGAACTATAAGCATAAGATTAATCTAATTAATGTTATATTTCAAAATAATGAAGAATCAGAATTATTACACAGTATAATAAATACACATACATATTAATTCAAACATTCTTAAATAAACAATATTATATAAAATGGTAAAAGGAATCTATCGAGTGCCATGGAATCCCCAATGCAGACTATGTTCAGGATGTGCCTTTCGTAATATCAGAATTATAGGTCTATATTTTCCAATTTTGTAATAATTTAATAATAAATTGCCAATAGTTGTAATTTATGTTATGAAACCTTTGCTTCGATGTATGTAACTCTTATCTGGATTAAAACTTCCAACAGGAGTAGAATGTACACAGTTTTTATGATTTCACAGAACCTTGCATGACTTAATTTTCACCATTCTTTCTTATATACGCTGTAGGCTACGGGTGAATGCATTGGCCACCTGCTAGAATTAGAAAAGTACATTTCCAACCGTGTGTAACCTGGCGAATACGCATGTGTTGCATTCTTTGACAGAGCAACATCAGTAAGAAATATTTATCAGTGGGAATGAGAGAATTAATGGATGGACAAGATAATCAGAAAACACTAATGAATGGCTCAAAACTGTATGTTCTTTTCAAAAGTATGAACTTTGATTTATTGTTTAAACTGACTTCTTATGTTCAAGAGTTGTTGTTTTGATACATCATTTAATATTAGTCATTAACTGCATTTTCGTATAATCCCCACTTGTAATCAACTAATGTTTTTGATATTCTGATGCTCTTTATATTCAGCTTCTGGTCAAAATACCAACAGTGGTAAGTAATAAGTAGCCTCGCTCTGGTATTCTTTTGCGTAAGTGTATTTGCTGGTTGTATGTACGAATGCATTTTGAATATAACATTATTTTTATTTCGCTTTGTTGTATAGTCTTTGAAATAATTGTTTAAACTGTAATGCAGTGTTTTTTAAATTGTGGTAAAATAAAGATCAGATTAGAAGAATAGATTTGAATGAATTAGTTTCTGGTGATGTGCAGGTCTTTAATTTACCACAGAAATCTGAAAGATTTTGCAGCCTGCCTTTACTAAGGTTGAAACTAGGACCTGCCTTCATTTAGGTTGAAACTAGGGTCTGCCTTCATTCAGGTTGAAACTAGGACCTGCCTTCATTTAGGTTGAAACTCGAACCTGCCTTTATTTATGTTGAAACTAGGACCTGCCTTCTTTCAGGCTGGAGCCCTATCTTTGCTTATTTGTCTGGATCAACAATTTTCTTTTCAAAATTATGGAGTGATGAAGCTTGCCTCAATTGATGAAATAAAAGAGCTGTGTACACATTTATTGTGAACAGGAAGAATTGTATTTATTCTTTCAGAAACTCTTTCTGAGTGTTCCAGTAAAGGAACTATCTTTCTATATGATGTGGAGAGATAAATTAATCCATGAAATCTTGAAGTGAAGCAAATCCCACAGGTAACAAAATATTGTTGTGTTAATTTAATTGTGTTTCTGGAATCTGTTATTGAATTCAAATCATTAAAGTAGCTATGCTAGTAAATGCTAGTGAGCGTACAATATAACACTGTATGTTATGAGAAGAAGTTTATTTATTTTTGTGAATTAATCATTTGTCCAAAGTCGTCTTAATATCAATGGACAAAATCGACACAGAACAAAAGCATCAACTAAAGGTAAATGGTTTTAAGAAAGCGTGAAGAGACGACCCTTTTTGAAGGAACTTAGTGAGTGAGTACAACTTGGTGTGCAAGTACAATATCGTTTGAAGCTTGTGGCGGAGAGGACATTAACGCGCGCAATCTGGGCATGGCCGCAGCTCGATTGAACGAACACTAAGTTGAGTTTAAACAAATGAGGAATTGTTGTCTTGTCTTCCAAAAGTCTTCCTTGGTTTTTCTAGATCTTCCTAGATCAAAGAAACGATGATTTTAAACAATTTACAGAGATGATTTGGACAAATCCGATCAATGAAGAAAGACTGTAGCTATCGTTAGGAAAAACATGCATGCCTTATAATTATTTCTTTTCTTTAATTAAAGTTTATTGTTAAATTGTTTACACTTCTTACACAGTCTTATTTAATGTTAAATGTAGCTGTTGATGTAATGTAAATTCACGTCATAATTGTAGTGTAGTGTCCCTTGTAAGTTAGCATCATTGTTGTATATTGTTATTAATTTCTTTATATACGCAATTATTCTGCTGGGGGCTGGCGAGTCAATTAAATAGATCAGACCGTCGCCCCATAATAAGTCTTGTTGTTTGTATCGGCATTCGTAGATGGGTTAGTGTGCCAGCTGAAATAGATTTGAACTAATCAGCATTAATACGAGTCAACCCAAGCAGCATTAGGTGCAGGTCCATTAGATTTGAGTTTGAATAAAAGTATCATGGCCTAAATATGATTGATCTAAAAGTGTAGAGTCGAACATATGTCAAAACAGCAACACCATTTTATTTAAGGTTACTAGAAGGGGCTAGCTCCCCCCCCCACCATTTATTCTTTAGTTTGAATAGTTGCTGTAAGTTGTTGTAAATAATTATCAATATCATATAATATGATTTTTGATATATTGTAGGACAGAATAACAAGGGAAAATTACTGTCTACTGTCTGTCTCTCTCCAAATCTATTCTAATCTAGTCTATCTATCTATCTACCTACCTACCTACCTACCTATCCATCCATCCATCCATCCATCCATCCATCCATCCATCTATCTATCTATCTATCTACCTACCTATCCATCCATCCATCCATCCATCCATCTATCTATCTATCTATCTATCTTTACCTACCTACCTATCCATCCATCTATCTATCTATCTATCTATCCATCCATCCATCCATCTATCTATCTATCTATCTATCTATCTATCTATCTATCTATCTATCTACCTACCTACCTACCCATCCATCCATCCATCCATCCATCCATCCATCCATCCATCCATCCATCTATCTATCTACCTACCTACCTACCTACCTATCCATCCATCCATCCATCTATCTATTTATCTATCTATCTATCTATCTATCTATCTTCTACAATGATAGAGAGAAAGAAAGAGAGAGAGAGTGAGTGATAGAGGTTACTGTATTTATAACGACTTTTTGGTCCGTACATACAATGAATCTTTTAAACTGTTTGAGAATTTTACCCAAGAAAGGATTATAAAACAAAAGCTCGCACCGCCCTAATAAAAGACCTATTTTACTTTTAAAGCTAGCTGTTAACCGCGGAATGAGAGAAAAACGAACAGCACACTAACACACACGTATAAACACAGTAAGCCAACAAATCACTTAACAGAGTTTTAGATACATACATCTGTTGTAGGAAGTAATAAAACATCCTATGTAAAGAAAATTTTTACCAATAAATGCCTTTCAATTTGACCATATGTGATTTGATTTCGGCACCTTTGGCCAATTCATCAAGTTGGAATGTGAATTGGAAGTCAATCGTATTTGCCTCGACAGCTAAAAATAAAATAAACAAATATCATGAGACAAGAAAATGACTGATGCATCCAAAGCACAACAGTATATTGATTTATTTTAAAGCTTTTCATAGACACTCCATAAAGAATTGGAATGTATGCAATTTTTAAAATATATTTTCACCCTGCTGTATATTGTGATATATGTCTGCAAATATTGGCTGTTTTCATATATTTAGGTTCAATATGATCTTTTTTTGTTGATTATCAGTAACCATTTCAATTTATTGGAAATAATTAGTTTTAAACTGATAGTAAATTAAAAACTAGTATATATGTGCGCACGTGTGTGTATGTGTGTGTGTGTGTGTGTGTGTGTGTGTGTGTGTGTGTGTGTGTGTGTGTGTGTATGTTAGTATGTGGATGTATTTCAAACTAGTTGATATAGAAAATGATTTTCTGGTAATGATATGAGTAGTAACTTAGTTAATATTATCCATTTACTATTGAATGTGATGTAGTGCCTATTCTCTTCTGTATAGAAAATTGATATGCAAATTATTGTTAAAAATACATTAAATTATTTAAATCCACGTCACTATTATAAGTAACGCTGTTTAGGATTGTTACCGTGGCCTTGAACAACGATATCAATGCTAAACATCAAATTAGCATAATTACTCTCAGGAATCACAGTCATCTATTGTTATATTTATCCAATATTGCCATGGTAACCTATAACAGAAGCACTGACTTCTATCTATGTTATGCATGCATATAAATATTCAGGACGCATCTATTATCCCGATGACTTTAAGTAATCAATTAAATTTTTATTTGATATTACAAACGACTTAAAATATCAGCATACATTATTTACCATAAATCAGTATTTTACATTAAAAATATAGCTTCGTGGCCAATTGCACCTCCCCCCCTACCCCCGCCACCCCGTTCAAAGTTCAAGAGAAGATGCAAACAATTTCAAAAGATGAAACACAATTCATAATAATCTGTCTTGTATCACTACGATAAATAACAGTCGTGATTGATACATTTTCTAGTGCTTTACGGTAGACGTTGCAAAACAGCGTGGTTGTGGGCGAAAAAGATGATTAAGAACCAATTCACATGGCGACATTTTAACATCATGAAGAGTTGACAACAACTCCAATATAAGTATGTATGTATAGTTAGGTCTGGTATAATGTCCAAATATGGGTTCCTCTTTTATTTAATAAAAATGCAAAATCTGCCCTTCCAAAGGAAGTTGACAGATAGAAGATGAAAGGTGTAATTTATCACAATATTTGTATGGTGATTTCTTCTAAGCATTCCCATTGGTCCACTTCAGGGCTTACTATAAGTGCTCTTAATGGTCAAGCAAATTACTAACTTTTCCTCTGGCCTATGACATAACTGCTATAGTGGTCCATCAAGTTACTTAACTTTTCTTCTGGCGTATAACCACACAGGTAGACTGCTCTGATTCACTTTTTTATGTTATGAGGGTCCACACACATGAACTTGGCGAACCCCATGGACCAATTACATGCGACCTATCTGCAAGTTTGGCTCACTCTCATGTTTTGCACAGTTTGAATACATTTTATCGTCTGCTAGTACGTCACAATAAGAAGTTAAATAATAATAATAATACCTATCGCTTTTGATAGTTATTTCTCAATAAATTAAAATAACTTTATTACTGATAGCTAGCAGTTTGTTAACTGTGAAATGTATTTAGCACTTTCTTATTCTTGTGTAGTAATAATGAGTCATATCAAGACTTACAGCATTGCATACATGTTAGAGAATAATTCATTGCAAATGTCAGTAAGGAAATTGATTTACTCGTCTGTTTACTCACATATTTGAAATAAATGTTTAGGTGCTTCCAGCAAGAATGATAATGATAATTACAATTCGGAATTACGACTTTAGTTCTGACATCCTGAAGTAGGATCATACTGATCCTCACTATGGACATGAAAGTTAATCCAACACTGAATTGGCGATGTAATTGTAAACCAAGGCGGAAACCAAACATTTTCCATCCAGGAATTAGGCTGAAAGTTTCCAAAATTTCATATATATATATATATAGATAGGAGATAGATAGATAGATAGATAGATAGATAGATGGATAGATATATATGTGGATAGATAGATAGAGAGATAGATAGATAGATGGATATATATGTGGATAGATAGATCGATAGTGAGAGAGAGAGAGGGAGAGAGAACCTAGACATTCTTTACATTATTTACCACTTTCTCAAGCATGACTATTGAAAAGTTACATAGTTTATTTTGTATATATGTATAAATGTATGTGTATATATATATGTATATATATATATATATGTGTGTGTGTGTGTGTGTGTGTGTGTGTGTGTGTGTGTGTGTGTGTGTGTGTGTGTGTGTGTGTGTGTGTGTGTGTATGACACTATTGTAATGCATTTATGTATGCGTATTTGAGTTCAATTAAGTATTAATTTGTATGTGTGTTTGTTTGTGATGAAGCCTCTTACTAGTCATTTCCGGGAAGTTCATTTGATGAAGATTGAAGTAGGTGGAAACTTCTGAAGGCCTGGTTGTACTGTTTACTTTCTTGGTATTCAGATCGATTTTCACAATGATATTCAAGTCCTTATCCTGAAACTGAAAGACGTTCTTACCGGAATCCTGGACACCAAATACTTCAATAATGTTTCCTTTCAAACAAGCTCCGAAATATTGCCCTGGGTTGATGTGAGCAACATGTACAAAACGCACTCTTTGTTGTGGGTCTTCAGTTGTTTCATTTGTTTCGTTAGTAGAATCCTTGTGAAAACGGTGCAATATAAAAAGTTCTTGAATTTGTAAATGAAATTATCGTAAACTTTATTAATTAAACTATTAATAAATTTTCACACCTTATCCTGAATAATAATTAGAAAGTCTGCAGTTTATGCTATAATAATGTAAAATATTTCAACACAATAGAGACATACATATAGCACTCGTTCATTTCATGAAGGGTGTAATCAGTACGTCCACAATGGTAAGTAAAACATATATCGAACATTATGTACAAATGCACGATCTTATTTCATGAAACACGTTTGTCCAATTTAAACATATGCACAAAACATTAATTCAGATATCATTGTATTTAATACATACACACTCACTCACTCCCCCGTTTACTCCTTAACAATATTGAAAAAGAAAGAAAGAAGAAAAAATCAACCAATCAGCCTATCAGCCAATAACCCAGCCAGCCAATCAACCAGACAGCCATTGAAACAACTAATTCGTCAATAAATAAACCAACTCACCAGTCTAATACAGAAACACATGCGGAAAAAATAGCACATTCTCTCTTGGAAGCAAACTCAAAGCAAAAGTAAAAAATCACAAATATTTCCATATAAAAATTTCAACAAGTAGATGCTTTTATAAAGCTCTGTCTAATGTCTGTCTTAAAACTGTTTATCTTAGCACAAAACAGACGCAATCTAAGGGATTTACATTGAGACAACGGCACTTTAATTAACAGTACTTAGAATATGACACACATTAAAAAAAAAACTATAGTCCCACGACTATTACCTTCATGTCTCTGTCACGGTCGTGCACAGGCAGGTCAGCATGTTTCTGCACAGACGTTTCCTTTGAGGTGTGCATTGTGTCAGACAGGGGGCTCAGTGTATCTTTGGCGACTTCATTTTTCTGCTTTTCATTCGTTCCAATCAAGGATGTCCTCGAGTTCTCATCAAAGCTACAACATTCCTTCATCTCTAACACATCTCCTTCACCTCGGACAAGGTAGAGTGTGCTTGAACTGACCACTGGACATGGCCTGCAGGTAGGTGATGGTAGTTTCCCAGCCAGGTACACGCTACCTGTCAGCGTATTCAAGCATTGAACCAGGTCTGTAACGTGTCCTTCATCTCGCCCGCCGAAAATATAGATCACGTGGCCCAACACCGTGGCCCCAGCTTCATATACGGCTTTATATAAATTTGTTACCACACTCCATGTTTTAGACTTGACGTTATATGTCATCACAGAAGATGCAGAAACTTTCTGACCATCTGCCTGCATTTCCAGTCCTCCAAGAATATAAATGTTCCAGTTAATACCTGCCATTGCATGCTTCTCCCTTCCTTTGGGCAAATCTGGCAAAGCCGTCCATTCATTAAGTCCAGAATTGTATACAGCAAAGTTCTTTGTTTTCTTTGACCCTCCGCTGATGTACAACTCATTTCTCCAGACACAGGAACTAAACTCACTGCCGCACTTCTCTTGCGGCGCCTGCAGGCTGACGGTACGTGTAGTTAGGTTTTCGTAGGAAGGAATAATTTTTAGCGACACAAAATGCGAGTAAGAGTTGGAATATATAATAACAGGCAATCTTCTCAATTTGTTCGAAATACTGCACCTTTCTTGGCAGGACAGAATTTCTGCTTTCTTGACTGAGTTAATTCTTTCTGATGTCTCCATTTTTACTCTCAAAGCTTCTTTTATGTAGTCTGCAAAATGTCATTGAAAGATTATTTTAAAGAGGTAAATATATTCACAAAGTAAGCTTTGAAAATCTTATTTGCAAAAGATTTAGCCACCATCTATCTGTGTAAAAATATTTTAAGAAATTCCTCTCCCGAATGAACATTATTATCCCTTCTCTATGCCAGTTTTCAAAGAATGGATTGCCATATTTCTCAATAATATGCCTGATTTTCTTTCCAAGAAGAGTCTTAGAAATATGAATCTAAGTTTATGAAAAGGATATTTATACTCATTAAAAATAATTAATATAATCTAGTAATTTCTCACTGTTTGAAAAAACGAAGATATTCTGATTAGGTAGTAGATTATGTATTTGATAAATAGAATAATCTAGTAATTCCTCCATTGTCTGATAAAATGAAAATATTCCGATTAGGTACTATATTATGCATTTATTAAATGAAAATATTCTAACTGAATATTAACTAGGTTTTACAATGCTTTGTGTTAATATGCAGTAACATCGGAGGTATCCCCCCCCCCCATTTTTACTATAGGCCCTCCATCAAAGGTACTTGAAATGATCTTGTTTTATTAAAACAATAAGGAAGATAATATGTAATTGATTTGTAAAATACATATTTTACCGAACATCTCCACATTAGATGTGAATGGCAGATTATGCAGTTCCCACAGGTATGGCTCTGACATGCTGCAGAACTGGACAAAGGGAAGAAACTCTGGAAGATATAGTCTTCTTTGCTCCACATCATGGTCAACCCATTTCAGCAGTACTTCGCACACTGAATCTTCGTTTGAAACCACAAGGTCACGTGATGATAAAATATCAAAAAGGCATTGCTTGGATAACGAAAGATAGGAATCTAATTTATGGAATTCATCAAAGTTCGAGCATAGAACATCTATGCAGAGATCAATTAAAAATCGCATCTTCAGATAGATAGCAGCTTTCAGAATGATAATCGCAGTCGTACAATCTTGAATGCAGTCTTTCCTTTTGTACAAAATGTCAAGGATGGTAGAGAATGCCTCAGGAATAACCTGGTCATCCTGAATACAGATCAGACCTATTCCGCTTCCGGCACAAAGGGCACGATGGAAATATTCAGACACCACTGCCAGGACAACTTTGTGGCAGGAAAATGTGGTCTTGCCTACCTCCACAGCAAGGTCACACAACAGTCTATCGGTGTAGAGATTGCCAATTCCATGGAAAAAAGTTGCACCCAGAACGTCTTCCAAAGGGGGCATTATGCTTTAAGGTAACATAAAAATAGCACAATGAAAGAAAATATACCCTGTCACAAGCTAATGAAACATGTTCACAGATTTCATTTTTGAATTGTGAGTAAATGTGAATATTTGACTTTGCAGTTCTTAAAGCAAATTCCAATATACTGATTTGAAAGGACAAAAACCCTTATATAGAAAGGCTCTGAGGTCAACAATCCGGGAGAGGGGGGGGGGGGGATTTCCTAGAAAAGTTTAATTTTAATTTCACACGTATAAACAAGGATTCATCTTAATGCAAATTAAAGCCATTTGATAATTTAACTATTACATGGACTAGTAACATCTACTTAGGTCCATAAGAAAATCTGATGATGTGACATAAGATATTCCATTAATGATGCAAATAGGACAATCTTAAACATCAACTAAGTTATTCAGGTTCTCACTAAGCATTGTTGATTTGACGAGAGTTTAGACTTCAGCACTCGAACAATAACACAAATGAATTAACTTCGTTTAACTTTCTGAAAGCTAAATAAGAGATCTGTTTCAATTTTTCTTAAACCATTGGAGAAAACACACGTCTTTCTTTCTGCTGTAGTGAGAGAGAGAGAGAGACAGAGACAGAGAGACAGACAGACAGACAGACAGACAGAGAAGGAGAGGGACGAACAGAGAGACCGAGAGAGAGAGAGAGAGAGAGTAGAGCAGAACCGACCAAATGATAGAAAAAGAATGTTCAGTTCATTAACCCTATATTAAAAAGAGTCAATCAGAAAAATTAAACTACCTCCCAGAGCAGGTGCAAGGGGCTTTTGCACCCAAGGCAAACCTTCCACCTTGTCCCCCCTCGGGGATTTTCAACTTGAAAGTTTTAAACTGACGTCATACTATGCGACATTCACTAAAGGAAGAAAACTGTTCCGTCTTTATAATTTGGTTGATTGAATTAAACGTATTTTGTGCATCTATGTCGCGCATTGAAGACTTGACATGAGGTGAATGACCTACGTCAGTACAGAGACTAAAGGAACTTCGATGCACGTCATCTCTTGGTTTTTTTTAAAATCTATTTGGGCAATGCAATAATTATCTGCTTCACAAATGCCAGCAAACTGACATGTGACAACTTTGTGCATTAACCCTGACACATCATTAGTCATTTTCGTCTGGAAATAAGATTTATAATCAATAGGTGCAGTTTTCCTGGCATAGAGGCTGCAAAGAGCTATTTTAACCAATATTAACAACATAGTAAAGAATTGTGAAATTGATTATAAACTTTTAACAAGAGCTATTAGACATCCAACTTAAGCAGCCATTATTTAGAAGAAATAACAAGATGACATATCTGATCACCACTTGCACGTTAACGACCCTTGCAACTTTCTTGAGCCTTAGTGCCTACCGTTAATTTGATCATGAATGAAAGAAAGTGAATTTCTATTAAAGGATTTCAGCCAAACTACAAAATGTAACTACAAACAAGCTATGGAAAATAATATGAATTAAACGGTTTTCTTGGTTTATGTATTAATCTTCATAAATGAAAGAAAGTTAATTAATATTAAAGTATTTCAGACAAACTATAAAATGTAAATGCAAACATTCTTTGGATAATAATATGAATTAAACGGTTTTCCTGTTTTATAAATTAAATTCAACAGCAATATAAAGTGTTTTGTATTGTACTGTGTTAAAACTGGTCTCTTTTCAATATTAAAAAAATAGCTTTTGTTTATTTTGTTATCTCAATATCACGACCTTATGCAAATCACGAGGGGTCAACTGGAAACAAACACACTTCCATATTCAACCAAAGGCCTATTACGTCGAATATAAGAAAGTTAATTTTCCACCCCGCTTCAAGTGACTAACTTGTAAAAAGTCTCACGGGTCTGGGATTTGTGTTTTCAGGCAAACAGCCAAGAAGGAATTAAAAGTGACTGATTTAAATATTTACGTTTGAAAACATAAGCTGTAACTTAATACATCCTAATTAGCAAGTAAAAAAACAATTTAATCTTAAAATCTACCCGTAACGTGTTACATTTTCAAAGTCGGAATTTTCTTTCCGTTCACCGATCTGAATTCAGAGTCTTAGCATTAAGAATCATTAATCTCTCAAAAAGTATGATATGTAAGTCTTTTGTGATGGGGTGGTGGGTGTACTGGTGAAGTAGTGCACTGGGTCACCACGGGATGCAAGACAACGATGATGATGATGATGGGCAATACATCAAACGCTTGACGGCAACCACAGCAAGAGATGAACACGCAACACCCTTTACGTCAGACATCTTTAATTTCCTGGAGAGGGCTCCATATCGGATGGCAAAACTCGTTCTCTCCTCTTTCGTGCTCCATAGTTCACTGTTCCTCTGCACGCATTTACCACTCACACACGCATTTACCACTCACACACGCATTTACCACTCACACACGCATTTACCACTCACACACGCATTTTCCACTCACACACGCATTTTCCACTCACACACGCATTTTCCACTCACACACGCATTTTCCACTCACACACGCATTTTCCACTCACACACGTATTTTCCACTCACACACGCATTTTCCACTCACACACGCATTTTCCACTCACACACGTATTTTCCACTCACACACGCATTTTCCACTCACACACGTATTTTCCACTCACACACGCATTTTCCGCTCACACACACATTTTCCACTCACACATGTACTCTCTAGTCCGCTTACATGCCAAGTGTGTGGGCCACTAAGTTAATCCCTTTGTGGCGCTATAATACGTTCTGCCTCCGTTATGATTATTATTATGAATATCTTATCATTTAATAATGCATAATCACTTATCACTGGTTAAATCTTAAATTAGGATCTGTTTTCCCACATGAATTTCACATCCATACACCACTGTAAGTAGACGTACTATCGACACATAATTCATTTGTTCGGAGGTGGAACTTCTTACTTAAGTAATAATGTATTTTATCAACTTACTAACATTCATCCAGTCATTGACTCGTCATGCCCCCATCCACCCAGTGACTACTCCAGATATGCATCAATTAATATGCGTAAGAAGGGAACAAAAAAACCGATTTCTTATAAAATAATTATATCACATAATACAACTAAGTTTGAAACAGTCACGTATATATTATTAAATAATGTTCAATGTATATCTCTGACATAGTCAATATTGACAACGGTACCTCAAGGAAACAAACTCTATAATAAAGTTTATAGTTCTTTTCATAGAACTGGAAAAGAGGAAGATAGGAGATAAATGACTGAGCACATGACCTGTACTGTTCGGCCACCATGTTTGGCGTCATAGAAAAGCACACGTGCGTTACGTCACACGGACAGTTCATAAAAGTCGATAGGGCACCAGGGTTCGTTTTCAACTCATTTATGCAGTCGTGCTTGAGTACTGTTGGTATTAGAAGCGATGATGTGTCTGCGTCCTCGTTCTCACCACTATTGGTGTCTCCCGGTAGATATTAACAAAGATAACTCATATGTCAATCATAAGGAAATCTCTCAAGACAAGGAACAATGTCGGTGATCCAAATGATGAGGCAACAGGAAGGAAAAGTAGAAGACAAAAGGAAACAAGAAAGGCACGCCTTGGAAATAATCATGCATGATGCTTTAATTTAGCCTATATAATTTCCTATACTCTAAATATCTTTCTTCAGTCACTCAACTTATGTGTCTGCAAGATAATTGTTAGCCCTAATACACACTTCACTCGATACACCCTGTTATAAAACACATTCAATGATACATAGTTAATCGGAGATATACATATCAACGAATCAATAAAAAATATACAATATATCAAAATCAATATATGAAACAATAATTCTAATATACGACTTATTCTAAATTCATTCTTGCATTATTGTTCTTGACAACTCACTATGACTCATGGTCTTCCTTTAGAACTGGACTTCAAACATTGATTGCAAATAATTGGATAAGGTTTTGACTGGCTAATTATACTAACTTTGCATCAGCTAACCAGAATCACTCATCTTACCCCTCCAGCCACCGTATTCATCATTTAATTGCATTTGCAACTACCTATTTAAGCTTCCAGCCGGAAAAAATATATCTTTAGTCAAATGTTGCCCATCTAACCCCTCCAGCCACCATCCTTCCGTCAGTCACGCTCGCAACTACATATTTAAGCTTTCGTGTTGGAAATTGTCCCTTCCGTCAGACTTAGCTCACGAAAAAGTGTGAAAAATAATGTTTATGTGCCAATGTACCGTGGGAATGAAACACAGAGGAGTACCTCTTGACCCCGCGTATCAAGGCACTGAGAAGATGTTATCTGCCCGCTAACAACATTCACAGGGTCAAGGGGAAATGGGGGTATACCATGGTGGGCAGCAAACACATTGCATCCATGCTCGCCTCTTCCTGTGATAAAGTCGGTCACTAGCTGCTAAGTATTCGTCAGACCTATCACACTTTGAAGAAGTATTTGGTGCTATTTATGATGTTTTTCGGTTGTATTTTTAGCTATAACATTTTTCATTCAAAGTTATGTTGGAATGATTATTAACAGATCTTTCTAATGAATTGATGCTTAAACATCTGTAGGGGACCAAATATGTTCTTAGCTCTTGACACATGAAAAAAGCCTGTTATTTTTGCTTGAACATGCACACACCTGTATATTTGGAATTAAATCAGTCTATGAGGGTGACATGGTTTTTCAGTATCAGCAGTAAGGATAAGACATCGCAGTCTATTAGCTTAGTGTTTCAATTTTGTAAACCTTGATTAACCATAATGATCGTGTCATTGTCACTTCTATAGCTTTCAACCATCTATGAAGAGTATTGATAATAGAGAACTTTATTTTATAAAATTTAATTCCAGTACTCTCAACGACAATGTAGTCAGTGTGCAAGCAATGCAATCTCTCTCTCTCTCTCTCTCTCTCTCTCTCTCTCTCTCTCTCTCTCTCTCTCTCTCTCTCTAATGCATAAGTGTATGAGTACAAGCGTTCTTCTTATACTATTAGTATTATATTACTATACATCATATTATGCGTATCAAAGTGCTCTGAGACTGGGATCAAACGATTACAGAGTTGTATATCTGCAATTGTTACCTCCCTTATGACCACACTCATAAAGTAGATTAATAATATGAACCGAAAGTAGTGATTTAATTGTCTGAACCGAAAGTAGTGTTCTAATTGTCTGAACCGAAAGATGTGTTCTAATTGTCTGAACCGAAAGTAGTGATCTAATTGTCTGAACCGAAAGTAGTGTTCTAATTGAACCGAAAGTAGAATCTAATTGTCCATTAAATTTCCACGATAAAAAAAGACAACAACGACGACGACGACGACAACGACGACGAAAATCAGTCAAGACTGTCAGAAGCATTAAATGTTTAGCGATTCAATTCGCAATTCATGGCTTAAAAATTACGGCCATTAGCTGTACGAGTATGAAATTCACACAACTTCTAAGACACCATTCAAAACGAAAGTACACATAGCGTTCATTGTCAGTCGTGTAGTTGAGCAAAGTTGCTCGTCACAGTCATTAAGTGTTACTTCAAGCACTGAAGATTCTGTACCTTACTTACTCGGAATGAATGATGGATTTTGTGAATCGTTGGCCTTCAAACTGGAGCAGATATTTGATTTAATCAGCGACACTGGATAGTGCTGGTGTGCAAGCTATACAATTCTCTCTCTTGGAATACGTCATTTCCGTCATTTTTTTAATTCGTAAAATAGTCTCCCCTCGCAATGCAAATGCATAGCACTCATTCACTATTTATTATACGTATAATCATGTTGACATATGTAATTGGAATAAGTTTATTTATTTTTTGTAAAACCAGAAATAATAATGATTAAATAACCTATTATTATTACATATTATAATTATTTCTTATTAT
Organism: Sinotaia quadrata; assembly: GCA_028829895.1. Classification (NCBI taxonomy): domain Eukaryota; kingdom Metazoa; phylum Mollusca; class Gastropoda; order Architaenioglossa; family Viviparidae; genus Sinotaia; species Sinotaia quadrata. The sequence continues at coordinate 118,676,117 of CM054180.1, forward strand.
TAACTCATCATCATCATCATCATCATCATCATCATCATCATCATCATCGTAGTGGTCGTCATTATAGACTTATTTAACTTTACGTTGACTGTTGGATATGTAAACTTTTGTCTCTTTATCAGTGGAGGTCCACAGATTTACGGGGGATGCTATCTATCTATCTATCTATATCAGTCTATCTGTCTGTCTGTCCATCCATCCATCCTTCTATCTACTTATATATTGATAGATATTTATGTACATTGGTTATTATCAAGTACACTTGACATAACGTACAAAAACTGATCCTTCACACGAATAAAAAGTTAATATGAAGACAAGGAGAGTTAGTATTTGGTTACTCGTAAAACATTTCAAGCAAACCAACTTCCTCATTGCTCGGCCAGTGTTCACGATGTTTTGTACATTAAACTTATTTTGTCTCACGGAAGACGTACGACATCAACGTATTGTGTTTCATTCACAAGCGCAACGTCTTCACGTATTATGTTTCAATGACAGGTGTAAAGTCTTCACGTATTATGTTTCAATGACAGGTGTAAAGTCTTCACGTATTATGTTTCAATGACAGGTGTAAAGTCTTCACGTATTATGTTTCAGTGACAGGTGTACAGTCTTCATGTATTATATTTAATTGACAGGTGTGCGTGTAGACGTATTATGTGTCAGTGAAAGGTACACTTCCTGGTCGTACATATTTAGGATGCCATACACAATCTTCTGTTTCCCCCAAATACTCATACGCAAGAGATAAAATGAGCACTTTGTTTGAAACGTTGAAATATCACACACTACCAAATGCAGCTGTGACTTTACTACTACTACTACTGACAGGAGAACGATTTCTACTACAAGGATTTATTCACAATTCGCAATTATCTATTTTATATCTCAAAGATATTTGTCACGATACGCAGTTATCTATTTTATATCTCAAAGATATTTGTCACGATTCGCAGTTATCTGTTTTATATCTCAAAGATATTTGTCACGATTCGCAGTTATCTAATTTTATATCTCTGAAATATTTGTCACGATTCGGAGTTATCTAATTTTATATCTCAAAGATATTTGTCACGATTCGGAGTTATCTAATTTTATATCTCAAAGATATTTGTCACGATTTGCAGATATTTTACTTTTTATTTCTCAACGATATTTTTCTCACTGATAAGGCGACAAAATAGAAACCATCACCAGCCAAAAGGCTGTGTGTTTAATTTTTTTAATAGAATACGCCATAATTAACTTCATAAACAACTGCTTACCACACAATACCTTAGTATACATCAACAAACACTAATTACTTCCCGTGTTATTTTATATCTAATAAGACACTAGTACAAAATGGTGGAAATATTGCTTCAGCATATCTTGTAGTGCTCAAACCCGAGCAAAAGACACGTCATTCTATAACTGAAATAGCGATTGGCTTAGACTGTTGTGCACAACACTGAGATGTGGACTAGGTGTTTTGTGACACAACATCCTTATTACGACATTATCAAATGCAGTTTGTTTATTTATGTTGTTTTGTGACACAACATCCTTATTACATTATCAAATGCAGTGTGTTTATTTGTGTTGTTTTGTGACACAACATCCTTATTACGACATTATCAAATGCAGTTTGTTTATTTAATTTGTTTTGTGACACAACATCCTTATTACGACATTATCAAATGCAGTTTGTTTATTTGTGTTGTTTTGTGAGAATCAGTGTATTTTCCTTTTCATTATTTTTTTCCCCACGACGTATTGAAAGTATTACAATTATACTGAAATATCATGATTAAAATATATCGTACAACATTCACTGTTTCTATTTGTTGGTGATGAAAGACTGACTAGGGCAATAGACGTTGATGTTGTTTCTATTTGTTGGTGATGAAAGACTGACTAGGGCAATAGACGTTGGTGTTGTTTTGATTTGTTTTAATACAAGGTGATGAAAGGCTGACTAGGGCAATAGACGTTGGTGTTGTTTCTGTGCCACTTCCTCTCGAACCCCCACATCATCAGCACGCAACAAAGCACACATTGTTCGAATACCAGACAATCTAGTGACAGGTGGAGAATGTCTTCCCCACCCCACTCACACTCATTCAAGCCTGGAGAGGCATTGGCAGTTAGCGAAATGAATATAGTAACCTGGACAGTTTAATAATAACAAGAAGTTAATTGAGAAATAACTGGTCAGTTTAATAAGTAACAAGAAGTCAATTGAGAAATAACTGGTCAGTTTAATAAGTAACAAGAAGTCAATTGAGAAATAACTGGTCAGTTTAATAAGTAACAAGAAGTCAATTGAGAAATAACTGGTCAGTTTAATAAGTAACAAGAAGTCAATTGAGAAATAACTGGTCAGTTTAATAAGTAACAAGAAGTCAATTGAGAAATAACTGGTCAGTTTAATAAGTAACAAGAAGTCAATTGAGAAATAACTGGTCAGTTTAATAAGTAACAAGAAGTCAATTGAGAAATAACTGGTCAGTTTAATAAGTAACAAGAAGTCAATTGAGAAATAACTGCAATAGACAATTAAATGAAAGATGGCAAAACAATATTTACAATGAATACAACAAACATAGTAAATAATCACATACTGATGTAATATAGTAAATAATGACATACTGATGTAACATAGTAAGTAATGACATACCGATGTAACATAGTAAATAATGGCATACCGAAGTAACATAGTAAGTAATGACATACCGATGTAACATAGTAAATAATGACACACCAATGTAACATAGTAAATAATGACATACCGATGTAACATAGTAAATAATGACATACTGATGTAACATAGTAAATAATGACATACCAATGTAACATAATAAATAATGACATACCAATGTAACATAGTAAATAATGACATACCAATGATGCTTGTATGTAGTAAGCTGAACACTTGACATTGTTTCGAGTGAATACATTCATAACCTTGATATGTTATATTTATTATGTTGAACGTGTTTTTCGGACTAATAAATACTGTTGCAAAAACTGTAAATTGAGACCTGAATTTAAGAAAAAATTGAGTTAGAGATGAATACACTGGTAACTTAGCATTCGTTTCCTGATTATATATTTCAGGGAAGAATCAACCTTTACTGTTTTTACCGGAATTTCCCGATTTACTGATATATATATATATATAATCTGCTACAACCATGATAGATGCGAGAAGTATCGATCCCCATTGTGTACGTTTAAGGATACCCTGCATTTTGTTGATGTATGATGGCAAAGTATGCTGACTACATGGTTGAATTTTTGCTACGTGGTTGCCTTAATACTAAAACAACAACAACAAAATTAAAAGCATAAACTCTATCTCTGTCACACATGCACACACACATGCACACAAACGCACAGTATGCACTCATATTCTTTATGTATCACACGTGCACAAAAATTCTCCCCCACCCCACCCTATTCGTAGTCAAGCACACACACACATACTATATTTATCATCTGTTCAGTTTGATTCATGTGGTAATTTGCCAGAGATAAAAACCACTTTTTAAAGTCTTGCATGGTTGGAAAATTTTCCGATAGAAACAATCCAAAGACCACTTCCCGAACGTGACCCTGAATTCAAGAGATTATGTTTATATCCAGCACAAATATGGGCATGCCCCCTTTTTACAATGGCTATTCCTTAAATAAAACTTTAAAAAATTCTGCACGTTTAAAATGCGTGTGGTACAATAAATAATATTACAAAGTTTAATTATCAGGGTACAGTACTGAGTAAAACCCTCTCCATTTGCACCTTCATATAGCTATTTTGTGTCAGAAAACATACTTCATCACATTCACATAGCTATTTTGTGTCAGAAAACATACTTCATCACATTCACATAACTATTTTGTGTCAGAAAACATACTTCATCACATTCACATAACTATTTTGTGTCAGAAAACATACTTCATCACATTCACATAACTATTTTGTGTCAGAAAACATACTTCATCACATTCACATAACTATTTTGTGTCAGAAAACATACTTCATCACATTCACATAACTATTTTGTGTCAGAAAACATACTTCATCACATAACTATTTCTGACATGAGATGGAAGCTTCGATTACTTCTGCTAGATTTAATAACTAGAATTGTCATATTTGCATTTCAGAAGAAAATCGGAATTTAATAGAAGTAATTAACTTGGAGTCAAATAAACATTTAAAAATGCAGTAAATTGTTGCACATTATATGCTGTTAAATAAATATAGGAATGCTGGTATATGTGGATATCCGTTTTTCCTGAACTTAATTGTTATATAACTTGTTAAATTGTCAAAGTAGCCCAACTTTTTGTAAGTGTCAGAGTTGGAGTGAACAATCGAGTGGAGAAAATGATAAGGAATTGCTGAGGTAATGCAAACTAATTCCAACTGGGTGAGTAATTTTATTATCCAATAGTTACGATTTCTGAAAACGAGAACAGCCAATGGGTTGAGATTAAAATGTTTACCTGCCTTAGAGAATTCTATTCTCAGATCACTTTGAATTTGGAGTGGCAAAAAGTCCGGTCATGAAAGGTGGTCATAATATTAATGGTGAGTTAACTGACTGAGAGAGAATGAGCTTAGAAATATTTCGTGCATTTTTGCTACTGATATGTTATTCTTGCGTTTTACATAGAAATGTATTATGTGAGTAGATTATTGTTTCTACACATTTGAACTATGATGTTTATAGATAGAAAGCTAATACTAGATATATTTCCTAGTGAACCTGTTCATAATATTACATTGTATGCATTATGCTGCATGCGTGTATTTTGCTAATAAATACTGCTAATAAACACTCGAGTTAAGACTTGAATGAAAGAATGAATGGAGTTAAAAAAGGATAAACTGGAAAGTTAGAGTTGTTCCATGATTATATTTTTACAGGGACAAGCAACCCGTCCCTGTGCTGTTTGATTTTACACATATTGATAAACTTATGTTGGATACGAAAGTGGATGGATGGGGACTCACTAAATATAGATTAAAGACGGATTTGTTTTCTCTTTTAGTAAGACGTTTTCCACCTAGGGAAAAATGTTGTGTGATGGTAAATGTTGCATTTGATGTGGTGGAAGAAAGAAAATGTTCACAGCTTTTCATATCCGCTAATTGAGAGAGACAAGTATTGTCTGCTGGAGAATTATTTATAACATAAATTAAAATTTTCATCACTTGTAATTAGATATGGGAGATTAATTAATATTAATAACCATAATATTAACTAAATGGCGTTGGTGTCATCCCCCTTCCAACTCCCACCCCTGTAATCAAGATGCGATACTAAGTTTCAAGCATATATCATCTCTAATCTCCTTTTCCTCCTATAAACATACTCAACTTACAAATCCTGCAACAATTTCATTAGCCATATACACACACAGCATATAAATATAGAATCAATCAAAATATTCACAAGTATAATGTACAAAATAGTCAAATTACTGAACATAGAAATAATTGTTCAATAACATTAGCATTCTCAAATTCAAATCATAGATGAGTAGCAAACATATACGAAGTCCATTCTTTGTTTACCAGTCAGTTAACTTACAATAAGCTAATAATCGCCTTCATGACTAGACTCGAGTAGTTTTCAAATTCAAAGTGATTAGAATAAGGTACTTCTTCAACAAAGAAACTTCCTGTTCATCCCCATTGGACGAAATTGTTACGAGCAATTATAAGACTATTAGTAAGAAAACTCCTCATCCAATTGGAACTGGTTTGGACTTCATCAGTAATTTCTAGCCTATCCCTCACCTGAGTTGTTTACTTCTAACTTTGACACTTAAAAATAGCAGCATAACGAGTGCATAAGGTCGGATGACTTTAACATTTAAAACTTTATATAAGAATTAAGTTAAGAAATATGGTAGAAATGTATGTAAATTTTACTCTAGTGTAACCAAGATGCTGTCTTGTCTTTCGTACCTCTATCGTCTTTTAAATAAATTCATGTTACCTGGATATATCTTTTATGCAATGTATTTATTTACTTGAAATGTCTATGCCTCTGCATTATGATGTATGATTTATTTTAAAACATGATATTTAAAAAATATTTTAAAATATTTTTCAAATATGATCTATCTATCTATTGAATACACAATATTAATTTAAGAATGAGCAACCAAACATTCTCTCATGCACATATAGATGCACATATATTTACATAATTTACATAAATATAGTTAAGTAGAGTTAAGTATAGTTAAGTATAGTTTAACCATGGCTTTAATACATTTTACTACTACTACTACTACTACTACTACTACTACTTGTTACTATTGTTGTTATTTCATTAATAATATTATGTTGGCTTTAAGTAAATTGTTTTATATTTTTTGCCGGCATTGGCTCGAATGAATGCACTCATGCATGTAAATGATTTCACCTGCTCATGTTATCTGTATGGATAGTAAAGATGAAGCTTAATATGTCATTCATAAATTGCTATGCTTGTAAAAGCTTTCATAATTAAATGTAACTATTTGATGTTTTTATTTGTTATTTGTGACTTGATTTTATGTAGTTAATGTAACTCTTGATGAGCTAATCACAATTGGTAAGATTTATTTAAGAATTATTAATTACGTTACGAATTCTTTAGTTTACTTACATGTAATTTCACATTAAAATATGTATTATGTCATGTGTGTCGTTGAATACAGTAAAATGGATTGATGGTATGGTATTCCCAAAATGTTCTTTTTTAATTTAACATTTTATAATCATTTAACTTTCTTAAAAACATTGATTCAAAAAGATATATTTTTTGCGTTTAGCTACAGAATGTAATATTATTATATACATAATTTCTTAATTGATGTTGGAATTTTGTGTGTAGGAATTGTACATTTTTATAAACACCATTGCAGGAAGAGTAGTTTGTATCTTAATAAAAATTGGTAATGCTATTTATTATATTAATAATTTACTCAATTAATTAAATGTAAATGTTTACGCACTCCTAGAAGTATTAACAACTATATTAAAATAATTAATGCATCACAGATAAATTAATATAATATTTATTTCAAGTATATATGTATATTCATTATGATATAAGGATTCTTGTAATAGTATTTTTGTAATTCACAAAATTGTCTTCTTCTTGTGCCTAGGTCCGTATTTTTTCTACATGTCATGCATTCTTGGGTAATGTATTATGTTTGATTCAAATTCCTACTGCACTGGAGGCATTTTAGAATGAGTAGAGCATGTTACAGATGACTTACATGAAACACTGACTTGTATGGGGATAAGGATTGTATCTCTTTCGTGGATTCTCTCTCTCTCTCTCTCTCTCTTTTTCACCCTGTCTTCAGCCAATAAATCTATCTATCTATCTATCTATCTATCTATCTATCTATTTACCTATCTATCTATCTATTTATCTACCTACCTACCTATCTACCTATCTATCTATCTATCTATCTATCTATCTATCTATCTATCTATCTATCTATCTATCTATCTATCTATCTGTCAATGATTGTCCTTTATCTTCGACGTTTCTTAAATAACGTTGTTAATGTTGCTAATATTATTAAGTATATAAAATATATCTTTCCACGTATTTGTCTAATAATGATTCTATACATAATGTGTCTCTCTCCATGTGTCTTTCTAATAATCATTCTCTACATAATGTGTCTCTCTCCATGTGTCTTTCTAATAATCATTGTATACTGTGACACGTGCATGCCACTTACTTAATGAAATGATTATTATTATTAATTAATCTTTCATAACTAATTTCAAGTGATGAGAATATTAATTATGTTCTATTAATGATCCTTCAACAGACGCCACTCGTCTCTCAATTGGCGTATATTTGGCTTTGTAAACGTTTTCACAGTCCCAAAACATAAAACAGTCACATAAGGTTTCTGCAGGTGGAAAAAGACTTATTAAAAGAGAAGACAAGTCCGACTTTAATCTATATTTATATTTATTATATATATTATATTTATCCAGCCACTTTCATCTCCAACATAAGATTATAATATATCAATATCAATATGCGTAAGAATGTCAATAAATTTAACAATGAATTTATTAAAGAAAAGAGTCAAATATACATATGACAATTACAATGAAACAGAAAACATCAATATTCCACGAATCCACATTTGGATAATTATTGTTTACACAATCTCTCACTATACACACATATATATAAATATAAAATAATAATAATAATGATAATAATAATATATTTACAGTTCAAGTCAATAATCGAGTCAATACAAATTGCAGGTTAGTCCTATAAGAGAACAGAAATGGAATTATCAAAGGTATGTTATTGAAATGTTCTACATAACCTGGATTAAGCACTGTTTAGACAGTCCTTCACTTGCCTTTGCAACAATGTCTGTGTCAACACTTCTTCTCGCAGCAAGTGTAAAAAAAAAATCATTGACGCTTGTTTCCTCTCAGCCAACGTGGCGTTCTCCTCCCCATCAGTTTCTTGAGAAGAACACAACCACAAGGGTTCTAGTATTGATGTACTGATGCACTTAGCAATCCTTGCTTTGGTACATCAAGACTGCATAGCATGTTGCCTTAATGTTAAACTTTCTCTGCAACACCCTCTGCAAGTTTCCCACGCTTTCCCGGTCAGTTGAGCCACAACCAGTGAACAACGAAGGGTAGCCAGTAACTTTTGAGATCAAACTCGAGACTCATAGGCCAAGGCTGGGCTCACACTCTCAGGGTGAATTTCAGTCCAATAACGAAGGAAGAAAAAGAAGTTAAAAAATATAGTTAAGGAACAAACCTAAGTTTTCTATTCGTTACAATATAACTCCATCCTATCTCACATCTATTTTCAAACTTACAATCTCCAGCAAAAGTATTCATTAGTCCGATGCATTCATATGGCAAAATAAACACAATGTATCAAACAATGTCATATATTAATACACTACATGGGTGCGGCTTAGTTAAAACATTTGTAGAGACAACAGTCAACTCACAGAGTACATCTCTGCATAAACACAAGTGTTACATATCAACAGTAAAATGCATGAAACGTTCTTAAGTCTATTCTCTCTCAACCAGTCAATTAAACTCACCACTCAAGTTAATGACTGCCTTCAAGCCGGACTTCTTCCTTCTTTGTCACTCGAATTCAAAGTGAACAGACAACACAGTTCTCTACAGCAAATAACTTCTTAAATTCAGCCATTGGCTAGTCTCGTTCTCATAAATAATAATCCTTAGATAATAGATAACTGCTCACTCAGTTTCCACTGGATCAGCAAATCTAGAATATTCTTGCCTTAGGCTATTTATTTCAAACTCAGACACTTTCAAACTAACACCATATGGAGTGCTCAACGTCAGGTCACTGACAATTTAGCAACCCTTATAACAATTAAAATTAAATATAGGGAGTGGTAAATTAACTCTGTAACATGTACATAATGTATGTCTCCCTTCATGTATCTGTCTAATAATCATTGTATACAAAGTGCATATCTCCCTCCCTGTATCTGTCTAATAATCATTCTATGTATAATGTGTCTCCCTGCATGTATCTGTCTAATAATTAATCACAATGTATGTCTCCTTCCCTGTTTATTTAACTTGTAAGTGGAAGTAATCCCATTGATGGATATTTCCTCATTTGGTTTGCTCCCTTAGGTTCCCCAATAAATATTACAGTACATTTTAAAGTGTTCATTCATTTTTGTATTTTGCAGGAAGTGTTACTGATACAAGCAGCTTTAACAACAACATCTGGATGATGGAATGTGTACACGTTCCTCACGCTGACTCTCTGCATATGACTGACGATTACAAGACATCTTACAGGAAAATACTGGCTTTTGACTGTGCTGACCTCAGTGCTAATTGTTCAGGCATAATTTGGCTTACTCCTGTTGTCAAGAAGTAAACTACTCCACGTCATTCATATCCATTTCGTTTGATTAATGTTCTTATTTCCAAGATCATTTCCTGAAAATAACAGAGATGTGTTTCGTTTCCTGTTTTCCTTGTGCATATAATGGGATCGCGGTACCCCTCTCGTTGTTTAGTATATATATATATATATATAGTGTGTGTGTGTGTGTATGTGTGAGTGTGTGTGTGTGTGTGTGTGTGTGTGTGTGTGTGTGTGCTCGTCATTGTACTTTAGCATTTGATTGACCAGTACGCTATTCTGTTATGCAACCATTGTATTAACAAGACAATCACGTGGCAAGCTAAAACAATCGACATCACAATCGCGTTAGTACATAATAAATATCTCGACAACGACCAGCATTAAGAACTAAAAGGAGACTACAGTCTTCACCTCCACTTGTGACAAAGATTGCAGTCTAAGCATCACCTTCACTTGTGACAAAGATTGCAGTCTAAGCATCACCTTCACTTGTGACAAAGATCGCAGTTTAAGCATCACTTCACTTATGACAAAGATTGCAGACAAAACATCACCTGCACATAACAACGCAATGACTGAGACAACTGATTAAATAATCCATGTAAAATACAATATACATCGGAAGGCAGAACGAGGTCATAAATCTGACAAAGGTATACACGTGTGAAAATAATTATATTATCAGGGAAACAATGAAAGAAAAGTACGACTCAAGGCACAAACTCAATATATAGGGGACGTAATTATAGAAATGCCAGGCGTAATCCTTGCACAACAACCTGATAATGTAGATGCTATCACGACCAGCAAGACAGCAATGTCCATCGATGTAGCTGTCAAAAATAATAGAAAAACAGAAGAGCAGAGCGATAATATTTAAAGTACTAGGAACCATGCAGTAAACACCGAGATTTAATGTGTGAACACAAGCTGGTACCTGTAAGAAAGTAAATGTTGTGACCTGGCATGTGAACTAGAAATAAATTCAGTCTTCAGAATGTTAATGAAGATTGGTAATAGTAACACACTGAATATTGTTACCCGCATCTAGAACTAGACATTAATTTCTCTATAGTTCCCACGATCTTTAAAATATGACTTAAAACTTTAATGTCAAAAGAACATAGTGGTATTCCCCCCCACCTTTAACTAATCTCTCTTTCAATCAGACATAAAAGGACCAATCATTCCTTAAACCATCGATCTGAAAGATGCAAAATATGCATATCGGTGTGTTTCCACGTGTGTGGATGTGTGTATTTAATGTATTTCCCATTATCGGCTGTTCATTTGCAGATTGAGAAAGTCAATCTAAAACAAGTATATCAAACAGAAACAGAAGTGTTTAACTTCTTAAATTTAAAAATGATAAAATGCAATACAAACATAGTAAAAGCACAAAAATGATTTATTTTCGACTGACGAAATACATAAGGAAAGACCAATAAAACTGAAAGTAAATCAATATGTCGAAGCCAAACGGTAAGAGCAAACAAACTGAACATAAAATATTACGTCAGAACCAAATGAGTCAGATTTATCTGACCCATTTCACGTCATCAGCTTATTCCTTCTGCTAATGGAGCACAAAGGCCAGCTTGAAATGAAAGTTTCTTTATCTGCATGACCATCATCAAATGATTTTATATACGATTTCAGATGCACTATATATGTGAATGGCTATAAAATAAAAGGTGAGCATCTCTCTCACTCTCTCTCTCTCCATCCATCCATCCATCCATCTATCTATCCATCCATCTAACTATCCATCCATCCGTCCGTCCATCCATCTAACTATCCATCCGTCCGTCCGTCCATCCATCCATCCATCCATCCACTCACCCATCCATCCATCCACTCACCCATCCATCCATCCATCCATCCACCCATCAATCTATCTATCTATCTATCTTTCCGTGTTCTGGATAATAAACTACTCACTAGTTTGCACTGCATCAAAAATCTAGAATATTCTGCCTCGAGTGTTTACTTCAAGTCAGACACTTTCAAAAATACCATCATGAGGAGTGCCCAAGGTTGGGCCACTCTGACAATTTATATAACAATTAAAGTTTAAAATAGGGAGAGGCACATTTACTCCACCACAATATGTGTTTTCTCCTTAGTATACAGTTACTTTTAATACAAACTTACAAGTCTTTCAGAAGTGACGTATTCTCTATATGCACATTGGTGATTCAAAAATACAAAAGGGTGTGCTGTCCTAAATGTCATAAGGTTAACTTTGGCCAGTGGCTTTAGTGACGTGATTTGTGAATATAGATTTGTACAAAAATTATAAGGTCTGATTAAGATTTCCTTCGTTTTGAATAGTTTGCACAACCAGAATCATAATACGATGTCAAGCTTGTCTGCACTCAAACGGACTCGAACTGCCTCCACCACTTTCTGTTCTGTAAAGGAGTGATATCTAATCTCAGACCAGCGAGTGATCGGTGTTGTTATCAGTAAATAGAAAGCCTTGCGAAAATATTCCTTAAGGGCTTGCACTACAGGATTGATTAACGAATTACTGAACGCCAAGACCAGCGAAAAGTTTTTTATTATTTCCACAGTGTCTCCTGCGTGTTCGGTGTATTTAAGAATTCCAGAGACGAAGTAAGGTAACCACAAAAAAATCCAGATTAAGAATTTCAGAATTGTAAAGTTCGTGGACTTTATATTCTGTTCGATTTCATCGTTGGATTTGCTTCTAGCCAGCAACCTTTTCCTGCTAGCACGAATTGCCCAAATTACTCTTATATACATGATCATTGAGATCAGAATAGAAAGCCCAATTGTGACGTATACCGCGAAAATGACCCATCCTTTGGCCATGATCTTGTAAAAGTTGCACTTATACTTCTCGTGATATCGATTCCAACCAAATACCGGAAGTAAACTGACGATAATCATATATACCCAGCAGATACTAGTCATTATTATTGCATTTCTAAATGTTTTAAATTTGAAGTGTACTAGTGGGTGGCAAATGGCTAAGTAGCGATCTAGAACCATTGCGTCCAGGTTTAAAAGAGAAGCCCCACAACTCAGTACTACTATTACAGACTTGAACAAACAAGAATTGCGATTTATCTCTATTGACGAGCCAGGGCCTTTAATGAACACATCAGCATACATGGGGCAAGTAATTAAACTAACAAGCAGGTCAGCAGATATAAGACTCAAAAGTAAATAGTTCTGGAATGTTTGAAAATGTTTAAACACGATAATAGTTGTCATCAGCAGAACGTTGATGACGATCATCGGAGGTGTATAAATACTAATCACAATCCCGAAATAGAAGTTACTCTTTGTAACCGTTTCAGATTGTTCAGTATCGATCGGAGACGTACGATTGGTGGGTATGCAAGCAGTCATTGTGTTTTTTCTTGATAATGATTACGCCACTTTCAGAAATGATATAAATATTTTGTGAAATAAAACACCAAGAACTCTTCCACACGAAGGTAGCTAAAACAGCAAACTATATTCTCTGTGTATAATCAAGTAATTTCGTTCTCACAGTCCAACTGCTTACGTCATCTTATGACGTGGATCTGGAATAGAACAGGGATGGTTCTGACGCTGTTCTCTTTCTCCCCTCCCCCCCTCTCACGCACTAGAGGTACAACTACAGATCTAAGATTACACGTATGCTTGCTAGAGGAACGCGAGTCCTTAATCTCATAAATATACTTCGGTTCAGTGGTGCATGTAGTATAATATTAAAATATGAAATTTCATTAAAAATTAAAACCTAAATTGCTTGTATGCAATCCAGATTTAAAATGGTAGTATGCAATACAATTTTTACAGTCCTGTTTATTTACACTCTTAGTATTTAAGTAACTTCTTTTCTTGATAATAATATTGATAGGATGTCAAAGACATTCTGAGTCCATACAATTTATGTAACTACTAAAGCGACTGACATTTGCATTTGCCTACGACATATAAACACGTGACATAAAAGTTTAAAACTTACTTAATGTAGCGGTCAAATTTAAAAATAAATATGGCATTAAGATGAATACACGATATAAGTAATATCCAGTCTAACAGCACACTGCCAATGAATACTAAAAAAAATTACACATTTTGCATCTGCCATCTTTCATACAACAATCTGTTTCAATAGGCCTGTTTCAAGAATCCTGACCTTGAACTATTACACTGTGCGACAGACGTCTAATATTAACATATTTATTATTGAAATGCATAATGACTTAGGCAACACGAATACTCGACACACATATACACACACACACTCACACACGCACACACATTCAGTATTACATGTCAGTTTGCATAGGATAGTTAAATACAATTTCAGCCTCCCCAAGTTAGGCAAAAACATAAATACTGCATTATATTAACTAAACTTAGAGAAGTCCCTGAAAATAATGTAAAACGTTTTTCTCAATCATATAAAATAATGTAAAACGTTTTTCCAATCATATAAAATAATGTAAAACGTTTTTCTCAATCATATAAAATAATGCATCATCTGTTGATCTGCATTAGCGCTATACCAGCTTTGTCCGGAAGTACTGGGCGTTCAATTGCAGAATGGAAAAGCAAACTAAAGCATATATATATATATATATATATATATAACAGAGGCAAAATTATCTAAACTTCTTAAACATGATAATATACACATCAAACAGAAGCGGGGTCAAAGAGCAGCAACGATTTATTTTCGTCTGGAGACATAAATCAAGAAAGTGCAAGAAACTGAAAGTAAAATAATATGTCAAAACCAGTAAGAGCAGTGTCGTATACTACTTGGGTGACCTGTACTTATGCAATTATCTCAAATGCATTTCAATCTTGTGCACTAATTCACCTACACGTGACGATGCAGGTAACAAGACCTAAAGATTTATGGGGCGACAGCCTGGCATATTTTAGATCAGGTATATTTTATTTGACTCCCAAGCAGATAACTACGAATATAACAAAACACTACAATGATGTTAATGTTACAAGAAACAATACACTACAATTATGTTGCAGATTTACACTTACATTTAACAACTACATTAATAAAAATGCATAAGAATAGAAATGATTACCATTAAAATTTAATTATAAGAAAAAAAATCATAAAAACGTAAAGAAAGATGATAAGAAGATCTCTCTGTGATCATTATAGTGTTTCTTCAACGATAGGATTTGTCTTTATTTTCAATTAACAACATGTTCATGACCAAACAGTTTAAGGGAAGACAAGGGCTGCAATCACATTTAACTTTCGGGTTAGGTCGTATTGAACTCTGGTCCATGCACAGTGCTCACGTTACGTCACTTCGTCCGCAAAGCCACAAGCCACTCAGTGTGAACTCTTGTCCTACACTACGCACTTTGTCCCTTCTTTATACCATATAGATTTATCCTATGTACTTATACCTATCTCTGAGTAAAATTCGACATTAAAATACTACAAAATTCAAAATAAGAATACAATTGGAATTGTACTTTCATTCATTCACAGCCACTCATTTACCTTCATATAGGGTTGCTGTCCATGGTTTCCACTTAGCCATTCCGGGGACACCAAGTTTCCTGTTTTTCTGCTAGTGAGCATAATGATTCAATAGCGCCAAAGATTTTTATGCACACGATCCCCACAACCCACCCCACCTACCCAGGATCGTCTGTCTGTCTATATCCCTCTCTCTCTCTCTCTCTCTCTCTCTCTCTCTCTCTCTCTCTCTCTCTCTCTCTCTCTCTCTCTCTCTCTCTCTCTCTCTCTCTCTATGTATGTCTGTCTGTCTGTCAGTTTTTATTTTGACTAAAACGTAGCAAGCCAGTGTTAAGACATTACTAATTATTCACTGCGATTTCTCAGAACTTCCAAATGAAGTAGAAAATAGTGTAAATCGAAGATCTACATCATTTTTTCTTTGCTAATATTACTATATCTGAATACTGGAATCGTCAGTCCATTTATCACTAGTTTTCAGCTTGCCGGATTACCGAATTGTGAAACATATGCATTGACCCAAATACATGTTTGATACACTTTGACCGGATTTACAGCCCTTTGAAACACGCACACAGAGTTAAATACATGCTTAATGAAATTTTTTCTCTTTTGTTCTTGTGACTGAATAAGGGCGTTAACAACAAGCCTGAAAAATGTATTTATTTTACACCGTTTAAATGTAAGTCAGCCAGCATACAAGGAAAATTGCATTTTTTGGAAAGAAATTAAGAAAGTAAAACATTACTTTGCAGAGAAAAAGCATATTATAATAAGTGTATATTTGAATAAAAAGCAAATTCAAAATATTTTGAATAAAATATCACCGTTTTGCAGAAGTTTGTACAAAATACAATTTGCTGCTTTTAGATATCCTAAATAGTGAAATGAATATTGTTGTTGCATATTATGGGAAGAAGTTTTCTAAATATCTTTTCTCAACTTTATTGCGCTAAAGATGAATCAGGCACTGCAAATTTATGAGCATGGCAAGAGTATCAAACGCTTCTTTGGTAACTCTATTGTTTTCTCAGTCCACATTATTCTGGAAATTTATTACGAAAGAAAAACTGTCGACCTATGAATGCACCCACCTCCCAAAAACACATACACACGCATCACTAGTAACAACAACCGATCCTCTTTCTCTATCATGTTCATCCCTCCGAACACAGGACATAACGTTTCATGAACGAAATCGAATGACCAGTGGTCTGACAAGATATGACCGAGTCGACCCGAACAGTGCGCATTCACTGACTTCCAAAACCGCCACTCCCTCCTTGGCCACTAAGCTTAGTACCGTTGTTGCTAAAAGTAAACAGATATAATAATTTCCATACTGAAGGGTTTTATTTTAAGAGCTATTCAAAATCAAATCCAAGGCTGTTAAGATATCGATTATATTCCCTTTTCACTTCAAAATTTACACCAGCGGAAGCGTTGCCCTTCTTACTTTAGAAATGCTGTTAGGCCGCATTAACCACTTCTTTTTTTATAAATCAGCTTAAGCAGAAAAATACACGTTGTACAGTAATTACTTTCTAAAATTTAATTCCTTATGCCATTCCTTTTTTCTGAGTTTCGTAAATGCATATGTGTGAAAAAAAATCATTGCATTATAATGATCGATCTCACACACCAAAATATTTCTGTTTAATACATCAGCATGTTTGCATTTTTTCCCCGGTTGAAGTATGATATGTGATTTAAAGTGTTTGTTTTGTCATAGGATTGTTAATGTTTTCGTGGCGTGTTAAAGTTTTCAGTACTTACAAAGATGTTTAAAAATAATTATAATTGTTTGGGGATAAATTTATTTTGATACATTATCTGAATCCTTACTATCAGGTTTGTTAGCGAGGTTAAACAAATGAAATACAAAAGGAAAATTAAAAAACCCAATAAAAAGTACACATTGCTGCACACACTTATAGACAGTCCCACTTCTGTGTCAAGTTGGACATGCCAGTTAATATCAATTACACTCATACTGTTATGAGTCTAACTTCATAGAAGCAGAAACAGCTGTAATACAGATTACTAGCTATAATTAATTGTCATCAATCTGCACATTAGGTGTCCTATATATAACAAAGTTGTAAAGTGATGTGTTGACATCCATTTCTTGTTTAATCACACTTCCTACATAAAAGAGATTATTTAGCTGTAGGACCACCTAAATGGAAGCAGGTTGCATACACTTATTTATTCGTACCAAATTAGCATTATCTTTCAAACGCAAACAGTTACACGGAAACGGAAAGGATTTAGCTTACTCTTAGCGCTAATTTCCATATTAGACATCGACAACGTCAAACAAATAAAACTGAAAACTTCAAAGACGTACGACAAGCCAGCCATTTCACAGTTAAATATCACTATTGCAAGCCAGCCATTTCACAGTTAAATATCACTATTGCAAGCCAGCCATTTCAGTTAAATATCACTATTGCAAGCCAGACATTACACTGTTAAATATCATTATTGCAATATCGTGATTGCTAGATAACGAAACATTTTGCATTTGACGCAAGATATAAATTGTCAATATATTGTAAGAACGCATAGAAAACAAAAAACGATGAGCAAAAGAAACTCCTGTTACTGAAAACCCTTAAATCTAAACATGTCAATGAAAGTATCAATATTAATTTATTTTAAAACCCAGTGACCACACCCTGTAAGGTAAAAGATGACAAATATGAGTAGTGACATCTTTCTGTCGTGAATTATTTTGGATACTTTTTTGAGGATGGATAAAATTATCGATTATATATTACTTTACTTAATAATATAATGTAACAGATAATCGCTTGCAGAAAGAAACACATGATACAGCAAATAAACATTGAGCAAATACGTTTATATTATGTGCAAGATTGCGATAAACAAGAAGTTTGATATCAGTTTCTTGTATGATTCTTTGACATTTAATGCAAAAATACAGGTATTCAGCTGTTCGAACTGTGTCTAATAACTATTCATGGTCTGAACAGCGAATTCACATTGGCAGCTACGAGTTTACGATTTGATTAAGCGACGGGTTCTAATTAATTCTCTAAGGATAGAATGTTCCAGCATGAAAATGACACCCAGTTCTGGCAACGATGCAGGATACACCAGGATGAAGATGCACAGATACATTCAGTCAAGTGAATAACAGGATGCGACGTCACATCCATTTGTTATTTCCCTGTCCAGAGAGTACGATGATAAATCTATGAAAATTTACAAATTTCGGCTAAGAAATAGCAATAATTATTAAAATATGTATCTATCTATCTATCTATCTATCTATCTATCTATCTATCTATCTATCTATCTATCTATCTATCTATCTATCTATCTATCTATCTATCTATCTATCTATCTATCTATCTATCTGTCCGTCTATCTATCTATTTGTCCGTCTGTCTATATCGATATACGTCCGTCTGACTATATCTATCTATCTCTATGTCCGTCTGTCTATCTATCTATCTAATACAATGTTATAATAATGTCGAGGGAATGAATAACAATCAGTACTCGGCCGTTGGATCATTATGATGTATCATTTAGTGGCATCTCTATCTGTCAGCTAATTACCATCAGTCAACTGTCACTTAATTAGTTCAGTCAGCACCACCACCACCTACCACTCCCAACTCCAGACAAATAGCTATAACTATTTCAGAAATGCAGACTTTCAAATTTCTAAGCGATAGATGGCAATCTTTTTTATCACACATTTCCACCTCAGTGAGATGTTTCACTACAATTACATTCACTAAACTTGCACTTAATATGCAGAGCATGAAGTCTACCTTAAACATAGCATTAATAGCGAGAAAATGTATATTACAATTTTAACATTCAAATTGCGTATAATATAGTGACAAACAGCAGTAAGAGTGAAAGTATGTCAGAGAAGGCATGCATGAATAATATATAATGTTTGTGCAAAAAACAAAGGTATATTTGAATACATTTGATATATAATATATTTGAATATATTTGATACATAAAGTTAGAACAGGAATGAATGCATTTCGTTTTTGAAGCATAGGAACCTAGCAAGCACTGCTTGGTACCTCTATCCATTTTGACAACTGGTTTAGCATAATTACTGTATCACATCTGTAACATGTGTGTTGGCCACCTCTGACAAGGAACTAAATATTGAGATCGCCTTAATTCCACGCGATAGTTGCTTGTATGCATTTTATGCTCATTTATGAATTATTCATAACCTCTTTGCCCAAATAGTAGGCGAATGTAGATTCTTCTCATCAGAATATTAAAGAAGCAAGCGAGTCTCTGCATGCACGGTGCTTGCGTCTAACAGGGTACAGATGCAGTAGAAAGGTAAGATGGTATGCACACATGTATGCTGCTTGATGCATTGCAACATACGCACTTTTTTTTTTTTTTTATTAAGTGAAATATTGTGAGTCACATAGTAGCTATCTGGCCATTGGCAGACTCATCCCACTAGTTTTACTGAGTGTTTTCAATTTGAACAATTAAATTACTCTGTGCTCTTTGAAATTGTGCATGTTCAAGATCTAAATAACATATGACACAAAATCAGTAGGTTATATCTAAACTTTGTTCAGCCTCTCTTAAAGTGGAAATTATTGATAGATTGATTGTTATTCACGCTAGCTTACTTTTCTGTTGAGAGTTATACTCACATTATTTATGGTTATTTATTTGCATTAAATCTCCAAAGAATGATGCGTACTTAATGTCATGACTTCTAAGATCAACATTCTTCAGATGGGGAAGGATGAAGATTGATCATGAATGGTAAAATACATTAATGTAATTACAAACGACCAGGGCATGGCTTGAAGACACAGTCTTCTGTCTGCAAGGATAGAATGCAATTAGCAGCGTGGTGTAAATCCTTCATTCTTTTTTAAGTAAATGGGAAGTAACTGGTCCTCTAGTAGAATATGTGCACATTTCAATTACTTTTTAAAGTAAAATATATTTCATAATATAAAAATAAATAAATTTAAACATTGTAGTTTTGATTTCCAGGTGACGATATGGGCTTGCAGCTATTACTAACGACTATGATCGCTTTGATGAGCCTGAACTACTCTGAAGCAAAATGTATGTGTGGCCACAATTGCCTAGTTTTAACATTGATGTATAACTGCTAACTATTTAGTTTTGACATTGATGTATATTGCTAACTATTTAGTGTTGTATAGCAACAATTACTGAGTTATGATACTACATGTATAGCCAATAATTATAATTACTTAGTTTTGACACCGAATGCATGGTTAATAATTACGTATGTTTACATTGTATGTATGACCAATAATTACTGAGTTTTGACAGATAAGCAAGGCCAATAATTAATTAATTTTGACACTGTATGTTTGGCAAATAATTGCTTATTTTTGACACATGGATAGTCATATTTAGGATGGTGAATAATTCAGCAGGAAAAGATAACAGATAACATATTTTCATAAATAATTGCACAAAGGATATGCAGGAAGTTGAAAATAATCACACATTTTGTATTGAATGAAATAAATATTGAGATATGGGAGCTACGGAAGGTAAAGATAAATTGCACAGATAAATTAAACAACGTTGCATATATGTAGACACTTTTTGCTTCATTCATTTCGAGTGCTGACCTATTCTGCATTCCATTTCTGTTTCATTAACGCAAATTTAAATTATGTTCTGAATATTGATTGGCTTAGTTATCAACCAAATTATGTTCTGATTACTGATTGGCTTAGCTATCAACCAAATTATGTCCTGATTACTGATTGGCTTAGTTATCAACCAAATTATGTTCTGATTATCGATTGGCTTAGTTATCAACCAAATTATGTTCTGATTACTTATTGGTTTAGTTTTCAAACTTAAATTATGTTATAATTACTGATTGGGTTAGTTGTCAAATTATGTTCTGATTACTGATTGGCTTAGTTATCAAAATTAAATTATGTTCTGATTACTGATTGGTTTAGTTGTCAAAATTAAATTATGTTCTGGTTACTGATTGGCTTAGTTATCAAGAATGTAAGAGTAAGGATATTACCGAAAAGTGTTTTCAAAATTTTGCGATAATTTACATCGGTTATGGCATAGTAAATACACATATATTGTTTCTGCGTTCGATAAAATAATTTATTAATTTATTATTTATTACACGCTTGCTGTAAGCAACATACGGCAGCACATTGTTGAAACCTTACATAAATAGTTTTGGTGATAAAATGACCCCTGTTTCGGAGGAAAATAACTGAAAGAATTACGATTCACATGGGATTCCATTGGGCAGATACATTTTCAAATGGTACTTAAGTTTTTCTTTCTTGCTGTCTCTCTTGTTAAGTATGTCAACAACTGCATGTATTCGTTGTTCTTTCCTTTGATAAGTGTGACCCCAGACTGACCCCAGGCTGACCCTTTCGATGTGAGGTCGGAGTTAGTGAGTTGTAGTTCATATGCCTAAGTGTGAATGTGTATGTGTGCGTGTGTATGCTATATTCACAATATTTAAATTAATAAAACCGACTTCCTCCTTTTGCATTCAAAGAGACAGAAACTCACTGCCTGTAGTTGAACACCAGGTGAAGGCAATAAGCTAGGTTGTACCAGCGTAAAACTCACTTCCTGTACGTGAATAACAAGGGAAGATAATAAGTTAGGTTGTACCAGTGTAGCTCACTGTCGGAGCCAGAAAGTGATGGCATCATTACAATACCCAATATCATGCTAAAATATTATTCATTTTACAAAGAAGCGTATTTCGATAGACAATAATAAATGAGTGCTGTAAGTCACGCATGTTGTCGGCAGTGGATAATATTCATCCTTGTACACGGTACAGCATAATTCCCTGACATGAAATGCAAATAGTGGCGACGTCTGTACGCCCACAAATAATTTAGTGTGTGTCGTGATGTCTATTTTTTGTTTTAATTAAGAAATTACCAATACTGAGGCCTGCAGCAGTAATACAATACTCAGGAAGTGCTTAAAAAAACAACACGTAAAGTACTATAAATAACCGACTCGGTGGTGCACAAATACTTTACCAGAGATGTGCTTTAACAACCCACAGGAAAAGTGCCTTAACAACCCACACGAAAAGTGCCTTAACAACCCATACGAAAAGTGCCTTAACAACCCACACGAAAAGTGCTTTAACAACTCACACGAAAGGTGCCTTAACAACCCACGCGAAAAGTTTTTTTTAAAAATCCCACACGAGAAGTACTTTAACAACCCAAGCAAAAAGTGCTTTAAAAATCCTATAGGAGAAGTGATTTAAAACCGACAAGAGAAGCACTTAAAATAACACAGGAAAAGTGTCTAGCAGGAACACATGAGACGTTTTTAAGAAACGCAAACGAGAAGTGCTTAACAGAAGCCATATGTGATAGGTTTATTAACCCTGGCACGAAATATGTTCCAAAACCCACACGATGTGCTCTTAAAAATAATACAATAAGTACCTAGATATCATGAGATGTGCTTAAAAGGAACACATACGAGATGCGTTTGACAGGAAAACAAACGAGACGAACAAAACGCATGCGAGATGCGTTTGACAGGAAAACAAACAAGCTGCACTTAAAAGGAACACATACGAGATGTGCCTCGAAAACAAACACGAAAGGTGCGTATAAAGCGTACACGAGATATGCTTAAACTCTAGCTATACTTAAAAAAACAAACAATAGATGCGCTTAAAACCCTACACGTGATTACTTGAAAAGCATATACGAGATGTATTTATCAATCCAAAGGAGATGACTTAAAACACCGAATCTCTTGTTCATAAATCGGAATAAATAGAAACATATATCTCTGGATTTACCCATTTATAACGCAATTAGTCAAGAAGCTTTGTCTCCGCTGCTCAGACGCAGCCCCAGCTGAAGTGGTGCTCGTCAAATTCAATTCCAGCTCAAGCCGGATATTTCTTAGTCTGTTTTTAGATGACCTTGACAATTTTTGCATCAAAACCTGCAGGTCACCATTGTCATTTAAACAGTCTACTCTAAATCGCATTCATATTACGTCTTAACAATGACTCACGACATCTCAAAGATGTCCGTCTTAAAACATGGTTACATAGGTCAAGTGAGCATTTGTGAAAGAAGAGAAAACGTCATTCAAGTGATTAATGTTGGAACATTTTTTAACCACCCATATGCAGTACCCATGTCATCATAAACAACATCTAAACAGGAAACTTAGTGGTAGACGTAATGACAGTCTAGACTCTAGAGGGAATAATAAAAACACGAAATTGTTCTTTAGACATCTTGATTCTCGTGCATAAAGAGCAGAGATAATTAGGGTAATGATGGAACAGATTTATTATTATTTTAACAATTTAATATTTACTATAGTAGGTTTAGTATTAATCTTGTTTTAGAATGGTGCATAGGTGTGACAGAAAATATATAAATTAAGATTTGTACTGTATAAGAGATGTTCTAAATTGTTTGTTATTACATCTTTGTAGTATGCATGAATATGTCTTCAATAAATTAATAAATAAGAGGTAATTTTATGTGCTGTTCAGTGGCACATTGGGTTAATTATGTGGATTGATTCCAGTAACAAAGTACGGGTCCATAACTCAGAACATGTTTGTATGGTGGTGGCAGGGTAACTTCCCCATAAATATTGTTTCTGACTGGTTGGCAAGAACAAGAACAACTTTAGTGCCTCAGAAATTCCTTCCTTTCTCTACTTTCATCATTTATTTTTTTAATTTAAAAATGTACCTACAAGGATAAAGAAAGACAGTTCAAATATCACGTGCCAAGCCAAACTGTTTGATTTGCCGAGACTAAGACGACTGACTTTAACAGTAATATACATGACGTCATCGAGGTGTTTTACATTAAAAAAATAATGTTACTCTATAAAATAACTAATAGAAAATTAGAACTTTCCACATGGGTTATCAAATATAAATAATTAAAAATTTAAATGAAAACACACAAGATATTTGGGGGCGTTTTGACTAGTGTGTCTAATGCTTGTGAATGTAACGGATTCCTCAAACGTTTAGTTTCTTCGAGAAGAAAGCATGACACGATACTGAAAAGTGTACTTCAATGACTTTTTAAAATTTTAGTTATATTTCATTGGCAAAGGTCATTATCTCTAGTCACGGATAAAAGTATTTCAGATTATTTTAAAGCAGATTTTATATAACATATTGAATATCATTTCCCATTTCGGTGAACTGGTTCAGGTAAGAACTTTACAGAGAAGAGATTGTATAAACTTTCTTTTTGTGTTTCACTTATAACATTTCTGAATCAGTGCAAGTATACAGTAGCAAAATATAGATTCTATCTATCTATCTATCTACCTATCTATCTATCTACCTATCTGTCTATCTATCTATCAGCTATCTATCTATCTATCCATCTGTCTGTTAATCCCTCTCTCTATATCTGTCTAACTCTCTGTCTAGCATGTTTGTAAATGGATATATTTATGTGTTTGTATGATTATTCATATACATATAAAGATGCGTGTCAGAGCAAAGTTGCCTGTCATTAGTTTTGGAGGTTATGTTATTATTATGTTATGTTGCTAATATTAATGTGACCTGACCTAGGAGGTTGCATATGACGGCATTTTGGTAATGCCAGATCTAAATAACAGGCTTAGACGACGCTGAGCTGTTGTGCGTGATGACGTAAACTAAACCAGTTCTAGGCGGAAAAGTAGTTTTGCTGACTAAATGATTGTTACCTACTCACAACGTTTCTAACCAATAGGAATGAACCGAAAGTTACCAAAGCAATCAACGTACAAATGGTTGAAAGAGGCAGGATTGAAAGCAGAAACAGAAGCACTCATAACAGCTGCACAAGATCAAGCACTCAACACCAAATTACACAAAACGAAAATCATGAAAATATCAAATGATTCCAAATGTTGACTTTGCAAATCCATGGATGAGACAACAGAACACATACTATCTGGATGTCAGGTTCTGGCTGGAACAGAATACACCAAAAGACACAATGAAGTGGCAAAACACATACATAGAAATCTGTGTGAGAACTAAGGCATAAAAACCCCAGAAAGAGCATGAATGCATCAACCAGAAGCAGTCACCGAAACAGAATAAGTCAAAACACTGTGGGACTTTGAGATAAGAACAGATCGGGTAATTCCTGCATGAAGACCAGACATTTTAGTTCTCAATAAGTCCAACAGAACAGTAGCAATCATTGATGTCGCTGTTCCAAGTGATAGAAACATAAAAACAAAAGAAAGAGAAAAAATAGAAAAACACCAGGACCTCAGATTAGAAATTCAGAGACTGTGGAATGTAAAAGCAGTAGTGATACCTATAGGGATAGGAGCCTTGGGGAACATAACATCTGAATTGGAAGGCTACCTGAATAAACTCCCTGGAAACCACAGAATCACTCCACTACTCAAAGCAGCGCTCCTCGGAAGTGCCCACATCCTCCGTAAAACCTTGGATCTCCCAGAATCTTGGTAAGATTCCGAGACCTTGGATCACAACCGACAGTCAAACAGAAGTCGTGGAAAGAGGCATAATAATAATAATAATAATAATAATAATAATAATAATAATAATAATGAACGTGAAAAATGAACGTGACATCACATCCCTGATCAATACTGTCAAGATCTGCAGTGAGGACATCAACATGAAATTCGGCCTTGAGAAATGTGGACGAATTATCATCCAGAAAGGCAAGGTCAAAACAACAGAGGGCCTGCAATTCGACATCGGAAAAATCAATGATGTTTCAATGGAAAATGGATATAAGTATCTTGGGATACTACAACATCAAGAAAATATGCAGAGAGAAGTGAAGTCCAAAGTTAAGAGAGAATATGAAAAACGTGTCAGACAAGTCCTGAAGTCCAAGCTAAATGGGGCGAACAAAATACAAGCCCTTAATGCATACGCAATACCTGTAGTAAGCTAAACTGGAGGTATCATAGATTGGACAGCAAATGAAATAAATGAACTGGACAGGAAAACAAGAAAACTACTCACAATACATAAAGCCTTACACCCCAAAGCAGACGTAGACAGGCTGTATGTATCTCGAAAAATGGGAGGCCGAGGTCTCAAGAAAATCAAACATGTCATTGAAGCAGAAGTCATTGGCCTTGTGGACTACATTTGGAAAAACAACAAAGATGATCCACTGATAGAAGCAGTAAAAATGAGTGGACTATTCCAACCCCCAGAAACAGACAAAGAAACATGGAATAAAACAACGAAGCAAGAACTAGCACATACCTGGAGCCAGAAACCTCTGCATGGCCAATATGTACGACAAGCCGACGAAATATCAACAAAGCAATCAACGTACAAATGGTTGAAAGAGGCAGGATTGAAAGCAGAAACAGAAGCACTCATAACAGCTGCACAAGATCAAGCACTCAACACCAAATCACACAAAACGAAAATCATGAAAATTTGAAATGATTCCAAATGTCGACTCTGCAAATCCATGGATGAGACAACAGAACACATACTATCTGGATGTCAGGTTCTGGCTGGAACAGAATACACCAAAAGACACAATGATGTGGCAAAACACATACATAGAAATCTGTGTGAGAACTATACCATAAAAACCCCAGAAAGAGCACGGATGCATGAACCAGAAGCAGTCACCGAAACAGAAGAAGTCAAAATACTGTGGGACTTCGAGATAAGAACAGATCGGGTGATTCTTGCACGAAGACCAGACATTGTACTTCTCAATAAGTCCAACAGAACAGTATAATTATTGATGTCGCTGTTCCAAGTGATAGAAATATACAAACAAAAGAAAGAGAAAAAATAGAAAAATACCAAGACCTCAGATTAGAAATCCAGAGACTGTGGAATGTAAAAGCAGAAGTGATACCAATAGTGATAAGAGCCTTGGGGAACATAACATCTGAATTGGAAGGCTACCTGAATAAACTCCCTGGAAACCACAGAATCGCTCCACTACTCAAAGCAGCGCTCCTCGGAAGTGCCCACATCCTCCGTAAAACCTTGGATCTCCCAGAATCTTGGTAAGATTCCGAGACCCTTGTATCACAACCGACAGTCAAACAGAAGTCGTGGAAAGAGGCATAATAATAATAATAATAATAATAGTATAACCGACAGTCAAACAGAAGTCGTGGAATGAGGCATAATAATAATAGTAATCATAACCAGTAACGGGGTGCATGTCACAAGTTGTTTGATTTAATTTTTTTATATAGGTTTGGATCATTGCGGCATACTTCATGATGAGTTCCGGTGTGAGTTCGAAACACCTCCGACCGTCCCAAGCAACTGCACATGCCCCGACGGATATTCCTTGAGTGCAGAATTAAATACATGCATACCAAGTAAATAGTGAAACTTTTTTCTTAAGTTCAAGAGTAGATGCACTGCTTTCACAGCTCACTTTTAATTACTGCAGTGGTCAGCGCCAATCTGGATATGTGTACTTTACTGAGTTTTTAAGTCTCGCAGACTCACTAGAAATTGAAAATTTCGCTACGAGGTCGTAGATTAAACTGCGAATACGAAAATACGATTGTTGATGTTATCAGCATTACGCAGACGACATTGTCCGCAATGAGCAGACCAAAAACCATATAAATGTTAGTATATCCATGGCCGAAATCATACACATTATCGAGATTAGCATTACAAAAAAAAAACGCATTGGCAGACTTGAACTTATTAAAATTCTAATTTTAAGCCTAGGAAGTATTCAGGCAAAAACATTCGGATATGATAATGCCACACTTAAGGTTTAATTATCTGATATAATTCTTAACAATCTGATAATAAGTATGTCGTTCATTAAAATCTTATAATGACGTAAAACATACAGATGTGAAAATAAACTTATCTGGATATGATAAAAATACTAGAATAGTATGTTGTTCTGAATCTATCTATATGCTAACAAAGCATTGAATGAAGCGATAGTAACACAAATAATTCGAATGTCATTGTGAAGATGACTGAGGTAATATTTAGTTTTTAAAGACTTGTTAGTCCACAAACATAAGATCATTAGTTGACAAATATCTAAAGTAATCAAATGCATTGCATCAAGGATATAAATAACTCAAATTGATTTACGTTCATAGAGGTGAATGCTTCATTATTATTATTTCGAGCCTGAAGCAAGTGGTCAGTTCATATGCTATTTAAAAATGCTTGTTTTGTTGAACAGCGCCTTTAAGTGCATTTTACGAAGAAAAAAAAATTTAGACAACTCTTCAATCTTCTACAATCAACTGCGTAATATATTAAGTCATGGTGTAAAAATAGATCTTGTATATGACTCGTCTGTCGGGCGTTGTCAAGAGAATGAAATATGACGTCACGATGCGAAACCTATGGGTTTTATATGACTCTTGAGTCTTGAACGATCAGCTGTATATAATGTAACGTTTTGGTACAACACAAGCGGTGCTTAGCTTTAACAGCATTTAAACTAGAGTTGCATTTATTTAGATAAATATTGTTTTTCAGCTCCATTTCCTGTTTCAATACAATTGTTTTTGGTTCATATTTAGTGCTGCCGCAATCTCTACCATTTACTGTGTGTAACACATTTTCCCGGCAATAACATCAACTATTTGTGCACATTCTTTATCTTATTTTGTAATAGAGCATTTTTATTAGAATGAATTTCTGTGTATTTGCATTAGACTTAATTTGTAATTTGTGAATTTTTAAAGACAATACCTGGAATAATGAGAGACTTGAACAAGAAACTATCTGATGCTATTTCTAGTTAATGGAATTAATAATAAAATAATTAATAATTAATAATAAGTCCACGTATAAGATTAGTACAGTAAACGTGAATGCTATGTCTGGATATATATGAAAAGCAAATAATAGAATTATTTATTCTTTATGAGACATTCATCCAACTGATGAATCACTTTATTTCTGATTACTTTCTGATTAGGTATATATGAGTATGCGAAACATATATAAGTCTGACATAAATTGTTGCTTTTAAACCCCTTTTCCTGACTAATTTATTTCTTAACCTTGTCCCTGACTGTAAATTATCACTTATTAACCCTGTTCTCCTAACTGTAAATTATCACTTGTTAATCTGTTTTTCCAGACTGTAAATAATTACTTGCTTAACCCTTTCCTTGTTTGCCGTGGTACATGAGCATTATCAGAAAATATTGAGTTCTACTTACGTTTTGCTGTATATGCTATTGATGAAGGTCGAAGTAATCCAATTACCAACATTTCCACTTGCATTTCCATGATCCAGCTGTTTATTCTGTGCTATTGGAACATGGCTTTGTTTTGCTGAATTAATATTTAATGTTAGATTTTCATTAGATAAAGACATTTAATTGATTGGTGTTACAATTCCATACATTTACTATTTTGTAAACTGAAATTTGCAAGATGTGTCTGAGAGATTGGTTATTTTTCAGACAAATTCAGAAACTTCTTTTTGTTCATCGCAAAAGGAAGTATATACCACCATTATTTGACATCGGATACTACCATCAAACTTCCAATAACTGTCTCTGACAATTTCCAGTTTATAGACTACGACCCTGTGGAACAACGAATTTTCTGGTCCGAACAGCATACAAAAGGCATACGTAGTGCTTTTCTCAATGGCAGTGACCAGAAAGTTTTGTTTGCATTAAGTGCAGGTAAACTCACTTGTTATCTCCCATATGCAGTGCTTTTCTCAACGGCAGTGATCATCAGGTTTCGTTTGCATTAAGTGCAGGTAAACTCACTTGTTATCTCCCTTTTTATCAAGCATTTGTCAACCCAGAGAAACAAAACAAAACAAAACCTACAACTAGAGACAGTCTTAAAACGCTGTTGTGTTTGTTGAATTTTGTCTACCCTTCTATTGTTAACACAAGGTAATTTATCTTGCCAAATCTAATGCATAAGCTTTTAACTCCTATAAAATATGTAGAGAGTGCAGAAAGCAAGCAATTCTTTATTATATAAAGATAATATACAGAACTAGTGTTTGATACGAGTCTTCCATAGCATACATTCGGGGGGGGGGAATGGTGCATTCAACCCTCCCTCCTAATTTTAACAATTCTTTAAATTGTGATGTAAAACAGTGAAACCTTAATATAAGTTATAAATTGTGATGTAAAACAGTGAAACCTTTATATAAGTTATAAATTGTGATGTAAAACAGTGAAACCTTTATATAAGTTATAAATTGTGATGTAAAACAGTGAAACCTTTATATAAATTATAAATTGTGATGTTAAACAGTGAAACCTTTACATAAATTGTGATGTACTAAAACAGTGAAACCTTTATATAAATTATAAATGATAGCTAACATGGGAAATTTTATCGCCGAAAATTCTAGGAAACACTACAACGAGCACATTAATACAAGTAGCCTATTTATATTAATATTAATTTGTGTGTGTGTGTGTGTGTGTGTGTGTGTGTGTGTGTATGTGTGTGTGTGTATGTGTGTGTTACATGTCCAGTTTTTTTAGAGACCCTGCTTAGGAATTTTACAGAACTTTAATTTAATTATATAAATTAATCTCTCCTCTTTCCCTAAACAGACTGGTTGCTCAAATTTATCTTTCGTCTCATATGAAAATGCGCCTTTGTAGTACAGACAAACAAATTCACGAACAGACAAACTTGTGTACAATAGCCGGCTTGGAAACCGTTAAAAACTCTCTTAAATCTTTATGCATTCAGAATGTTACATTTAGCTCAATCGATCCCCCATCCAAACCACGATTAGGTCTATATGCATAAAAATCACTACGAAAGAGGTATTAACAATAAAAGAAATTAATAATCAAGATTTAACAATAACAATCAATTACGAAGACACAGATTCAGATCTAAACTAAGGCAAGTTCAATGTGCTTATTTTAATCCTTGAAAGTTAATGTTACGAGAAATTGTTTGCTCGACACGTTCCTTTAATTCAGTCCAGATCAGTTACTTATCTGTCTCAGTAGTCTTGATAACCACGTGGTCTAAGGTCAGTTCGATTCTTCCACATATCAAGCGATGCTTGCGTCGTATATCAGTAGTTCCAGTAACTCGCCGTCTCTCGACTTGTCACTCTAATGATGTATGTCGGCATAACATCATCAACAATGGCGGCATGGTCCTTGTAACATCGTCCGACCAAGGTTGAACAAAGGAACACGCACCCGACGTAGAAACGAAGGTGCAATCATACGTAGAAACGTAGAATAAGAAGGAAAAGAACCCGCTCTGAAATAGTAGTTAATTTCTATGAGCGATTCACGTTTACATTCACAAGATCCGAAGCACGTGATGATAACAATGCACGTAGTTTAAATCTTCGACTATCGTGTCTTTTACAATATATTTATATTCATAAAAGATACAATATAATTCACATGTGTGTTATTTTTAACATTACATGAACGTATGAATTTCCAAACATTTACTTCATTAAAAATGGAACTCATACAAGAAGAATAAAATATAATCCAAATTAAGCCTGAGCGCTTTACAATTTAACAATGAAATTACATGCAAGAAAGTCATTTGAATTACATAGAAATTCGCAACGTGCACAGACGTTCTGTGGCACAAGAGAATTAAAGTTTATACAAATTAAAGTTAAAAGGTTACAGTTAATTTATATACAATGAACTTTTAGGCTTTTAGTCATTCTTATCGAATCACGTATGTTCGGAGGAGAATTATAATAATTCGCACAAAATACATACATAAATTCATATGCAATAATATTGTAAGAAGTAGACGTGTTACCTTCTTAAGTAGACTTTACATGAAAGACACGGGTTCCATGTGTTCCCTTACGACTCAGCAAAATAGTCGGCGACTAAGATGCTCGTGAGCAGATGTGTGTGTCCAGCCGGTCTGTGTGCGAGTGAAGTATATTATCGCATCAAGAGTATTTATTGAAGTGCATGAATGCATCACGTGACTTGATCATGAGGTATGCTTGTTGATTCGAACTTTCTCGACTATCGTCTAAAGTTGCATAACATAGGTTGAACTCTCTATTGTTTCCTCAAATTGGTGTACGACGGGAAAGATTCTAACAAATGAATTCATTCGAATATGATTTCGAATTTCTCAGATATGGGTCAGAAGTTCATGACACAGAATTTGGTCAGAATCCGTCACATTGTGTGTGTGTGTGTGTGTGTGTGTGTGTGCGTGTGTGTACGTGTGTGTGTGTGTGTGCGTGCGTGTGTGTGTGTGAATGTGCATTTGTGTGTTTGCGTGCATGTATAACGTTATTTTATCTCAGCAGCCATGGCAGTAATGCAATTATCCTTTCTCTTGTATTTACAGATTTTCAGCCTTATGGAATTACAATAGATTCAAAGTCAAGATTGATTTTCTATACAGATCGAAGTAACCACAACATTGGCGTATTCAGTATGACATCTTTAAAGCACAAACACCTGATTTGTACAAACATTGAAGCGCCATTTGACATAATTCTGCATACAAACGAGGGGTCTGATTAATGTATTCTTTAAATTTATGCGAAATTTCATTTAACTTGTATTCCAAATATTTTAGCAAACTGTGTGGATGGAATAAAAGTGAAAATATTGAAACGAAATCCATACAAAAATCCATATGCTATTTGCTTTCACGACATTCTAAATTTTCATTTTCCCATTAATGTTGATTTGATTGCTGTAAGCTATCAAACTATACATGACATTAATCCATTAAAGGCGCACTGATATAGTTTAATAGCATGTATCATGTCATGTTTAAAATTATACTTTCTAAAATGTTATGTTGGTCCACCCCTTTCAATTATATTTTTATTACCCCAATTAGAAATGATTATGACTTGCAGTATAACTACATTAATAGAATGTTCCTCGATGCTCATTAAATTAATATTTAACACCAGCTGCAAATAAAAGACAAAATGGTAATATGTTGGAATAAGTGTTTGAATCATACGGTAGAATGTGTAAGACCTTTGTTAAAAATTGGCCATTGTATTAGATATACTTTACTGTTTCTCCACACAATTATTTAAAAATCGAAACGGATGCCACGAGATCCCTCTCTATTCTGTAACAGAAAAGCATATTACAAAATTACATAATGACAAATAATGCTAATAAGGGTATTATCTGAAAATAATGTGGTGGCATAAATTCAGTGATGAATAAACTTATTCTGAATTTTGAAATTTGTCGTGATACCATTTATACAGAGAGCCTCAGAGTTAGTTGGTTAGGTACATATACATACGCATATACACCCAAATCAGTGTACATTATACAAAGTAAAGACAGAAAGAATTAATCCATGTCGAATAACTTTTCAAATACAAATATTATCATTACAATTCTGCTGAGACTGTATTGTTAACTTCTAACGTTCGCAACACATGCAAGATATGAATTTGCAGAAAGCTCGAGCAGCAAGGGTTGCTGTACAAGATTTTCTCAAACAGTCGTGTTGCGGATAGTAAAACATAAATTTATTTGAACAAATTTCAGATTATTAGGTAAAGAATGCAAATCTATGTACATGATAATATAAATTAATTTGCTACAATTTAAAAATTAAATCAAAACAATCCACAGTACAGCAATTACTGTTACAAGTGTATTGAAGTGCCGCAGCAATAATATTCGAGACAATTACAAAATAAAATTAACACGTCAACTTATATTAGCAAATAGCCGCACTCTCTGTCTGTCTGTCTGTCTGTCTGTCTATCTATCTATCTGTGTATGTGTGCGTGCGTTTATGTGTGTATGTGTTTGCGTGTGCGTGTGTGTGTGTGTCTGTGTAATATATATCGTAAATAGTAAGAGAGACGGCAAATTTTAAAGCTTTAGGAAGTTCGCAAAGGGAAATAAATATGTGGCATGCATTATGTAGCAAGAAATTTACATAACACGTTTTAGTTGTTAGTGAGATGGGTCTGATAACAGTAATTAAAAGAGGTGCAGAAAATGATGTCATGTGTTAGAATTTCAAATTACTACAAATACATGTTTACATTCTGACGTCAGCTCAATATGTACCGAATATACAAATGAGAAGACTGACAATTAATTATTCGATTTCGAGTTCTTTGTGTATTTGTTATGAAGTTAAACGTATTTCACAATAGAAAGTTATAAAGAAAGCAGAATTAAATACAAGTTCTTAAACGATGCACATGTACAATGTCTTGCTATATGAAACTAGAATATTTGAATTTACAAATTCCAAATTGTTATAAAGGGTGAATGTTTAGCATTTATTAACATTATATATATCTTCTTATGGATTGCAATTTTCACAAGATTGATAATAGCCTTTGAAGAGACCGTCAAATGCTTACGGGTTTTCTATGTTGCAGAATTATGTTCTGGTTGGATGAAGGCAAAATCGTAAAATTAGAACGTGCGAAGTACACTGGACAGGATCGCAGAAAAATAATGACATTTTATGATACTCCACGTGGCCTAACACTGGATATAGAAAGTATGTTTTGGCTTTTCAATATTATTTATGGATGTATCTTTGAAATGAATAATGCATTTAATATTTGGATGGTTGGATGAGTTAACCTGGGCGCTTCTTCTCACCATGTCAACTCCTTCAAACAGAACACTAAATGTAGCTATGTCCAACAATTTATCTACTCTAGAAATTGTTCTGCTGTTAACAAATCTTGCCACCAAACATCAGTATAGTGCAGTGTTCCTTACACTTACATCCCATTCCCACCTTTATCAGGGTGGGTCATAGCGGTTTAAAACAATAAACCAGGAGGTTCATATAGCACGTGAAAATAGGCAACTGGAAAGGCTACTTGCTCACATCAAGATAACGGCCACTTTTCAAAACTGGACTTTCTTCTTGCCACTTCAAATTCAAATGATTAGACAATAGAATTGTCTACAGCAAGTAAACTTTTTAATCTCATCCCATTGGCTGTTCTCGTTCTCATAAGTCATTACCATTGGATAATTAAAAACAAACTACTCATTTGTTTACATTACATTAGTAAATCTAGAATATTCTTGCCTCTAGCTCTTTACTTCAACTCAGACACTCAAAAATATCATCATAAGGAGTGCCCAAGGTCGGGTTACTCTGACAATTTATCAATTTATAAAACAATTACATTTTAAAATAGGGAGGAAAAACATACTCTGTCACACCATCCATCCATCCATCCATCCTTCCATTCATCCATCCATCCATCCATCTATCCATCTTTCTATCTATCTATCTAGCTAGCTGTCAATATGTCTGTCTGTCTGTCTGTCTATCTATCTATCAATCTATCTATCTATGTGTATATGTGTGAATATATGGTGTGTATAATTTAAATATATCATAAAATTAACCATTCCAAAGAGATTTTGTCAGGAAAGTTATTGAAACATCACTCTTTTCGCCACGCCTGATCGCTGATGTCAAAGAAATATATTCGTTAAACGCATCGAACAGAAAAGAGCAGACTCATTACGTGTAAATGGATGTACTATTCAAACAACCGTTATTAAAAATTGCAAACATTATTGCTAGTTATGCTATCAACACTTGTTGTAGTCTACTTACATTAAGTCAAAGAGTTTAAGAATATTCTTTAATAAAACAGTTACTTATTTACCTAATTAAAAGGATACAAGTTAATTTCGTTACAAAGTATGTTAACTGTATTAGTTCATATTCACCCAAGTTTATGTGTGTGTGTTTTGGTGTGTGCTTGCATCACGGGGGATATTTGTGTGTGGGTTTTATGTTTTTTTTCTGTGTGCATGTAAATGTATTTCAGATAATTTTCTTTACTGGTCTACGAGTGGTGGTGACATTAAACGTTGTGATTTGGAAGGTCAAGGATGCGAAGTACAGTACACAAATTACGAAAGATTTGATATCAACACAGGCAACACATTTCTGGGTATAGTTTTCGACGCTAGTAACATTTACGGTATACAAAACTATGGAGAGTAAGTTATCAGCAATATAAATGCTTTAATAATAAGTCGATCACTACTGTACGTTTGCAATGATTATTATTAATTTATTTTTTCTGACTCATTGCTATTTTATAAAATTATTATTTTAAATAAAAGAATTGCACGGAATGCAGCTTTCCACAAAATGTCTTCATCGAAAATAAAATAAATCAAAATCTTATGTTAATATTTGAGAAATATAAATGCACACTTTTCTAGAATTTATTTTTAGTGCACAAAATTAAAGATCTTCAGATTAGTACATGAATTTCTGTATAAAATACTTTCTCAAGCACGCAATGGCTGCGATTTTTTGTGACTGAATAATATATGTGCTGTATTTACACACGTAATCAACTAAACAGTGAGAGTCGAAATGAAGTTGAACTGCAAGAGTTATTTATTATGAAATTGTGACATTCTAATAAGTCCTGCCTCTGTTATGCCTATTTTTATGAATATCTTATCATTTAATAATGCATAATCACTTATCAGTGTTTAAAACTTAATTTAGGATCTGTTTTCCTAAATGAATTCCACATCCACACACCCCTGTAAATAAACGTACTATCGACACATAATTATCTGTTCGCAAATGGAACTTCTTACTTAAGGAGTAATGTATTTCATCAACTTACTAATATTTATCCATCGCTGACTCGCCACTCCCCCCATCCACCCACTGCCTACTCCAGATATAATCAGTTAGCATGCATAAGAAGGGATTAACAAAAATAAGGATTTATAATAAAAATATATATATCACAAATAAATACTACTAAATTTTGAAACAGTAACACACACACACACACACACACATATATATATACACTATGTTCAAGTTTATGTCATATACAGTCAGTATTGACAATGACTACTTCAATATAACAATCTCTATTTAAGGTTTAGAGTTCTTTTCCTAGAGCTGGAAAAGAGAAAGATAGGAGATAAATGACTGAGCACATGACATGTTCTGTTGGGCCAACTTATGTTGCGTCATAAAAAACACATGCGTTACATCACATGGACAATTTATAAAAGTCAATATGGCACCAGAGTTTGTTTCCAACTCACACATGCAGAACGTGTGTGAGCACTCTCAAACTCTGCTGGTATTAGAAGCAATGATGTGTAGATGTATCTGCTTTCACCACCATTGGAATTTCTGTGGTAGATATTAGTACAACAAGACAACTCATGCATTGATCACAGGAAATCACTCAAGGTGAGAAGCAACGCTGATGATCCCAAACAATGAGGCAAACAAAAAGGCATGCCCTAGAAATATTCAAGCATGATGCTTTATTTCAGTCTAATTTTCTACACATCTCTCTCTCTATCCAGTCACTCAACCTATGTGTCTGCAAGAGAATTGTTAGCCCTCATACACACTTCAATCGATACACATGTTATAAATCTGACTGAACTATAACAGAGTCACACATTTAATAATTACATAGTTAATCTAACATATACATATCAAATGAATCAACTCTGAATATACAGTATATCTAGTTCTAAGTCCAATACATGAAACAATAATTTTAATATACAAATTATTCTAATTAATTATCGCATATTATTCGAGACAACTCACCATGGCTCACGGTTTGCCTTTAGAACCAGACTTTGATCAATGATTGGCAAGTAGTGGAAAAGAGTTTGACTGGCAATTTATGCTAACTCCATGTGTCAGTTAACAGGAATCACTCATCTCACCCCTCCAGCCACCATTCATCATTCAGTCGCGTTTGCAACCTATTTAAACTTCTGGCTGAAAACCATCTCTTTGTCAGATGTCACTATCTCACCCCTCCAGCCACCATTCGACATTCATTCACGTTCACAACTACATGCTTAAGTTTCCGGTCGGAAATCGTCTCTTCTGTCAAACAGCTCGTGAAGAAGCGTGAAAAATAAATGGTCATCTACACGTCTACATTAATCTTCTTACCATTATGCAAGAGTTACTCTTGATCACCACAGGAATCCCCAGAAATAGTGTGTTTGCTGTACTTATTCACTGACAGAAAGCTATAAAATGAAGAAGCCATTTAGCCTCAGGGATTGAGAAGAAATAGATTTATTCTTATAATAAAATATCTAAGGTCTAAGGAATCACTCTGCATTAACCATCACAACATTCAATTCAATTCTGAAGCTTGATACAGAAATACTACTGCACACAGATATAATGTGTCTATAGAGTGGCTTAATAATTAAATAAATGTGTAGATCAAATACATTTGGTGAATATCTATCTATCTATCTATCTATCTATTTATCTATCTGTCTGTCTATAACAAAATATATAGAGCTCTTCATACATATTAGTTAATAGTGAAGGATTTGTTTTCAGGATAATGATATTTTTTATTGTTGGTTTATTTCAGTGTAATGGAAATAGAAGGAAAAGATGAAGAAACCAATTTAACATACATAGATCCGTAAGTAACAAATAAAGTATTGCATTTGTAATTAGCAGTAAATAATGAAAGCTATTATGTGTTCAATATTTCAAACTATGATTTTTAACTATTAAAATGTTTGTAAATTATTAAATTGAGGATTAAGAAATGAAAGTCCTCAAAATGGAGCACCAATATAGAGGTGGTACTAGTCTATTCCTTTTATTGTTTTAGTAGGTTTCTCTGATATGCAATCTTTTCAAACGTGTACCTTATTTTATTTAAAATATAGCATTTTGTTTCTGGATTTTTGTTCTCTTAAATTTGTTTTCTCACACCAGTACATCTATTTAATATCTCTCCCTCTCTATCTATCTATCCTAATCTAACCAAACCTAACCTAACCTAACCTACTTACCTACATACCTACCTATCTATCTATCTATCTATCTATCTATCTATCTACCTATCTATCTATCTATCTATCTATCTATCTATCTATAATCTATCTATATATCTATATCTATCTATCTAAATATCTAATTATCTAAATATCTATCTGTCTATCTATCTACCTGTATATGCAAAGTCACAATAGCCTTTATTGCTCTTTTCATAACATAGACATATTTTTATTGTTTACATTATTTCTGTGAATTCCACGTGTTTCCCTTCTCACATTGAATAACACTGATTAACTGCTATTCTCTGAGGCTATCCTGGGTGCTCCTTCACCGTGTTAACTTCCTCAAGCAGAACAACAATTGTAGCAATTTCCAGAACTTCCTTGTACCAGAAATTGCTCATATAGTCAGCATACTTTGCCATCATACATCAATGGAGTGCACCGTTTTCCTTACACATACACACTGCTGTAGATTCTTCTCAAGTCTACCATGCTTGTAGTGGTTTATACTCCATAAATAAGGAGATTCCGGTAAAACAAGGAAAGATTATTTGTCCCTGTAAAAGTATAATTAGGGAAGAAATGCTAGGTTTCCAGTTTATTCATTTCTAACTATCCATTCTTTCTGACATTCAAGTCTCAACTTACAGTTTCCTCTAGCAGTATTTATTAGCCTGATATACGCACACAGCTTAATAAATAGAAACAATGTCTAGTATTTAGCATACTACACATGTTCACAATTTGTAAAAGTTATATCTACGCACATAATACATCTTTACATAAAACGCAAGTATAGCAGCATATCAATAGCAAAAATGTATGAAATATTCCATTCTCTCTAAATCAGTCAGTTTACTCTCCATTAAGCTAATGACTGCCTTTCATGACTAGACGTCTTGCCACACCTAATTCTAATGATTAGACAATATAATTCTCTACAGCAGGAGAACCATTGATCGCAGACCATTGCTGGTCTCTTTCTGGTATATCTTAACCATTGGATAATAAAAACTACTCATCCATTTGGAATTGGTTCTGAATGCTTCAGCAATTTCTAGCATATTCTCAACACGAGTTGTTTGTTCCAACTTACAAAAATACCATCCCACGGTCGGGACACTTCGACAATTTAACGATTTATATAACATTTAAGTTTAGAAATAGGGATAGGCAAATTTACTCCGCCACACTATCTATCTATCTTATATAGCAAATTCAATGATACCATATACACACTTGGTAATAGCTATATCACAAATTAAAAATAAATCCAAATGAATATAGTTGCATCAAGGATGAGAAGTGCAGCTTTCGTTAGTAAAAGAATCAACCTTGCTAGCCATTGTATTCGCACAAGAGAAAAGGCTACACGTCTGGAGAATTTGTAGAAGATATACACAAAAGCGCAATGCATCTAAATGAGATGTGATAGTTCAACGCAAATTGATATTTACTTAGATTACTGCCAAATCTTTATTGTCTAATAAAATGCGACAGTAATACTGCACTATATGTGCGAACCCGAGCAGCAATGTGACCTATCAGGGCACAATAACACGGGATCGATTTTAGCACTCTCCTTTCGGAAAGTGTAGTTTACCTTTGAAATAAATAGAGCAACGGTTGTTACAAGGAAGGCAACAACTCTCAGGTATTACTGCTTTTATTTGCGTATATCCTAGAGTCTCAGCAAAGTGGTATATAGAGCGGAGAGCTGTTGTATCTGGATCCAAAAGCTCGAGTGATTAAAGATTATTTTAATGCAAACATGAAAGTGTTTGGCTGACTATAGAAAAAATGTCCAAACAATTTTAATCGCAGTCATTGTGATCTTTTCCCTTCATATTGTATATAATAAAGAAAAAGATGGTCTAGCTGAATGTAATAAAAAAAATAGGATAAAAATACAGGAAAACCGTTTAGTTGGTTGACGTACTCTGAAAACTATGTTCGCTCTCTCTCTCTCTCTCTCTCTCTCTCTCTCTCTCTCTCTCTCTCTCTCTCTCTCTCTCTCTCTCTCTCTCTCTCTCTGCAAACATCTTTGATGGATCCAAGTATCTTGATCACATCAACAAAACATTGCAAAATTGCAATCTCTGTGCAAATAAATCCCCATAAGTGAGAGTGAAACGCATGTCTTTCTGATTTGACTTCCTTGTACGTTACAAGGTTTGAATATGTACAGCTCGAAAGGCTGCCTTTTGCAAAGCATTTTTCTCATTTATATTACAAAATCTGTTGTTGCTTATCAACTTTATGTAAACATAAAACACGTTTTACATATTTATTTAAATTATCTAATGTAAACAGTTTTCGTCTTGTTTATGCCATAAAACTGAAAATGTGAAAGTGCTCATTTAATTTTTAAATATATCCATTTGGATCCATCCGGAGGGTTATAAAATTTACCCAGAGGGCATTTATTCTGAAAAGACCTCTGAAACACTTTCAGATGCTTGGTACAAATATTATTTCTTGACACAACCAAAATGTAAGGGAAAATTATGTTTCCTGGACAATTATGATTGTAATCCATGAAACAATCACAAGCCATGCTTTCATTTTACTTATAGTTTTATGTTCTGAAGTGGTTTTGACTGAAAGAAAATATTCATGTTGTTATTTTAACAGATTAATTGTAGGGGGGAGCTGTGTTCTGCAGTTCAATGTAAGTGTCTCGAAAGTGGATGATATTTTCTGCGTGAATGCAGCAATCTTTGGCATGCATATTCACTCAACGACTAAGAAAACAGGTATTTCATATATTGATATATTTAGTCAATCAACCACCCAATCTGGAGATTATCAATTAATTATTCAATCATGTCTTACGCAACCAATCTCATATTTGAAAATATAAAGATTATATTCACTCAGCACGAGTAAATGTCACAAATGCATTCGACCATCCTAACTAATAAAATACGTGTTATTGTTTATAAACAACAGATAAGCATCTGTGTACAGTTCAACTTTTAAAAATGTATCTGATATCTCATGGTACCAGGTGCGGCGTGTTCTTCTAGACTAATTACGATTCTTATAGACTGGCAGCTTTACTACTTGTAGATGTTGTTGCTGAATTGTAAGAGAATTAAAAATAACTATCAATTAAGATTTTCGATCACTTGTAATTAGTTATCAGATGTTCATTAATAAATAACGAGCGAATCATGTCCAGAATTGTCTCACTATCTTTCTGTCTATCTATCTATCTATCTATCTATCAATCCTTAGAGACAAATAATAGTTTTTTTAATAGATTTTAAATTGGTTCTAAGAAATGGAAGTGAGCAAATCGTATTTCATTCAGATAGCTGACATGTTCCTAATAGTGTTTCGTGTGTGTGTCAGGCGAAAGCAAAACTTAGCCCGGCATCACTCCATAAACATTTAAAAATTAAAATAATAAAATATAGATACATGAGAGGTATAGGAACCATAGCATAAAATATACGTTTAAAGCACTTAACCAAGACACTAATTACAAGACTGACCAGCCACTCCAAGACATTAGCAGGACGTTAGAGTTATACAAGACCTGACCACCCAGGGCTAGGGCACAGGAAACGGTTAGGGATCAAAGGATCACTTGTAGCTAGCTGATAGGGAAGGAGATAGACTCACACTGAGCTATGGGCCAGAATACAGGAAGCGGTCGGGGGATCAAAGGGCCACTCTTAGCTAACAGTAGAGGGGAGGGCTAGTTTCAAAGAAATACCAGGAATAATGGAAAGCCTTTATATAAGTCGGGCCGAACCAATTCTCTTCACTGGCTCAGAACAACCCGAGTTTTAAAACACGAAGGAGCAGTCCCAGAGATTTCATCTGGTAACATTTAGAAGGAAACAGTGAGAAAATTTCTATGTCAGAAAGACTAATCCTTGAGTGTATTGCACTCCAACCAGATGACGTTGGGTTCATTCGGTTTCGGAACGTGAAAGAACCAAACAGTAACTAGAGAAAGGGTAGCTACAAAGAGTATCTACAAGCAGAAGCTAGGACCAGAACCGGGTCATATTCTGCTGGTTGTTCACGCAGAGCGAAAAGGGACGGAGCCACTATTCAAGGGCCTGCCGTCAGGGAATGCTTGCGCGACGGGGATTCAACGCGGTGTTGACCTTTGCTCCAGCTGTTGAGCTAAGTATAGAAACATAAACATTGAGCAGAAGTGCATAATAGTGTATTGGAACTGAAATACAGAAAAAGGAACGATTTGGGGAAAGGAAAACGAACATTAAAAATCACTTAAATGAAGGGAGGCTATCATTTTCCCTGAATTAGTTATAGGACTTATATTTTGTAATTATTTTGGCCAACATTGTTAACTGTACTTCTTTTATTGTTATTTTCTTCATCCTATTTTCTTTTATTGTTATATAAAGTTATTGTTAAATTTTCATTAGTGTTGTCAAATTTGTTGTCATTCTTGTCTAGTATGATTTTATAATTGTTATCGTCACGTCCGTCTAACGTCTGTCTTGAGTCTGTCTTTCGTCTTATCTGTCTGTCTGTCTTATCTGTGAGGAATCGTTTCCTCTGGGGGCTCAATACGAGTTACCGGAAGTGAGGTCCTCAACTTGTTGTCCGTCCTAGATATCCGTATTTAGGGGGGTACCAACAGTGTGCATGTATTGGGTGATATCTTTTATGTCCATGTGTACACGTATACAAAATAGTGTTCTTATATCTTTTAAAACTTTAAAATATTTTAAAAATTAATTTTGATAAACATTATTTCCAGTAACTTCAATAAAATAACATGTAATTAAATATGCCGACAAAGATTTAATAAAGACTCCAATGAATTGTCTTTCATTATTAGAATCACGTACTTTTCATTGTTCTTGAAATACAGGACAGAACTGGTCTTGCAGTGTTTACTATGACTGTAATAAAACATTTGATGTCAATTCCGAATGTGATGAACAATTTGACTGTAGTCAAGAAACAGAGGCAAAACAGTGTTGTAAGCATTTGTTTCAATTATTTATTTCCGTATTAAATAAATATTCTCTCTCTATCTATCCATCCAACCATCCACCCGTCCGTCC
The DNA here is from genome assembly GCA_028829895.1 of Sinotaia quadrata. Taxonomy (NCBI): domain Eukaryota; kingdom Metazoa; phylum Mollusca; class Gastropoda; order Architaenioglossa; family Viviparidae; genus Sinotaia; species Sinotaia quadrata. Next base: position 118,720,408 of record CM054180.1, read on the forward strand.
ATCTCTATCTCTCCCTCTTTCCCTCTGTCTGTCTGTCTGTCTATCTATCTATGCATCTATCTGTCTGTCTATCTATCTATGCATCTATCTGTCTGTCTATCTATCTATCTATCTATCTTAGTTTAGCTTATCTAGTAATGTATATAGTGAATCAAGGACGCTACGATTCGGTAACATTAAACATCATAATTTGCCTGCTATGTAATTGTTTTTAATGTTAAATAAAGGAAGTAAACTACCAGCGATTTGGTAAATAGTATGCCCTTAATACAGTGCAATATTTTGTCCTTTTTAATAGTGCCATTTTTAATGTAAATATTTTTTTCTGTATTCCAGCAATGACGTGCTCAGGTAGTTATTTGAATACCTGCGACGACGGCCGATGTTCACATTTTAAGGATCAATGTAATTCCAGGAAGGAATGCATTGACGGAACAGACGAGACGGGATGTGGTAAGGGAACAGCTTACATTCTTCCTTAAAGGGCAGTTTTCTTTCAAAATGTTAACTACATCAATTTTCCTTTGAGCTTCGGTTATCTAGGAATGTATAGTATAATATTTTCGAAAGAATTAGCAATTTATCCAGATCTTGTGATCTGATGATGTGCTGAAAAAGTATTAATTCCTCGTGCGTAGTATAAATAATAGAAGACACACTGTCCAATTCCAGTTCTCTGAGCCAGATGCATGTTAAATCTAATGATGTGCAGAAAATGAACATCGTTTCTTCAGTGTTGTTCAATCACAGGTGAAAATTAATTCATGATGCACATTCCAAGGAATAGTGGGCAGACTAGTCCCAGATACGTTGTCATGAAAACGTAACGGAAGATAGTTGAAGAGCGTGAAATTACGTCCAATTAGAATAAAGTATATGTTTATTGAAAACACCACTGTAGGAGACAATATAACTATAAAACGAATAACTTTCAGAAATATGCTTCCTTTGTAAAGTTAAGTTTTTATTAAATGTCACAAATGAAACTGTCTGAAGAGACAAAGCAAAACATAGTTTGTAATCATCGAATGGCCAAAGTTCATGAGAAATTGCTGCAGTTACAAAACTGCTACATAATTACGAAAATGAGTGAGCGTACACATCATCAAACACTGCCGGCCAACTTTGAATCATAACTTTTGATTGTGTTCTATTCGCTTGACACCCAAGTGCATATGTATTGTTTAAATATTAAAATCCAATCACGCAATGATGCAATACATTAATTTCATTGCCATGATACTTTTATCCCCAGGTCGTTGTATACACAGTTTTGCTCAAAGGATTTAATTAAATTAAAATATTAAATTAAAATAGACAAATTATCCATCGTATCTATGCACTGATTTGCTTATTTTGTTCATTGCATGCCATCAAACATGACAGGGAACACACTAATGTGCTTAGAACGCAGTTAATCTTATTAATTATTATTCCAGTTAAAAATATAACGTCGATGTATTCAAATGTGCCGACATATATACATGCATATATATAAAGATAATAATAATAATAATAATAACTGCATTATCTTTCCGTTGTTTCTGCTTTTTGTCTAAAGGCACAGACGTACTATTACGTAAAGAAGGAGACACCGTAATTTTCGTATGGGAATTAATTGAACGTGGGGCTCGTGTTTTTTTCTATAAAGGACATAACATGCTTTCTGCCTATCTATTCTCTTATGAGGTTGAAAACGACAGAGACAAATATTTTACAAAAAAAGGCGAGAAAAGTCTATACCTAATTGTCAGAAACCTTACTGATGACGATTCTGGAATGTACAACTGTCGAAAAGTCAGTTATGTGAGAGTCATAGGAGTGTGCAATAACAAATCGTTGATAATTGTGGGTATGTACTGTTATTCGTAATATAAGGCAATGGTAATTAATATTAGTTTTTAAATCCGATTTCTCGTTTTCATTTCTTTGTATTAAAAATGTGTTAATCTATAGTTATGAACGGAATTTATTGGATTTAAGTGGTTTTCACTTTAAAACTATTGAGAAGATAAATATGTATTATTTCAAAAGTCACACTTCATTTTTCATTTGCATTTCTGAAATAGTTCTGGGAATGGCAATAGGCAATAAAAGAATCTGTTTCCGTTTCTAAAACATATAACAGGTTTTCATTTATTTTTGAAGAATATAGTAATATGTTTGGTCCTCATTTGAAGCCCTAAAATAAGCCTAAATAATTTAAGTTAAATATAATTTAATAATCACATATTCATCCTATTTAACTAGAGCGTCTGCTTGTAGACACATGTGTTATCTATGAAATGAACATATTTCTGGTTATCAGTCAGTATTTATGTCACTAGGACATTCTAATATTAGTGGAAGAGAAAGGTAAACCATACCTAGTCTTGATTAAAAGCTATTTGAATTAGAAGAGATCTCACGGTGTCCTTATAGAAAAAGACTTAGAATACCTCTCTCCCCCAAATGAAGTTTTTAACTTATGAATCTATCTTCTCTGTTTTACGACTCCTCTTTTGTTAACGCGTGTGTAACCTGAGGTCACTAGAAGTACCTCATTCTATATAAACAACTTTTTGTGTTCGAAGAAAAATAATTTTTATCTCACGTGTAGGTACGTTTTAGAAATGAAACATGATTTGATTGTCTGTATTTGAAAATGTAAATTTGATATTCTCACTTATATCAGATCTTTACCTTTTAAACATAATTTTAATATTCTATTCTATTAGATTTTTATCGTTTGGTATATATATATATATTGGTGTTTGTAACATATTTGCAAAACAAGACAAAGCTAATTTGGAAGTTAAATGTAATTATTGTTTACACAGTCATTCATGTCTCGTGAGCATAAGGTTTTCTCTTTTTTGCAGACGTAAATATTGTTTGTGATACTTAACATCACTCTAGTTAATGGTTGAGATTATTATTATTAATCATTCATAACTAATTAAAAGTGATGATAATATTAATGTATGTTATTAATAATTCTCCAAAAGACACCACTCGTCTCTCTCAAATGGCGGTTATGCGAGCGCTGTAAAAGTTTACTTTCTTCTACAACATTAAAGACAAACATTTACAATCACACAATATTTCCGTAGGTGGAAAACGTCTTAGTAAATGAGAAGATAAATCCTTCTTTAATCTATATTTAGCGAGCCCCCATCCACCCAATATCTCTCAGAACAAATGACTATCTTTATGTGTAAAAAGGTCAATAAATTTATTAAATTTTTGAAATCAACAATCAAATATTTGATGAAATTGTTTGTTTGCAAGTGTATGACTATTAGTTAGAAAAACTACTCATCCATTTGGAACTGGTTTGGATTGCATCAACAATTTATAGCATATTCTCCATCTGAGTTGTTTACTTCCAACTTTGACACGTACAAAAATTACCATCATAAGGAGAGCCCAAGTTCGGGTCAATTTGGCAACTTAACAGTTTATATAACAATTAGTTTAGAAATATGGATAGGCAAATGTACTCCACCACATTGTTTAATTACGTTTTGTGTAATTATGTAATCTACATTTGTTATTTAGTTAGGTATTTCCAGTAACTCTATCTCTGTGTCTGGTAATTATTAATTGCAAATCAAGTCAGTAACTTGTGTATGTAAATTTTGCTAGAGTAAACAAAGTCTTTCATTAAATCAAAACGTTTTATACCCTAATATGCACAAGATCTGAGTGAAAAATAAATAAATATACAGATGATTTGCCCTTTTATCTTCATAGTTTGAAGTTGAAAAATATATAAATAAATATAATGATTTTGTTATGTAACTAAACGACTTTAAAAAAAATAAATATACGGTAATACCCATCTTTCTTATTGTTTAGAACTGGACATTGTATTAAGGAAATGAAATACATTTCTTATACAAGTCTTTACTGATTACATTTTGTTTATTTATTCTATATGTCTTAATGGGTTATAGATATTACTAAATACAACTTGTTTAGATTTACGAGTGATGTAGTCAAATGAAGGTTTAGCTAAAATAAATGAAAAGTTGTAACTTTATTATTTATTGCCGAGGCGGCCTACAATGATAATTCCTCAAATAAAAAGAAACATTTAGACTTTTGTGATTTTTCCTTTAGTCGTCTTCAACTTTTGCATTAATGGCCTTTATTATGCTTTTCCTTTTATAATTTGTTTATTAGCGTGCCACTGTTGACACAGTTTATAACGTGAAAGTGTTATATGACAGACTTAACGGAATCAACAATGCTATTGAAATTTTACATGAATTGATAGATATTGATGGATTTATTAATTTTAAACTTTGCTCTCATTGGTTTAGAATACAAACAATAATTTAATAGTTCGAATTTTCAATAAAACTGAAAACAAATGTAGGTACACTTTTAAAATTTTAATGTCTTGTACATTATTTTGTTTACATTCCAGGCATTCCACGGCCTACGTTGGAGAACAGCGATATGACACGAATTCAAAGATGTAGTGCGAATAATGGCATGAACGTGACTCTCTCGGTAAATATATTTGAAAACCAATCAGTGACGGTAAAGACAATTAGTTAATGAAAATGATAATTATTGTTATTTAATCTTTCAAATAATTACAAGTGAGGAGAATCTTAATTTATTTCATTAATGATCCTTCCACAGGCACCACTCGTCTCTCACTTGCTGGATTTGTGGGTGCTGTAAACGTTTTCTCTCTTCCACAAAAAAAAACATTTATGGTCACATAATCTATCCGTAGGTGGTAAACCAAAGGAGAAGACAAATTCGACTTTAATCTATATTTAGCAAGCCACCATCCGCCCATTTTCTGCTCCAGCATAAGATTATCAACATGCGTAAGAAGATCAATAAATTTAATGATAAATTTATTAAATGAACAATCAAATATACATATAACAATTTCAATGAAATAGATTACTTGACGTCAATATTTCAATGAATCCACATTCAGGTAATTTACAACTACTCTCTCTCTCTCACTCACTCACTCTCTTTATATATATATATATATATATATATATATATATATATATATATATATATATATAAAGAAATAAAATTACAATTCAACAGTATAATCAATACAAATCACAGGTTAGTCCTATCGGATTATAGAAATGGAGTTATTAGAGCTAGTTGATTATAGTCTTTTTACATAACCTGGATTAAGCTCTGCTTCAACAGTCTTTCACTTGCTTCTGCAACAATGCCACAATATCTGAGTCAACACGTGTTTTCCTCTGAAACCAACTTGGGCACTCTCTTTGCTGTGTCACTTCCCTTTCAGCAGAACACAATTACAGTAATTCTGGTAACTTCAGTGTACAAGAATGTTCCAGATGTACTCAGCATACTTTGCCATGATACATCAAAAGTGTATAGCGTACTCCTTTATGGTTACACATCACAAAAGAAGTTTCCCACGTCTTCCAGGTCATTCAGGTTTATAACCAGTGAACACGTAAAAGGTAACTGGAAACTTGAAAGGCTACTTGCTCACTGCAATATATAATCAAGGAGCAAACCTAAGAAGTTTCCCGTTTATCACAATATAACTCCACTCCATCTCGCACTCCATTCTCAACCTACAACTTCCTGCAACAATTTTTATTAGCCCAATACATGTAGACAGCAAAATAGGTACAGCATATCAAAGCAACATCAAGTGTCAAACATTTATAGAAATAAAAGACAACTCACATTACATCTATACACAAGTATAAAAAAGCAAAATTACATGAAATGTTTCTAAATCCATTCCCTCCTAATCAGTCAGTTTAACTCACCATCAAGCTAAAGGCTGCCTTTCAAAACTGAACTTTCTTCTTACCACTTCAAATTCAATGTTATTATTAGTCAGTAGAATTTTCCACAGCAAGTTTACTCAGCCCATTGGCTGTTCTTGTTCTCGTAATTCATAATCATTGGATAATACAAATTACTCACTCAGTTTACCCTAGGTCAGCAATGTAAAATATTCTTACCTCAAAATTTACTTCAACTCAGACACTTTCAAAAGTAACTCCATAAGAAGTGCCCAAGGTAGGTTTACTGTGACAACTTAAAAATTTATATAACAATTTAAATTTTAAAAAAGGGAGGGGCACTATTACTCTTACACAATCTACAAGCATTTCCTGATTGTATTAATATTTGTACATTGCAACACAGTACAAATACATTATTTTTCTGTCTCACAGGACATGTATGTCTATTGCAACATTTTAAAATGTTTCACATGACTAATAAATCTCTACTGCACCTTCTTTTCTGTTTCATATGACACCGATTTCTACTAAAGCTTTTTATTTATCTGTCTCGCATAATAATAATCTCGACATCAATTTCTTTTTCTGTCTCAAATTACTGATATATCATGACTGCAATATCTTTATTTATCAGTCTTTATGATTATATTTATCAATTTTCTCTCAATAGCGTGGTTGAGTAAAGTTTATTTTAAACATGGTGATACGTGGATGGGTATGGTTTACATATTTAGTACTTTACGTTAAGTGTTCATATGTGAATTACAAATTAACCTCAAATATACTTTACACATAACCAATCTTCTTCATTTAATTTATTAATAATTTATTAATATTTATTGGAAAGAAGTTTCATAATATAGAAGCCTAGTTAATTGATATGTATTCACAGAATATTAGGAAACACTTATAAACACGTGTATTGGGTTAGATGGTATATAATGCATTTTGCTTTAGAAATTAGCGGATGCAAACAACTATGATGAGATAATAATAAAATAAAATTTAAAAGAAGAATACTATCAAAATCAGAAAAGCACAAGATTTGGATATATATATATATATAATTATATTATAATTTTTAAAAAATAACTATCATATTCTGTAGTGGATAGTTTGTTGTTATTTTGAACGAGCTTTTAAACCAGTGTATAGGAAAATTTATCTTATACTATCTTAGACGAGCTTGCTTATCTTACATATTCACTGTTGACCGCAGAATAACGAAATTAAAATGTGTTTACTTAAATTTCTATTGCAAACTACCACAAGTGACCCAACCTACACTTAAAATTTCTTCAAACAAAATCTATTTACTTTTGTTTGCATATATTATAAGACACCACTCAGCGAAATTTGATACATATGAGACACGGTTACTGTTAAACTATACACTTTAATAAAATTATACTTTAAAAATAAATTGTGTCGTCTCAGAGCTATCGCACTATGATACTGTGACAACTCTTGGAACCCTTCGCACATTATTCTTATTTATTAATTAATAACACATAACTAATTACAAGTAATCGAGAATCTTAATTTATAGTTATTTATAATTCTCCCACAACACCTACATGTCTTTCACTTGGCGGATTATAAGGGTGTCATAAAACTCTACTCTTTACATAATAATACGATAGACGTTCACTGTTGTATAGTGTATTTAACCAGCTCCCATCCACCCGCTATTACTCCAACACAACATAATTGCAATAATATATAAAATCAAGTTTATGGTTATGGTTACATCAAAGAAATGAGGGTGCAGTCTCTGAGAGATAATTATAATGTCACTAGAGCATGTTCATAATCACGTGGTTTGCAAAATGTCACATTCTTTCTTTTAAGATGGCGGTTCAACGTATCCCTTCTAGGAACATTATACAACTGTTCTAGACTTTCCGTGTGCTCACAAAGCAGTCCGTGAGGAATGTTCACGATACTTTGTGAATTCTTGAGACCAAACCAAAACTTCAATTTCCACCATATTAGCTCTCAAACGGAATTCACAGGAATCAACTTACAGCAACACGTTTACTGATAGTTCAACAACAATGTTGGATACACAGTGCACTCTGAAGTAGAAATAAATTTATTTAAAATACCAAAAATCATCAAAAGTGTCAAAGGCATCAAAACGCCAAAGGAAATGCTCCACTCTGTAAAAATCAAATTAAGGGCACCACTAAGTTTCATCTCTAAACTCCTTTCTCTCTTACACACATTCTCAACTTACAAATCCTGCAACAATACTCATTAGCCCGATGCACACACAACATTTGAAATCAAAATTCACAAGTATAATGTACAACATAATCAAATTAGTGAACATAGAAATAATGGTTCAATTAGAAACATTCTCAAATTCATATCATAGATCAAAAGGAAAACATGTACGAAATATTTCTAAATCCATACTTTCTTTATTAGTCAGTTAACGTACCATGAGCTAACGATCACCTTTATGACTGGACTTGAGTTATGTTTAAATAAAAGTGATTACAATAAAGGACTTTCATTAACAAAATAACTCACGTTGCATCCCCATTGGATGAATTGTTATGAATAAGTCTGAGACTATTAGTCATAAAACTTATCCACTTGGAGCTGGTTTGGATTGCATCAGCAAGATCTAACATTCTATAGTACTATACGTAAGTTGTTTATTTTAACTCTGCTACTTACAAAAATATCATCATGAGAGGTACCAGGAGGTCATGTCACGCTGACATTTAACAAATAATACAATTAAATTTAGAAATGGGGATAGGCAAATTTACTTCACCACATTATGTCACGTTGATATTTAACAAATTATATAACAATTAAGGCTAGAAAAGGACAGTCAAATTTACTCTGCCACAGTGTGTGTTTGTGTGTGTGTGTGTGTGTGTGTGTGTGTGTGTGTGTGTGTGTGTGTGTGTGTGTGTGTGTGTGTGTGTGATGTTAAATGATTTTGCAATACTTGGACACAACTTAAGGAGCGAAATATGTTTCAGGTGATGGCACACCCGGCACCAAACATTACAGGTATTTGGGTTTACGATACGTCTGGTACGTCTGGTGAAATCAGACTTCTCATTTCAAACTTCGTTATACATACCTTTCGGAATGCAACGCATCCCTTGATCACCAAATTTATTTTAGAGATACATAGTCTATCACGTGACTTTTGTGGTAGAATTTACTACGTCAATGTGACAAACCGGAAAGGCACAACTACATTGAATTTCACACTTGTGAAAGATTTCGAAGGTTTGTTGGGTGCTTTTTGTAGTTTGTTGAACAAGCTTTAAAATATATTTAAAAGAGAAGTTAATAATACATATTTCGTTATTTTTTATCATATGAATTTAAATATTCATAGCGGTAGTGTATTTCTTTCTTGCTCTTTAGTATTTTTATAACTAACATGTGTGTAAAGTAGAAAAAGCGCTCTGCAAGTTAAGAGCAACACTATTGTACAGTTTAATTATCCCTAAGTGTTTAAGAAATAATTTACTTTATTGACTTTTTTCTAAAAGAATTAGCCAAGTGTCACTCAGGTCTCAAATAATCGATGCCTTTCAAACTATGGGTCCACATCTCGTCCTAGGCAGACTAGCTAAGAATCAGGCGAGCATGTCTGACTGACAGTGAATGAGCGATACTGATTGACAGTAGAGATTCTACTGAAGCATACGTCATGACTGACCAATGACGAATTACCTGACAACTGAAACTGATCAGTTTAAAATACGAATGTGAGGGGATGAAAGTCAGGGCCTGGGATAAGTAATTTCTAACATCATTCTGCAATTTTTCGTCCAAGTAGACAGATGCATAACTCTCCATCCAGATGCACAGGTAGGTGAGCGGTCATACTGTGAGTAATCAGAGATATTAGAAATTTTGGATTTTGTAATTCTCTATAACTCTTTGTCAACTAGAAGTAAATGTGTTTCGGTCATATAAGTTGTAAATATGCATGTACATTTGTATATGATATTGTGTATCTACTAAAAAGCATTTACATGTTATGATTTAATGGAGTAGGGAGTGCTACATGAATTGCTATAAATATATACGTTGTACTTGTGCATAGTCAGAGATATGTTTCATAGCATGATTTAACTCAGGAAATATATATTCTGTAGACTTTACGTGTAGTGACTTGGAGATGTTGTTGTATAATTTAATCTTACAACGAGCACTACACTTGTTTAATTAAATCTATCTATTTTTGAGGTGATGTATTTGCAATGTTGTAAAAGGATTATATAGTGTAATAGAAATATGTAAAAATGTACCATGCTAACTTTACTGTATCCTTTTTGGTGCCTATATTTTACAATTTTATGAAACAGTTTGCAGGATGATTTAATTGGTAAGAGAGTGCTACAGATGCTAAATGTTATAACTCAGCTGAAGCTGAAGGAGCTGATGTAAAAAGTAAAAAGTCATGTATATAACGAAAGACTTGAGAGAATCTGATTAGCGTGTTTAAGGAAAGTTAGGATACATTGAGATAAGTAAGATTTTCATAAAACAGGCAATGTTTTGTTGCAGGGATTGACTGGAAGTACCTTTTGCTTCTAACTGCTATTGCTGTTGCAATATCCTACGTTCAGCTCATTCCGAGACGAATTGGTAACTCCAGAGATCTGTGGTTCAAGCTGCATAACTTTGACCACACCAAACTCTATATGTGTTAACTCAGATTCAGTTATATTTGGAAGGAGATTACTAGTGCTAAGAGTGGGGGTAAATCTGTAAAAAAAAATAAGAAATCAGACATCACAGAAATCTATGGATGAAACAGAGCGTATTCTGGAGATTCAATATTGGAGTAAACCACTCAGGTAAAAATGTGCTAGAAAATTGCTGATGCAATTCAAACCAGTAGCACTTGATGATTAGGTTTTCTGACTAGTAGTCTCACACGTGTTCATAACAAGTTCAACCAATGTGGATGGACCGAAAATTCTTTGACTCAAGGACTTCATTAAAGAAAGTCTATATTCACATCACTTTGATTTAAACATAACTCGAATCTAGTCATAAAGGTGATCGATCATTAGCTAATAAGAAGAGCTTGTTTTTTTACCTGCTTCAGACAACAGTTATTACCCTTCTCCACTAAATCACGTTGGTGTGTGTATGCATTGTTGTCAAACATTGGTGTGTGTATCCACATTCCTGTCAAACGTTGGTGTGTGTATGCATTGTTGTCAAACGTTGGTGTGTGTACCCACACTCCTGTCAAACATTGGTGTGTGTATGCATTGTTGTCAAACGTTGGTGTGTGTATGTATTGCTGTCAAACGTTGGTGTGTGTAACCACATTGCTGTCAAACGTTGGTGTGTGTATCAACATTGCTGTCAAACATTGAAGTGTGTTTGTATTGTTGTCAAATCTTGGTGTGTGTATGCATTGTTGTCAAACTTATCAGTAATGTGTTGTTTGCTGTAAGTTGTTTCCTATGAATTCCAATCGAGAGCCAATACCACAGATACGTATGGCTTGCGTTTGGTATCGGCAATTTACAGAAGTTTCTTGAACATCCCTCATTGTGTGCTGAGCTGCATACACGAAAATTCGGGAACACATCTGTTGTGCCTGATAGCGCATGTGAAATTCTGAACGACTCTGCAGGGTGTGTTTTGTGAGTTCATCAAAGATTCTGGAACAGTTGTGTAATGTGAATAGAAGGGGTATGTTGGACCATCACATAAATTAAAAAGACAGTGAATATATCGAACTTTGTTGTGAAGTGATGTAAATGTCAACGCTCTTTTGGTTATATTCATATATTGTATTTTTGATTGTTGATTTAAAAAAAATAGTGTTAACATTATTGACCTTCATACATATATTGATGACCATATGTTGGAGATAGAGAGGTTGTATGGGGGCTCGCTAAATATAGATTAAAAGACGGATTTATGTATTCCTTTGGTAAGTTTTCTAGCTATAGAAATTTCGTGTGACAGTAAATGTTTGTCTTTATTGTTGTGGAAAAAAGAAAACATTTACAGTGCCAGCATATCTGCCAATAAAGAGAGAGATGAGTGGTGTCTTCTGGAGAATTAATAATAACATAAATAAGATTGTCAAAATTTGTAATTAGCTATGGATGATTGAATACTACTAACTCTACTTCTACTACTACTACTACTATTACTTCTACTACTACTACTACCACTACTACTACTACTACTACTACCACTACTATTCTACTACTACTAATACTACTACTATTACTACTACTACCGCTACTACTTCTACTACTACTACTACTATTACTACTACTTCTATACTACCACTACTATTTCTTCTACTACTACTACTACTACTACTATTACTACTACTACCGCTACTACTTCTACTACTACTACTACTACTTCTACTACTACCACTACTATTTCTACTACTACTACTACTACTACTACTACTACTACTACTACTACTACTACCACTACTATTTCTACTTCTACTATTACTACTACTTCTTCTACTACTACTATTACTACTACTACTACTACTACTATTACTACTACTACTACTACTACTACCACTACTACTTCTACTACTACTACTACTACTGCTACTGCTACTACTACTAACCAATAACTAGAGTGGCGTTGTGTCACACTGAAATATATATTTATAATACAAAGGCTAGCATCGGTTAGAGGCAGTTGTGGAAAGACCGTGTCATCGTTGATCCAAACCACAGGAAGTGTAAAATGTTATTGTGGGAGATAATGTAAATCCCTCAAATTTCAAAGGGAACTTCTTAGCAGAGACAATTCCTATCTATCTATCTATCTATCTATCTATCTATCTATCTATCTATCTATCTATCTATCTATCTATCTATCTATCTATCTATCTATCTATCTATCTATCTATCTATCTATCTATCTATCTGTCTGTCTGTCTATCTATCTATCTGCGAATGCCTTAATTATGTTAATGAATTATTTTAATCAATTGCTAATAGGTCTTAATAAAATAATGCATGGCCATAGTTGATTCGCGATATACAAGGTCACAAAACTTAAAATATCTTATAATAATGAATATTTCCTACGGTTTACTAGGGTAAAATAAATGGTCCTTGTGTCTCAAATAAAGTGCATTTTTATGAATGTGACCAAACGAATTTCTTTATTTAGTCGAAATATGAAATGTGGCCTTTGTCACACTGGAAAGTGCACTTTAGGAGCAACTAGTGTTACTGAGAATCTTCCCTTAGACTGCTTAGAGTAATGGAGAAGAAAACACGAACTAAAGAGTATGACAAAATAAAAATCATTTTGATTCATTTTACTTAAAAGAATCAGCATAACTATTTATTATTAACTTTTACTATTAAAAGAAACAAGGATTGATACAAATTATTATTACTAAATTAGATGGTTACAAGTTTTCTTTTATCCTTTAATTAAAAGAACATTATAGTGATTTATTCAATGGAGATTGGGGGGTGGAACTTGTAGCGGCTGTGGAGATTCAAGGTATCTAGTTCCCAGCTGTTGTATAATTTCAATAACTATGTTCAATTTTTAAAAAGTAATAATATATTATTAATCTGAAGTACCTTTGATATATGTTTTATTGTTTTGGCAGATGTGTTCAATTCTAAACCAACAAAATATTTGTTCTTCTTGCTTACAGTGATTATCATGCAGCGTGTGGATATTCTCTTGACTAGCGCGGTTGTTGCAGGTTGTCTGGCATTTACAACTGTCTCTTTCATCATTTTCATTTGTTACAGAAGAGGTAATGATTTCAAAAGACACAGTCAGTCGTATGAACGAATGCGGGTTTTCCCAATGTAGAACGCTACAAGTGTGCCTTGTTCAGATATCTAAACTCTGGACAGTTCACATCAAGTAGTTCGAATTTGACCCATTGTCAGAAAGTACGATTATCTGGAATTCTTTGTTACATTTGGGGTGTTTATTCTACCCTGTTGTAACATTAATTACTCAAGTTATTAATTAAATATTCTGGTTTTAACAGTACGAACAGCCACACGGCCTAACATATTCTCCCAACCCCCATATTAAATCTTGCTTAAATCCGGGACAATTACAATTCAATACAGAGACTAGTTACTTGGCATTGCCTTTCAGGATCAGTAGCATCACGTCTCCCTCTTAACTAATTTACAATCATCCATACAATATATGGCTCCCCCCAACCCCACCCAGGCAATCCCAATTAGATGTCGTTCAAAACAATGAATTAAGGTAAGGGATAAAAATAACAACAAATTTAATGAGAAGAAAAATTTTAAAATATTTTTAGGTTTGAATGAACACGAAATGATTATGTTAGTGTTCCGCCCTCGTCCGCATTAGTTCATGAACGAAATTGTGAAGAATGTGAATTTGTTTTTGGTTTCGAGATTACTTCTCAAATTTAATTAGCTTAACGGATGATGAACGCTGGTTTTGCGTGTGCCAAAGGAATCTAGTTTTCACATGATTATCTATCTACGAATCAATTGGCTGCTGGTTGACTTGCGAACTGCTCATCGACAGATTGGATTTCCTAATCAAGATCGAAGTCCAAGGCCAAAGACAAGAACCCATAAATAACGGAATTTATATGCCCTTATATGGTTGTAGAATGTCCGGTTGACTGTATCCCCTTCCTCGTACTAGCTATACCTCCATCCTTCTGCACCTCACTTGCCAAGTCTAACAGTGAGTAATTTTATCATCTCGCTTGCCATCTTAACGTCTGACATCATAGTGAAATTAATGTTAATAGTTTCCATTCACACCTTTTCAACTATTGTCAGTCCATTGCATGCTTTTTCTGCGTTTTTAGTTGTGCAGCTAACAACCGAAACCTGTATTGTCTTAACTAAGCCCCATTGGCTGTGAGAGTAATATCTTAGCTATGATATAATTGGTTGGAAGACTGATGAATGTCTCTGCTGTTGGTGCCATTGGCTTGGAGAGTAATGGGTATGTCAGCTGCTACTCGCTTTTGTACCCAGTCTGTCGATGCAGATCACCCAGTCTTTCAAATCCTTACTTAATCGCTTTCGGTATTTAACAAGCATCCGGTTTCTATCTGATGGAAGTTATTTACGTTAGAGATAGAGCTTTAGAAAATAAATATTAATTAATTAAAAATTAATTAAGAATTAAGAATTAATACAAATAATAATTAATAAATATACTGATTAATAAAAATAGTAAACAATAACATAACAATAAATAAAATAATAATTTAAAAAATAATAAATATAATAATTAATAAAAATAATAAATATAATAATTAATAAAAATAATAAATATAATAATTAATAAAAATAACAATTGGTACAAATAATAATCAATAAAAATAATAATTTGGAGTAGTTAATATAGAAAGAAAAGGGTCCCAGCCATACATTAAAGATCTAGTCACTCAAACACACAAATCACACACAAGCATAAGCACATTCTAGTATGTGTTACAATACATAGCAAAACTAAGGTGTCTTATTTCAATTATGACGTCATTGCTGATGTTGAGGCTAATTATTAGTGTCAGTTTTAGTTTTTATTTTGTTTGTTGATTAAAGTTGTACCACAATGTCCGTAAGGCTGTTTTGTCTTAAGTTTAAGCAGTTTTTAGCTTGCTGTTCATCGTGTCGTCAGAGATTTTGTCAGTTAGGTAACATCCAATCTCGCAGTATTTATAACTTTGGCTTGCTCCTAATCCTAATGTTCTAACTTTGGCTTGCTTCTGGCCATAAGGTTCTAACTGTGGCTTGCTCCTAGCCATAAAGTTCTAACTTTGGCTTGCTTCTAGCCATAAGGTGCTAATTGGATGACGTATGTAACCATGACCGTTGTATTTGTCGTCTGAATATAATTTTTAAAAGTGTTTCTTCATTGTTGAATTTGGCAGATGGCGTCCTCTTGAATCCAAAGAAATTATTTTTCAGGACGCATGCAACAAACTGCTATGAAGAGTATTTTTCAATTGTAAAATGTTTGTATTGTTACTGTATTGATTTGTGTATTAGGTATCATTCACACTACTGTTTTACTTTCACATGATGAATATTGTTTTAACAGGTTCAAGAATGTATGCTCGTACAAATAAGAAAAGATCTAAAGGGAGAGAACCATATCTAAATCTAAGAATGATGCAACTTCATGACACTGAGGAGTTAGACGAGGGCTCTAATTGCTATGATGAAATTTGCGAAATACCGGAAGGTACTGACAGCTATTTTTCAAAAAACATAATTGCCTTTATTTGAGAAATTATTAATCATGGTCTTTTTCTTTAATTCCAACCGTCCTTCTCCTTATCATTCATTCATTCATTCATTCCGTCCTCTTCTTTTATCCATATTGTTATAATTAGAATTATTATTGCTAATGTAGATTATATCAATACGTTTCTATACAGGTCAAACACTGTTTCAGTTTTTGCATTTGGAAAACAATTCGATCTTCCTCTATTACTCCTTATCAGACTTTTATTTTCTTCAAAATCATCTTTAATTCTTGTTAAAATTGAAACAAACGTGCACACGAAAATAAAACACTGCATTTGTTTGATTACACACATACGTACAGAAACCACACACACACACACACACACACACACACACACACACACACTCTTATTCATACACTAATCATTATTCACACTTACACACACGCGCACACGCACACACACACATACCTGGAAATTCGGTTGGGTTGAATTATGATAGTTCTCTAATAGATAATAGATGACCTGAAAAGCGAAGACAGTCAAAGCAAGAAATACATGATCTCAGTGTGTCATCTACAGTAAACCAGGAAGATGGAAGTGACTATCTACACGCCATTCCTACACCAGATGACACCATCACACCTGTGTCTGATGAAACACTGCCCGAATCGAATCCAGAACACCAACAGAGTGACTATCTTCATCCCTCCAACGTTCCCCACTGTGAACAAGTGCTCGACGAAATTGAACAGAATGACTATCTTTATCCCTCCAGCATTCCTTCCTGTGAACAAGTGGTCAAGGAGGAAACAGTGGGCCAAGATTATGAAACACCAGTCCGCGCAGACGCCATAATTGTTTTCAAGTCAAAATAGAAAGCAATGAAATTCAAGAACGCATAGTGGACGTCTGTTCTGATCAATCACAACTCACATTTCTCTTTTCTTTGTTTTAATTTTAATTGCTTTTATTTTTGTGCTGAAGAGATTTTATTTTTTAAAAAAGATGAGGTGGTGTGGATAGACACATAGATAGATAGATAGATAGATAGATAGATAGATAGATAGATAGACAGACAGATAGATAGATAGATAGATAGATAGATAGATAGATAGATAGATAGATAGATAGATAGATAGATAGATAGATAGAAAGATAGATAGATAGATAGATAGATAGATAGATAGATAGATAGATAGATAGATAGATAGATAGATAGATAGATAGATAGATAGATAGATAGATAGATAGATAGATAGATGTAAAAACATAGTAATTTGCAACATCACGATGAAAAGAATATCAAACAATATACTTTTGAATGAATACGCATGACGGATTGATTTGTCATTTCACGGTATTTACTGTCTTCATATAGTTACTAGAAATAAGCACGTCTTTTGACGGAATCACTTGTCCTTGTATTAATAGATTAAATTTTGATTTTTTGTGTTTGATTAGATCTGAATTAAATTAGTTTTGTCATGTTCTTACTTGGAATATATATTTTTTTTGTAAACCACATTTCTGTGAAAGTCAAATCCATAATGATTCACCAGTTTTCTCTTATAATCAGTGACTAGGAGATTCAAATAACACAAGGAAAGGCTGCTTTGTCCCTGTACAAATATAATCAGGGAACAATTTGCTAAGTTTCCAGTTCATTCCTTTGAACTTCATTCTTTCTTATATTCAAGTCTTAACTTACAGGTTCCTGCAACAGTATTTAATAGCCCGACACACACACACACACACACACACACACACACACACACACACACACACACACACACAAACACACACACAAACATACACATACACAAACAAACAAACACACACACACAAGCACACACACACAAACATACACACACACAAACATACACACACACACACAAACAAACACACACACAAACAAACACACAAACTCACACACACAAACACACATACAAACACACAAACACACACACACAAACACACACACATACACACACACACACATCATAATAATAAGTACAGCATAAGTTTTAATGAGCATGTTCACTAGAAACAATGTCAAGTGTTTAGCAAATTATATTCGAGCATCTTAGTTCAAACATTTGTAGAAATAATATACTCAAATAATACATCTCTTATGTAAAAAAACAACCAAAATACCCCCTTTCTTGCCACACCAAATTCATGTGATTAGACAATAGAATTTTCTACAGCATGTAAATGCTTGATCTCAGCCCATTGGCCTGTCTCGTTTGCATAAATCCTAACCAATGGATAATGAAAACTACTCATCCTGTTGGAACTGGTTTGCATTACATCAGCAATTTCTAGCATATTCTCAACTCGAGTTGTTTACTCAAACTCTGACACTTACTAAAATGCCATAATAAGGAGCGCCCAAGGTCGTGTCACTTCGACAATTTAACAATTTATATAATGATTAAGTTTATAAAAGGGACATCCAAATTTACTCCACCACAAATATTAACACAGATTAAAAAAATTCTTAATCACATAACCAATAATGTTCATAAGGTTACTTTTAATTTAAATGAAATAAATAATAATATTAAAAGCACTACCACCCTAAACTGATTTTGTCTTTTAAAATTATTAAAATTACATACTGCTTCATAGAAAATTGCATCTCAAATCATTAATAGAATGTGTAATGATATTTTTATCATTATAAAACACTGCTTCACAGAAAACGTATAATTCAAATCACTCATACGAACTGTGTAAAAATAGTATTTTTATTATTTCAAAACACTGCTTCACAGAAAACCTGTTATTCAAATCACTCATACAAACGTTTATTAATACTCTTTACATGGCGAAACGTCAATTTGTAATGACTGTGACGTGTGGCTAAAACGCACATAAATATGAACATCACCATTATCAATGAGATGACCACCTTTCTAAGCACATGTCTATGTCGTTATTCTAAAGTCAAAGAGGAAATGTAATTGCAGTGTTGTTGCCTGATTTCAGTTATTATTGACTTGATTAGCATCCCCAGATCTTTGCAGAATGTTGTCAGGGTTGTTTTTCGTTTCACAGTACCATGTTGGAAATTAAAGTAGGCAAAATGTATATTTGTATGGATTTGAAATAGTGTATATTTTATGTTTTTAAACTTGCTAGTGGTTTGGTTTTTAAACTGATCTGATGTCCAGGAAGGTGGCAATGTTTTTTTCTTGTGTGCATCCGCGTTGCTCATGTTTGTTTGTATTGATTTTTAATATTACATTTTATTATGAAATGCGAACAAATTAATTATAATATGTCCTTTTATGAACTTATTTTAATAGCTTAATTTTCTGCTTGCTATCATCTTGAATTTATAACGTTTAATTATTTGACGATTTTATCTCAATTAATTCAATTTGCATTAGACTATCCAAAAATATCATGCATTATTTTAATTTGTTTTTACTTTGTTACATTTATATTATATCAAGTAATAAAGTGTGTAAACTTTCTTATTAAGTGAAAAGCAATTCGTAAAGTTTTATTATAAATTCTAACAATTTGCTTTGTATGCATTTAATGGCTTTTTCGATAAGGCCAACGTTTTATTTTATTAATTGAATAGAGAGTGTTATATTTTAGAATTTACTAATAAGTAACTAAATACACTTTCATCATTTGTTACACAGTTTTGGAAGTGTCGAAGAATACAGTATTTGATGAATCATACTGTAGTACGAAAAATGCAAAGTAATACATAATATTAATTAAATGTATTTTTCTAAATTTTCTAAAATTTAATTTTTCCTTATGACAAAAATTTAGGCTAAATTGTGCCATGTAAACCCATAAAGCCATTTAGACAACCGCCTTTGGTCAAGTCTATGAATAAAAGAACAAAGCGTTTGAAGTTGTGTAGCAACGGTCTGCATGTCCAGGGTGCCATAAGTGTACTTTAAAGCAATTAGAGATTTTATAAAACTAAGTACACGATGTAGTTATCATCATCACCGTCATCATCATCATCATCATTGTAAGGGTTAAAATCCTAAAGGGGCAAATTACTGTTTATGCCTTTTTGAAAGTTTGTAATTTCTTTTCATTATTTTTAATACTCGTTATTATTATAGTTGTCGTGGTGCATACAATTCACTGTCGATTGTCAGTGTGAGGAAGTTTTGTTTAGTTGTGCAGCCATCACCTCTTGCAAGTAGCGTAGAGAACTGACACTCATCCGATTAGGAAGTTGTTTGGGGCCTAAAAAGGGATTGTGCAGAGCAAGGGAGTGTCGTATGTACATGGAAAGGGGGGGAGGGAGAGTTTCAAACAGACATTCAATGCCAATATAGGGATAGTTGTATTCCAGAGTAGGATATTGGTAAAATTGAGAACACAAGCCCTGTGGTCAATTTATCACTAGAAGTCCTCATTCGTAATTTTGCCTGTCCAAGGGAGAGGTCGAGATATTAAATCACCATGGCAATTTCCAGAAGACCTGGCATTAAACGGGAAGCAGTGTGTAAACACTGACTGAGTGAAATAGAAATGTTTTGCGATTTAGAATATTTAGATATTTTTTATTTCATGTTTGTAATTATTTGTATGTGTGAACACTAATGCATGTATTCTTTTACAGAGGTGCATTAAGTGGCTTTAGTCAGTATTCCATTTGTAAACTTGCGATGATGTAATGTGTAAAGCGCATATTTTGTAGAGTATATTTTTACTTTCCTTTGTAAATTGTGAAATTCGAATTAAAATAAAGAAATATGTTATTCTCAATCCGGACAAGAATGAAGTGTTGCAAAACATAAGACAATTGCTTGTGAGTGAAAAGATAAATTGCTGTTTTTATTATTTAGAAATAATTGATACATTTGTGGTCTTTGTAAGATGCTTAGTAGATTTGTAATTCATAATGTGTATATAATTCTTTGATTTGAGAAGTTAGTAATCTAGCCGGCTAAAACTGATTGATATAATGCGACAATATCATGGAATTTATGTTAAAGTTGGTATTGATAGTCATATTGAAGTTGTTATTGATATTTAGATAGTCATATTGAAATTGTTATTGATATTTAGATAGTCATATTGAAGTTGTTATTGATATTTAGATAGTTATATTGACGTTATTATTGATATTTAGATAGTCATATTGAAGTTATTATTGATATTTAGATAGTCATGTTGAAGTTGTTATTGATATTTAGATAGTCATATTGAAGTTATTATTGATATTTAGATAGTCATGTTGAAGTTGTTATTGATATTTAGATAGTCATATTGAAGTTGTTATTGATGCTTAGTTAGTGATATTGTAAGAACCACATTTATAAATCCTCGCTGCTGCTGCATTTGGCGTTCGAACATGATTACCCTAGACTGTAGAATGTACGTTATCTTTCGTCTAGCTGTGCTCATTTTTTGTCCAAGGTTCAGAGTCTCATCAGGATTTGGGGCTGTTATGAATATTAATATTGAATAATTAATATTATAATAGGGTTATAAACCCCACAAGTAACTACCACCACAACTGTCGTCGTCGTTGTCATCACCACCAGCACCATTATCATCATCAGCAGCAGCATCAACAACAACAAGAATCATCAAGCATCATCGTCGTCGTTCTTGACATCTACTATATATTTCATCTATTTATCTATCTGTTTCTCTATCTATCTATCTATCTATCTATCTGTCTATCTATCTATGGCCATGTGTAATATTACATCAACAGTTATGCACTCAAAGTTTTCTGGGTCACAGACGTCCATGCAATTAGTGAAGCACATCTACTAGCACACAGACGCACGGGATTTATATTCATAAAACTTAAGTGTGTATCTACTAATCTAAATACTCTATACAAACAGTGCACAGGTATTAATCTTAATGCTCTAAACAAACAGTGCACAGGTATTAATCTTAATGCTCTATACAAACAGTGCACAGTATTAATCTTAATGCTCTATACAAACAGTGCACAAGTATTAATCTTAATGCTCTATACAAAAAGTGCACAGGTATTAATCTTAATGTTCTATACAAACAGTGCACACGTATTAATTTTAATGTTCTATACAAACAGTGCACATGTATTAATCTTAATGCTCTATACAAACTGCACAAATATTAATCTTAATGCTCTATGCAAACAGTGCACAAATATTAATCTTAATGCTCTATGCAAACAGTGCACAAATATTAATCTTAATGCTCTATACAAACAATGCATAACTACACTGTCCTTTAGAACATTCATTTATTTTTTCTTGTTTGTCTGTAAGTACATGAAGTCAAGTGAAACCACGTCATGGCGACAGTCAAGTGAACATTAGGGCGTAAATGTGAATGATACCAATGGAACCACGTCATGGCGACAGTCAAGTGAACATTAGGGCGTAAATGTGTATGATACAATGGAACGATTGGTGAACGTTATCGCCAATCTCGGTCCCAAAAAGTTTGCTTCCTGGATTAAACACAGTAAATAAACGCTTGTTGTCTCCCTTTGTTGTCAATGTTCGACGTCCGTCGTGCAAGCAATCTAATCTTACTGTTCTCTTAAAAGGCCGAAACATTTGTGATTTCTCTCAGTTTGACTCGTCGCATATTTTCATATTACCATAAGTGTGTCTATGTATCTAAAATGCATCTATAGATATAACTACAGATACATATCGAGAAACAGAGACAAAAAGAGAGAAAAAAGCTCTGCCTAGAACAATGACTTAGTAGTTCAATAAGAATAGATTGCTCTATATTTTCCTTGGTAGATCTGGTGGAACTGTGAGTTATGTACACCAATTAATGGAGCAGTTGTAGTCAATTCAATGGACTAGAAAAGCAGAGACGGACATGATGTGCTACAACGGTGCAAACTTGGTAGTAGTGCATTTACTGTTTGTCACTTTGAAAAGTGTGGTAGTATGCTTATGGTATGCCTCATTATGGTATGGCACAATTTACATATATTTATTTCGCATTTACGTTTTGTTCGCTTACTTAAAAATTAATTAATTTATTGAGTGGTTGGCAGACTGGTTGTAGGTAACTGATTGCTTCATGTCAGGTTTGATTTTCTTATTTTCTCCAGTAAAATGTGTTTATGATATGTATATCACGGATTTATGTCAAATGCAATACAATTTTTACAGTCCTGTTTATTTACACTCTTAGTATTTAAGTAACTTCTTTTCTTGATAATAATATTGATAGGATGTCAAAGACATTCTGAGTCCATACAATTTATGTAACTACTAAAGCGATTGACATGTGCATTTGCCTACGACATACAAACACGAGACATAAAAGTTTAAAACTGACTTAATGTAGCGGTCAAATTTAAAAATAAATATGGCAGTAAGATGAATACACGATATAAGTAATATCCAGACTAACAGCACACTGCCAATGAATACTAAAAAAAAAATACACATCTTGCATCTGCTATCTTTCATACAACAATCTGTTTCAATAGGCCTGTTTCAAGAATCCTGACCTTGAACTATTACACTGTGCGACAGAAGTCTAATATTAACATGTTTATTATTGAAATGCATAATGACTTAGGCAACACGAATAATCGACGTACTACACGCACGCACACACACACACATACACACACACACACTCACATAAACACACTCTCACACACGCACACACACACACACACACACACACATTCAGTATTACATGTCAGTTTGCATAGGATAGAGACATAGAATTTCAGCCTCCCCAAGCTAGGCAAAAACATAAATACTGCATTATATTAACTAAACTTAGATAAGTCCATGAAAATAATGTAAAACGTTTTTCTCAATAATATAAAATATTATATCATCTGTTGGTCTCCGTTAGCGCTATATCAGCTTTTTCCAGAAGTATTGGGTGTTCAATTGCAAAATGGAAAAGCAAACTAAAGCATAAATAGAACAGAGGCAAAATTATCTAAACTTCTTAAACTTCAGAACATGATAACATGCACATCAAACAGAAACGGGGTCAAAGAGCAGCAACGATTTATTTTCGCCTGGAGACATAAATCAGGAAAGTGCAACAAACTGAAAGTAAAATAATATGTCAAAACCAGTAAGAGCAGTGTCGTATACTACTTGGGTGACCTGTACTTATGCAATTATCTCAAATGCATTTCCAGCTTGTGCACTAATTCACCTACAAGTGACGATGCAAGTAACAAGACCTAAAGATTTATGGGGCGACAGCCTGGCATATTTTAGATCAGGTATATTTTATTTGACTCCCAAGCAGATAACTACGAATATAACAAAACACTACAATGATGTTAATGTTTCAAGAAACAATACACTACAATTATGTTGCAGATTTACACTTACATTTAACAACTACATTAATAAAAATGTATAAGAATAGAAATGATTACCATTAAAATTTAATTATAAGAAAAAAAATCATAAAAGCGTAAAGAAAGATGATAAGACAAGATCTCTCTGTGATCATTATAGAGTTTCTTCAACGATAGGATTTGTCTTTATTTTCAATTAACAAAATGTTCATGACCAAACAGTTTAAGGGATGACAAGGGCTGCAATCACATTTAACTTTCGGGTTAGGTCGTATTGAACTCTGGTCCATGCACAGTGCTCAGGTTACGTCACTTCGTCCGCAAAGCCACAAGCCACTCAGTGTGAACTCTTGTCCTACACTACGCACTATGTCCCTTCTTCATACCATATAGATTTATCCTATGTACGTATACCAATCTCTGAGTAAAATTCGACATTAAAATACTACAAAATTCAAAATAAGAATACAATTGGAATTGTACTTTTATTCATTCACAGCCACTCATTTACCTTCATAAAGGGTTCCTGTCCATGGTTTCCACCTAGCCATTCCGGGGACACCAAGTTTCCTGTTTTTCTGCTAGTGAGCATAATGATTCAATAGCGCCAAAGATTTTTATGCACACGATCCCCATAACCCACCCCAACTACCCAGGATCGTCTGTCTGTCTGTCTGTCTCTCTCTCTCTCTCTCTCTTTCTCTCTCTCTCTCTCTCTCTCTATGTATGTATGTCTGTCTGTCAGTTTTTATTTTGACTAAAACGTAGCAAGCCAATGTTAAGACATTACTACTAATTATTCACTGCGATTCGTCAGAACTTCCAAATGAAGTAGAAAATAGTAAATCGAAGATCACCATTTTTTCTTTGCTAATATTACTATATCTGAATACTGGAATCGTCAGTCCATTTATCACTAGTTTTCAGCTTGCCGGATTACAGAATTGTGAAACATATGCATTCACCCAAATACATGTTTGATACACTTTGACCGGATTTACAGCCCTTTGAAACAAGCACACAGAGTTAAATACATGCTTAATGAAATTTGTTTCTCTTTGTTCTTGTGACTGAATAAGGGCGTTAACAACAAGCCTGAAAAATGTATTTATTTTACACTGTTTAAATGTAAGTCAGCCAGCATACAAGGAAAATGGCATTTTTTGGAAAGAAATTAAGAAAGTAAAACATTACTTTGCTACAGAGAAAAAGCAAATTATAATAAGTGTATATTTGAATGAAAAGCACTTTAAATATCACCGTTTTGCAGAAGTTTGTACAAAATACAATTTGCTGCTTTTAGATATCCTAAATAGTGAAATGAATATTGTTGTTGCATATTATGGGATGAAGTTTTCTAAATATCTTTTTCCAACTTTATTACGCTAAAGATGAATCAGGCACTGCAAATTTATGTGCACGGCAAGACTATCAAACGCTTCTTTGGCAACTCTTGTTTTCTCAGTCCACATTATTCTGGACATTTATTACGAAAGAAAAACTGTCGACCTATGAATGCACCCACCTCCCAAACACACATATACACGCATCACTAGCAACAACAACCGATCCTCTTTCTCTATCATGTTCATCCCTCCGAACACAGGACATAACGT
The DNA here is from genome assembly GCA_028829895.1 of Sinotaia quadrata. Classification (NCBI taxonomy): domain Eukaryota; kingdom Metazoa; phylum Mollusca; class Gastropoda; order Architaenioglossa; family Viviparidae; genus Sinotaia; species Sinotaia quadrata. The sequence continues at coordinate 118,746,310 of CM054180.1, forward strand.
TTCATGAACGAAATCGAATGACCAGTGGTCTGACAAGATATGACCGAGTCGACCCGAACAGTACGCATTCACTGACTTCCGAAACCGCCACTCCCTCCTTGGCCACTAAGCTTAGTACCGTTGTTGCTAAAAGTAAACAGATATAATAATTTCCATATTGAAGGGTTTTATTTTAAGAGCTATTAAAAATCAACTCCAAGGCTGTTAAGATATGGATTATATTCCCTTTTCACTTCAAAATTTACACCAGCGGAAGCGTTGCCCTTCTTACTTTAGAAATGCTGTTAGGCCGCATTAACCACTTCTTTTTTATAAATCAGCTTAAGCAGAAAAATACACGTTGTGCAGTAATTACTTTCTAAAATTTAATTCCTTATGCTATTCCTTTTTTCTGAGTAATTAAATAGTTTCGTAAATGCATATGTGTGAAAAAAATCATTGCATTATAATGATCGATCTCACACTCCAAAATATTTCTGTTTAATACATCAGCATGTTTGCATTGTTTCCTCGGTTGAAATATGATATGTGATTTAAAGTGTTTGTTTTGTCATAGGATTGTTAATATTTTCGTGGCGTGTTAAAGTTTTAACATTCAGCACTTACAAAGATGTTTAAAAAAATTATAATTGTTTGGGGATAAATTAATTTTGATACATTACCTGAATCCTTACTATCAGGTTTGTTAGCGAGGTCAAACAAATGAAATACAAAAGGAAAATTAAAAAACCCAATAAAAAGTACACATTGCTGCACACACTTATAGACAGTCCCACTTCTGTGTCAAGTTGGACATGCCAGTTAATATCAATTACACTCATACTGTTATGAGTCTAACTTCATAGAAGCAGACACAGCTGTAATACAGATTACTAGCTATAATTAATTGTCATCAATCTGCACATTAGGTGTCCTATATATAACAAAGTTGTAAAGTGATGTGTTGACATCCATTTCTTGTTTAATCACACTTCCTACATAAAAGAGATTATTTAGCTGTAGGACCACCTAAATGGAAGCAGGTTGCATACACTTATTTATTCGTACCAAATTAGCATTATCTTTCAAACGCAAACAGTTACACGGAAACGGAAAGGATTTAGCTTACTCTTAGCGCTAATTTCCATATTAGACATCGACAACGTCAAACAAATAAAACTGAAAACTTCAAAGACGTACGACAAGCCAGCCATTTCACAGTTAAATATCACTATTGCAAGCCAGCCATTTCACAGTTAAATATCACTATTGCAAGCCAGCCACTTCACAGTTAAATATCACTATTGCAAGCCAGCCATTTCACAGTTAAATATCACTATTGCAAGCCAGCCATTTCACAGTTAAATATCACTATTGCAAGCCAGCCATTTCAGTTAAATATCACTATTGCAAGCCAGACATTTCACTGTTAAATACCACTATTGCAATATCGTGATTGCTAGATAACGAAACATTTTGCATTTGACGCAAGATATAAATTGTCAATAAATTGTAAGAATGTATAGAAAACAAAAATAAGATGAGCAAAAGAAACTCCTGTTACTGAAAACTATTAAATCTAAACATGTCAATGAAAGTATCAATATTAATTTATTTTAAAACCCAGTGACCATTCCCTGTAAGGTAAAAGATGACAAATATGAGTAGTGACATCTTTCTGTCGTGAATTATTTTGGATACTTTTTTGAGGATGGATAACATTATCGATTATATATTACTTTACTTAATAATATAATGTAACAGATAATCGCTTGCAGAAAGAAACACATGATAGAGCAATTACGTTTATATTATGTGCAAGACTGCGAGAAACAAGAGTTTGTTATCAGTTTCTTCTATGATTCTTTGACATTTAATGCAAAAATACAGGTATTCAGCTGTTCGAACTGTTGCTAATAAGTATTCATGGTCGGAAGAGCGAATTCACATTGGCAGCTACGAGTTTACGATTTGATTAAGCGATGGGTTCTAATTAATTCTCTAAGGATAGAATGTTCCAGCATGAAAATGACACCCAGTTCTGGCAACGATGCAGAATACACTAGGATGAAGATGCACAGATACATTCAGTCAAGTGAATAACAGGATGCGACGTCACATCCATTTGTTATTTCCCTGTCCAGAGAGTACGATGATAAATCTATGAAAATTACAAATTTCGGCTAAGAAATAGCAATAATTATTAAAATATCTATCTATCTATCTATCTATCTATCTATCTATCTATCTATCTATCTATCTATCTATCTATCTATCTATCTATCTATCTGTCCGTCTATCTATCTATTTGTCCGTCTGTCTATCTCTATCTATATACGTCCGTCTGACTCTATCTATCTGTCCGTCTATCTATCTATCTATCTGTCCGTCTATCTATTTGTCCGTCTGTCTATCTCTATCTATATACATCAGTCTGACTCTATCTATATGTCCGTCAGTCTATCTATCTATCTCTATGTCTGTCTATCTATCTAATACAATGTTATAATAATGTCGATGGGATGAATAACAATCAGAACAAAAAAAACTGCAAGTTTCTAAGCTGTTCCCTGCTCATATTCGTATCGTGCTATGCATCGAATATTTGACCGGATTAAGTTAAAAATACCAATTAGATAGTATTTTGTAAAATTTAAAATGTAAAAGCATGAATAATATTTCTTGTAAATAGATGTTTTAATGCATACAAGCATGAAAGCCTTATATTCACATTTCACAGTAGCGCTGAGCGATGCTGGTGTTTGTAAACTTCATGCAATCACACATATTGAAATATAAATATAAATTAGCATAATCAAATGATAATCTCCCACCAGACCGGCCTTTATTTGCCCCAATCACTCTCTAACAACTATTACTTTCTCCATCAAATCTGTATTAATATCATTATCGCATCTGTCGTTTGATAGGCAGCAGGCATAATATGTAGCAGCATGCATTATCCCTGACTACATGAACGTTTTCTTATTACTTCATAAGACACACAAACTTCAAACAGTTTAAGTATACTATAGGGTGTCTTTATTGTTCAGTTGCAAACGACTTTCTGTACAAGTGGAGATCTCTGCAAAACAAAGTTTCATCCTAAACTATGGAAGAAAATGTGCTATTTTTAACACCAACCAGTAGTAACCAAGAACAGTTCTTTGCGCACTCTCTGGAACATATGATGGATAATCCTCTGTAAGTGATTTTATTTTGTATAATCATATTGTTCATAACGAACAATAAGCAAACACGTCGTTGAAAGCATTGTTCATGCTGTTCATACTGAATGCATAAGTATGACTAATACTTAATGCTTAGTGCAGTAATGAAGGTATGAACAATACATAATGTTAATGTAATGATGAAGACACTATGAATGAAACATAAAGTTAGTATGGATATATATACATGATGCATTATGTTAGTTCAGTAATGAAAGCATTTATAAATTATATATAAAATGTTTGTAGTAATGGAATGTAAAAGGTATTTTCATTGTGAGAAGCGCTTCTCAATACATAGGTTATATTATCGTCTATTTTATAAAGTAAAGTTGGACAGTACTCGGCCATTGGATCATTATTATGCATCCTTTAGTGGCATCTCTATCTGTCAGCTAATTACCATCAGTCAACTGTCACTTAATTAGTTCAGTCAGCACCACCACCACCTACCACTCCCATCCCCAGACAAATAGCTATAACTATTTCAGAAATGCTGAATTTCAAATTTCTAAAGATAGATGGCAATCTTTTTATCACACATTTCCATCTCAGTGAGATGTTTCACTACATTTACATTTAGAAAAATAACTTACTCTAACTTTCACTAAAGTTGCACTTAATGTGCAGAGCATGAAGTCTACCTTAAACATAGCATTAATAGCGAGAAAATGTATATTACACTTTTAACATACAAATTGCGTATAATAAAGTGACAAACAGCAGTAAGAGTGAAAGTATGTCACAGAAGGCATGCATGAATAATATATAATGTTTGTGCAAAAAACAAAGGTATATTTGAATGATACGTAAAGTTAGAACAGGAATGAATGCATTTCTTTTTTTGAAGCATAGGAACCTAGCAAACATTGCTTGGTATCTCTATCCATTTTGACAACTTATTTAGCATAATTAGTGTTTCACAACTCTCACAGGAGTGTTGGCTAAATCTGACAAGGAACTAAATATTGAGATCGCCCTAATTCCGCGCGATACTTGATTGTATGCATTTTGTGCTCAGTTATGAATTATTCATAACCTCTTTGCCGAAATATTAGGCGAATGTAGATTCTTCTCGTCAGAATATTAAAGAAGCAAACGGGTCTCTGCACGCACGGTGTTTGCGTCTAACAGGGTACGGATACAGTAAATGGTAAGATGGCATGCACGCTTGTATGCTGCTTGATGCATTGCAACATACGCACTTTTTAATTTTTAAAATTTTTTATTACGTGAAATATTGTGAGTCACATAGTAGCTATCTGGCCATTGGCAGACCCATCCCACTAGTTTTACTGAGTGTTTTCAATTTGAACAATTAAATTATTCTGTGCTCTTTGAAATTGTGCATGTTCAAGATCTAAATAACATATGACACAGAGTCAATAGGTTATATCTAAACTTTATTCAGCCTCTCTTAAAGTGGAAATTATTGATAGAGATTGATTGTTATTCATGCTAGCATACTTTTCTGTTGAGAGTTACACTCACATTATTTATGGTTATTTATTTGCATTAAATCTCCAAAGAATGATTCGTACTTAATGTCATGACTTCTAAGATCAACATTCTTCAGATGGGGAAGGATGAAGATTGATCATGAATGGTAAAATACATTAATGTAATTACAAAGGACCAGGGCATGGCTTGAAGACACAGTCTTCTGTCTGCAAGGATAGAATGCAATTAGCAGCGTGGTGTAAATCCTTCATTCTTTTTTAAGTATATGGGAAGTAACTGGTCCTCTAGTAGAATATGTGCACATTTCAATTACATTTTAAAGTAAAATATATTTCAAAATATAAAAATAAATAAATTTAAACATTGTAGTTTTGATTTCCAGGTGACGATATGGGCTTGCAGCTATTAGTAACGACTCTGATCGCTTTGATGAGCCTGAACTACTCTGAAGCAAAATGTATGTGTGGCCACAATTACCTAGTTTTAACATTGATGTATAGCTGCTGACTATTTAGTTTTGACATTGATGTATATTGCTAACTATTTAGTGTTGTATAGCAACAATTACTGAGTTATGATACTACATGTATAGCTAATAATTATAATTACTTAGTTTTGACACCGAATGCATGGTTAATAATTACGTATGTTTACATTGTATGTATGACCAATAATTACTGAGTTTTGACAGATAAGCAAGGCCAATAATTAATTAATTTTGACACTGTATGTTTGGCAAATAATTGCTTATTTTTGACACATGGATAGTCATATTCAGGATGGTGAATAATTCAGCAGGAAAAGATAACAGTTATAATCAAAATAACATATTTTCATAAATAATTGCACAAAGGATATGCAGAAAGTTGAAAATAATCACACATTTTGTATTGAATGAAATAAATATTGAGATATGGGAGCTACGGAAGGTAAAGATAAATTGCACAGATAAATTAAACAACGTTGCATATATGTAGACACTTTTTGCTTCATTCATTTCGAGTGCTGACCTATTCTGCGTTCCATTTCTGTTTCATTAACGCAAATTTAAATTATGTTCTGATTATTGATTGGCTTAGTTATCAACCAAATTATGTTCTGATTACTGATTGGCTTAGCTATCAACCAAATTATGTCCTGATTACTGATTGGCTTAGTTATCAACCAAATTATGTTCTGATTATCGATTGGCTTAGTTATCAACCAAATTATGTTCTGATTACTTATTGGTTTAGTTTTCAAACTTAAATTATGTTATAATTACTGATTGGGTTAGTTGTCAAATTATGTTCTGATTACTGATTGGCTTAGTTATCAAAATTAAATTATGTTCTGATTACTGATTGGTTTAGTTGTCAAAATTAAATTATGTTCTGGTTACTGATTGGCTTAGTTATCAAGAATGTAAGAGAAAGGATATTACCGAAAAGTGTTTTCAAAATTTTGCGATAATTTACATCGGTTATGGCATATTAAATACACATATATTGTTTCTGCGTTCGATAAAATAATTTATTAATTTATTATTTATTACACGCTTGCTGTAAGCAACATACGGCAGCACATTGTTGAAACCTTACATTAATAGTTTTGGTGATAAAATGACCCCTGTTTCGGAGGAAAATAACTGAAAGAATTACGATTCACATGGGATTCCATTGGGCAGATACATTTTCAAATGGTACTTAAGTTTTTCTTTCTTGCTGTCTCTCTTGTTAAGTATGTCAACAACTGCATGTATTCGTTGTTCTTTCCTTTGATAAGTGTGACCCCAGACTGACCCCAGGCTGACCCTTTCGATGTGAGGTCGGAGTTAGTGAGTTGTAGTTCATATGCCTAAGTGTGAATGTGTATGTGTGCGTGTGTATGCTATATTCACAATATTTAAATTAATAAAACCGACTTCTTCCTTTTGCATTCAAAGAGACAGAAACTCACTGCCTGTAGTTGAACACCAGGGGAAGGCAATAAGCTAGGTTGTACCAGCGTAAAACTCACTTCCTGTACGTGAATAACAAGGGAAGATAATAAGTTAGGTTGTACCAGTGTAGCTCACTGTCGGAGCCAGAAAGTGATGGCATCATTACAATACCCAATATCATGCTAAAATATTCTTCATTTTACAAAGAAGCGTATTTCGATAGACAATAATAAATGAGTGCTGTAAGTCACGCATGTTGTCGGCAGTGGATAATATACTTCCTTGTACACGGTAGAGCATAATTCCCTGACATGAAATGCAAATAGTGGCGACGTCTGTACGCCCACAAATAATTTAGTGTGTGCCGTGATGTCTATTTTTTGTTTTAATTAAGAAATTACCAATACTGAGGCCTGCAGCAGCAATACAATACTCAGGAAGTGCTTCGAAAAGCAACACGTTAAGTACTATAAATAACCGACTCGGTGGTGCACAAATACTTTACCAGAGAAGTGCCTTAACAACCCACAAGAAAAGTGCCTTAACAACCCACACGAAAAGTGCTTTAACAACCCACACGAAAGGTGCCTTAACAACCCACGCGAAAAGTTTTTTTTTAAAATCCCACACGAGAAGTACTTTAACAACCCAAGCAAAAAGTGCTTTAAAAATCCTATAGGAGAAGTGATTTAAAACCGACAAGAGAAGCACTTAAAATAACACAGGAAAAGTGTCTAGCAGGAACACATGAGACGTTTTTAAGAAACGCAAACGAGAAGTGCTTAACAGAAGCCATTTGTGATAGGTTTATTAACCCTGGCACGAAATATGTTCCAAAACCCACACGATGTGCTCTTAAAAATAATACAATAAGTACCTAGATATCATGAGATGTGCTTAAAAGGAACACATACGAGATGCGTTTGACAGGAAAACAAACGAGACGAACAAAACGCATGCGAGATGCGTTTGACAGGAAAACAAACAAGCTGCACTTAAAAGGAACACATACGAGATGTGCCTCGAAAACAAACACGAAAGGTGCGTATAAAGCGTACACGAGATATGCTTAAACTCTAGCTATACTTAAAAAACAAACAATAGATGCGCTTAAAACCCTACACGTGATTACTTGAAAAGCATATACGAGATGTATTTATCAATCCAAAGGAGATGACTTAAAACACCGAATCTCTTGTTCACAAATCGGAATAAATAGAAACATATATCTCTGGATTTACACATTTATAACGAAATTAGTCGAGAAGCTGTCTCCGCTACTCAGACGCAGCCCCAAGTGAAATGGTGCTCATCAAATTCAATTCCAGCTCTTGTCGGATATTTCTTAGTCTGTTTTTAGATGACCTTGACAATTTTTGCATCAAAACCTGCAGGTCACCATTGTCATTTAAACAGTCTACTCTAAATCGCATTCATATTACGTCTTAACAATGACTCACGACATCTCAAAGATCTTAAAACATGGTTACATAGGTCAAGTGAGCATTTGTGAAAGAAGAGAAAACGTCATTCAAGTGATTAATGTTGGAACATATTTTTACCACCCATATGCAGTACCCATGTCATCATAAACAACATCTAAACAGGAAACCTAGTGATAGATGTACTGACAGTCTAGAGGAAATAATAAAAACACGAAATTGTTCTTTAGACATCTTGATTCTCGTGCATATCCATTGCTTCTAAAGGTACCATATGAAATTAATCCCTTGGCATAAAGAGCAGAGATAATTAGGGCAATGATGGAAACATTATTTATTATTATTTTAACAATTTAATATTTACTATAGTAGGTTTAGTATTAATCTTGTTTTAGAATGGTGCATAGGTGTGACAGAAAATATATAAAGTTAGATTTTACTGTATAAGAGATTTTCTAAATTGTTTGTTATTACCTCTTTGTAGTATGCATGAATATGTCTTCAATAAATTAATAAATAAGAGGTAATTTTGTGTGCTGTTCAGTGGCACATTGGGTTAATTATGTGGATTGATTCCAGTAACAAAGTACGGGTCCATAACTCAGAACATGTTTGTATGGTGGTGGCAGGGTAACTTCCCCATAAATATTGTTTCTGACTGGTTGGCAAGAACAAGAACAACTTTAGTGCCTCAGAAATTCCTTCCTTTCTCTACTTTCATCATTTATTTTTTTAATTTAAAAATGTACCTACAAGGATAAGAAAGACAGTTCAAATATCACGTGCCAAGCCAAACTGTTTGATTTGCCGAGATTAAGACGACTGACTTTAACAGTAATATACATGACGTCATCGAGGTGTTTTACATTAAAAAAAATAATGTTACTCTATAAAATAACTAATAGAAAATTAGAACTTCCACATGGGTTATCAAATATAAATAATTAAAAAATTTAAATGAAAACAGACAAGATATTTGGGGGCGTTTTGACTAGTGTGTCTAATGCTTGTGAATGTAACGGATTCCTCAAACGTTTAGTTTCTTCGAGAAGAAAGCATGACACGATACTGAAAAGTGTACTTCAATGACTTTTTAAAATTTTAGTTATATTTCATTGGCAAAGGTCATTATCTCTAGTCACGGATAAAAGTATTTCAGATTATTTTAAAGCAGATTTTATATAACATATTGAATATCATTTCCCATTTCGGTGAACTGGTTCAGGTAAGAACTTTACAGAGAAGAGATTGTATAAACTTTCTTTTTGTGTTTCACTTATAACATTTCTGAATCAGTGCAAGTATACAGTAGCAAAATATAGATTCTATCTATCTATCTATCTACCTATCTATCTATCTACCTATCTGTCTATCTATCTATCAGCTATCTATCTATCTATCCATCTGTCTGTTAATCCCTCTCTCTATATCTGTCTAACTCTCTGTCTAGCATGTTTGTAAATGGATATATTTATGTGTTTGTATGATTATTCATATACATATAAAGATGCGTGTCAGAGCAAAGTTGCCTGTCATTAGTTTTGGAGGTTATGTTATTATTATGTTATGTTGCTAATATTAATGTGACCTGATCTGGTAGGTTGCATATGATGACATTTGTGGTAATGCCAGATCTAAATAATAGGCTTAGACGACGCTGAGCTGTTGTGCGTGATGACGTAAACTAAAACAGTTCTAGGCGGAAAAGTAGTTTTGCTGACTAAATGATTGTTACCTACTCACAACGTTTCTAACCAATAGGAATGAACCGAACGTTACCAAAGCAATCAACGTACAAATGGTTGAAAGAGGCAGGATTGAAAGCAGAAACAGAAGCACTCATAACAGCTGCACAAGATCAAGCACTCAACACCAAATCACACAAAACTAAAATCATGAAAATATCAAATGATTCCAAATGTTGACTTTGCAAATCCATGGATGAGACAACAGAGCACATATTATCTGGATGTCAGGTTCTGGCTGGAACAGAATACACCAAAAGATAAATGAAGTGGCAAAACACATACATAGAAATCTGTGTGAGAACTATGGCATACAAAACTCCAGAAAGAGCATGGATGCACCACCCAGAAGCAGTCACCGAAACAGAGGAAGTCAAAATACTGTGCGACTTTGAGATAAGAACAGATCGGGTGATTCCTGCATGAAGACCAGACATTGTAGTTCTCTATAAGTCCAACAGAACAGTAACAATCATTGATGTCGCTGTTCCATTGATAGAAACATAAAAACAGAAGAAAGAGAAAAATAGAAAAATACCAAGACCTCAGATTAGAAATCCAGAGACTATGGAATGTAAAAGCAGAATATATATCTATAGTGATAGGAGCCTTGGGGAACATAACATCTGAATCGGAAAGCTACCTGAATAAACTCCCTGGAAACCACAGAATCGCTCCACTACTCAAAGCAGCGCTCCTCGGAAGTGCCCACATCCTCCGTAAAACCTTGGATCTCCCAGAATCTTGGTAAGATTCCGAGACCTTGGATAACAACCGACAGTCAAACAGAAGTCGTAGAAAGAGACTGAATAATAATAATAATAATAGTATAACCGACAGTCAAACAGAAGTCGTGGAATGAGGCATAATAATAATAGTAATCATAACCAGTAACGGGGTGCATGTCACAAGTTGTTTGATTTAATTTTTTTATATAGGTTTGCATCATTGCGGCATACTTCGTGATGAGTTCCGGTGTGAGTTCGAAACACCTCCGACCGTCGCAAGCAACTGCACATGCCCCGACGGATATTCCTTGAGTGCAGAATTAAATACATGCATACCAGGTAAATAGTGAAACTTTTTTCTTAAGTTCAAGAGTAGATGCACTGCTTTCACAGCTCACTTTTAATTACTGCAGTGGTCAGCGCCAATCTGGATAGGTGTACTTTACTGAGTTTTTAAGTCTCGCAGAATCACTAGAAATTGAAAATTTCGCTACGAGGTCGTATCAGATTAAACTGCGAATAAGAAAATACGATTGTTGATGTTATTAGCATTACGCAGACGACATTGTCCGCAATGAGCAGACCAAAAACCATATAAATGTTAGTATATCCATGGCCGAAATCATACACATTATCGAGATTAGCATTACAACAAAAAAAAAACGCATTGGCAGACTTGAACTTATTAAAATTCTAATTTTAAGCCTAGGAAGTATTCAGGCAAAAACATTCGGATATGATAATGCCACACTTAAGGTTTAATTATCTGATATAATTCTTAACAATCTGATAATAAGTATGTCGTTCATTAAAATCTTATAATGACGTAAAACATGCAGATGTGAAAATAAACGTATCTGGATATGATAAAAATACTAGAATAGTATGTTGTTCTGAATCTATCTATATACTAACAAACCATTGAATGAGGCGATAGTAACACAAATAATTCGAATGTCATTGTGAAGATGTCTGAGGTAATATTTAGTTTTTAAAGACTTGTTAGTCCACAAACATAAGATCATTAGTTGACAAATATCTAATGTAATCAAATGCATTGCATCAAGGATATAAATAACTCAATTTGATTTACTTTTACAGAGGTGAATACTTCATTATTATGTCGAGCCTGAAGCAAGTGGTCAGTTCATATGCTAATTTAAAAATGCTTGTTTTGTTGAACAGCGTCTTTAAGTGCATTTTACGAAGAAAAAAATTTTTAGACAACTCTTCAATCTTCTACAATCTACTGCGTAATATATTTAGTCATGGTGTAAAAATAGATCTTGTATATGACTCGTCTGTCGGGCGTTGTCAAGAGAACGAAATATGACGTCACGGTGCGAAAGCTATGGATTTTATATGACTCTTGAGTCTTGAACGATCAGCTGTATATAATGTAACGTTTTGGTACAACACAAGCGGTGCTTAGCTTTAACAGCATTTAAACTAGAGTTGCATTTATTTAGATAAATATTGTTTTTCAGCTCCATTTCCTGTTTCAATACAATTGTTTTTGGTTCATATTTAGTGCTGCCGCAATCTCTACCATTTACTGTGTGTAACATTTTTTTCTGGCAATAACATAAACTATTTGTGCACATTCTTTATCTTATTTTGTAATAGAGCATTTTTATTAGAATGAATTTCTGTGTGTTTGCATTAGACTTAATTTGTAATTTGTGCATTTTTAAAGACAATACCTGGAATAATGAGAGACTTGAACAAGAAACTGTCTGATGTTATTTCTAGTTAATGGAATTAATAATAAAATAATTAATAATTAATAATAAAAAAAAGTCCAACGTACTGAATTCGTATAAGATTAGTTCAGTAAGCGTGAATGCTATATCTGGATATATATGAAAAGCAAATAATATAATTATTTATTCTTTATGAGACATTCATCCAACTGATGAATCATTTTATTTCTGATTAGGTATAAATGAGTATGCGAAACATATATAAGTCTGACATAAATTGTTGCTTTTAAACCCCTTTTCCTGACTAATTTATTTCTTAACCTTTTCCCTGACTGTAAATTATCACTTATTAACCCTGTTCTCCTAACTGTAAATTATCACTTGTTAATCTGTTTTTTCCAGACTGTAAATAATTACTTGCTTAACCTTTTCCTTGTTTGCCGTGGTACATGAGCATTATCAGAAAATATTGAGTTCTACTTACGTTTTGCTGTATATGCTATTGATGAAGGTCGAAGTAATCCAATTACCAACATTTCCACTTGCATTTCCATGATACAGCTGTTTATTCTGTGCTATTGGAACATGGCTTTGTTTTGCTGAATTAATATTTAATATGTTTCATTTTCATTAGATAAAGACATTTAATTGCTTTGGTGTTACAATTCCATACATTTACTATTTTTTAAACTGAAATTTGCAAGATGTGTCAGACAGACTGGTTAATTATTTTTCAGATAAATTCGAAAACTTCATTTTGTTCATCGCTCCAGGGAGTATATATCACCAATATTTGACATCGTATTCTATCATCAAACTTCCAATAACTGTCTCTGACAATCCCCAGTTCATAGACTACGACCCTGTGGAACAACGAATTTTCTGGTCAGAACAGCATACAAACGGCATACGTAGTGCTTTTCTCAACGGCAGTGATCAGAATGTTTTGTTTGCATTAAGTGCATGTAAGCTCACTTGTTATCTCCCTTTTTATCAAGCAGGTGTCAACCCAGAGAAACCAAACCAAACCTACAACTAGAGATAGTCTTAAAACGCTGTTGTGTTTGTTAGAATTTTGTTTACCATTCTATTGTTAACACAAGGTAATTTATCTTGCGTAATCTAATTCATAAGCTTTTAACTCCTATAAAATAAATGTGTAGAGAGAGCAGCAAGCAAGCAAATCTTTATTATATAAAGATAATGTACAGAACTAGTGTTTGATACGAGTCTTCTATAGCATACGTTCGGGATGGGGTAGTAGTGCATTCAACCCTTCTAATTTTAATAGTTCTTTAAATTGTGATGTAAAACAGTGAAACCTTTATATAAATTAGAAATTGTGATGTAAAACAGTGAAACCTTTATATTATATAAGTTATAAATTGTGATGTAAAATAGTGAAACCTTTATATCAGGGGTGCACAAACTGCAGCCAGCGGGCCGCATGCGGCCCAAGACAGGGCTCTATGCAGGCCCCTGGAGGACTTGTGGATGTTACCTTTATTACGAATGTAAAGCACATTATTTCATTATTTGTGTTGTTTTTTTCTACTGAGCCATCTATGCACTATCAAGCGGAAATTTGGCCCTCTTTGTGCACCCCTGCTTTATATAAATTAGAAATTGTAATGTAAAACAGTGAAACCTTTATATAAATTATAAATTGTGATGTAAAACAATGAAACCTTTATATAAATTATAAATTGTGATGTAAAACAGTGAAACCTTTATATAAGTAATAATTGATAGCTAACCTGGGAAATGTTATCAACGAAAGTTCTAGGAAACACTACAACGAGCATATTAATACCAGTAGCATATTTATATTAATATTAATTTGTGTGTGTATGTGTGTGTGTGTGTGTGTGTGTGTGTTAATGTGCATTTGTGTGTTTGCGAGCATGTATAACATTATTTACCTCAGCAGCCATGGCAGTAATGCAGTTACCCTTCTTGTATTTACAGACTTTCGGCCTTATGCGATTGCAATAGATTCAAAGTCAAGATTGATCTTCTATACAGATCGAAGTAACCACAACATTGGCGGATTCAGTATGACATCTTTAAAGCACAAACACCTGATTTGTACAGGCATTGAAGAACCATATGACATAGTTCTGCACACAAACAAAGGGTATGATTAATTTATTCTTTCAATTTATGCGAAGTTTCATTTAACTTGTATTCCAAATATTTTAGCAAAATTCGTGGATGGAATAAAATTGGAAATAATGAAACGAAATCCATCAAAGAAATCAATATGCTATTTGCTTTCACGACATTCTAAATTTTCATTTGTCCATTAATGTTTATTTGATTGCAGCAAGCTATCAAACTATACATGGCATTAATCCATTAAAGGAAACTGATAGAGTCTAATAACCTGTATCACGTCATGTTTAAAATTATACTTTCTAGAATGGTGTGTTGGTCCACCCACTTCAATTATTACACCATTTAGAGATAAATATGACTTGCAATATAACTACATTAATAGAATGTTCCTTATGTTCATTAAATTAATGTGGAACACCAGCTGCAAACACAAGATAAAATGCTAAAATGTTGGATTGAGTGGGATGTGTAAGACCTTAGTTAAAATCTGGCCAGTGGAATAGGTATCCATTTCTGTTTCTTCACACAATTATTTAAAAATCGAAACGCATGCCACGGGATCCCTCTCTATTCTGTAACGGAAAAGCATATTACAAAATTACATAATGACAAATAATGCTAATAAGGGTATTATCTGAAAATAATGTGATGGCATAAATTCAGTGATGAAAAAACCTTATTCTGAATTTTGACATTTGTCGTGGTACCATTTACAGAGAGCCATAGAGTTGGCTGATTAGGTACACGTACATACGCTTTTATACACAAGTCAGTGCACATTATGCAAAGTAAAGGCTGTAGAATTAATCAATGTCGAATAACTTTTCATACAAATATTATCATTACAATTCTGCTGCGACTATATTGTTAACTTCTAACGTTCGCAACACATGCAGGATATGAATTTGCAGAAAGCTCGAGCAACACGGGTTGCTGTACAAGATTTTCTCATACAGTGTTTTGCGGTTAGTAACACATAAATCTGTTTGAACAAATTGCAAATTATTAGGTAAAAATGCAAATCTATGTATATGATGATATACGTTAATTTGCTACAATTTAAAAATTAAATCAAAATAATCCACAGCACTGCAATTACTGTTACAAGTGTATTGAAGTGCCGCAGCAATAATATTCAAGACTGTCACGGAAAAATAAGGGAGGTAATCAGAAAATTAATTTTTATCCCTGATTATCTCCACTTGGCCATCGCGCGACGCAACAGACGTTAGCAAGTGTCGTCTGCTAGCGAAATGACGTAATTAATTACATGCACAGTTTGTTTACATTTTCTGTCAAGTCGTCTAATTTCATGTTTCCAATATTTTTATAAAAATACAATTGATTAATTATTTGAGTTAGATGTTCAAAAATTGTGATTACAATATCTTGAAAATGTGTTTGATGTTTATTATCAATTATTATTACAAGTTTAATTAGGGATTATATTACTAGAAGTATTGCACCTCAGCGTAATGCACCTTTTTAGCGTGGGTACACGCGGGAGTTTTATCTGCGAGAGAGTGAGAAATGATTTTGCATAAAAGGACTGACGGGAGCTATTTTACTTTAGTGTGCGTCTGTCTGGACTACAGAGAGGTGTAAGGCCATCGTACCTACACTGAGTCTGGACAGTCTTTCCATCACCTTTCTGACCGGGAGGAAATGAACTGAATATTCTCCACGTAGAGTATAGAGTTAGACGTGTGTTTTGGTCACACTCAATTCGTCGGGGCAGCCTATAAAGCTTGTCCTTACTATTCTACATTTGGATCCGAACCTTGGGCAATAGCTGGCTATCAGGGGAGTGAGCTGAAGGGACCAGAATTGCGCTGAGAGAAGAATATTCCACGCCACTCATATGTCGAAGCTGCTGCTGCTGTAGACAGCCCTCCATTGATAGATTTTGGATCTTGGAACCGTCGCAGAAGACAGGTGTCTGTGAGCATTTTGTTACTGTCATGGAAGACAGCCGTCCGTGTTCTTTGTCATAGAACCGGGTACCCTAGCGTTAAGCAACGTGGGACGAGTATTCACAAGTGTGTACGTACTGCACTCTCCGTGAACCGAGTTTTCATCGCCAAGCATGTTATTTTTCAGAGGACAGAAACTGTAACTTTTTGTGTTCACCAGCGGGTCAGCAATTGTGACTATTTCGTTTTTGTGCTGTGTGTTCCTGCGTCGACAATTCAGCGTGTTTCAAACACTAGTAAGTAGGAAAACTTTTATTAGAGGTGCATTATTAGGTAGGGTAGATAGAATATAAATATTTTCATAACTAACTATTTTTCATGAACATTTAACTTTGACTTTTATTTAATGAATAATTTTTGCAGTTATTGCTGCAGTTCTAAGTAGAATTAACATTCGTTGACATTGGGTTTTTCCACCCACTAATTTTAAGCTAGTAAATTTTAAAGTTAGATATTTTTCTGCGGTCATTACCGCTGGTTGTGCTGTAGTGGGGCTACGCCCAAAGTATTTTTGTGCCACTCGATTTTGGTGGAAGTAGCGAAAACGGTCATCACCGTTTATCGTTTGGTTATTGTAGTTTATTCATCATATTTTTTTTTATTATCATCGCTCATGTTTCCCCGCCCCATGGATGCCGTGTGTGGATGTTACCGAATGAATGACTAACACCGTGTGAGAGTTAAACCCGTTTTCCATTTTAAAATCCTTTTTAAAATTAAATTCTTTGTTAACTCTTTCTCAAGAGTTGGGCTTCCTTTCTCGGGTTTTGAAAGTGTATGTTGGCGCGGTTGTTTGTTTGTTCGTTCCGTATGTCCCTCACACGACATTCACACGCCTGCTCACACACACTCATGCCGGCTTTTCACATTTTACCCCACATCTCAGAATAAAGTTAATCCTATCCCCCACAAGATTATTCGTGGTGTCTGAGTGTGAGAATGATCATCAACATCTGATCGTTCGATGTGATCCCGGCAAGTCGCGGTTACTGGGTCTGACCCCCCCTACCCACCGAGGAGGAGATAGGGGCAAGCAACAAAGCAGCAATGACAAAACCATGCACCGCGACAAAGACAATTACAAAATAAAATTAACACGTCAACTTATATTAGCAAATAGCCGAACTATCTATCTATCTATCTATCTATCTATCTATCTATCTATCTATCTATCTATCTATCTATCTATCTATCTATCTATCTACCTACCTATCTATCTATCTATCTACCTACCTACCTACCTATCTACCTATCTACCTATCTATCTATCTACCTACCTACCTACCTACCTACCTACCTACCTACTTATCTACCTACCTATCTATCTATCTATCTATTTGTCTGTCTTTCTGTCTGTCTATCTATCTATCTATCTATGTCTGTATATCTATCTACCTATCTATATGTGTGTGTATGCGTGTGTTTGTTTGCGTGTATGTGTGTGTGTGTGTGTGTGTGTGTGTGTGTGTGTGTGTGTGTGTGTGTTTAATGTATGTCTTAAATATTAGAGAGACGGCAAATTTTAAAGCTTTTGGAAAAGTCCGCAAAGGGAAAGAAATATATGGCATGCATTATGTAGCAAGAAATTTACATAACACATTTAGTGAGATGGGTCTAATAACAGTAATTAAAAGAGGTGCAGAAAATGATGTCATGCTTTTAGAATTTCAAATTACTACAAATACATGTTTACATTCTGACGTGAGCTCACTATGTACCTAATTTCCAAATGAGAAGATTGACAATTATTCGCATTCGAGTTCGTTATGTATTTGTTATGAAGTTAAACGTGTTTCACAATAGAAAGTTATAAAGAAAGCAGAATTAAATACAAGTTCTTAAAAGATGCACATGTACAATGTCTTGCTATTTGAAACTAGAATATTTGAATTTACAAATTCCAAATTGTTATAAGTGGCTTTATTTCTTGAAAGGGGTGAATGTTTAGCATTTGTTTAGCATTTATTAACATTATATATATCTTCTTATGGATTGCAATTTTCACAAGTTTGATAATAGCATTTTAAGAGACCGTCAAATGCTTACGGGTTTACTAAATCTGCAGAATTATGTTCTGGTTGGATGAAGGCAAAATCATAAAATTAGAACGTGCGAAGTACACTGGACAGGATCGCAGAAAAATAATGACATTTGATGATCCTCCACGTGGCCTAACACTGGATACAGAAAGTATGTTTTGGCTTTTCAGTATTATTTATGGATGTATCTTTGAAATGAATAATGCATTTAATTTTTGGATGGTTGGATGGATGGGAGGGAGGGAGAGAGAGAGAGAGAGAAGGAGAAATGGATATATATAAAGATAGTTAGGTACGTAGATAGATAAATAGATAGATAAACTGATAGATAAATAGATAGATAGATAGATAGATAGATAGATAGGTAGGTAGGTAGGTAGATAGATTACAGTTCAACACAAGAAAAATGTAAGAAAACGTTTAATTAATTTATTTTTTTAAAATTTGAAATAACCACAATACGTTCAGTAATTAAATTTAAATAAATTATTTTAAAATGTCCCCCATAATACTTATTTTGAAAATCTTTTTAGAATTATACGAATTATACTTGCTTTTAATTTTTTAGTAGACTTATTTTTAAAAATGCCTAAATTCGCAAGTTGAACAAAAAGATAAGAAAATATTTATTATTTATTTATTTTTGAATTTGAAATAAATTATAAACAATACTTTTATATTCGTAGTCTGTCTATAATAGGTATTGATTTAAATTTTAAAAATTCATTGATAATTACAGTAGCTTTTCATTTTTTAGTACTGACTTATTCAATTATCAGCATTTCCACCTGTGACTGAGCAGGTTTTAAAGTATGCTGACTACAGCGAGCAATTTCTGGCACAAGGAATTGCTGGAAGCTGCTACAATTGTTAGACTGCTTGATGAGGCTAATACAGTGGAGCACCAGATGGCATCGAGTTAATGAAAATTATTATTATTATTATCATTATTATTATTATTCAGCCTCTTTCCACGACTTCTGTTTGACTGTCGGTTGTGATCCAAGGTCTCGGAATCTTACCAAGATTCTGGGAGATCCAAGGTTTTACAGAGAATGTGGGCACTTCCGAGGAGCGCTGCTTTAAGTAGTGGAGCGATTCTGTGGTTTCCAGGGAGTTTATTCAGGTAGCCTTCCAATTCAGATGTTATGTTCCCCAAGGCTCCTATCACTATAGGTATCACTTCTGCTTACTTACATTCCACAGTCTCTGGATTTCTAATCTGAGGTCTTGGTATTTTTCTATTTTTTCTCTTTCTTTTGTTTTTTATGTTTCTATCACTTCGAACAGCGACATCAATAATTGTTACTGTTCTGTTGGACGTATTGAGAACTACAATGTCTGGTCTTCGTGCAGGAATCACCCGGTCTGTTCTTATCTCGAATAATTAATAATAATAATAATAATAATAATAATAATAATAATAATAATAATAATAAGGTGTCTCGATAGTCCAGTGGTTAGAGCAGAAAAACCTCACCCAGAAAGTTAAGCAGCCTGCGCTGTGTCAACAAACACGAAGGTTACGGGTTCAATCCCAACTCTGGACTATCGAGGGAGGGAAAAGCGGCTCCCTCCAAAATACACGCTTGCCCATCCCATTCATGATGGAGAAAACAAACTTTGATTCCATACCGGATCAGACTTCGCCCGGGTTAACAAGGTCTGCGCTAGGCACTGATGTTTCGGGGTGTTCTAGTGAAAAATGGGCTACTGAAACGCAAGAAAAAACTCGGAGGAAATGGACCAGAGAGAAAAACATACAAATCATGGTCTCTTACTCGAAGCCAACCAACAACAAGAGGATATAGAAAACGAATGTATGAACACTGGCTCAAACACCATCCAGATGATATGATCAGTGAACAGCGGCTCCTGGACCATAAGAGAGCGATACTACAAAACAGGCTTCTTACAGTCCTAGAAATTCAAGAGATAGAACAGCAACAAGCGAACTCTACAATCCGATACACTGACCATGAAGACAATGAAAAATTCACAGCCTCACAACAGTCAATTCCACTTGACAACCTCGCTGGGGAAATTCCATGCGACTTCACTGAAGAACAGCGACGCTTGTTTGAAGACATAAAAAGCTTCATGGACAAAAATAAGTCACGTGAAGGCAGAACCCCAACAAAAAGGGTGCAAAACAGCAAAGCTCTAAGGACAGCAATTGAGAATGCAAATGAAGTACTAAAACGTATCCCCACAAAAGATATCACAGAAACCAACAGTGATCCAGAAAACAGGGTTAGGATACAAAATGAAAGCAGGACAGATTATCAGCCTTCTACTGTACATGGACGATCTCAAGCTGTACGGTAAAAATGAACGTGACATCAAATCCCTGATCAATACTGTCAACATCTGCAGTGAGGACATCAACATGAAATTCGGCCTTGAGAAATGTGGACGAATTGTCATCCAGAAAGGCAAGGTCAAAACAACAGAGGGCCTGTAATTCGACATCGGAAAAATCAACGAGGTTTCAATGGAAAATGGATATAAGTATCTTGGGATACTACAACATCAAGAAAATATGCAGAGAGAAGTGAAGTCCAAAGTTAAGAGAGAATATGAAAAACGTGTTAGACAAGTCCTGAAGTCCAAACTAAATGGGGCGAACAAAATACAAGCCCTTAATGCATATGCAATACCTGTAGTAAGCTACACTGGAGGTATCATAGATTGGACAGCAAATGAAATAAATGAACTGGACAGGAAAACAAGAAAACTACTCACAATACATAAAGCCTTACACCCCAAAGCAGACGTAGACAGGCTATATGTATCTCGAAAAATGAAGAAAATCAAACATGTTATTGAAGGAGAAGTCATTGGCCTTGTGGACTACATCTGGAATAACAACAAAGATGATCCACTGATAGAAGCAGTAAAAATGAGTGGACTATTCCAACCCCCAGAAACAGACAAAGAAACATGGAAGAAAACAACGAAGCAAGAACTAGCACAAACATGGAGCCAGAAACCTCTGCATGGCCAGTATGTACGACAAGCCGACGAAATATCAACAAAGGAATCAAAGTACAAATAATTGAAAGAGGCAGGATTGAAAGCAGAAACAGAAGCACTCATAACAGCTGCACAAGATCAAGCACTCAACACACAAAGCACACAGAAAATTTCAAATGATTCCAAATGTAGACTCTGCAAATCCATGGATGAGACAACAGAGCACATACTATCTGGATGTCAAGTTCTGGCTGGAACGGAATACACCAAACGACACAATGAAGTGGCAAAACACATACATAGAAATCTGTGAGAGAACTATGGCATACAAACCCCAGAAAGAGCATGGATGCATCAACCAGAAGCAGTCACTGAAATAGAAGAAGTCAAAATACTGTGGGACTTCGAGATAAGAACAGATCGGGTGATTCCTGCACGAAGACCAGACATTGTAGTTCTCAATAAGGCCAACAGAACAGTATCAATCATTGATGTCGCTGTTAACAAAATTATTAAAAAGATATCCACAAATTAATATAAATATTTACTTAGAACAATTACTAAGTTTCACACATCAATCATTAATATTCTACACTCACAAACATTTAGAATATGAAAAGGATAAGAAAGAATAAACATAAGAATTTACACACTGACTGAACAAATACAGGTTACAGTTCACCTGGTGTTTTGTGTGCGTCGTTCCTGGCCAGTTATCTCAGCCACTTGTTATCAGCTTCAATTGGAACAGTTCTTTTGATGTAATGTTCATGTCCATAAAGTTCACAATTTGTTTTAACTTAACATATACAATCCTTTTGAATAACACAATCCAGTGAAATTCAGTTCCTGAAAAAATGACTAGTACTCTCTCTGTGGAATACTCCAAATTCAATGTCAGTCACCTAACTTCTAGAGCCTTTCCAATAAACGGTATGCGGTACCTTCAGTGACAGCAGACTCTGACCCAGCCAACATCAACAGTGAATTTGCTTTGTCTTGTTTGTCATGTATTCTCTTGCCCCTTTAAATGATAGTCCAGTTAGACAAGCATTCTTGCATCTTTCAGACAGTTCTGCTTTATGTCCTTCAGACCGGTGTTCAGTAGACGGGTGTCCCTTGAAGCTGTGAAATATATAACGAACTTTCGCACATCAGTCTCATGTGTTTCAACTAACTAAACCTGTAATTCCATTCTTTGTTCTCATCTTTAATTCTTTCACATTTACTTTCCTTTCTTAGTCCCAAGAATGCATTATAGAAAAAATCATTTAAAAATTACAATATTGGCAAAGAAAAAATATACGATTTGCAATAAGTAAAATAATTAAATCTGTACAAAAATCGTGATTTTTACCATCTCAGACATTTCCTAGTCTCATTCTTTTATGCTTCACTATCCGTGGCAGGGACCACATGGGAAACGAGAAATTCGAATGAGCGTCCAGCCCGACAGTGGGGTATTTAAGCTAAAGTTGGGTTCTACGCTCTAATCTCCCCTTCTGGACATAATCTCTCCATTGTTTCGCCTATTGTGCTGCAGTCCGGTCGAGTGACTCTACTCAAAAGGCTGCCCTGTGAGCGTAAGTCTGGTGCCTTTAGAAGCTGCCTGACCCTGAGTTCCAGTGGTGTCATGTCTCCTTGAAATGCGTATTGTTATGTAACCCACGCATTCTCCCTCAGTACGTCTGTTTCCAGCACCTGGCCATGTGATTGCTTCGGTAGCTTCGACCCGGCTTTGAATCTCTAATCCTATGTTGAGATCAATGTTCGATTGTCTAAGATTCTGAATACGATTTTCTACACCGCAAAAATGTCCGACTAGCTTTGCAGTGGCTTACAATTAAAGCATCAAAGAATTCTGTGTGTGTGTTTCAACTTTAATTAAGATTTTCTCAGTGTGTCTGTTTGCATTTCCAACTCTACACATACTATGTCACACCATCCATCCATCCATCCATTCATCCATCTATCTATCTATATATCTATCTATCTATTAATCTATCTACCTATCTGTCTATCTATCTTCTATCTATCTATCTATCTGTCTGACTATCTATCTATCTATTAATCTATCTACCTACCTGTCTGTCTATCTATTTATATATCTATCTGTCTGTCTATCTATCTAACTCTCTCTCTCTCTCTCTGTATATATATATGTGTGTGTGTGTGTGTGTGTGTGTGTGTGTGTGTGTGTGTGTGTGTGTGTGTATGTGTGAATATATGGTGTGAATTATTTAAATATATCATAAAATTAACCATTCGAAAGAGATTTTGTCAGGAAAGTTATTGAAACATCACTCGTTTTGCCACACCTGACCGCTGATGTCAGATAAATATATTCGTTAAACGCATCAAACAGAGCAGACTCACTACGTGTAAATGGGTGTACCATCCACACAACCGTTATCGAAAATTGCAAACATTATTACTAGTTATGCTATCAACACTTGTTGTAGTCTACTTACATTAAGTCAAAGAGTTTAAGAATATTCTTTAATAAAACATTTACTTATTTACCTAATTAAAAGGAGGCAAGTTAATTTCGTTACAAGGTATGTTAACTGTATTAGTTCATATACACGCGAGTTTATGTGTGTGTGTTTTGTGTGTGCGTGCATCACGGGGGATAGTTGTTTGTGGGTTTTAATGGGTTTTTTTTGTGTATTTCAGAGAATTTTCTTTACTGGTATACGAATGCTGGTGTCATTAAACGTTGCTATTTGGAAGGTCAAGGATGCGAAGTTAAGTACGAAGGTTTTGAGATCGACCAAGTCGGAGATTTTCGGAGTTTTGCTTTCGACGCTAGTAACATTTACATTATAAAAAACAATGGATCGTAAGTTCATCTTTAATATAAATGCTTTAATGAGATCCAATATTGCAAAATAATAAGTCGATTACTACTGTACGTTTGCAATGATTATTATTAATTTACTTATCTGACTCATTGATATTTTAAAATTATTATTTTAAATAAAAGAATTGCACGGAATGCAGCTTTCCACAAAATAGGACTTCATCGAAAATAAAAGAAATCAAACTCTTATGTTAATTTTTGAGAAATTTAAATGCACACTTTACTAGAATTTATTTTTAGTGCACAAAATTAAAGATCTTCAAATTAGTACATGAATTTCTGTATAAAATACTTTCTCAAGCACGCAATGGCTGCGCCTTTGAAGATTGAAGAATATGTGTGCTGTATTTAAACACGTAACCAACTAAACAGTGCCAGTCTAAATGAAGTTGAACTGCAAGAGTTATTGCAAGAGTTATTTATTATAAAATTGTGGCACTATAATATGTCCTGCCTCTGTTAGGATTATTTTCATGAATATCTTATCATTTAATAATGCATAATCACTTATCAGTGCTTAAATCTTAATTTAGGATCTGTTTTCCCATATGAATTCCACATCCATACATTACTGTAAATAAACGTACTACCGACACATAATTATATGTTTAAAGGTGGGACTTCTTGATTAAGAAGTAATGTATTTCATCAACTTACTAATATTTATCCATCACTGACTCGTCACACCCCCATCCACCCACTGACTACTCCAGACGTTTCAATTAGCATGCATAAAATTAACAAAAATAAGGATTTATTATAAAAATAAATATATCACAAATAAATACAACTAAATTTTGAAACAATCACACACACACACACACACACACACACATATATATATATATATATATATATATATATATATATACTATGTTCAAGTTTATCTCATATACAGTCAATATTGACAATGACTACTTCGAGGAAACAATCTCTATTTAAGGTTTAGAGTTCTTTTCATTGAGCTGGAAGAGGGAAAGATAGGACATAATGACTGAGCACATGACCTGTTCTGTTGGGCCAACTTATGTTGCGTCATAAAAAAACATATGCGTTACTTCACATGACAGTTCATAAAAGTCAATATGGCACCAGGGTTTGTTTCCAAGTCATAAATGCAGAACGTGTGCGAACACTCTCAAACTCTGCTGGTATTAGAAGCAATGATGTGTAGATATATCTGCTTTTACTACCATTGGAATTTCTGTGGTAGATATTAGCCCAACAAGACAACTCATGCATTGATCACAGGAAATCACTCAAGATGAGAAGCAAAATTGATATGCCTTAGGATATTCAAGTGACACTTTATTTCAGTCTATATAATTTTCTACACATCTCCCTCTGTCTCTATCCAGTCTCTCAACTTACGTGTCTGCAAGAGTGTGACGGATTCTGACCAAATTCTGTGTCACGAACTCCTGCCCATATCCAAGAAATTCGAAATCATATTCGAATTGAATTCCTTTGTTAGAATCTTTCCCGCCAAGGAAACAACATAGAGTTCAACCTATGTTATGCAACTTTAGACGATAGTCGAGAAAGTTCGAATCAACAAGCAATCCTCGTGATCTAGTCACGTGATGCATTCATGCACTTCAATAAATACTCTTGATGCGATAGTATACTTCACTCACACACAGACCAGCCGGACACACACATCTTAGTCGCTGAATATTTTGCTGAGTCGTAAGGAACACACATGGAACCCGTTGCTTTTATGTAAAGTCTACTTAAGAAGGTAACACGTCTACTTCTTACAATATTATTGCATTTTACTATTTGTATTTTTGTATATGAATTTATGTATGTATTTTGTGCGAATTATTATAATTCTCTTCCGAACACACGTGATTCGATAAGAATGACTAAAAGCCTAACAGTTCATTGTATATAAATTAACTGTAACCTTTTAACTTTAATTTGTATAAACTTTAATTCTCTTGTGCCGCAGAACGTCTGTGCATGTTGCGAATCTCTATGTAATTCAAATGACTTTCTTGCGTGTAATTTCATTGTTAAATTGTAAAGCACTCATGCCTAATTTGGATTATATTTTATTCTCCTTGTATGAATTCCATTTTTAATGAAATAATGTTTGGACATTCATACGTTCATGTAAAGTTAAAAATAACACACATGTGAATTATATTGTATCTTTTATGAATATAAATATATTGTAAAAGACACGATAGTCCAAGATTTAAACTATTTGCATTGTTATCATCACGTGCTTCGGAATTTGCGAATGTAAACGCAAATCGCTCATAGAAATTAAATACAATTTCAGAGCGGGTTCTCTTCCTTCTTATTCTATGTTTCTACGTATGACTGCACCTTCGTTTCTACGTCGGGTGCGTGTTCCTTGTTCAACCTTGGTCGGACGATATTACAAGTACCGTGCTGCCATTGTTGATGATGTTATGCCGAGATACATCATTAGAGTGACAAGTCGAGGGACGACGAGTTACTGGAACTATTGATACACGTCGCAAGCATCGCCTGATAGGTGGAAAGATCGAACTGACCTTAGACCACGTGTTTATCAAGACTACTGAGACAGATAAGTAACTGATCTGGACTCTGAATTAGAAGAATGTGTCAAGCAAACAATTTCTCGTAACATTAGCTTTCAAGGATTAAAATAAGCACATTGAACTTGCCTTAGTTTAGATCTGAAGCCTTCTTCATAATTGATTGTTACTGTTAAATCTTGATTATTAAATTCTTTTATTGTTAATACCTCTTTCGTTGTGATTTTTATGCATATAGACCTAATCGTGGTTTGGATGGGGGATCGATTGAGCTAAATGTAACATTCTGAATGCATAAAGATTGAAGAGAGTTTTTAACAGTTTCCAAGCCGGCTATTGTACACAAGTTTGTCTGTTCGTGAATCTGTTTGTCTGTACTACAAAGGCGCATTTTCATATGAGACGAAAGATAAATTTGAGCAACCAGTCTGTTTAGGAAAAGAGCAGAGATTAATTTATCTAATTAAATTAAGGTTCTGTAAAATTCCTAAGCAGGGTCTCTAAATAAAAACTGGATATGTAACAAAGAGAATTGTTAGCCCTCGTTTACACTTCACTCGTTACACTGTTATAAATCGGATTGAACTATAACAGAGTCACACATTCAATAATACAGTTAATATAACATAATTATACATGTTAAATGAATCAATCCAAAATATACAGTATATCTAGATCAAGGAAAATAATCGTTCTAAGTCCAATACATGAAACAATAATTCTAATATACAAATTATTCTAAATTAATTATCGCATATTATTCAAGACAACTCACCATGGCTCCCAATTTGCCTTTAGAACCAGACTTTGATCAATGATCGGTAAGTATTGGTAAAGAGTTTGACTGGCAATTTATGCTAACTTCATGTGTCAGCTAACAGGAATCACTCATCTCACTCCTCCAGCCACCATTCAGTCGTGTTTGCAACCTATTTAAATTTCTGGCTGGAAACCATCTCTTTAGTCAGATATCACTATCTCACCCATCCAGCCACCATTCGACATTCATTCACGTTCACAACTACATGCTTAAGTTTCTGGTCGGAAATCGTCTCTTCTGTCAAACAGCTCGTGAAGAAGCATGAAAAATAAATGGTTATCTACACGTCTACGTTAATCTTCTTACCATTATGCAAGAGTTACTCTTGATCACCACAGGAATCCCAAGAAATAGTGTGATTTACTGTACTTATTAACAGACAGAAAGCTATAAAATGAAGAAGCCATTTAGCCTCAGGGATTGAGAAGAAATAGATTTATTCTTATAATAAAATATCTAAGGTCTAAGGAATCACTCTGCATTAACCATCACAACATTCAATTCAATTCTGAAGCTTGATACAGAAATACTATTGCACACAGATATAATGTGTCTATAGAGCGGCTTAATAATTAAATAAATGTGTAGATCAAATACATTTGGTGAAGATCTATCTATCTATCTATCTATCTATCTATCTATCTATCTATCTATCTGTCTGTCTGTCTATCTATATGTCTGTCTGTCTATAACAAAATATATAGAGCTCTTCATACTTATTAGTTAATAGTGAAGGATTTGTTTTCAGGATAATGAAATTTTTTATTGTTGGTTTATTTCAGTTCAGTGCAAATAGAAAGAAAAGATGAAAAAACCAATTTAACATACACAGATCAGTAAGTAACAAATAAACTATTGCATTTATAATTAGCAGAAAATAATGAAAGCTAAGGTGTGTTCAATATTTCAAACTATGATTTTTAACTATTAAAATGTTTGTAAATTATTAAATTGAGGATTAAGAAATGAAAGTCCTCAAAATGGAGCACCAATATAGAGGTTGTACTAGTCTATTCCTTTTATTGTTTTTAGTAGGTTTCTCTGATATGCAATCTTTTCAAACGTGTACCTTATTTTATTTAAAATATAGCATTTTGTTTCTGGATTTTTGTTCTCTTAAATTTGTTTTCTCACACCAGTACATGTATTTAATATCTCTCCCTCTCTATCTATCTATCCTAATCTAACCAAACCTAACCTAACCTACTTACCTACCTACCTACCTACCTACCTGTCTATCTATCTATCTATCTATCTATCTATAATCTATCTATATATCTATATCTATATCTATCTACCTATCTATAATCTATCTATATATCTATAATCTATCTATATATCTATCTGTCTGTCTATCTATCTATCTGTCTATCTATCTATCTAAATATCTATCTATATATGCAAAGTCACAATAGCCTTTATTGCTCTTTTCATAAATAGACATATTTTTATTGTTTACATTATTTCTGTGAATTCCACATTGAATAACACTGATTAACTGCTATTCTCTTGAGGCTATCCTGGGTGCTCCTTCACCGTGTTAACTTCCTCAAGCAGAACAACAATTGTAGCAATTTCCAGAACTTCCTTGTACCAGAAATTGCTCATATAGTCAGCATAATTTGCCATCATACATCAATGGAGTGCACCGTTTTCCTTACACATACACACTGCTGTAGATTCTTCTCAAGTCTACCATGCTTGTAGTGGTTTATACTCCATAAATAAGGAGATTCTGGTAAAACAAGGAAAAGTTATTTGTCCCTGTAAAAGTATAATTAGGCAAGAAATGCTAGGTTTCCAGTTTATTCATTTCTAACTCTATCCATTCTTTCTGACATTCAAGTCTCAACTTACAGTTTCCTGCAGCAGTATTTATTAGCCTGATATACGCACACAACTTAATAAATAGAAACAATGTCTACTATTTAGCATACTACACATGTTCACAAATTGTAAAAGTTATATCTACGCACATAATACATCTCTACATAAAACGCAAGTATAGGATATCAATAGCAAAAATGCATGAAATATTACATTCTCTCTAAATCAGTCAGTTTACTCTCCATTAAGCTAATGACCGCCTTTCATGACTAGACGTCTTGCCACACCTAATTCTAATGATTAGACAATATAATTCTCTACAGCAGGAGAACCATTGATCGCAGCCCATTTCTGGTCTCTTTCTGGTAAATCTTAACCATTGGATAATAAAAACTACTCATCCATTTGGAATTGGTTCTGAATGCTTAAGCAATTTCTAGCATATTCTCAACACGAGTTGTGTGTTCCAACTCTGACACTTACAAAAAAAAATCATAAGGAGTTCCCACGGTCGGGACACTTTGACAATTTAACGATTTATATAACATTTAAGTTTAGAAATAGGGATAGGCAAATTTACTCCGCCACACTATCTATCTATCTTATATAGCAAATTCAATTATACCATATACACACTTGGTAATAGCAATATCACAAATTAAAAATAAATCCAAATGAATATAGTTGCAAAGGAGGGCAACAACTCTCAGGTATTACTGCTTTTAATTGCGTATATCCCATAGACTCCGCACAGTGGTATATAGAGCGGAGAGCTGTTGTATCTGGATCCCAAGGCTCGAGTGATTAAAGATTATTTTAATGCAAACATGAAAGTGTTTGGCTGACTAGATAAAAAATGTCCAAACAATTTTAATCTCAGTCATTGTGATCTTTTCCCTTCATATTGTATATAATAAAGAAAAAGATGGTCTAGCTGAATGTAATAAAAAATATAGGATAAAAATACAGGAAAACCGTTTAGGTGGTTGACGTACTCTGAAAACTATGTTCGCGCGCTCTCTCTCTGCAAACATCTTTGATGGATCCAAGTATCTTGATCACGTCAACAAAACACTGCAAAATTGCAATCTCTGTGCAAATAAATCCCCATACGTGAGAGTGAAACGCATGTCTTTCTGATTTGACTTCCTTGTACGTTACAAGGTTTGAGTATGTACAGCTCGAAAGGTTGCCTTCTGCAAAGCATTTTTCTCATTTATGTTACAAAATCTGTTGTTGCTTATCAACTTTATGTAAACATAAAACACGTTTTGCATATTTATTTAAATTATCTAATGTAAACAGTTTTCGTCTTGTTTATGCCATAAAACTGAAAATATGAAAGTGCTAATTTAATTTTTAAATGTATCCATTTCGATCCATCCGGAAAGTTATAAAATTTACCCAGAGGGTATTTATTCTGAAAATACCTCTGAAACACTTTCGGATGCTTGGTACAAATATTATTTCTTGACACAAAAAAATGTAAGAGAAAATTATGTTTCCTGGACAATTATGATTGTAATCCAAGAAACAATCACAAGCCATGCTTTCATTTTACTTATAGTTTTATGTTCTGAAGTGGTTTTGACTGAAAGAAAATATTCATGTTGTTATTTTAACAGATTATATATAGTGAGCAGCTGTGTTCTGCAGTTCAATGTAAATTTCTCGAAAGTGGATGATGATTTCTGCGTGAATGCAGTAATCCTTGGCATGCATATTCACTCAACGACTAAGAAAACAGGTATTTCATATGTTGATATATTTAGTCAATCAACCACCCAATCTGGAGATTATCAATTAATTATTCAATCATGTCTTACGCAACCAATCTCATATTTGAAAATATAAAGATTATATTCACTCAGCACGAGTAAATGTCACAAATGCGTTCGACCATCCTAACTAATAAAATACGTGTTATTGTTTATAAACAACAGATAAGCATCTGTGTAGAGTTCAACTTTTAAAAATGTATCTGATATCTCATGGTACCAGGTGCGGCGTGTTCTTCTAGACTAATTACGATTCTTATAGACTGGCAGCTTTACTACTTGTAGATGTTGCTGAATTGAGAGAATTAAAAATAACTATAAATTAAGATTTTCGAACACTTGTAATTAGTTATCAGATGTTCATTAATAAATAACGAGCGAATCATGTCCAGAATTGTCACACTATCTATCTGTCTATCTATCTATCTATCTATCTATCTATCTATGTATCTATCTATCTATCTATCTATCTATCTATCCTTAGAGACAAATAATAGTTTTGTTAATAGATTTTAAATTGGTTCTAAGAAATGGAAGTGAGCAAATCATATTTCATTCAAATAGCTGACATGTTCCTAATAGTGTTTCGTGTGTGCATGTATTATGTGATATCTTTTATGTCCATGTGTACACACATGTGTACACGTATACAACATAGTGTTCTTATATCTTTTAAAACTTTAAAATATTTTTAAAATTAATTTTGATAAACATTATTTCCAGTAACTTCAATAAAATAACATGTAATTAAATATGCCGACAAAGATTTAATAAAGACTCCAATGAATTGTCTTTCATTGTTTTAATCAGGTACTTT
The DNA here is from genome assembly GCA_028829895.1 of Sinotaia quadrata. Taxonomy (NCBI): domain Eukaryota; kingdom Metazoa; phylum Mollusca; class Gastropoda; order Architaenioglossa; family Viviparidae; genus Sinotaia; species Sinotaia quadrata. The sequence continues at coordinate 118,778,264 of CM054180.1, forward strand.
TCATTGTTCTTGAAATACAGGACAGAACTGGTCTTGCAGGGTTTTCTATGACTGTAATAAAACATTTGATGTCAGTTCCAAATGTGATGAACAATTTGACTGTAGTCAAGAAACAGAGGCACAACAGTGTTGTAAGCATTTGTTTCAATTATTTTATTTCCGTATTAAATAAATATTCTCTCTCTATCTAATCAGCCAGCCAGCCATCTATCTATCCATTCAACCATCCACCCGTCCGTCCATCTCTATCTCTCCCTTTCTCTCTCTATCTGTCTGTCTATCTATCTACCTCTCTCTATCTATGCATCTTTCTGTCTGTCTATCTATCTATCTATCTAGCTTAGCATAGCTTATCTAGTAATGTATATAGTGAATCAAGGACGCTACGATTCGGTAACATTAAACATCATAATTTGCCTGCTATGTAATTATTTTTAATGTTAAATAAAGGAAGTAAACTATCAGCGATTTGGCTAATAGTATGCCCTTAATACAGTGCAATATGTTGTCCTTTCATATAGTGCCATTTTTAATGTAAATATTTTTTTCTGTATTCCAGCAATGACGTGTTCGGGTTGGTATTTGCCTACATGCGACGACGGCCGATGTTTACATTTTAAGGATCAATGTAATTCCAGGAAGGAATGCATTGACGGAACAGACGAGACGGGATGTGGTAAGGGAACAGCTTACATTCTTCCTTAAAGGGCAGTTTTCTTTTCTTTCAAAATGTTAACTACATTAATTTTCCTTTGAGCTTCGGTTATCTAGGAATGTATATTATAATATTTTCGAACGAATTAGCAATTTATTCAGATCTTGTGATCTGATGCTGTGCTGAAAAAGTATTAATTCCTCGTGCGTAGTATAAATAATAGAAGACACACTGTCCAATTCCATTTCTCTGAGACAGATGCATGCTAAATCTAATGATGTGCAGAAAATGAACATCGTTTCTTCAGTGTTGTTCAATCACAGGTGAAAATTAATTCATGATGCACATTCCAAGGAATAGTGGGCAGACTAGTCCCAGATACGTTGTCATGAAAACGTAACGGAAGATAGTTGAAGAGCGTGAAATTACGTCCAATTAGAAATAAAATATATGTTTATTGAAAACACCACTATAGGAGACAATATAACCATTAAACGAGTAACTTTTAAAAATATGTTTTCTGTGTAAAGTTAATTTTTAGTAAAAGTCACAAATGAAACTGTCTGAAGAGACAAAGCAAAACATAGTTTGTAATCATCGAATGGCCAAAGTTCATGAAAAATTGCTGCAGTTACAAAACTGCTACATAATTACGAATATGAGTGAGCGTACACATCATCAAACACTACCGGCCAAATTTGAATCATAACTTTTGATTGTGTACTATTCGCATGACACCCAAGTGAATATGCATTGTTTAAATGTTAAAATCCAATCACGCAATTATGCAATACATTAATTTCATTGCCATGATACTTTTATCCCCAGGTCGTTGTCTACACAGTTTTGCTCAAAGGATTTAATTAAATTAAAATATTAAATTAAAATAGACAAATTATCGATCGTATCTATGCACTGATTTACTTATTTTGTTCAGTGCATGCCAGCTGACAGGGAACACACTGATGTGCTTAGAACGCAGTTAATCTTATTAATTATTATTCCAGTTAAAAATATAACGTCGATGTATTCAAATGTGCCTACATATGTACATGCATATATATAAAGATAATAATAATAATAATAATAATAATAATAACTGCATTATCTTTACGTTGTTTCTGCTTTATGTCTAAAGGCACAGACGTACTATTACGTAAAGAAGGAGACACCGTAATTTTCGTATGGGAATTAATTGTACGTGGGGATTATGTTCTTTTCTATAAAGGACATAACATGCTTTCTCCCTATCCATTTTCTTATAAGGCTGAAAATGACAGAGACAAATATTTTAAAAAAATAAGCCAGAAAAGTCTATACCTAATTGTCAGAAACCTTACTGATGACGATTCTGGAATGTACAACTGTCAAGCAGTCAGAAATAAGAGAGTCATAGGAGTGTGCAATAACAAATCGTTGATAATTGTGGGTATGTACTGTTATTCGTAATATAAGGCAATGGTAATTAATATTAGTTTTGAAATCTGATTTCTCGTTTTCATTCCTTTGTATTAAAAATGTGTTAATCCATAGTTATGAACGGAATTTATTGGATTTAAGTGGTTTTCACTTTAAAACTATTGAGAAGATAAACATGTATTATTTCAAAAGTCACACTTCATTTTTCATTTGCATTTCTGAAATAGTTCTGGGAATGGCAATAGGCAATAAAAGAGTATGTTTCTGTTTCTAAAATATTTAACATGTTCTCATTTATTTTTGAAGAATATAGTTAAAATGTTTGGTCCTAATTTTGAAGCCCTAAAATAAGCCTAAATAATTTAAGTTAAATATAATTTAATAATCACATATTCATCCTATTTAACTAGAGCGTCTGCTTGTAGACACATGTGTTATCTATGAAATGAACATATTTCTGGTTATCAGTCAGTATTTATGTCACTAGGACATTCTATATTAGTGGAAGAGAAAGGTAAACCATACCTAGTCTTGATTAAAAGCTATTTGAAATAGAAGAGATCTCACGGTGTCCTTATGGAAAAAGACTTAGAATACCTCTCTCCCCCAAATGAAGAGTTTAACTTATGAATCTATCTTCTCTGTTTTACGACTCCTCTTTTGTTAACGCGTGTGTAACCTGAGGTCACTAGAAGTACCTCATTCTATATAAACAACTTTTTTGTGTTCGAAGAAAAATAATTTTTATCTCACGCGTTAGTACGTTTTAGAAATGAAACGTGATTTGATTGTCTCTATTTGAAAATGTAAATTTGATATTCTCACTTATATCAGATCTTTACCTTTTAAACATAATTTTAATATTCTATTATATTAGATCTTTATCGTTTAGTATATATTGGTGTTTGTAACATATTTGCAAAACAAGACAAAGCTAATTTGGAAGTTAAATGTAATTATTGTTTACACAGTCATTCATGTCTCGTGAGCAAAAGGTTTTCTCTTTTTTGCAGACGTAAATATTGTTTGTGACACTTAACATCACTCTATTTAATGGTTGAGATTATTATTATTAATCATTCATAACTAATTAAAAGTGATGATAATATTAATGTATGTTATTAATAATTCTCCAGAAGACACCACTCGTCTCTCTCAAATGGCGGTTATGCGAGCGCTGTAAAAGTTTACTTTCTTCTACAACATTAAAGACAAGCATTTACTATCACACAATATTTCCGTAGGTGGAAAATTTCTTAGTAAATGAGAAGATAAATCCTTCTTTAATCTATATTTAGCGAGCCCCCATCTACCCAATATCTCTCAGAACAAATGACTATCTTTATGTGTAAGAAGGTCAATAAATGTATTAAATTTTTTAAATCAACAATCAAATATTTGATGAAATTGTTTGTTTGCAAGTGTGAGAATATTAGTTAGAAAAACTACTCATCCATTTGGAACTGGTTTGGATTGCATCAACAATTTATAGCATATTCTCCATCTGAGTTGTTTACTTCCAACTTTGACAAGTACAAAAATTACCATCATAAGGAGAGCCCAAGTTTGGGTCAAATTGGCAACTTAACAGTTTATATAACAATTAGTTTAGAAATATGGATAGGCAACTTTACTCCACCACATTTGTTTAATTACGTTTTGTGTAATTATGTAATCTACATTTGTTATTTAATTAGGTATTTCCAGTAACTCTATCGCTCTGTCTGGTAATTATTAATTGCAAATCAAGTCAGTAACTTGTGTATGTAAATTTTGCTAAAGTAAACAAAGTCTTTCACTAAATCAAACAAGTTTTTTTTAAAAAAATGTTTCTATCTCAATGTTTTATACCCTAATATGCACAAGATCTGAGCAAAAAAGAAATAAATATACAGATGATTTGCCCTTTTATCTTCATAGTTTGAAGTTGAAAATTATATAAATAAATATAATGATTTCGTTATGTAACTTTTAAAAAAATATGTGGTAATACCCATCTTTCTTATTGTTTAGAACTGGACATTGTATTAAGGAAATGAAATACATTTCTTATACAAGTCTTTACTGATTACATTTTGTTTATTTATTCTACATGTCTTAATGTGTTATAGTTACTACTAAATACAACTTGTTTAGATTTACGAGTGATGTAGTCAAATGAACAATTGCAACACAATAAAAAATACATTATTTTTCTGTATCACAGGACATATATGTCTATTGCAACATTTTAAAATGTTTCACATGACTAAAATAAATGAAAAGTTGTAACTTTTATTATTTATGCTGAGGCGGCCTACAATGATAATTCCTCAAATAAAAAGAAACATTTAGACTTTTGTGATTTTTCCTTTAGTCGTCTTCAACTTTTGCATTAATGGCCTTTATTATGCTTTTCCTTTTATAATTTGTTTATTAGCGTGCCACTGTTGGCACAGTTTATAACGTGAAAGTGTTGTAAGACAGACTTTACGGAATCAACAATGCTATTGAATTTTTACATGAATTGATAGATATTGATGGATTTATTAATTTTAAACTTTGCTCTCACTGGTTACAATCCAAAGAATAATCTAATAGTTCGAATTTTCAATAAAACTGAAAACAAATGTAGGTACACTTCTAAATTTTAATGTCTTGTACATTATTTTGTTTACATTCCAGGCATCCCACAGCCTACGTTGGAAGATAGCGATATGACACGAATTCACAGATGTAGTGCAAATAACAGCATGAACGTGACTCTCTCGGTAAATATATTTGAAAACCAATCAGTGACGGTAAAGACAATTAGTTAATGAAAATGATAATTATTGTTAGTTAATCTTTCGTAACTAATTACAAGTGGTGAGAATCTTAATTTATTTCATTAATGATCCTCCAACATACACCACTCATCTCTCATTTCCTGGATTTGCGAGTGTTGTAAACGTTTTCTCTCTTCCACAAAATAAACATTTATGGTCACACAATCTATCCGTAGGTGATAAACCAAAGGAGAAGACAAATTCGACTTTAATCTGTACTTAGCAAGCCACCATCCACCCATTTTCTGCTCCAACATAAGATTATCAGCATGCGTCAATAAATTTAATGATATATATATATATATATATATATATATAAAGAAATAAAATTACAATTCAACAGTAGAATCAATACAAATCACAGGTTAGTCCTGTCAGAGAATAGAAATGGAGTTATTAGAGCTAGGTGATTATAGTCTTTTTACATAACCTGGATTAAGCTCTGCTTTAACAGCCTTTCACTTGCTTCTGCAACAAGTGTCTTCCTCTGAAACTAACTTGGGCACTCTCTTTGCTGTGTCACTGCCCTTTCAGCAGAACACAATTACAGTAATTCTGGTAACTTCAGTGTACAAGAATGTTCCAGATGTACTCAGCATACTTTGCCACTACACATCAAAAGTGTATAGCGTACTCCTTTATGGTTACACACCACAAAAGAAGTTTCCCACGTCTTCCAGGTCATTCAGGTTTATAACCAGTGAACACGTAAAAGGTAACTGGAAACTTGAAAGGCTACATGCTCACTGCAATATATAAATAAGGAGCAAATGTAAGCTTCCGGTTTATCACAATATAACTCTACCCCATCTCGCACTCCATTCTCAAACTACAATTTCCTGCAACAGTATTTATAAATGCACACAGCATAAATAGATACATCATATCAAAGTAACATCAAGTGTCAAACATTTATAGAAATAAAAGGCAACTCACATGGTATATCTATGCACAAGTATAAAAATAGCAAAATTACATGAAATGTTTCTAAATCCATTCTCTCCCAATCAGTCAGTTTAAATCACCATCAAGCTAAAGACTGCCTTTTAAAAATGTACTTTCTTCTTGCCACTTCAAATTCAAAACTATTAGTCAGTAGAATTTCACACAGCAAATGAACTCTTTAATTTCAGCCCATTGGCTGTTCTCGTTCTCGTAATTTATAACCATTGGATAATACAAATTACTCACTCAGTTTGCACTACGTCAGCAATGTAAAATATTCTTGCCTTGAGCATTTACTTCAACTAAGACACTTTCAAAAGTAACACCATAAGAAGTGCCCAAGATCTGTTTACTCTGACAAAAATTTATATAACAATTTAAATTTAAAAAAGGGAGAGGCACTATCACATTGTCAAACAATCTACAAGCATTTCCTGGTTTTATTAATATTTGTACATTGCAACACAATAAAAAATACATTATTTTTCTGTATCACAGGACATATATGTCTATTGCAACATTTTAAAATGTTTCACATGACTAATAAATTTCTACTGCAACTTTTTTTCTGTTTCACATGACACCGATTTCTTATGTATCTTTTTATTTATCTGTCTCGCACGAAATAATCTCGACATCACTTTCTTTATCTGTCTCAAATGACTGATATATCTTGGCTGCAATATCTTTATTTTCAGTCTTTATGATTATATTTATCAATTTTCTCTCAATAGCGTGGTTGAGTAAAGTTTATTTTAAACATGGTGATAGTGGATGGGCATGATTACACATTTAGTACTTTACGTTAAGTGTTCATATGTGAATTACAAATTAAACTGGATTTGTAAATCACAAATGCAAGTACACTTTACACATAACCAATCTTCTTCATTTAATTTATTAATAATTTATTAATAATTTTTGGAAAGAAGTTTCATAATATAGAAGCCTAGTTAATTAATATGTATTCACAGAATATTAGGGAACACCTATAGACACGTGTATTGGGTTAGATGGTATATAATGCATTTTGCTTTAGAAATTAGTGCATGTAAACAACAATGATGAGATAATAATAAAATAAAACTTTAAAATAAGAATACCATCAAAATCAGAAAAGCACAAGCTTTGGATATATACATGTTATAATTAAAAAAATAACTGTCATACTATGTAGATGATAGTTTGTTGTTATTTTGAACGAGCTTTTAAACCCGTGTATAGGAAAATTTATTTTATACTATCTTAGACGAGCTTGCCTATCCTACATATTCACTGTTGACCGCAGAATAACGAAATTAAAATATGTTTACTTAAATTTCTATTGCAAACTACCACAAGTGGCCCAACATACACTTAAAATTTCTTCAAACGAACTCTAATGGACAATTTACTTTTGTTTGCAAAAAGTAGAATATATTATAAGACACCACTCAACAAAATTTGATACATATGAGACACAGTTACTGTTAAACTATACACTTTAATAAAATTATACTTTAAAAATAAATATGTAAAATTGTGTCGTCTCACAGCTATTGCACTATGATACTGTGACAACTCTGGGAACCCTTCACAAATGATCCTTATTTATTAATTAATAACACATAACTAATTACAAGTAATCGAGAATCTTAATAGTTATTTATAATTCTCCCACAACACCAACATGTCGTTCACTTGGCGGATTATAAGGGTGTCATAAAACTCTACTCTTTACATGATAATAATGTAGACGTTTACTGTCACAGTGTTTTTGTAGCTGGAAACTTCTTAATAAGGAGAAGTAAAAATCCGTTTTTTATTTATATTTAATGAGCTCCCATCCACCCACTATTACTCCAACACAACATAATTGCAATAATATATAAAATCAAGTTTATGGTTATGTTACATCAAAGAAATTAGGGTGCAGTCTGAGAGATAATTATAATGTCATTAGAGCATGTTCACAATCACGTGGTTTGCAAAATGTCACATTCTTTCTTTTAAGATGGCGGTCTAATGTATCCCTTCTAGAAACATTATACAACTGTTCTAGACTTTCAGTGTGCTCACAAAGCAGTCCGTGAGGAATGTTCACGATACTTTCTGAATTCTTGAGACCAAACCAAAACTTCAATTTCCACCATATTTGCTCTCAAACAGAATTCACAGGAATCAACTTACAGCAACACGCTTACTGATAGTTCAACAACAATGTTGGATACACAGTGCACTCTGAAGTAGAAATAAATTTATTTAAAATACCAAAAATCATCAAAAGTGTCAAAGGCATCAAAACGCCAAAGGAAATGCTCCACTCTGTAAAAGTCAAATTAAGGGCACCACTAAGTTTCATCTCTAAACTCCTTTCTCTCTTACACACATTCTCAACTTACAAATCCTGCAACAATATTCATTAGTCCGATGCACACACAGCATTTGAAATATAGCATCAATCAACATTCACAAGTATAATGTACAACATAATCAAATTAGTGAACATAGAAATAATGGTTCAATTAGAAACATTCTCAAATTCATTTCATAGATCAAAAGGAAAACATGTACGAAATATTTCTAAGTCCATTCTTTCTTTATCAGTCACTTAACGTACCATAAGCTAACGATCACCTTTATGACTGGACTTTAGTTATGTTTAAATAAAAGTGATTACAATAAAGGACTTTCATTAACAAAATAACTCACGTTGCATCCCCATTGGATTAATTGTTATGAACAAGTCTGAGACTATTAGTCAGAAAACTTATCCACTTGGAGCTGGTTTGGATTGCATCAGTAAGATCTAACATATTCTATACCTGAGTTGTTTATATTTTAACTCTGCTACTTACAAAAATATCATCATGAGCAGTACCAGAATGTCGTTTAATATTTAACAAATTATATAACAATTACATTTAGAAATGGGGATAGGCAAATTTACTTCACCCACATTATGTCACGTTAATATTTAACAAATTATATAACAATTAAGTTTAGAAACAGGGACAGTAAAATTTACTCTGCCACAGATACTTTAGGTATACTATGCGATTCTCCTGTGTAGGAAGTATTTCTACTAGTGTGACTAATAATAGTAACAATATTACCGAATACAAATTATTGTGATTACAGTTGAGGTGATCTAATAAATTTATGTATACTATAGACGAAGTTGTATCGAGAGATGTTAGTGGGTAAACAAATTTTATTCAGATTGTTTCTTTTACTACGTAGATTTCACTTGTCACAACTAATTAAATTTCTATAGGCTATTTTAAAATCTATATGTACAAATGTGTGCAATACATATATATATATATATTGTGTTCACATACCTCAAACATTCATAGCTATTAAAATTGAAAATAATAAATACAATGTTCAACCTAAGTCATCACAATAATTAATTATAAAGTAATCCTAATTCAATTACGATGTCTTCTTATGGTAAATTTTAAAAGCTCCATTTGTAAATCAGTGTAAAATGAACACTCGCACAATTCAAAAATATGATAGAAATTTCCATTATTGAATAAATCATTAATTTACTTTTTCTTTCTTTCTTTCGACGGCTAATATTAAGTTTTCCATCAAACTGTATACACAATTTCACTGACAGGTGCAGCTTTGCATTTGTGGCTTAGGTACAGCCAGATGAACATAAATATATACGCTTAGTTGTGTATGCATCTGTATTATTAAGGATAATTGTAACATTACCTATCTGCATACCAGCACTATTAAAAGTACTTTAGGTACCTATTACATCTGACGGGGAGCTAATCCACGCTGGATCATTCCGTATGTAATGGGCATGATATGTAAACACAGTAATAACTTGGGGTTACAACTAGTTGAGTATGTATTTTCTATTTAGTTCACACATACAGAATAATGGTACATAAAATACGATTATTAAATACGAAGATATACATATTTAGAATTCTTAATATTTACATAGAACCATTGAATTTTTAGCAATATGGCTGCTAAGACATCCTCACTCGTTCAGGCTCTACTCGACTATTCGTAAAAGAATTGCTCAGAACTGTAATGATCAACACAACAGAGCTATTAGTATATTGCTATTACACTGTTCACTATTGTGATTCTATCAGTATAATAATTCACTCTGATAGCATTAAGACAGAAACGAAAGTGGTACATTAATTATATCTATTACGGACTTCGAAATTTTGTAACATTAGCAAGTTCTAAATGCATAGGCAATAATTAATAGTGAATTTCTAAAATCATGACATATTATGATGACAAATGTAATTGCTTACTTTGACAACATCAGAATTATGAACATAATAAACAAATGACGTCACGGTGTGTGTGTGTGTGTGTTTGTGTGTGTGTGTGCGATGATAAATGATTGTGCAATACTTGGACACAACCTAAGGAGGCGAAATATGTTTCAGGTGATGGCACACCCGGCACCAAACATTACAGGTATTTGGGTTTACGGTACGTCTGGTACGTCTGGTGAAATCAACCTTCTCACTTCAAGCTTCTTTATACATACCTTTCGGAATGCAACGCATCCCTTGATCACCATATTTATTTTAGAGATACATAGTCTATCACGTGACTTTTGTGGTAGAATTTACTACATCAATGTGACAAACCGGAAAGGCACAACTACATTGAATTTCACACTTGTGAACGATTTCGAAGGTTTGTTGGGTGTTTTTTATAGGTTGTTGAACAAACGAGAAGTTAATAATAATTATTATATCTCTCTATCTGTGGCGATAGTCCGCCACTTGCCTACATATTTCGTTATTTTTATCATATGAATTTAAATATTCATAGCGGTAGTGTATTTCTTTCTTGCTCTTTAGTATTTTTATAACTAACGTGTGTGTAAAGTAGAAAATGCGCTCTGCAAGTTAAGAGCAGCACTATTGTACAGTTTAATTATCCCCTAAAGTGATTAAGAAATATTTTACTATATTGACTTTTTTTCTCAAAGAATTAGCCAAGTGTCACTCAGGTCTCAAAGAATTAGCCAAGTGTCACTCAGGTTTCAAAGAATTAGCCAAGTGTCACTCAGGTCTCAATGAATCGATGCCTTTCAAACTATGGGTACACATCTCGTCCTAGGCAGACTAGCTAAGAATCAGGCGAGCTTGCCTGACTGACAGTGAATGAGCGATACTGATTGACAGTAGAGATTCTACTGAAGCATACGTCATGACTGACCAATGACTAATTACCTGACAACTGAAACTGATCAGTTTAAAATACGAATGTGAGGAGATGAAAGTCAGGGCCTGGGAAAAATTATTTCTAACATCATTCTGCAATTTTTCGTCAAAGTAGACAGATGCAAACTCTCCATCCAGATGCACAGGTAGGTGAGCGTTCACACTGTGAGTAATCAGAGATATTAGAAATTTTGGACTTTGTAACTTTCTATAACTCTTTGTCAACTAGAAGTAAATGTGTTTCGGTCATATAAGTTGTAAATATGCATGTACATTTATATATGATATTGTGTATCTACTAAAGAGCATTTACACGTTATGATTTAATTGAGTAGGGAGTGCTACATGAATTGCTATAAATAGATTTTATACGTGACGTGCATAGTCAGAGAGATGTTTCATAGCATGATTTAACTCAGCAAATATATTTCTGTAGACTTTACGTGAAGTGACTTGGAAATGTTGTATAATTTTAATCTTACAACGAATACTACACTTGTTTAATTAAATCTATCTATTTTTGGGGTGATGTATTTGATGTATTATGTTGTAAAAAGATTATATAGTGTAATAGAAATATGTAAAAATGTACCATGCTAACTTTACTGTATCCTTTTTGGTGCCTATATTTTACAATTTTATAAAACAGTTTGCAGGATGATTTAATTGGTAAGAGAGTGGTACAGATGCTAAATGTTATAACTCAGCTGATGCTGAAGGAGCGGATGTAGAAAAAGTCATGTATATAACGAAAGAGTTGAGAGAATCTGATAAGCATGTTTAAGGAAAGTTAGGATACATTGAGATAAGTAAGATTTTCACAAAACAGGCAATGTTTTGTTGCAGGGATTGACTGGAAGCACCTTTTGCTTCTAACTGCTATTGCTGTTGCAATATTCTACGTTCATCTCATTCCGAGACGAATTGGTAACTCCAGAGAAATCTGTGGTTCAAGCTTCATAACTTTGACCACACCAAACTCTACATGTGTTAACTCAGATTCAGTTATATTTGGAAGGAGATTACTAGTGCTGATGCTAGAAAATTGCTGATGCAATTCAAACCAGTTCCGCTTGATGATTAGGTTTTCTGACTAGTAGTCTCACACGTGTTCATAACAAATTCAACCAATGGGATTGACCGAAAATTACTTCATTAAAGAGAGTGTATATTCAGATCACTTTGATTTGAACATAACTCGAGTATAGTCCTAAAGGTGATCGATCATTAGCTAATGAGAAGAGCTTTTTTTTTTACCTGCTTCAGACAACAGTTATTACTCTACTCCACTAGATCACATTGGTGTGTGTATGCATTGTTGTCAAACGTTGGTGTGTGTATCCACATTCCTGTCAAACGTAGGTTTGTGTATGTATTGTTGTCAAACGTTGGTGTGTGTATCAACATTCCTGTCAAACGTTGGTTTGTGCATCAACATTGCTGTCAAACGTTGGTGTGTGTTTGTATTGTTGTCAAACGTTGGTGTGTGTATCCACATTCCTGTCAAACGTAGGTTTGTGTATGTATTGTTGTCAAACGTTGATGTGTATATGCATTGTTGTCAAACTTATCAGTAATGTGTTGCTTGCTGTAAGTTGATTCCTATGAATTCGAGAGCCAATACAGCAGAAACTTATGGCTTGCGTTATGAACATCCCTCGTGGTGTGCTGAGTTGCATACACGAAAATTCGGGAACACATCTGTTGTGCCTGGTAGCGCATGTGAAATTCTGAACGACTCTGCAGGGTGTATTTTGTGAGTGCATCAAAGATTCTGGAACAGTTGTGTAATATGAATAGAAGTGGTGTGTTGGACCATCACATAAATTAAAAAGAAGTGAATTTTTGTAAACTACGTGATTGTGAACAGGTGCTAGTTACATCGTCATCTTTGAAAAGGTTGTGTACATTGACTTTAATTATTTCTCTAAATCTCAATTATCATTTATGTGATGAATAACATAGAACTATGTTAGAACTTTGCTGTGAAGGGATGTAAATGTCAACACTCTTTTGATTATATTCATATGTTGTATTTTTATTGTTGATTTTAAAAAAATATTGTTAACATTATTGACCTTCATACACATATTGATGACCATATGTTGGAAATAGAGAGGTTGTATGGGGCTCGCTAAATTTAGATTAAAAGACGGATTTATGTTTTCCTTTGGTAATTTTTCCAGCTATAGAAATTTCGTGTGACAGTAAATGTTTGTCTTTAATGTTGTGGAAAATAGAAAACATTTACAGTGCCAGCATATCTGCCAATAAAGATAGAGATGAGTGGTGTCTTCTGGAGAATTAATAATAACATAAATAAGATTGTCATAATTTGTAATTACTATGGATGATTGACTACTACTACTACTACTACTACTACTACTACTACTACTAACCAATAACTAGAGTGGCGTTGTGTCATATTATATTTATAATACAAAGGCTTGCATCGGTTAGAGGCGGTTGTGGATAGACCGTCTCATCGTTGATCCAAACAGGAAGTGTAAAATGTTATTGTGGGAGACAATGTAAATCCCTCAAATTTCAAAGGGATCTTCTTAGCAAAGATAATTCCTATGCATGTATGTATGTATCTATCTATATCTATTTGTCTATCTATCTATCTATCTATCTATATGCCAATGCCTTAATAATGTTAATGAATTATTTTAATCAATTGTTAATATGTCTTAATAAAATAATGCATGGCCATAGCTGATTCGCGATATACAAGGTCACAAAACTTATAATATTGAATATTTCCTACGGTTTACTAGGGTAAAATAAATGGTTGTTGTGCCTCAAATAAAGTGCATTTTTATGAACGTGACCAAACGAATATGTTTATTTATTCGAAATATTAAATTTGGCCTTTGTCACACTGGAAAGTGCACTTTAGGAGCAACTAGTGTTACTGAGAATCTGCCCTTAGAGTAAGAGAGAAGAAAACACGAACTAAACAGTATGAGTAAATCAAAGCAATTTGATTCAATTTACTTAAAAGAATCAGGATAACTATTTATTATTAACTTTTACTATTAAAAGAAACAAGGATTGATGCAAATTATTATTACTAAAATAGATGGCTACAGGTTTTCTTGTATCCTTTTAAAAGTATATTATAGTGATTTATTCAATGGAGATTGGGGGTGGGGGTGGATCTTGTAGGGGCTGTGGAGATTCGAGATATCTAGTTCCCAGCTGTTGTATAATTTCAATAACTATGTTCAATTTTCAAAAGTAATAATATATTATTAATCTGAAGTACACTTGATTTTATGTTTTATTGTTTTGGCAAATGTGTTCAATTCTAAAACAACAAAATATATGTTCTTCTTGCTTACAGTGATTATCATGCAGCGTGTGGATATTCTCTTGACTAGCGCGATTGTTGCAGGTTGTCTGGCATTTACAGCTGTCACTTTCGTCATTTTCATTTGTTACAGAAGAGGTAATGATTTCAAAAGACACAGCCAGTCATATGAACGAATGCGGGTTTTCCCAATGTAAAACGCTACGAGTGTGCATTGTTCAGATATCTAAACTCTGGACAGTTCACATCACGTAGTTCGAATTTGACCCATTGTCAGAAAGTATGATTATCTGGAATCCTTTGTTACATTTGGGGTGTTTATTCCACCCTGTTGTAACATTAATTATTCAAGTTATTAATTAAATATTCTGTTTTAACAGTACAAACAGCCACACGGTCTAACTTACTCTCCCAACCCCCATATTAAATCTTGCTTAAATCCGGGACAATTATAATTCAATACAGAGACTAGTTACTTGGCATTGCCTTTCAGGATCAGTAACATCACGTCTCCCTCTTAACTAATTTACAATCATCCATACAATATATAGCTCCCCCCCCCCAACCCCACCCAGGCAATCCCAATTAGATGTCGTTCAAAACAATGAATTAAGGTAACGGATAAAAATAATAACAAATTTAATGAGAAGAAAAATAATAAAAAAGATGTTTAGGTTTGAATGAACACGAAATGGTTATGTTACTGTTCCTCCCTCGTCCGCATTAGTTCATGAACGAAATTGTGAAGAATGTCAATTTGTTTTTGGTTTCGAGATTACTTCTCAAATTTAATTAGCTTAACGGATGATGAACGCTGGTTTTGCGTGTGCCAAAGGAATCTAGTTTTCACATGATTATCTATCTACGAATCACTTGGCTCCTGGCTGATTGCGAACTGCTCATCGACATATTGGATTTCCTAATCAAGATCGAAGTCCAAGGCCAAAGACAAGAACCCTAACAAACGGAACTTATATGCCCTTATATGGTTGTAGAATGTCCGGTTGACTGCATCCCCTTCCTCGAACTAGCTATACCTCCATTCTTCTGCACCTCACTTGTCAAGTCTAATAGTGAGTAATGTTATCACCTAACTTGCCAAGTTAGGTGATAGTGAGTAATGTTATCATCTCGCTTGCCAAGTCTAATAGTGAGTAATGTTATCATCTCGCTTGCCATCTTAACGTCTGACATCATGGTGAAATCAGTGTTAATAATTTCTATTCACACCTTTTCAGCTGTTGTGAGTCCATTGCATGCTTTTTCTGCGATTTTAGTTGTGCAGCTAACAACCGAAACCTGTATTGTCTTAACTATGGCCCCATTGTTTGTGAGAGTAATAAATATCTTAGCTATGATATTATTGGTTGGAATACTGATGAATGTCTCTGCTGTTGTGCCATTGGCTTGGAGAGTAATGGGTATGTAATGCTATTACTCGCTTTTGTGCCCAGTCTGTTGATGCAGGTCACCCAGTCTTTCAAATCCTTACTTAATCGCTTTCGTGTCCAGTCTGTTGAGTCAGGTCACCCAGTCTTTCAAATCCTTACTTAATCGCTTTCGCGTCCAGTCTGTTGAGTCAGGTCACCCAGTCTTTCAAATCCTTACTTAATCGCTTTCGGTATTTAAACATCCGGTTTCTATCTGATGGAAGTCATTTACGATGTATAGAGCTTTAGAAAATAAATATTTATTAATTAAAAATTAATTAATAAATAAGAATTAATACAAATAATAATCAATAAAATAACAATTAATAAAATAATAATTAATAAAAATAATAATAATGATTAATAAAATAATAAATACAATATTTCATAAAAATAATAATTTGGAGCATTTAAAATATAAAGATATTAAAGATTATATATTATTATACATAATTATACGTAATTATACATTAAAGATCTTGTAACTCAAACACAAATCACACACAAATCACACACAAGCATAAGCACGTTCTAGTATGTGTTATAATACATAGCAAAACTAAGGTGTCTTATTTCAATTATGACGTCATTGCTGATGTTGAGGCTAATTATTAGTGTCAGTTTTAGTTTTTATTTTGTTTGTTGATTAAAGTTGTACCACAATGTCCGTAAGGCTGTTTTGTCTTAAGTTTAAGCAGTTTTTAGCTTGCTGTTCATCGTGTCGTCAGAGATTTTGTCAGTTAGGTAACATCCAATCTCGCAGTATTTATAACTTTGGCTTGCTCCTAATCCTAATGTTCTAACTTTGGCTTGCTTCTGGCCATAAGGTTCTAACTGTGGCTTGCTCCTAGCCATAAAGTTCTAACTTTGGCTTGCTTCTAGCCATAAGGTGCTAATTGGATGACGTATGTAACCATGACCGTTGTATTTGTCGTCTGAATATAATTTTTAAAAGTGTTTCTTCATTGTTGAATTTGGCAGATGGCGTCCTCTTGAATCCAAAGAAATTATTTTTCAGGACGCATGCAACAAACTGCTATGAAGAGTATTTTTCAATTGTAAAATGTTTGTATTGTTACTGTATTGATTTGTGTATTAGGTATCATTCACACTACTGTTTTACTTTCACATGATGAATATTGTTTTAACAGGTTCAAGAATGTATGCTCGTACAAATAAGAAAGGAATTAAAGGGAGAGAACCATATCTAACTCTAAGAATGATGCAACTTCATGACACTGAGGAGTTGGACGAGGGCTCTAATTGCTATGATGAAATACCGGAAGGTACTGACTGCTATTGTTCAAAAAACATAATTGTCTTTTTTTGAGAAATTATTAATCATGGTCTTCTACTTTAATTCCTACCGTCCTTCCCCTTATCATTCATTCATTCATTCCGTCCTCTTCTTTTATCCATATTGTTATAATTAGAATTATTATTATTGCTAATTACATGTAGATTATATCAATACGTTTGTATACAGGTCAAACACTGTTTCAGTTTTCGCATTTGGAAAACAATTCGATCTTCCTCTATTACTCCTTATAAGATTTTTATTTTCTTCAAAATCATCTTTAACTCTTGTTAAAATTGAAACAAACGTGCACACGAAAATAAAACACTGCATTTGTTTGATTACACACATACGTACACAAACCACACACACACACACATTCTTACTCATACACACATCATTATTCACACTTACACACACGCCCGCGCGCACACGCACACATACCTGGAAATTCGGTTGGGTAGAATTATGATAGTTTTCTAATAGATAATAGATGACCTGAAAAGCGAAGACAGTCAAAGCAAGAAATATATGATCTCAGTGTGTCATCTACAGTAAACCAGGAAGATGGAAGTAACTATCTACACGTCATACCTACACCAGATGACACCATCACACCTGTGTCTGATGAAACCCTGCCCGAATCGAATCCAGAACACCAACAGAGTGACTATCTTCATCCCTCCAACGATCCCCACTATGAACAAGTGCTCGACGAAATTGAACAGAATGACTATCTTTATCCCTCCAGCATTCCTTACTGTGAACAAGTGGTCAAGGAGGAAACAGTCGGCCACGATTATGAAACACCAGTCCGCGCAGACACAATAATTGTTTTCAAGTCAAAATAGAAATCAAGAACGCATAGCAGACGTCTTTTCAATCACTACTCACATTTCTCTTTTCTTTGTTTTAATTTTAATTGCTTTTATTTTTGTGCTGAGGAGATTTTATAATAAAAAAGGTGAGGTGGTGTGGATAGATAGATAGATAGATAGATAGATAGATAGATAGATAGATAGATAGATAGATAGATAGATAGATAGATAGATAGATAGATAGATAGATAGATAGATAGATAGATAGATAGATAGATAGATAGATAGATGTAAAAACATAGTAATTTGCAACATCACGATGTAAAGAATATCAAACAATATTGTTTTGAATGAATATGCATGACGGATTGATTTCTCATTTCACGGTATTTATTGTCTTCATATAGTTACTAGAAATTGATTTGTCATTTCACGGTATTTACTGTCTTCATATAGTTACTAGAAATAAGCACGTCTTTTGACGGAATCACTTGTCCTTGTATTAATAGATTAAATCTTGATTTTTTGTATTTGATTATATCTGAATTAAATTAATTTTGTCATGTTCTTACTTGGAATGTACATTTTTTTGTAAACCACATTTCTGTGAAAGTCAAATCGTTACGATTCACCAGTTTTCCCTTATAATCAGTAACCAGGAGATTCAAATAACACAAGGAAAGGCTGCTTTGTCCCTGTACAAATATAATCAGGGAACAATTTGCTATGTTTCCAGTTCATTCCTTTGAACTTCATTCTTTCTTATATTCAAGTCTTAACTTACAGGTTCCTGCAACAGTATTTAATAGCCTGATACACACACACACACACACACACACACACACACACACACACACACACACACACACACACACACACACACACACACACACACATCATAATAAGTACAGCTAAGTTTTAATGAGCATGTTCACTAGAAACAATGTCAAGTGTTTAGCAAATTATATTCGAGCATCTTAGTTCAAACATTTGTAGAAATAATATACTCAAATAATACATCTCTATGTAAACAAAACAAAACAAAACAAAACAAGCATCACCTATCAATAGCAAAATGCATAAAATATGTCCATTCTAAGTCCAATCTCTCTCAATCAGTCATTTAACTCACCATTAGGCTAATGGCCGCCTTTCTTGCCACATCAAATTCATGTGATTAGACAATAAAATTTTCTACAGCAGGTAAACGTTTGATCTCAGCCCATTGGCTAGTCTCATTTGCATAAATCAACCAATGGAAAACGTGTAATTCAAATCACTCATACAAATGTTTATTAATACTCTTTACATGGCGAAACGTCAATTTGTAATGACTGTGACGTGTGGCTAAACGCACATAATTACGAACATCACCATTATCAATGAGATGGCCACCTTTCTAAGCACAACATGTTTATGTCGTTATTCTAAAGTCAAAGATTAAATGTAATTGCAGTGTTGTTGCCTGATTTAAGTTTTTAGTTATTATTGACTTGATTAGTATCCCCAGATCTTTGCAGAATGTCAGGGTTGTTTTTCGTTTCACAGTATCATGTTGGAAATTAAAGTAGGCAATATGTATATTTGTATGGATTTGAAAAAGTGTATATTTTATGTTTTTTTAAACTTGCTAGTGGTTTGGTTTTTAAACTGATCTGATGTCCAGGAAGGTGACAATGCTTTTTTCTTGTGTGCATCCGCGTTGCTCATGTTTGTTTGTATTGATTTTTAATATTACATTTTATTAGGAAATGTGAACAAATTAATTATAATATGCCCTTTTATGAACTTATTTTAATCGCTTGATTTTCTGCTTGCTATCATCTTGAATTTATAACGTTTAATATTTGAAATTTTTATCTCAATTAATTCAATTTGCATTAGACTATCCAAAAATATCATGCATTATTTTAATTTGTTTTTACTTTGTTACATTTATATTATATCAACTAATAAAGTGTGCAAACTTTCTTATTAAGTGAAAAGCAATTCGTTAAGTTTTATTATAAATTCTTACAATTTGCTTTGTATGCATTTAATGGCTTTTTCGATAAGGCCAACGTTTTATTTTATTAATTGAATAGAGTGTTATATTTTAGAATTTGCTAATAAGTAAGTGAATACACTTTCACCCTTTGTTACACAGTTATGGAAGTGTCGAAGAATACAGTATTTGATGAATCATACTGTAGCGCGAAAATGCAAAATAATACATAATATTAATTAAATGTATTTTTCTAAATTTTCTAAAATTTAATTTTTCCTTATGACACAAATTTAGGCTAAATTGTGCCGTGTAAACCCATAAAGCCATTTAGACAACCGCCTTTGGTCCAGTCTATGAATGAAAAGAACAAAGCGTTTGAAGTTGTGTAGCAACGGTCTGCATGTCCAGGGTGCCATAGGTGTACTTTAAAGCAATTAGAGATTTTATAAAACTAAGTACACGATGTAGTTATCATCACCACCGTCATCATCATCATCATCATTGTAAGGATTAAAATCCTAAAGGGGCAAATTACTGTTTATGCCTTTTTGAAAGTTTGTAATTTCTTTTCATTATTTTTAATACTCGTTATTATTATAGTTGTCATGGTGCATACAATTCACTGTCGATTGTCAGTGTGAGGAAGTTTTGTTTAGTTGCGCAGTCAACACCTCTTCAACACCTTGCAAGTAGGGTGGAGAACTGACACTCATTCGATTAGGAAGTTGTTTGGGGCCTAAAAAGGGATTGTGCAGAGCAAGGGAGTGTCGAATGTACATGGAAAGGGGGGAGGGGGGAGTTTCAAACAGACATTCAATGCCAATATAGGGATAGTTGTATTCCAGAGTAGGACAGGCAAAATTGAGGACAGGCAAAATTGAGAACACAAGCCCTGTGGTCAATTTATCACTAGAAATCCTCATTCGTAAGTGTGCCTATCCAAGGGAGAGGTCGAGATATTAAATCACCATGGCAATTTCCAGAAGACCTGGCATTAAACGGGAAGCAATATGTATACACTGATTGAGTGAAATAGAAATGTTTTGCGATTTAGAATATTTAGATTTTTTTAATTTCATGTTTTTAATTATTTGTAAGTGTGAACACTAATGTATGTATTCTTTTACAGAGATGCATTAAGTGGCTTTAGTGAGTATTCTATTTGTAAACATGTCTTTTACAGAGATGCATTAAGTGGCTTTAGTGAGTATTCTATTTGTAAACATGTCTTTTACAGAGATACATTAAGTGGCTTTAGTGATTATTCAATTTGTAAACGTCTTTTACAGAGATGCATTCAGTGGCTTTAGTGATTATTCAATTTGTAAACATGTCTTTTACAGAGATGCATTAAGTGGCTTTAGTGAGTATTCCATTTGTAAACATGTCTTTTACAGAGATGCATTAAGTGGCTTTAGTGAGTATTCAATTTGTAAACATGTCTTTTACAGAGATGCATTAAGTGGCTTTAGTCAGTATTCCATTTGTAAACTTGTTTTTTACAGAGATGCATTCAGTAGCTTTAGTCAGTATTCCATTTGTAAACATGTCCTTTACAGAGATGCATTAAGTGGCTTTAGTCAGTATTCTATTTGTAAACATGCGATGATGTAATGTGTAAAGCGCATATTTTCTAGAGTATATTTTTTCTTTCCTTTGTAAATTGTGAAATTCGAATTAAAATAAAGAAATATGTTATTCTCAATCCGGACAAGAATGAAGTGTTGCAAAACGTAAGACAATTGCTTGTGAGTGAAAAGATAAATTGCTGTTTTTATTATTTAGAAATAATTGATACATTTGTGGTCTTTGTAAGATGCTTAGTAGATTTGTAATTCATAATGTGTATATAATTCTTTGATTTGAGAAGTTAGTAATCTAGCCGGCTAAAACTGATTGATATAATGCGACAATATCATGGAATACCAAAAAGTTGGTATTGATAGTCATATTGAAGTTGTTATTGATATTTAGATAGTTATATTGAAGTTATTATTAATATTTAGATAGTCATATTGAAGTTATTATTGATATTTAGATAGTCATGTTGAAGTTGTTATTGATATTTAGATAGTCATATTGAAGTTGTTATTGATGCTTAGTTAGTGATATTGTAAGAACCACATTTATAAATCCTCGCTGCTGCTACATTCGGCGTTCGAACATGATTACGCTAGAGTGGCTAGACTGGAGAATGTACGTTATCTTTCGTCTAGCTGTGTTCATTCAATTGTCCAAGGTTCAGAGTCTCATCAGGATTTGGGGCTGTTATGAATATTAATATTGAATATTTAATATTATAATAGGGTTATAAACCCCACAAGTAACTACCACCACAACTGTCGTCGTCGTTGTCATCACCACCAGCACCATAATCATCATCAGCAGCAGCAGCATCAACAACAACAAGAATCATCAAGCATCATCGTCGTCGTTCTTGACATCTACTATATATTTCATCTATTTATCTATCTGTCTGTTTCTCTATCTATCTATCTATCTATCTGTCTATCTATCTATGGCCATGTGTAATATTACATCAACAGTTATGCACTCAAAGTTTTCTGGGTCACAGACGTCCATGCAATTAGTGAAGCACATCCACTAGCACACAGACGCACGGGATTTATATTCATAAAACTTAAGTGTATATCTACTAATCGAAATACTCTATACAAACAGTGCACAGGTATTAATCTTAATGCTCTAAACAAACAGTGCACAGGTATTAATCTTAATGCTCTAAACAAACAGTGCACAGTATTAATCTTAATGCTCTATACAAACAGTGCACAAGTATTAATCTTAATGCTCTATACAAACAGTGCACAAATATTAATCTTAATGCTCTATACAAACAGTGCACAAATATTAATCGTAATGCTCTATACAAACAGTGCACAGGTATTAATCGTAATGCTCTATACAAACAGTGCACAAATATTAATCGTAATGCTCTATACAAACAGTGCACAGATATTAATCTTAATGCTCTATACAAACAGTGCACAAATATTAATCTTAATGCTCTATACAAACAGTGCACAAATATTAATCGTAATGCTCTATACAAACAGTGCACAAATATTAATCTTAATGCTCTATACAAACAGTGCACAAATATTAATCGTAATGCTCTATACAAACAATGCATAACTACACCGTCCTTTAGAACATTCATTTATTTTTTTCTTGTTTGTCTGTAAGTACATGAAGTCAAGTGAAACCACGTCATGGCGACAGTCAAGTGAACATTAGGGCGTAAATGTGAATGATACCAATGGAACGATTGGTGAACGTTCTCGCCAATCTCGGTCCCAAAAAGTTTGCTTCCTGGATTAAACACAGTAAATAAACGCTTGTTGTCTCCCTTTGTTGTCAATATTCGACGCCCGTCGTGCAAGCAATCTAATCTTACTGTTCTCTTAAAACGCCGAAAAATTTGTGATTTCTCTCACTTTGACTCGTCGCATATTTTCATATTACCATAAGTGTGTCTATATATCTAAAATGCATCTATAGATATAAGTACAGATACATATCGAGAGACAGAGACAGAGAAAAAAAAGCTCTACGTAGAACAATGACGTAGTAGTTCAATAAGAATAGATTGCTCTATATTTTCCTTGGTAGATCTGGTGGAACTGTGAGTTATGTACACCAATTAATGGAGCAGTTGTAGTGGATTCAATGGACGAGAAAAGCAGAGACGGGCATGATGTGCTACAACGGTGCAAACTTGGTAGTAGTGCATTTCCTGTTTGTCAAGTTTATTTCCTGTCTGTCAAGTTTATTTACTGTCTGTCAAGTTTATTTACTGTCTGTCAAGTTTATTTACTGTCTGTCAAGTTTATTTACTGTCTGTCAAGTTTATTTACTGTCTGTCAAGTTTATTTCCTGTCTGTCAAGTTTATTTACTGTTTGACACTTTGAAAAGTGTGGTAGTATGCTTATGGTATGCCTCATTATGGTATGGCACAATTTACACGTATATTTATTTCGCATTTACGTTTTGTTCGCTTACTTAAAGATTAATTAATTTATTGAGTGGTTGGCAGACTGGTTGTAGGTAACTGATTGCTTCATGTCAGGTTTGATTTTCTTATTTTCTCCAGTAAAATGTGTTTATGATATGTATATCACGGATTTATGTCAAATGAGAGAAATGTAGAACAAATGATAAACAACAAGCACTTAATTTGCTTGTAAACAACTATCCATTATTGCTATATTACCGTAAAGCATTACTTACGTATTGCCTTTGTTTATGTCTGTACAGGATATACATATAAAATCAGATAATTAATTATGCTATTTTATTTTGCAACACATAAAATTTCAGCGAATGAAATGACCAAATGATTAACTTTAAAATAAAAGAGCATGTATTTTGTGAATTTGCGATATTCTGCCCATTATACTCAAATGAAAGTGCTGTCGATTTTTAGGCCCATTACAGCTGCCTTCAGTGTCAATACTGGACAACAACACAGTACAACGAGTGTTACACACACACGCACGCACGCACGCAACGAGTGATGGAAGAGCTAACGCGACACGCACGCAACGAGGGATGGGAGAGCTAACCCGATACGCTCGAAACGAGTGATACGAGAGCTAACGCGACACACGCAACGAGTGATGGGAGAGCTAACGCGACACACGCAACGAGTGATGGGAGAGCTAACGCGACACGCACACGCGAGTGATGGGAGAGCTAACGCGACACGCACGCAACAGTTAGGACTCAATCAGGAAAGTATACTGTATTAGTCTGTTGTCTAAAGACATGTCTAGGTATGTGTCCGTTCGCTTGCGTTCGTTATTTGTTATTTCTGCTTGTGCTCACTTATATCGAAATGTATGCTTCTTTTTGTTGTTGTGTGTGACCTGATCAAATTAGTTGTGACTTGATTGTGAGATCCTTGACCTTTTGGGTCACCGAAACTAAACTAGAAAAGGGAAACCGTAGTTACGAAAGAGCAAAGCATCGCGACTATACAATTAATCAATGGACGTGTTTTTGCCGTTAATCGGGCTCATCGTTTTCCAATCACCAAGCAGCTGACGTAATTTTAAATATAGTTTTACAAAAATAGAAACATTTGTGCTGTTATATTTTTGAAACTTAATAAAATATTTATTACCAAATTATTTCCTTGAAGTAGTAATTGTGTGAAGAAGCGAATGGATGCCTGAGTAAATATCTAATGACACAAGTGGGGGCTTCGCTTTGTTTTGTTTTTTTGGTATTTACTGAGTAAATTATCTAATGAAACAAATAGAGGCTTTGCTATTTTTCGGTATTTACTGAGGCGATTATGTTTCGGTATTTACTGAGGCGATGGACGGTGAAGAAAGACTGTGTAATATTTCTACGTGTGAACAGGGAATAATGCATATGTGTGTGTGCGTGTTTGCGCGTGTGTATATTTTTCTGAGAATAAACAAACCGCATTATTAATTCAAGGGACGGGGGCCATTATATATTCGCAAAGTTGAATATCTTACAGTTTGTATTAACGGTGATTGTACAAATATTTGCACATGCAATCTGTACTCTTAATTTCAATGAAAATTGGTAAAAGACACTTTTCAAGAAATGTTTGAAATTTATTTGTAATAGTGTGCAAAAATGCAATAAATTTACTTTTGCCTAATAGTCAGTCAGTCATGTAGGGGGCGCTTCCAGCTTCCGGCGCTTTCGCGCTGAGTTTTGCCAAATATTTGCGTGATAAGAGTTTTCTAAAATGTAGCCTGTGTAGAGTTACGGGTGGTCTTCTTTTGCCTAAGGATGAAAATAATTTTGGTTTTAAATAAGTATTGCCTTCTTTTCGAAAAAGTTTATCTTTACTGTGTCAGTTTCTTTGATATATTTATTTTCAAGATATGGACATCGATTTTATCATTGCAACCGACCCAGTAAATGGCAGTATTTATAAATTACAAGGATCAGCCTTCAACTATAGCAGTCGTCTCCCTTTAGTAGATCTCCGAGATCCCTTGGCTGTAGACTTTGATGACGTGGCGAGGCGCGTATTTTGGACGTCTTATGAAGACAAACAAATATTTAGCACTTCCTTAGACGGCAGAGACAGAAGAGTTGTGTTCAGTATAGGAGAGAGTACGATAATTTTTTCTCTTTTATTTTTTCTTTGACGTTTTCCTTGCGTTTTCTTTCATTATTTTCTTTTTTTCTGTTTCTGTCCCTTTCTTTTCTTCCCGTTATCTTAGTTTTGTTATATATATTTTTCAGTTTCATTTTGTTTCATCTTTTATAAGTTTTTCTATTCTTTCTTTTCTACTTTCCTTTACTTTTTCTATTTCTTTTCTTGTGTATCCCATCTTTCTTTTTTCTTACTTTTTTCCTTTATGTTTTGTTTTTTATTTCTATTCCATATATTTTTCTTTTCTTATTTCTTTTGTTTTGTTTACTTTAGCTTTCTTTTGTTTTCTTTAGTTTTCTTTTGTTTTTTCCCTGGTGGGTATATGCGTGTTAGAGAGAGTTTAAAGCTTTAGATAGATTAATACGAGCCTCAACCTATAGATAGACTAACAAGACTGTCAGCATAAATAAACAAGAGCCTAAAGCTATAAATAGACCAACACGAGCGTCAAGCTATAAATAGACTAACAAGAGCGTCAAGCTATAAATAGACCAACACGAGCGTCAAGCTATAGATAGACTAACAAGACTGTCAGCATAGATAAACAAGAGCCTAAAGCTATAAATAGACCAACACGAGCGTCCAGCTATAGATAGACTAACAAGAGCGTCAAGCTACAGATAGATTAAAAAGAGCGTCAAGCTATAGATAGACTAACAAGAGCGTCAAGCTACAGATAGATTAAAAAGAGCGTCAAGCCATAGATAGACTGACACGAGCGTCAAACTGTACATAGACGTAGACCAGCGACAAGCTGTATTTAGACTAACAAGAGCATCTAGCTATAGATAAAACTACTCATTAAGCTGTAGATAGACTAACAAGAGCATCAAGTTATAAATAAACTAGAGCATAATGCGACTGATAGATTAAAACATGCGTCAAGCGACAAACAAGTGTGGTCCCAATTGGAATCGTAGATGTTTGAGTTGATGTAACAACAACCGATAGACGTGAGGCATTAAAAATGCGTTGTTGGAGAAAATGACGTGTTTGTTTTAAACGCTAATGCTAATTATTTATTAGTGATGACAGTATTAATACAACTTGCTTAATTACAAGACAGTAATGAGTTAACCAAATATAAAAGCGAAACCATTTGCTCTTCCCCTCCCCACTCCACCTCGATAAGAACTGCAATGTTGTCAATGTCAGGACGGGCTTGTCGTCTCCAGTTACATTTGTCTATTTTAGAGAGAGAGAGACAGAGACAGAGAGAGAGAGAGAGAGAGAGATAGAGAGAGACAGAGAGAGAGAGACAGAGAGAGAGACAGAGAGAGACAGAGAGAGAGACAGAGAGAGACAGAGAGAGAGATAGAGAGAAAGAGAGACAGAGACAGAGAGAGAGACAGAGAGAGACAGAGACAGAGACAGAGAGAGAGACACAGAGAGAGACAGAGAGAGACAGAGAGAGAGAGACACAGAGAGAGACACAGAATTTCGACCGAAGTTATTCGTGTTGTTACCACGACTCTGACGGTATCAATAATGTTTACAGATTCACAGCCCTATGGCATTGCGGTCGACAGTCGTTCTCGTCTCGTCTTCTACACTGACGAAGGAACACACTCTATTGCCCTCGTAACCATGACAACCCAAGCGCATAAGATTATAATCAATTCCAGTCTTGACAAGCCCAGGGCCATCGTCCTGGACAAGGAGAACGGGTAGTGTTGCACGTTCCAAATGTTTGGGTGCGGTTAGAGTAATAGACCCTTAGCCCAGTGTATAGCACTAGTTGTTTTCTCTTGGCGTGACAAAATGTACAGCACTAGTTGTTTTGTAGTGTGTTTAAGTGTACAACATTCGGTTTTTTTTTGTTTTGTGATGGTTATTTCATGCTGGTATACTCAAGAGGTGGTCATTTCATACTTGCAATATCCAGAAGTGACAAAAAATGTCATGCTTGCAATGTCCAGAGGTGGTCATTTCAACGCATGCTGTGTCATGATGTGTTACTTTCATGCTTGCAGTGTAATTTCTTGCTGCTGTGACCAGATGTGGTCATTTGAATGCTTACAGTATCCCTAAGTGGTCATTTCAAAACTTACAGTGACATGTTCTGGTCATTTCTATACTTGCAGTGTTCTGATGTAATCATTTCTATGTTTGCAGTATCATCATGTGGTCAGACTGGGGCAGACAACCGAAGATAGAGCAAGCCAATTACGACGGAAGTGATCGATATCAATTGGTTAACACGTCACTAGCTTACCCTAACGGCTTGGCTCTTGATATGGACAGTCAGTACTTTTTCATACTCTGTAGATGGGCTGGGAGTCAGTAAAGTATCTTGAGACAACAATAAAATCATGTCATTATACACTTGTTTCCCTTTCACCACTCAATCTCTCATACACGCACGCATATACACAAATACATGCATGCTATACATGCACACATACATAAAATACACCCACAAAACACAATATATTCATTCAGTCACCTACACTAACTCTTTTACACCCTTTTCAGTGTTTGTCTATCTATTACTTCAGTATCTCTAACACCAGTAGTCCCTGTGAAGTTTGTTTTTTACTGTTTATTTATCTGACATACGATGTCAATAATTTCATCCATCCCTTCCCCATTCATGCATTTATTGGCCCACATGTATTGAAATTTCCATGGCAATTAAGTAGCGAATGTTAATGGTCACGAGCCAATGTCCGGTTTTACCAGTCATGTGACTACATACAAGCGGCAAATCCCATCTTATCCACTTTCGCGTTTGTTTATGTCAGATAATATTTAGATCAGACATATATATATATATTATTGCAATAACTATTGATGTATTGATCTAGAACTTCGATGCAGCACTATTTAGAAATAATAATTTGTATTGAATATATCTTTATAAACCAATAGATAGATAGACAGATAGACAGACAGACATACATATAGATAGACAGACAGATAGATAAATAGATAGACAGACAGACAGACAGATAGATAGATAGATAGATAGATAGATAGATAGATAGATAGATAGATAGATAGATAGATAGATAGATAGATAGATAGATAGATAGATAGATAGATAGATAGATAGATAGATAGATAGATAGATAGATGGATAGATAGGTAGGTAGATAGATAGATAGATAGATAGATAGATAGATAGATAGATAGATAGATAGATAGATAGATAGATAGATAGATAGATAGATAGATAGATAGATAGATAGATAGATAGATAGATAGATAGATAGATAGATAGATAGATAGATAGATAAATAGATATTGTAAGAAGGAAACAATTTCCCAGCCAGGTTGACAATGTTTAATGTTTTCGTGTGAGAACATATTCAGTGATGTATTAATTATACACTTCTGTAATTAAACCTTAGCGTTAATGTTCTCTATACTCTCTAGACATGAAATTCTGTTCTTATATTTAGTGGCAATTGGTATAAAATGAAAAGGAACAGTGCGAAACTTTATTAATGTCGAGAAGAGCTTTAATTAACTAATTAATTATTTTTGTTTAATTAAATAACTGCAATTTAATTAATTAACTATAAAAATAAATATAAAATATCAAAATAAGCAAAATGTAGTTGCCATCCAGATTAAAGTGTATTCTTATGACAATGACGAAGATGTTGAATCTATCTTGAATAGAATATAAATGTGAACACAGAGAGGAGAGAAGAGAGCAATAGCGGGGAGATGTTTGAACTGAACATCATTATCTGAACACGCTTACTTGTGAACTCAATACTCGACACACTTACACTTTCTGCGGTAAAAATGCAAGGATGGATTGAATGGAGAATCAGTATGAAAGAGAGTTAACCGTCATTAGTTTTTATATTCTTTTGTGTGTTCCATCTTCAGACAACCTCCTGTATTGGAGCGATGCAGGAACAGACAAGGTGGAACGTCTGGACTTAGAGGGGAACATTCGAACAGTAATCTTCCAAGCTCCAGTCACGTCACACTTTTTTGGTCTGGCAGTTGACGGCGTTTACCTGTATCTAGTTGATTCGCCTGGAGGGTGGGCAATATTTATTTATTTTATGTTATTTTCAGTAGGAGTAGAAGTAGTAGCAGTAGCAGCACTAGTAGTTGTAGTAGTATTTATATTGTTATTTTTATTTAATAAATAGTGGAAAATATATCGTTGCTTTATTACTGTTGGTCTTTTACTACCGTTTACTTCAGTTTCTTCTGTTCACCGTCCACTACTACTACTACTACTACTACTACTACCACCACCACTACTACACAACTACTACCATTACAACTACTACAACAACAACTACTACTACCACCACAACAATAACAACAACTACTACTATCTACCTATTTATCTATCTATCTATCTATTTGTCTGTCTTATCTGACTTAGCATTGTTTAAAGTTTCTAATTGGAGGAAAAGTAATAATAAACAAAATGCTAGGAAAATATCTTAGTCTGTGATTAGATTAGTCTATCTTAGTCTATGAAATGGAATATGAACGTGTGCTGCACTGATTCTATTTATTAACATTATTTTAGTCTCAAAATGCGATGTTGTCACAGGTTTATGGCACGCGAGAGTCATCTGCTTCGAATGAACAAAGATGGCACTGACCAACAGAGACTGTTCACTGTTGACAGCATTCTATACGACATTCATTTCTATGCCAGAGCTGCGTTTAACAGAGGTAAGCAAACTAGACTGGAAGAAAGCATGTAGTTAAAATAATTTATCATACATTTCTATACCAGAGCTGCGTTTAACAGAGGTAAGCAAACTAGACTGGAAGAAAGCATGTAGTTAAAATCATTTACCATACATTTCTATACCAGAGCTGCCTTTAACAGAGGTAAGCAAACTATACTGGAAGAAAGCATGTAGTTAAAATCATTTACCATACATTTCTATACCAGAGCTGCGTTTAACAGAGGTAAGCAAACTAGACTGGAAGAAAGCATGTAGTTAAAATCATTTACCATACATTTCTATACCAGAGCTGCGTTTAACAGAGGTAAGCAAACTATATTGGAAGAAAGCATGTAGTTAAAATCATTTACCATACATTTCTATACCAGAGCTGCGTTTTACAGAGGTAAGCAAACTAGACTGGAAGAAAGCATGTAGTTAAAATCATTTACCATACATTTCTATACCAGAGCTGCGTTTAACAGAGGTAAGCAAACTAGATTGGAAGAAAGCATGTAGTTAAAATCATTTACCATACATTTCTATACCAGAGCTGCGTTTAACAGAGGTAAGCAAACTATACTGAAAGAAAGCATGTAGTTAAAATCATTTACCATACATTTCTATACCAGAGCTGCCTTTAACAGAGGTAAGCAAACTATACTGGAAGAAAGCATGTAGTTAAAATAATTTACCATACATTTCTATACCAGAGCTGCGTTTAACAGAGGTAAGCAAACTAGATTGGAAGAAAGCATATAGTTAAAATCATTTACCATACATTTCTATACCAGAGCTGCGTTTAACAGAGGTAAACAAACTAGATTGGAAGAAAGCATGTAGTTAAAATAATTTACCATACAATTTAACAAGGGTGGTTGCAATTATTACAGGCATGCTATGTGAGTGTTCTAAATAAACTCTTGTATTTATGGCGTGGCAGGCCGATCTAATGGATGTCGAGAGAACAATGGCGGCTGCTCTCATATTTGCATACCTACTTCCGGTAATTCAACTCGATGCATGTGTCCAGATGGTTACTGCGAAAGCACGAGCTTGATGAACTGCACAGCCGGTATGATAAATTTCGTTCACTTAAACTTAATATTATTTTATTATCGGCTTGGTAAATAATAGCGAGGTGGTTTGATGTTTGTGGCTGGATAATAAGGATTGAGCTAAGCAGATGGACTGACAAATCAATAGATATTGACAGTTAGCTTGATAGGACTCTATAGGAGATAGGCAGACAATGATTGAGAGACACTAATAAATACAAATACCATGAAATATATATGTAAATCTCTGTGTACAATTAGATAGATAGATAGATGGATAGGTGTTTGGATGGGTTAGATACATATATACATAAAGACATGTAGACGTACAGATATATATATGCATATCTATATATGATCCATCCAAATATTTATTCATTTTCTTTATGTACACACACACACACACACACACACACACACACACACACACACACACACACACACACACACACACACACATACACACACACACACTCATATATATATATATATATAAAAAGAGAGTGACTGACACAGAGGAGGACAAATATATATACAATAAATAAATAGAATCGAATATATCGATAAAAATAGTATTCTTATTTACAGTAATCAAATAATAAATGCAAAGATGTGGTTCAAAAAAAGACAATATATGTCTTTGTCTACCATGCAGCGTGCCCTGGGGTATAAACGAATACAGGATGGAATACAAGGAAGCGAGAAAGAAATTCCAGTCCCGTTCTGCTTCACATGTACTCTTTACTGCAAATAGAAAGAACCAAGATTTCAGCGAGTATTGCCACGATACATCTTTTGGGCAGTTAGCCAATTGCTGAATAAATTCCTGATTTAAGATCTTTAAAATAGTAATTGTATCCGATACGTTTATTTCTTTTATGTTTTTCTCAGGCATGCTTTAAAAAATTGTTGTCTTTGCTTCATATATTTAATATATCAATTCATTAAAAAAGAACAAACTTCGCAATTACATGTTTTTTCTCGTAGCAATCTCCTTTCCATATTATTATTTTTTCAACTACGGTTGAAAAGTCCGGTTTTGATTTTGTATCTCACTCACTCATTATATTACTGGTGTATTCGCTCTTTTCAAATTACTAAAATATGTTCAATTCAATCATTTGCATGAAAGAATCCCTGATGGAAAAGGGCGATAATTATAATCATTTACAAAATTCTAAGTTTTTGCAAATAATTCTACATCCATGTAAGTGTGCAAAATAAATAATATGCATGTGAATGCTTACTTGTTTGTGTGCTTGTTTACTGTGTCAAATACCTGTATGAAAAAAGTGTAAGCGAACTCTGCCATTAATTTGCTAATTGTAAAACATTCTAAATAACTACAATTAATATGTACTTATCTTAAGATTTGCAGCATGCCAGTAAAGAGCTGAGTTACTCATGAACAAATTAATGACATTACACATGCATTTTAACACTCGGATATTTAAATCGAATTAATGTTGAAAAGTCACATTTCCTATTATGTTTTGTGTTATTAAAATCAAAAGGAAAGATCGGATGAAAAATGTAAAATCACGACACCAACATGATTAACTAATTACAAATTGGATTATTTAGAATCATTGTGATTGTTTCATAAAATTCCGTGACCAGAAAGAGAGAAGAACGTATTTGGAGCTACATTCCATATATGCGAGTTATTTGTTGATAACATTTATTGGCGTTCTTTTAACTGAACATGGGGTTACCAAATTAAACAATTTATGATGGTCAACTTGTGCAGTTTCATTTCATAGTTGAAATTCTTTCTTTGTAAATTTCTAAAGTTCTGAAAATATAAATTTCTGAATTTTCTTTCTTTGTAAATTTCTAAATTTCTTTTTTTCCTCTCCTCAAATCTACCCCAAAAATCTCTACCCATCCTGACTCACGCTTTATCTTAAGCATTCTTTAATGCAAAGTACGTTTTGAAGTCTGGTAGATTCATACGGGGAAAAGATGACAAAGATGTATTGTTTTAGTACGTCCTCGAATTACTAGCTAATGGACTATAGGGAGCTGATTAACCTGGCTCCGTGTACTAGCTAATGGACTATAGGGAGCTGATTAACGTGGCTCCGTGTACTAGCTAATGGACAATAGGGAGCTGATTAACGTGGCTCCGTGTACTAGCTAATGGACAATAGGGAGCTGATTAACGTGGCTCCGTGTACTAGCTAATGGACAATAGGGAGCTGATTAACGTGGCTCCGTGTACTAGCTAATGGACTATAGGGAGCTGATTAACGTGGCTCCGTGTCCACCCGAAGAACCTTCAAGGGCAAATACTGAAAAACGACTAAATCGTCTCCCTTTGCCTGTGTTCTGCGCTTTCAAGTTCTAATCCGATTTTAATACTAAATTGCAGTGCCCGATAATATACGGTAAGCTAATAAAGTTTTCGTTAAAATATCGGGATCGCATTTAATTCACGCATTTTGCCTCCTCCAATTCCAAATACGTAATTGCGCCCGCTATTTTGTTTCATTATAAATCGGAAAAGGCAATTTATTATCATTAAATGCAATCAGTTCCTCGAAACATAAGTATATATTTTTGACACTTCAAGAAGAGGGTACGTATTGGAAATAATAATGACGTCATCGATACATTGAGTGCGCCATCACACATTGACCAGAATGGTTTTTAAATTGCTCAATGAATATGTCGCCCCCTGTAACAGCCAAAATCCTGCTACATTTCGGGAGAATAATATAATTCCTCATCAACAACATACACACAAACTCACACACTCACGCTCAGTATATTTAATCGTGGTTTGGGCATTACTACTTTATTCTTTAGTTATTTTTTTATTTTTGGTATTGTCACATTTTAAATATTTACTGAAATACGTATTTTTAAATAGGTGGGTGTGTTCCAAAGATGAAAAATTACAAATATACACAGTTACAAGTTGTGCGTATTTGATAGTTACAAACATTTATAATTACAAGTTGCTTGTATATTGAATGTTACAAACATGCACAATTACAAGTTGTATGTTTCAATAAGTCAAACCAGCAATGTTTCCATACTATCTCTGAGTTATAGGCACTATTTGTCCCTGAGTTCCTTAAATGTTTACAATTTTAGCGTTTCAATGTATATACTTGTACAATGTATTAGACTATATAAATCACTCTTGAGTTACGTTCCTGACGACCTTGGAGAAACCAGAATGATTTACGAGTTATCGAACAAAAAATTGGTTGTTGACATAGTTCAGCACTTCCTCTCCAACTCTGAGAACCACGCTACTGATTATTTGATGATAAAGTAGTACGATACTCTTATGCAGAGGGACGGCTTAATGAAATGTCTACCATATTAAATGTAATTAACAATAAATTAATGAATATATTTTTTCAATTTGCTGCTGCGTGAAACAAGGATACGTTATTGTAGAAACGAAAACTGTTAGAAAGAAGCCACCATATTACCTCTCATGTTTCTATTGAATTTTGGGGTTTCCATACTACAAGACGCACACCAATACATTACTGAATGTTGTCAGAGATAATATCGGACATTATCCAGTGACAATGTAGTTTATTATATTGCAAACAGAAATGAAATCATACTTTAGACACTATGCAAAAAATAAAAAGAAAGAGAAACGCATTCCAATATGTCCATTTCATCTGAACATTAGCGTAACAGCAAATACTATAGAAATGTGGGTCAGCCATGACTCAGCTGTTACACGTTTCATTTATACAATATGACCATTAGTTATTTCTTCTGCTTCTCCGGTTGTTCTGGTTTCTAAGAAATCTCATTACTACTCTCGACGGTGGATTTTTGGAAGAGCTGTTATCTGAAAATAGAAATATCAGGCAATATATACATTAGTGTACTAATGACCGTAGCTTTGTGTTAAGGTATTCGTTAAGTGTGACGTTTCGTTTAATAGTGTGCTAAACATTTGGACGAATTCACCCACTGAACGATTCATAAGGAATTTGGAAGACGTTTGCACGCACTGTGAGTATTCACATTCTATGACCCGCAATCTACAATGACGTCATTGTTATAGTCTCGTACTGACTCTGTACGATTATGTTAATCATGGAAAAATGCGTATGTTACTTGTACTTCAAGTAAAGTGATATTTTTTCATATCACGATTTTCATATCCATTTCAATATTTACTAGTTCAAAATACCTTTATTACATATTTTCACAATAATCCTAAGTAATTATAAACGGTTCTTTCTCCACTCCCCATTTACTAATTTTCGCAAATTTGTCTTTTCACTAATATCTTTAGTAGTGACCTTGACAAAACGAAGACGTTTAGTCTAAACTAGAATGCAATCCAATTAATGACTTTTACGTTTAGTTTAAACTAGAATGCAATCCAATTAATGACTTTTACGTTTAGTTTAAACTAGAATGCAATCCAATTAATGACTTTTACGTTCAGTTTAAACTAGAATGCAATCCAATTAATGACTTTTACGTTTAGTCTAAACTAGAATGCAATTCAATTAATGACTTTTACGTTTAGTCTAAACTAGAATGCAATTCAATTAATGACTTTTCTACTATACTGCAATAACTGTTTATTGTGTTTCAAATTATAAAGTATTTGAAACTTCGGAAAAAGAATCACTTCAGAATTGTTAGCATTTAACAATAATCTACACTTCACGTAAATTAAGGCAATCAATTTTGTCTCAAGTAAACCATTTTAAACATTGCGGAAAATGTGATCCACACAGTACTTTAAATTTCATTTGTGCGTTTATTTGTATATTACTATTATCTAATCTTCTCGTGTACATATCTGTATTTTTCTTCCTTCTAATTTACTTGTGTGTACGTTTGTATATTTCTGCTATCTAATTTACCTGTGTATAGCTGCATACTTTTATTTATCTAAATGTTTATTTCTGCTATCTAATTTACCTGTGTGTACAGCTGCATACTTTTATTTATCTAAATGTTTATTTCTGCTATCTAATTTACCTGTGTGTACAGCTGCATACTTTTATTTATCTAAATGTTTATTTCTGCTATCTAAAAAATTTACCTGTGTGTATAGCCGCATGCTTTAATTTATCTAAATTTCTGTTTATTTCTGTTATCTAATTTACTTCGATATATCTCTGTATTTCTTTTATCTAATTTAGGCTTTAAAAAGTATGGTCTTTTCTCATTTAAAATTTACGTTAGCATAAGTCATCTGTATTAACCGTAAAATGAAATTTGTCGTGTTGTCTTCATCTTCAACTCACTCTGAACGGACAAAACCGACATTACCAAAGCGTTTTTATAATGGAGTGAAAACATAAATTCATGTTCGGAAGCGCACACAGGATCACATCTACAGGTCTGATTGTTACCGGGGTATTTCCAGTTGACTTCGATTTCGTACAGACTGTCGGGAAGGTGGGTGCTTGGGTAGGTGTCAGTTACGTCAGCCTAAGCTACTAGCGACTCTTTCAGCGCTAAAATGATGACGTCACGACGAGTCTAAACGAAACCTTAAATAACTCCCTTGCGAACTGCACAAATCCCACCCGCCATGACACTATGCTGCAAGCGGGTGTATAATTTGATATAGGGCAAAGAGGCTGTCCATCTGTCCCGCAGTATTTATATTTATAAAAGTATTATATCTTATTATATCTAATTTCTGTGATTTATTAGACTCAAATGAAAGCTTTTCTTAATTTATATGACTAATAGTAGAAATGGGATAGTCATTTATTTTGGTAGCTTACCAAATCAAGCATTGTACATATTTGAAAAGTGTAGAAAACCAGATACAAAAGCGCAGGAATATTAGTTATAATTTAAAAATGTGCATTCGTATCTTCTTAATCATAATTGGGTGTTTGTTTCTTTATATGATCTTACATATATTATGTGTAGACTTAAGTACATTATGTGTGTGCGTGCGTGCGTGCGTGCGTGTGTGTGTGTGTATGTGTGTGTGTGTTTTGTGCGCGCGCGCAAAGAGATCTTGATCATTCTCAAGTGGGCTCTCAAGACATATATTTTTCATCAGCAAGAATAGCTCTGCCTTCTCTGTATACAACTGTACATTTACAAATCTAGTCTATTTTAGATTCTCTTATAAATAGCTCTGCCTTCTCTGTATACAACTGTACATTTACAAATCTAGTCTATTTTAGATTCTCTTATAAATAGCTCTGCCTTCTCTGTATACAACTGTACATTTACAAATCTAGTCTATTTTAGATTCTCTTATAAATAGCTCTGCCTTCTCTGTATACAACTGTACATTTACAAATCTAGTCTATTTTAGATTCTCTTATAAATAGCTCTGCCTTCTCTGTATACAACTGTACATTTACAAATCTAGTCTATTTTAGATTCTCTTATAAATAGCTCTGCCTTCTCTGTATACAACTGTACATTTACAAATCTAGTCTATTTTAGATTCTCTTATAAATACGTTTGTCATATGTTGTCGCTTTGACTGTCGATTTATTTGTAGGTCATATTTATTTAATATTGTATTGTGTTTACGTAGTTTATGTGAAATCTTGTACATTTATAACCTCTGTAGAATTAAGAAATTTATTGCACGTGTTTTCATTACCATTTTGTTTCCATGAATACTTTTGCTTCTCATGTGAACAATAAGGAAATGTATAGTTTACTATTTTCTCTGTTTTATACGTCATAGCACAATGTCGCAATGATATCATGTGAATTGTGTGCAACACTATTAATTCAATCTAACACGATTTACCTGTCTAAACTTGTACCCTACATCAAAGACGGCCCAACATTTATCGGCCTTCACTAGTCCCGCTACACCTTGATCAATTCCATCGATGTACAGGTGGACATGTTTAGCAGAGTCTAGAAGGACCCCAATGTAACTGTCATCGTCAATAATTTTTAGACCAAGGCCGCATTTATTATCCACCTGAAATACAAAAACACCTTCATTTGTGTTCAATCAATATTAGTTTATGTTTTAAAAGTATAAAACTATAGAAATAGGAAGTCATTAATTGTTCATAGAAACCATCTTCAAACCAATTGTTATAGAATTAAGGAACAAGTGGATTTAGCCAACTCATCATATATTTTAAATTAAAATATAAATTATAACTACACTGCCGGAAAGTGGAATTATGAAATGGCAAAATACTGAAATTGTCGTTTAGTTCCTTTATTAAAGTAACCATTTAGGGGTGTAGGTATCCCATAATGAACGGCTACGTTGTGTTGCTAAAGATGTCGGTGGGGATTTTTGCCGGTGGGGTGGCGTCAGTGAATGCAACAAGACAGTAACCAGAGTTGTCATAAATACTAAACAAACGTGAAGCGATGATAGAAAAGGCGTACAATTAAATATGGGGCTATAAAAAATATAATATTAATTACGTAATTCATAATACCTCTTTATTTGCCAAATTCTGAATACTTTATGTTTTGACCTTTATGGACAAAACATATGAGATGAAATATAGATGACATTTTCATCACGCAATTAAAAATAATTATTTAAAGAGAAAGAAAGCAGATTGAAAAGAGTGAGAGCGAAAAATACCAACCAACCACCCAAAAAGACACACACAAAAAAACACAAACAACAGAATACTCTAATAGAAAAAATAACGAATAAGGGAATGAATTAATAAAGAAAGGGGGAAATGCAAGGGAAGGAAGGAAGGAAGGAGAACAAGCAAAAGCGTAGAAAGACAAAAAGAAGAGAGACAATCATGAATTGGTGTATGAGTTCACACGTGCGTGAGTGTGAGTGTGAGTGTGTGTGTGCTACTGTGAGTGTCTGTGTGCGCGATAGAGAGATAGCAAGAGAGAAAGAAGAAAATGGAGTAAAGAGAGAGGAAGAGAGAAGCAGAAATGACAGAGAAAGAAAGGCAGAGATATTATTATGCAAATAAGAGTGTAAATAAATTGTAAGGTGAAAAAAATTAATAACCCCAAAGAAAAACGGTTGGAGAATTAAGTAAATGATTAATATCTTAGGCGTGAATTTTTTTTATTCACTAGCTATATATTAGATGAATATTATCATGAACTTCTCTAAGCATGTAATAATTTGAACTAAAATGCATTAATATATTTCACATACCACCTCTCCAGAGACGAACACGTGTTTTTCACTGATTAATATAGAACTGGGAAGTTTGGCTGCAGTTTTAGGGAGAGATGTTAGTTTTTCAGGCTCCACACAGGTTATGCCGACCATCCCATAACCTCCAGCTACTACATCTACTCGGACCTGCACACAACGCAATATTTTGTACCCTTATCTATTGTTACCAGTAAACAACGCAATATTTTGTACCCTTATCTATTGTTACCTGTAAACAACGCAATATTGTGTACCCTTATCTATTGTTACCTGTAAACAACGCAATATTTTGTACCCTTATCTATTGTTACCTGTAAACAACGCAATATTTTGTACCCTCATCAATTGTTACCTGTAAACAACTAAATATTTTGTACCCTCATCAATTGTTACCTGTAAACAACGCAATATTTTGTACCCTCATCAATTGTTACCTGTAAACAACGCAATATTTTGTACCCTCATCAATTGTTACCAGTAAACAACGCAATATTTTGTACCCTCATCAATTGTTACCAGTAAACAACGCAATATTTTGTATCTTCTTTTACCCGTACCCGCAATCAACGCACGGTATTATATCATCTTCTACTCGTATAGTCAATGCAACATTTTGTACACTCATCTATTCCTATAGACAACGCAACATTTTGTACACTCATCTATTCCTATAGACAACGCAACATTTTGTACACTCATCTACTCGTATAGTCAACGCAACATTTTTACACTCATCTACTCGTATAGACAACGCAACATTTTGTACACTCGTCTACTCGTATAGACAACGCAACATTTTGTACACTCGTCTACTCGTATAGACAACGCAACATTTTGTACACTCATCTACTCGTATAGACAACGCAACATTTTGTACACACATCTACTCGTTATTGCAAACAACAAATTATATCTTGCCCTTATCTTCTTTTACAATGCTACAAGAACTTTCTCAATGGAAATATTCCTTGTAAACTGTATTCCTTAGGGCGTACTAAAAAAAGGAAATGAAAAATAAATGACGGGTTTAATTCTTTTTGTTTCCTTTTGCTGTCTGGAGTGGTCAGTTCTCTGTGATAACCTGTTGCACATGTAAATATAATCCTCCGAATCGTATCAGCCTTATTTCGAAATTTGACGAAACATTCGTCGTAAAGTTTGTTATCAATGTCTAGGATAATCAACTTTGTACTCTCACCCGCGAGAGAAAAATCTTGCACGGGAGTTTCAGAATAGCACGATAACATAGGAATTTGCTCCTTAGGATTTTGCTTTACATATAATGGGTTTTTCTTTACGCAATGCGTTATTATGGCGCTTGTATTGATAATCGTTAGTTATAGAATAAATCTCGCATTATTTTTTATTAAACTACTTTTCATGAAGGAACAACACTGCTAATCGCATTACAACACCGACATCTGCTATAACTACGGAAAGTGGTGTTAATACTTTTCTTGCTACAGCAACTACCAAACTACAGTTATGACTCTTATTATTATTACTATTGTTACGACTACTGCTACTATCTCTATTACACTTTTAGCTACACATTTGAATTGCTGATTGAGTGGGTTTTCCTTAATGAGTATTCCTCATTATTAAAGCATTGTCTTTGCTCTTACATTTTTTCTTCCCCTTTTCCCACATATTCTGGGCAAGGGTTAATAAAATAATTTATAGTGTTTTGGGTTTCGTAAATGTTACATATATTAGATAAACGTTTTTTGTAAGCGACAAAAGAAAGAGTTTAACATATATACCTTGAAAATCTTTTTTGTTTACCTCGTAAAGCATGTTCAAGTCCATTGGCTCATTGGAGAACAGTATTCCGTTTCCAGTTTCGTCCACCCTCGTTGCTACTTTCTCATCCTCACTCAGCAAGGAGCTTTTTCCATGATTACTATGGAAACTCCAGGCATTCTGAGGAAATACAAGTGAATAATGACAACGTCTCTCAAATACACACACACCCACACACACACACACTAAAACACACACACAACACACACACTCGTAAACTTAACTATAACTACCTTTAACCACGCACAGTTGCTATAGTAACCGTATTCAAGTACAAATGAAATGAGAAGTAAATCTAGAAACAATACACACAGACAGTTAAATTGATAGATAGATAGACAGACAGACAGACAGTCAAGTAAATAGATAGATGGATGGATGGATGGATGGATAGATGGATAGATAGATAGATAGATGATAGATATGGCGGTCTTTCGTTTAGAAATAAAATTTCTTGTAGATTGATTGCCCTGATACATAAAACTATAGGCATACCAGTTGAAGAATAGAATGATATAATAAAGATGAATTAATTCTCAATATTATTTTTTTAAAGTTTAATGGGAAAATGTAATTTCGTTTCTTATATCTTCATTACACCACTACCTAGGTGTGACGTGCTCTTGCACAAAGGGTTTTATAGTGAATTGTGACAGGTGTGTTACTGGCCAGTTTTATTTTATTAACAGTTTCATATCTGTCACCACCACCCTGGAGAGGTGTGTGGCCTAGCCGACGACACACCGAGTTGCAAGATAGAAAATAAATTAACTCTCGCACACACACGACGTTCTATCTACCCCTAACATAGCCAACCAGTTGTTGAAGTAAATAAATAAGTAAATCATTATAGTTAAAATACCACATAAACATAAACAAAATATACATGCACACAAACTCACTGACTGTGCATGTAAAAACACTACTTTCATTCACGGAGTAGAAAAACGCTCGTTGTGACCCATAACAGGGGAAATAAAAATTCCAACAAAAATAAGAAATAAATTTTAAGGGATTACTTCCCCTGGATCGTGACTATCATTCTTATCTCTTGTTTGATTGTAATCTTGCATAAGAATGCACTGAATAATTGCCCGTAAGGTAACTTGGCATATTCTGTGTGCAATCATGAGCGAGTGTTGGTGTTTAAGTGTGTGTGTGTGTGTGTGTGTGTGTGTGTTCATGCGTGCGTGTGTTAAATGCTTGTGTGCCAATACAATTCGCTCTCTCTCTCTCTCTCTCTCTCTCTCTCTCTCTCTCTCTCTCTCTCTCTCTCTCTCTCTCTCTCTCTCTCTCTCTCTCTCTCTCTCTCGCTTGCTGTTTGTACGAGCCTAGTTGCCATCTAGAGAACGTTTTCTACGAGAATGAGGCGTTTTTATTATATACACGCTTAGAGTGTTAATGCACGCACTATGTACATCGCAATAGTTTAACGAGTCGATGCATACCTGTGTATCGTTTGTTTCTGGCTTTGAAGGTACTTGGGGAAGTTCACAAACAATACTTCCTAATGTTGCAACATCATCCAACAATCGGCCCATTACCTTAGAATCAATTTTTATATCATATTTTGTAACCGAGTCTTCATCGAAAGACTTTACAGTTTCATGATCGATGTCACTAACACGAAGTTTAATGACGTTTTGCATGGAGAAAATGGCGTCACTGGACACTGTCTCACGAACACGTTGGACCAGAAGGCGGTGTGACGTCACTCTACCTCTTTTGTTCAGTAGCATATTCTTTGCCTCTTGCAGAGGACATTTTGTCTTCTCGCCTAAATACTGCAAAATTTGCTTCTTCAGTGCTTGTCTCCGTTTCTCAACCGAATGTTCGAGGAGATCAAATGCCAAATCAATTTTTGTGACCGCTTCCTTTTCAGTCTTTTCTGCTCTCAGCAGTTTTTCATCAATTCTTTTCACGCATCCTTCGATTGAAGACTCTGTCTTTCTTAAGTGTGCCTCTGTGTCCGAGAGAGAATGGCGCGCCGCTTCAACTTTGGTCACGAAGTCGGTGACTTTCGAGCAAGCGCGGTGTTTTGATGTCGCGCACAGGTGACAGATGGGCTCGCAATGAAAGGAGCAAAACAGTTTGGATGGTTCTTCGGGGTGGACAGGACAGTAAGCTTGACGCCCAGTGGCTATGATTTCTGGAGTAAGTGTGTCAAGGTCTCTTGTCACGTGATTACGAGTCATTGACATCTTGGCATGCGCCTTGA
Organism: Sinotaia quadrata; assembly: GCA_028829895.1. Classification (NCBI taxonomy): domain Eukaryota; kingdom Metazoa; phylum Mollusca; class Gastropoda; order Architaenioglossa; family Viviparidae; genus Sinotaia; species Sinotaia quadrata. The sequence goes on from CM054180.1 coordinate 118,822,138, forward strand.
CACACGACCGGCAAAACATGTCACCGCAATGAAGACACAGTGACACAGCTATAACGTCGTCACAGACACAACACACGTGACGTTTGCTCAGCAAGTTAGCGCCCTCTGCCAAACTTTCCATAGCTAAGTCCGTTGGAAAACTGTCTGCTATGACGTCATATTGTTTATCTTTAAGTTTTGTCACATCGACGATTTCGTATCTGCATAACGGACACTTTGCGTCACTGCTGTGCTGCAACCACTGAACCAGACACTTGCGGCACAGGATGTGGGCACAGGGCAAAATCTTGGGCTGCTTGAAATGTTCATGACAGACAGTGCATTCTATTTTACTCTGTGTAACTGCTGCAGTGGCCATTGTTTCTTGAAAATATGGGACACGTTGTCTGCAAGAACAAATAGGCTTGTCAAATTTTAGAACATGATTTGTGCAAATCGCCTTGATTGAGTGTATGGTAAAAACTTAAATAATAGTATTCATAGTCCCACTCACATACGCACAGACAGGTACTAATGTAAGGAGGATATATTTTTTAATAGTAATTTTCATTATATTCATTACTAATTTTTAATGCAAAACTCCTGATAATTTCTTTTTAAAAACCTAATCAACAGACTGAAGTATTCGTAGCACAGATATAATCTGTATAAATATAAATATGATTTATTTTAACTTCTACCAGTCCCTATAATACAGAGGATTTCTAAGTCGAACTATGTTTTTTATTTTTTTTAAAGAATATCAATACGGAATCACAACATGTATTGCATAGGTTACTTGACCTATTTTCTCTGTTATTTATTACAAATTCAGCTCTCTATTATTTTCAAGTAGGGCATTCGCACTGCAGTCAGTTAAGCCACTTTCATACAATTTCATACTACACTTTCGTACGATGTTTCTATCAAATTAAAAATAACGGTGCTTCTCAAATGCTTAATTTAGACGTAAACAGATACCCACGTGGCAATTAAGTTTGGATAAATTGCCTATAAGATGAAAAATAATTTTATTTGGAAATTTTCCGACAGACGGTGTACACAAGAACATGGTCGTCAGCAGACAAAACCCTTGAAGTAAAACACCGCTTGTGCAATAACTTGTCTACTGTGATTGTAAGAGAAGAGAAAAATAGTCTGATAGATAGATAGATAGATAGATAGATAGATAGATAGATAGACAGACAGACAGACAGACAGACAGACAGACAGACAGACAGACAGACAGATAGATAGATAGATAGATAGATAGATAGATAGATAGATAGATAGATAGATAGATAGATAGATAGATAGATAGATAGATAGATAGATAGATAGATAGATAGATAGATAGATAGATAGATAGATAGATAGATAGATAGATAGATAGATAGATAGATAGATAGATAGATAGATAGATAGATAGATAGATAGATAGACTGTTCATTGATTTCATATCGTTCTGTAAGTAACTTTCAAATCACTGGCAGACAAATAAAGTGAATGAGACTCAAGGGGTGAACATCCCGGGCTTGAGTACGCTGGGCTCTGTAAGATATCCCACCCACCCTTACCCTCCTATCATGAGGGAAAAACTACGGTATCAACAACAACCTCCACGGCATAAGCCCAACGATCAGCGAGCTACTGCATGCCTCTACCGGCCAGACATGCAACAGCAACCGCACTACATTCGATACCTGACTTAATTTCCAAAGAACAACTCAAATTGACTAAAATTTTACACCACAGGTAAATAGACTTATCCATTAAGCTCCTCTCCCCACCACAATGACCCCCCAAAAAGAAAACTCAGCGCGAAATCGACCTAGGTCTGAAACGCTTTCCCAAATTCATCATCAACATCATCATCATCATCATCATCATCATCATTATTATCCATTGACAGATACGATAGACAAAGTACATTGTTTCTCTTTGACGCATTATTAGTTTGGTTGGCAGCATTTTACATTCATATTTAATTAGTTTGGTTGGCAGCATTTTACATTCCTATTTCATTAGTTTGGTTGGCAGCATGTTACATTCCTATTTCATTAGTTTGGCTGGCAGCATGTTACATTCCTATTTCATTAGTTTGGTTGGCAGCATGTTACATTCCTATTTCATTAGTTTGGTTGGCAGCATGTTACATTCCTATTTCATTAGTTTGGTTGGCAGCATGTTACATTCCTATTTCATTAGTTTGGTTGGCAGCATGTTACATTCCTATTTCATTAGTTTGGTTGGCAGCATGTTACATTCCTATTTCATTAGTTTGGTTGGCAGCATGTTACATTCCTATTTCATTAGTTTGCACAACGTTTTTGCTAAGTGATTGAGGGGGTTTGTTTACAGAAACGTACAAATACAGAGACGACTTTAATAAGTCAAAGTAAAACAACAATCATTTTAGAAATCTCTCTCCATTTTGTCTTTTCCATTCATACAGAAGTATGATATATTCATGTTTTATCAGAAAGGAAATGTTTTATAGTGGAGCGACTGATAACTATTGACGAACACGTAAGCTTCGTTGTCTGTATAAATATTGGATTCGTATATAACATATCTACGTTCAAGCAACATCGCTAGGACTTAAACATTAATACATGTCTGTATAAATATTGGATTCGTATGTAACATGTCTACCTTCAAGCAACATCGCTAGGACTTAAACATTAATACATGTCTGTATAAATATTGGATTCGTATGTAACATGTCTACCTTCAAGCAACATCGCTAGGACTTAAACATTAATACATGTCTGTATAAATATTGGATTCGTATGTAACATATCTACCTTCAAGCAACATCGCTTGGACTTAAACATTAATACATGTTGATCGAGGTTACTGATAAGAAACGTGTACTTAATAAGTCAGTAGGTCAAGACATATGACTTGAATAGTGAATTATCTTGATGTTTAACAGAGCGTGGTTTCGAAGTAGTACGTTCTGAATAATATGTATAATAGTGTTATAGAAAAAAAGAAAGAATTTGCCTAAACAATGCATACACAGGATGTTTGCGCTTACAAATACACTCTGAATATTATACATATGAAAATTGAAGAATCGACATATTCTCAAGACCTCGTCAGTCACAAAGAAAAAAGTACACAACAAACAAACGCACACAAACATATACGCAACACGCACATCTGTTGCAGATAAACAATTCAATAAATTACAAAATAAATCATAACAAACAGTCTAATATAACCTATGCCATTTTAACTCTCCACCTGTCTCTGTCGTTGGCATTTTCTGTATCGCTCTGATCATCACCCTTTCTCTTTGTCTCTCTGTCTGCTTGTCTGTCAGCCTTTTTGTCTCTGTTTCTGTCTATCTCACTCTCATCAGTTATAATTATTGTTCAAGCTCTGAGTGGCTATCTCTCAAACGTTTTCTTTCTGACTTTCCATCACTCTCCACCTGCACTTCACTACATATAGGTATCAACAACATTGCAAACTTGTATCTCTAGAATGTATTCAAAAAAAAATATATAAGTTGATCCAGTGATTGGTAATAGAAGTAAAATAGTTAGGTAGATAACATAACATAAATAAAAACGCTGAATAAGTTTCTTCATATACTTACCTGAGAAAGAGTAGATGTTATCGTAAGTACTCCTCACATCATTATTGCTCGTCGTTCTGATTCTCTATCGTTCTACTCCGATGTGCTGTTGTCGACAATATCGGCGGAGACTTTAGCAGTCGACTTGGCAACGTGCCCTACATTTTGCAGGAAAATCAATGCACCGAGTTACGGTTCGTGCCGTTATGTCTTGTTTATTTAAGCACAGTTGTTATTATCTGATAAGATATGAAAACTGTGCTTAAATAAACAAGACATTTCTTTGTTGCCCTCGAACATATAGCCGATCCAGCAATAAAAAATCTTATAGGTCATAGGTCATACCCAATGCGCATGTCACAGAGGAAGAGTGACTGAGTTCATTATTGCTGTAGGTGAGATTATGAATATACTTTTATGTGTGTGTGCTTGTATTTGTGTGTATATAGGTGTGAGTGGGTGTGATCGCTATTCATCAACGCGGTCGTGAAGGCGATATTTTTCATAATTATAGATTATTCAAATTAGAGCATGATAATGTATCTATTTTTAGACACTGATAAAACTTTAATACGCTGTGTTTAGGAACGACTGTTGCTACTGTGAAATTTTATTGTCTTAGTCTTTTGCTGGTCGCTTGGAGCTCGGACACTTTTCTTTTTAATTATGAAGGAGTGCATATTGGAATTTAGTACCAGATTTATATTGGTGTTTAGTACCATTAATACCAGATTTATATTGGTATTTAGTACCTGATTTATATTGGTATTTAGTAACATTAATACCTGATTTATATTGGTATTTAGTAACATTAATACCAGATTTATATTGGTATTTAGTACCTGATTTGTGATGAAGAATCGTTTGAGAATGCTCGGCCAGGTGAGCGTACAGAAAGGTAGCTGGCCAAAGGAACTCGATACAGTTTTGAGCATGTAAGACTCAAAGCGAAATAACCTTTACTTTGCGTGAGCACGAAAGCGCAGACGGAGTTGTCTCACTTGAAGCGTCTCGGGTGGAGAGTCATGACGGCAGCAACAAACAAGTTTGGAGAACTCTCTTATAATTATACTTAGCGTCTGTGTGCAAGTGAGACTGAGGATTTATAATAATTTATTTATTGCAGTGCTTTCAATCATGGTGTGAATGAACGAATAAATGAATGAATGAATGAAAGATGGATGCGGATATTTTATCATTAAAAACGAACAAAATTAATGCTTTTTTTTTTTCAGAGATGGACAAGTGTTTAACAAGTAAAATAGAAACATATTAGCGGGACGTATTTAGAAATCCTCATTGTATATTTCGATGGATTTCATGTTTCTAGTTTGACTGTTTCCTGTAGCGGTTATGGTAATCTCACTTATCCTCAGTATTATAAACACCACTTAAAAACTCTGACCTGGCATGATTCCAACAAGTAATGGACACCTGCCTATGTCTGCAGTATTCATTATTATGCACCCCACCCTTGCTTAACCTGTTATCCCAACTAAATCACAAAGATCAAGATAAATAAAGAGAATGTATTAATAATATAAATTATCGACATACTACAGAATGCATTTCGACATTCGATCAAATACAAGTTAGGACATACACAACATATACACAGGGACAAAAATGTATACTAAAAATAATTTGACATCACAGTAGTAAAGAGAGTTTAAACAGCGTGTTTATAAACATTACGTTATCTTTGAGAGGATTCTTCACTTTCCAGTGGCAGTGCATGACGTCAGAGGCAAAGTAAGATGCAGCCCATTTCTCATAGTAGACTCACAAGCCCATTAAAGTGGCTGGAGGGGAAATCAAAGGTTTGAAATACAAGAACGTTATAAGTTGCAGGACAAAGTCCACAGAAGACCCAAACAAAGAACCATGAAAACAAAGGACTGTCTGGGTTTACTGTCAATGGAATCTGGTAAACAGTGTTCTTTGTGTAGGAAGCCTGGCTGGACTGATACTGTCATATTTTTTTTTAACTCTCATCATATTTTATTTTAACAATTATAGAACATAATTATTTTAGTTCAATACAAGTGAACAATGAATTGAAACTCTGTGCCTTCTTACTAATTTATGTACACCTCCAAATACAGTCATGTAGAATTAAACGTAATAATATTCACTTACCAAAAGTTAACTAGGAAAGTCTCTAGATCATAAGGCAATATTTTACAAATAAAAATTATAATATATATATATATAAGGATTCTTGTGACACCAATACCACTAGTTAATTGATATTATCAGTATTAATTATGTTAATTAGCCCACTTTTGAAGTAAGCGCGTGTACGATATTAGAGTTGTGTCAGAGCGAAATGACTCACAAATTTAAATTTTACACTGGTTAACTTTTGTAAACAAACGTACAGAATAATGAAAGGTTTTTATCCAAAATCGACAGTGGGCCAAATTCCCTCTTTGTCTTAGTATTTTCTAATTGGTTATGTCGATTCTTTACGTCGCCGAGCACAAATACAATGTCTCTTTGTTTGTTTCTTTCTTTTTTTGTACATGTATCTCGAGCATAAAAGAGGGCCCAAATCGCCATTTAACATCGGTTATCTTGATCCCCATGACTAATCATCGCTGGCTTTTGAAAATGTTAGTTATCGATGTCCTTCAACTGGCTCACACATCTTTCATGTTACACTGTAATTAGCACACTTTTGAAGTAACCATTCATACGATTCTTTTCAGAGCTGTGTCAGAGCGAAATGACTCGGGAATTTAATTTTGACACTGGATAACTTTTGTAAAAATAAGTACACGTACAAGTTTTTTTTTTTATTTTGTGAGCAATCTTTGTGTTTGCAACGTTGGAGAATACATGTACAGTACATACGTGTATAATGAAAGGTTTGTTTCGAGAATCGACGCTGGTGTGACAAATTCCCTCTTTGTCGTAGAATTTTATCATCGGTTATGTTGATTCTTTTCTTGTCGCCGAACACTAATGTGTCTTTGTTTGTTTGTTTCTTTCTTTCTTTGTACTGTACATGTATCTCGAGCAAAAAAAGAGGGCCCAAATCACCACTTCACATCGTTTACCTTGATCCCCATACTAATCATCACTGGCTTTTGAAAATGATAGTTATCGATACCCTTCAACTGGCTCACACATCTTTTATGTTAATTAGCCCACTTTTGAAATAACCGCGCGGGTATGATACTTTTCAGAACTGTGTCAAAGCAAAATGACTCGCAAATTTAATTAGCCCACTTTTGAAATAACCATGCATGTATGATACTTTTCAGAGCAGTGTCAGAGCGAAATGACTCGCAAATTTAAGTTTGACATTGGTTAGCTTTTTGCAAAAACGAACTACCCTGTACACCCTGCAGATTTTTTTGTGATTTTGTGAGTGATCTTTGTGTTTTAAGTGTTGGAGGATATAATGAAAGGTTTGTATATTTTTATTGTATACATGTACTGGAAAATCTCTGCTGTTAGTTAGTGGACATAAGCCTATTGTTTTTAGCAAACATATACAGTTTATCAAGTCAATCGTGTTATCAAACAAATCGCGGCAACGCTGTTGTGTAAAAAATCAAAAACATGTGTATGTACATTCTCATTTATTAATGCACATCATGTACATACAGAAATTTCAAGCAAGTTACATGTAATATTGAAGCACTTTTTTTCAAGTAGACTGTTAAAGGCAAAAAGCAACAAAGCATTTTATCCGCAATTGGTTGATTTTTCTTTTCTATTTTAATTGAATTGTTATAAAATTTATTTTTATCTCACCTGTTGATACATAATTGTTTGTAGCTGGGTGGGGATTAGCTAATGGGGAGCTGAGCCATAATAAAGAGATAAAGAATTATAAAATCTTCATTTATAAATAAAAGGGAGATAACATTGTTAGCAAAGGCAAGTCAACTGATTTATCTGGCAAGGTGTCTCGAATAATTGCCTGAATATTGTGGCATTTCATGGGGGATGTCAGGCCATTCAGCTGTCGCTATTGTTAGAAATTATTCAATAAACCAATATTGACAATTGGAATCTAAATTAGGGCAGAGCATAGACTGGACGTATGACATACCTTATATATCTTTCCCCAATTTAATGGTACAATCTTTTAAGGTGGCACACCTAGCTCAAAAAGCTTGAAAAATTGAAAAAATTCAATAACAAAAAATTTATTGGTCTTTTCTGATATAACAGTGGATGAATTTTATGAAATGGCTTTTATTTTTGGACAAATCACAATAGTTTTGAGGATATTTTCAATCAAAGATGGGAGTGTACCGTGGGAGACGTTTATGGTTAAAAAGTTAACAGAAAATCAGTCATTAAATTCGGTTTTTGCAGGATATCTTAAAAAAAAACTATTAAAGATATCTGCAAAGAATTTTGAACACAGTATAAGGACAACATAATCTGGCTTCTGAACCTCTAACATTTTTTTTTTACTAGTGTAGATAAGGAATTATAATTAATTACATTTTTTAAAAATATTATTTAAATGGAATATGTGCTTCATTAGCTGAATGATTGGTACATACTAGCCAGAAATTACAGTATATTAATTCACTACCAAATATATTGTTTATATATTTTAAGGTTTTCTTGCAATCTTGTCAAAAGGAATTAAAAAATTTTAAGCTTTGGAAAATATGTTTACATTAAATAAATAATACTGATACAAAACCTAGTAAATTTATAAGAAAAGTGAGTAAGCCTATATATTTTGAATCATCAACCATTTTACATCATTTTCTGAAAACTTTAATAAAAATTTCATTCATTTATTTCATACACTTTTTGTTGTTGATACTTAGTGGATTTCAGTTAGGTAAGCCAAATTAAGCTTTGGATAAGGAATATAAATTCTAAAGTCATTTTCAGAGTTCACCCACCAACACCGAAATTAAATTCTCTACCATAGGCCTTGTAAATATAATAGAATGTGCATTATCAACTCAATGCATTATTATGCATTACTGCATCAGCAGGGGCACAGTATAAACAATGAGTAGATCACTAGATTGTTTTTTACTCATTGTTTACACTGCCCCTGCTAATGCAGTAATGGACAAAAAAAGTCACATGACCACAAAATAAAAAGAATTAAAAACAAATAACACGCAATCCGAATAAAGGAAATATATATCATATTGTACATAAATCTGACCATATTGAATTATACAAAAATGATATGGATAAGGGAGGCATTAATTGATAAAATTATTTTTCATGTTCACCATCAATGCCTTAAAGATGAATGCTACCGTAGGCCTATAGAGACTGAAAATTCTTATTTATCGGTTAATATAGTCCTTTAAACGAAAAGAAATATATATTTATAAACTGAAAATAATTGATTTAACTTATCAACTAACAAAAGTAACATCCTCAGGGTGATGCATGAGAAAAGCAAAGTGGAAACTGGTTCAATGTCGCCGAGTTGAACACTACGGTACTCGATAAAATCCGCCATTGTTGTTGACAGTCTTCGGTGATTTCGCTCACTGACCTCAGTTCTTTCAACACAATTCAGTACGCATGCAGTATTTTTTGTCTCAAACTAACTATACAGACTTATAGATGAAGAGCTTTCCTATTTTATGGTAGCTATTAAGGATGCTATGTTATCGGAATTACCATTAACGTAATTTAAGAAAATTTAAGTTTAACCTTATTTCACTTTATCTTGAAATTCCCGTGCATTATTTAGTATGGAAATGAACCTTGATCTCTCAACTACAAGAAAACCGTTACTATTATTTACTGTACCACACACGTCCCCACGGGCCGAGAAACATGTGTTAATCGTTAGCGCTGGACAAGTTATGGTGGCTTGGTCAAAAAGTCATTCGGTTGGTAACTTCTGAATAACTTCTTATAAATTTTTCACAATTATTTATTAAAACAAAAAACACAGACAGACAGAACAGAGAACAAACATTTTGTTTCATGTGCTTTTATTTTACAAAGCTTCCATATACAGAAGAAACATGAGTGTTGAAAATGTAGAAAAATTGACTAAACAACATCCCAATCAGCCATTCAGCGATGTTTGGAATGCCTACTCTAAGTGTTAAGTCTGTAACCTTATTTTCATTCTCATAATAAATTTCTTTACAAGTTTGTACAGGAAATTCTTTCAATCAAGAATAAAATGACAAGTTTACATCAATTCAAAGGCTAACAAGGATTCACAATAAAAATGCAAATAAAATGCCATGAAATCTGTTAAGCAAAAATCATTATTACAGATAGAGATTAACTAGACCAGATGTACCTTTACGCTTCTTTGACCGTGAGATAGTCAGCAATGCAGGACTGCATTTAGAGTGATTAATTTAATCAGACACAGGCAATTTATACAAGTTAGGATTTTGCCTGGTAGTTGCACTGAAACTTAGCGTCTACCCTAGAGACATGCTTACACGTACTTCTCTTTAGTCTTAGTCTTCCCAATTTGTCTGCGTAGTCACGGTTGGGTGACTGTTTTCTAAAAGTCGGTGACTCCTAAGTTACTTAATTCTATAGAATTTTACTAGGCACATGTGGGTATCATCTCTCCTGTTCTGCTAAGCGTGTAATTATGTAACAGAGCTCTCCACAGCAAGAAATCATGCAACACTTGCCAGACCATGTCGAATGCAGCTATTTACAGTGTCCAGAATTAGCATGCAGTAACAATAGCGGTCGTTATTAAAGTATAATCTTATTAAATAACTCTCGCTACCAAGTTTGACCTTCTTAAATCTAGGCCACAAGTAAATTTTATGCATTATAATTAAATATTTAGAAAAAACAATTATAATATTTCTGAATTGCATTTTCAGGTTTACAAATTTATTAGAACATAGCCAATAAAATGACATCAAAATATTATAACATTAACAGCCAATAAAATAGAATCACTGTATATATCTATAGCACATAAAATAACAAAAGTGGGTAATTTCCTTTTGGGTAGGAAAATGTTTCCACAGTCAATAAAGTTTACAAGACTCAGGAAGTTTACAAGATTCAAAGATTTATGAGATGTAAATACAGATCAAATCAGAGAGGTCAATATCAGGTCATCCATTATTTGTACTAACTCATAATGGTGTTATCTGTTTAGTAGATCTACTCCATTAATTATAAATTGATATCCGATACTGGCCATCACGGGACCCTTAAAATAGTTTCAATGGATGAACATGAGAAATACACTTTGTAGATTTTAATGATTATCTGTTATTAATCCCACTTTTAAACCCCATGTGTTACCATTCCCCATATGAATACTTGCTTGTTTAAGAAGAATGAATTTATTTACAAGAATGAATTCTTATGTGATTCTGTCACATAAGAAGGCCTACATACATTTGCAGAACAATATAAAAGATATTACCAGGAACACATCCAAAACAATAAATATAATATATACAGTTCTTACTTTATTTGATAAATTCCACAGAAAATATTTACAATTGTCTATAATTGTACTTAGAATTACTTATATAAAAATACATACAATTATATTATACATGTGTTTCTTTAAAAATTATCTGTAAATTTTATATGAAAATGAACAAACACAATCTAAATTTAAGAAATAAAGACTAAACAGATGATCACAATTTTCAATCTGTTACAGTCTTAGAATAAATGAACAAACAATAACACAGTTTTGTAAACTATTACTTTTCTAATGATTTAGTGCCCGGGAATTGTGTTAATGAAATGAATCTCAAAGTCAAATTATATTAAAAATATATAAATATTATACATATGATCAATAATGGAGTGATTATAAATTATTAATCATATTATACAGAATAGAATCATATATAGAATTCATATTGCATTTTATTAATTAATATATTAATAAAAACAATTTCAAAGGATAGACATGAAATAGCAAATTCAACTATGAATTGAAAATTTAATTGCTCAAGACTCAACATGCATTTCAATATTGACAAAATGCTCCCAATCCCCCCCCCCTCCCCGCCAAAAAACAAAAATTAAATAAATAAATAAAAAATAAAATTAAACATACTTATATAGCTTAATACAGTTATACACACAGCCATGGGTATATAATATGATAACTTGAAATAAATTAATTAAAATGAAATAATTGGCCATTATATTGATATAGCATTTTCTTAGCACAAGTAAACCTTCTAAATGTACTAGCATTAAAGTGCAGAATGATTACTTCTCTAATAATACACACATTACAAATATGCACAAACCCATGTTCTTTTTTGTTTTAAGTGTTCAAAATAATATATATAACCCTAAATGTTCAAAATAATATATATAACACTAGGTGTTCAAAATAATATATATAACTCTAACTCTAAGTGTTCAAAATAATATATATAACACTAAGTGTTCAAAATATATATATATATATAACTCACAGTTAAATTTTAAATTTAAGAAAATTTATAGAAATACATTTAATTAATTTAATGTATTGTTTTGCATTTTCCGTGTTACAGTTATATATATTATTTTGAACACTTAGACGCGGAAAATGCAAAACAATACATTAAATTAATTAAATGTATTTCTCTAAATTTTCTTAAATTAAAAATTTTCTTATGACAAAAATAAACTGAATTTTTACCATGAAAGCCAGGTAAGCCATTTAAGCAACCGTCTTTGGTCCAGCCAGGAACAAAAGAACAAAATAGGTTTGCAGTTGGTTAGCAAAAAGGCCGACATAAAAAGGGTGTGAGAGGGGGAACACTCAACTTGAGTAACCAATTTGCATCACTCTCATCACCAGGCAGACAATGACAACAAGCGCATCGCGGTTGTCATCGGTAAGGACCAAAATAGGAATGCCGTCTATAGTGGGCGACCACCGGGTCGTGACTATTGCAAAAAGAGAGAACAAAGGAGTAAATTTTGCCTGAGGGTTAAAAAGTCAGCGAGAGGCCCGATGCAAAACGCAGAACACATAAATACCCGACTCAAGCCCAAAATAATTATTCTGGAAAACAATTCAGTTTCCCGTGCTAGACTCCCCATGGAGAGTGAGGCGAGAAATAGGCACGCCTGAATGGTATAATTCTATCTTTATAAATAATGATTTTCATGTTAAGATAATTATTACAATTTTCCTACGTTTCATTTTCATTCTTGTATTTTAAATTTGACTTGTATTTGTAATGTAATAAGAATACTTGCTTTTTTAAGAATAAGAATGATTTTATCTAAATGGATTTTCTCCAGTATTTAGTTAGAAGATTCTGAGAATGCTTTACTGTACTGATTACATCTAAATGGCTTTTCTCCTGTATGAATACGAATGTGTTTTGAGAAGTCAGAAGAAACAGAGAATGCTTTATTGCAACGATCACATCTAAATGGCTTTTCTCCTGTATGAATATGCATGTGTTTTGATAAGTTAGAAGATATTGAGAATGCTTTACTGCACTGCTCACATTTAAATGGCTTTTCTTCAGTATGAATATGCATGTGTTTTGATAAGTAAGAAGATTGTGAGAATGCTTTACTGCACTGATTAAATCTAAATGGCTTTTCTCCTGTATGAATACGAATGTGTTTTGAGAAGTCAGAAGAAAAAGAGAATGCTTTATTGCAACGATCACATCTAAATGGCTTTTCTCCTGTATGAATACGCATGTGATTTGATAACTTAGAAGACAATAAGAATGCTTTACTGCACTTATCACATCAAAATGGCTTTTCTTCAGTATGAATACGCATGAGATGTGATAAGTAAGAAGATTGTGAGATTGCTTTACTGCACTGCTCACATTTAAATGGCTTTTCTTCAGTATGAATACACATGTGATTTGATAACTTAGAAGACAGTAAGAATGCTTTACTGCACTGCTCACATCTAAATGGCTGTACTCCTGTATGAATATGCATGTGTGCTGATAAGTGAGAAGATTGTAAGAATGCTTTACTGCACTGCACTAAATGGCTTTTCTCCTGTGTGAATACGCATATGACTCGATAAGTTAGAAGACCGTGAGAATCCTTTACTGCACTGATTACATCTAAATGGCTTTTCTCCAGTATGAATACGAATATGTTGCAATAAGTTAGAAGAATCTGAGAATGTTTTACTGCATTGATCACATCTAAATGGCTTTTCTCCTGTATGAATACGCATGTGACACGATAAGTTAGAAGACTGTGAGAATGCTTTACTGCACTTATTACATCTAAATGGCTTTTCTCCAGTATGAATACGCATGTGTTGTGATAAGTGAGAAGAAAATGAGAATGCTTTATTGCAATGATCACATCTAAATGGCTTTTCTCCTGTGTGAATACGCATATGTTGTGATAAGTGAGAAGAAAGTGAGAATGCTTTATTGCAATGATCACATCTAAATGGCTTTTCTCCTGTGTGAATACGCATATGACACGATAAGTTAGAAGACTGTGAGAATGCTTTACTGCACTTATTACATCTAAATGGCTTTTCTCCAGTATGAATACGCATGTGTTGTGATAAGTGAGAAGAAAATGAGAATGCTTTATTGCAATGATCACATCTAAATGGCTTTTCTCCTGTGTGAATACGCATATGTTGTGATAAGTGAGAAGAAAGTGAGAATGCTTTATTGCAATGATCACATCTAAATGGCTTTTCTCCTGTGTGAATACGCATATGACACGATAAGTTAGAAGACTGTGAGAATGCTTTACTGCACTTATTACATCTAAATGGCTTTTCTCCAGTATGAATACGCATGTGTTGTGATAAGTGAGAAGAATTTGAGAATGCTTTATTGCAATGATCACATCTAAATGGCTTTTCTCCTGTGTGAATACGCATATGTTGTGATAAGTGAGAAGAAAGTGAGAATGCTTTATTGCAATGATCACATCTAAATGGCTTTTCTCCTGTGTGAATACGCATATGACACGATAAGTTAGAAGACTGTGAGAATGCTTTACTGCACTTATTACATCTAAATGGCTTTTCTCCAGTATGAATACGCATGTGTCTTGATAAGTCAGAAGATTGTGTGAATGCTTTATTGCACTGATTACATTTAAATGTCTTTTCTCCTGTATGAATACTCATATGACTCGATAAGTTAGAAGACTTTGAGAATGCTTTTCTGCACTGATTACATCTAAATGGCTTTTCTCCAGTATGAATACGAATATGTTGCAATAAGTTAGAAGAATTTGAGAATGTTTTACTGCACTGCTCACATCTAAATGGCTGTACTTCTGTATGAATACGCATATGAGTCGATAAGCTAGAAGATTGTGAGAATACTTTACTGCACTGATTACATCTAAATTGCTTTTCTCGTGTATGAATATGCATGTGTTTTGTTAAGTTAGAAGATATTGAGAATGCTTTACTGCACTGCTCACATATAAATGGCTTTTCTCCTGTATGAATACGCATATGAGTCGATAAGCTAGAAGACTGTGAGAATGCTTTACTGCACTGATTACATCTAAATGGCTTTTCTCCTGTATGAATACGAATGTGTTTTGAGAAGTCAGAAGAAAAAGAGAATGCTTTACTGCACCGCTCACATCTAAATGGCTTTTCTCCTGTATGAATACGCATATGAGTCGATAAGCTAGAAGACTGTGAGAATGCTTTACTGCACTGATTACATCTAAATGGCTTTTCACATGTATGAATACGAATGTGTTGTGATAAGTGAAAAGAAAATGAGAATTCTTTATTGCAATATTCACATCTAAATGGCTTTTCTTCAGTATGAATACTCATGTGTTATGATAAGTAAGATGATTGTGAGAATGTTTTATTGCAAAGATTACATTTGTATGGCATTTCTCCAGTATGCTTATGCATGTGTTGTGATAAGTAAGAAGATTGTGAGAATGCTTTACTGCAATAAATACATCTAAATGGCTTATCTCCTGTTTGAATACACACGTGTTTTGATAAGTTAGAGGACACTAAGAATACTTTATTGCAATATTCACATCTAAAGGCTTTCTCCAATATGAATATGCATGTGACTTGATAAGTGAGAAAACATTGAAAATGCTTATTGCAATGATCACATGTAAATGACAATTCTCCAGTTTGAATATGTTTTAATAAGTCTTCACTGAACAATCACACTGAAGTGGCTTTTCTACAGTGTGAATACATATTTGTTGTGATAAAGCAGAAGACTATTATCATATTAAAATTATTTTCCTCCAATATTATCAAACATGTGTCTTGATTATGTTTGAAGACCTTGAGAAATATTTATTGCATTGATCTCACTTGTATAGTTTTTCCAATATGAACATACTCATGTTCATAAGAAAGATGTTGAGAAAGCTTTATTGAAGTGATCGCATCTGTATGGTTTTTTCAACAATATGACCAGGCAAGTGTTTTGATATGTGAGAAGAGTATTAAAATGCCAAATTAAAGTTATATGATTTTTTTCTCCAGTATAAATATGTATGTGCTCTAATAACATAAGATCTCAAGAATTTTAATATTGCATTCAACACATTTATATGGCTTCTCTCCAGAATGAACAAGCATATGTCTTGATAAGTAATAAGTTTTTGAGAATGATTTATTTCACTGATCACTATAGTATGTTTTCTTTAGAATAAGAGCATGCATCTGTTTTGATGATGCTGAAAAATGTGAAAGTCAGCAATGTACTAAAATACCTTGTTGCATTGACCACATTTATAAGATTTTGATCTTGGTCAATCACATGAATAATAATCCCAAAGAATGAGGGAATGCTCTGCAGGACTAATCACATTTCTTTGAACCGGTATGAACGGACATGTATTTTGAAAAAGAAAAAGATTGTGGAAATGTTTTTATGGTCTGATCACATTGAAGTGACTTTTCTCAAGTATTATAATGTAAGTTGAATGATAAATGAGGGAATAAGTTAACTTTACTTATCATATGGATATTAATTTTCTCAAAATAAAACATATGTTTCGATAAGCCATAAAAAAAAAAGAATACTTTATCTGCACTATTGCATTTATACGGCTTTCAACAGCATGAAAAATTTTTTGTGATCAGTAAATAGAATTTTGTTCTTGAGCAATCACATTTTAGGTCGTTCAAAAGTATGAACAATTATGCAATAAGATAATTACAAAGTTGAGAATGTTTTGATTAAGTGAACAATTTACATGACTGATCCTCAGTATGAATATGCATTTGTTGGAGCAAACAACAAATACCTAGATAATGCTCTATTATATTCATTGCATTGATACAGCTTTTCTCCAGTGTCAATGCACATCAGTTCTAATAAAGTTGGAAGTACAACACAATAATTTATTTCAGTGACAACATACAACTTTCTTTTCTGAAGTATAAATAAACCTTTGTAGTGTAGAAGCCAATATACAACTGACAGGAATTAAAGACACTCTGTTATCATGAATTTGGTAATGCAAAACAATAAGTAAAATTACAGACACTCTCTATTATCAATATCATGAATTTGGTAATGCAAAAAAATAAGTAAAATTACAGACACTCTCTATTATCAATATCATGTATTTGGTAATGCAAAACAATAAGTAAAATTACAGACACTCTCTATTATCAATATCATGAATTTGGTAATGCAAAACAATAAGTAAAATTACAGACACTCTCTATTATCAATATCATGAATTTGGTAATGCAAAACAATAAGTAAAATTACAGACACTCTCTATTATCAATATCATGAATTTGATAATGCAAAACAATAAATAAAATTAAAGAAACTTTATTATCAAGTATGTGATAATGCAAAACAATAAATAAAATTAAAGAAACTCTATTATCATGTATTTGTAATGCAAAACAATAAGTAAAATTGAAAAAAAACCAATAATTACTTAAAGGTAAAACTCCAGCTGATGTCCACGAAATGTTTCATAATTCACTGTACCTGCAGAGAATACATTGGCCAGTGTTAAAAACTGGAAGGAACAACCAAGACCAAGTGAAGATTTAGACAAATCACATAAATAATTTTAAAATAGTATTATAATCATGTGTTAGACTCTCCATATTAAATATTATGATAGGGCACTCCACAGGAAAAAATGGACTCCACTCTAAACTGGCAGCATGATAAGTATTCACACAAAATTTGCATTTTGATGATATGCTAAATACTCCACAATACTAAATTCAAGATCATGTATTAAATACTGTACAACAGTACAAGAAACTGAAATCAGAATTGTTTGTTACATTTACTGGACATGAAAATGAAATCTGATGTGTGAAGTAATCCATGCCATGTTTAAATAAACTAATCATGCAAGAAAATTTTCTTTTCTCAACATTTGTAACAAACTTAAAAACATACATTATATTTATAAAGAGAAAAAAGATTTAGAAATAACACTTCTAATAAACTTCAAAACATACATTATAATAAAGAATAATAAGATTATGAATAACATTTCTAACTTCAATTATAAAGAATGAAATGATTTATAAATAATACATCTAACAAACTTCAAGACCTATATTATGAAGAATAAAATTATTTACAAATAACACTTTTATTGTTTTAACAAACTTCAAATCTTGCATAATAAAGAATAATAAGATTTGCAAATAACACTTCTTCTAATAAAATTCATGACCTATTATTATAAAGAAAAATAAGATTTACATATAACATTTCTAACAAAATTCTAGAGATACATTATAAAGAAAAATAATATTTACGAATAACACTTCTGATAAAATAAATTCTTTTTTTTTCAAGACTTATATTATAAACAAAAATAAGATTTACAAATAACATTTCTCATTTAACTGTTTAAGGCCTACATTATGAAGAATAAAAACATTTACATTTAACACTTCTAACAAACTTCAAGACCTGTAGTAAAGAAAAATAAGATTTATAAATAAAATGATTCACACTAAGTTGATCTTTAACACTTTCTTCACTTACCTATATTAATTATATTGTATTAGGAACACAATCAAAAGATTTTCAGGTTTTGTAATGTTTGCCATCATTGCAGTAATTTCTGCATCCAGACCCTGCAACCAAATATTTTAGTATCACTATATCGAGTAGTATATGGGTATGTGTGTTAACAACCAATAGAACTTTTAGAAGAGATTCTTGAGAACTGACCATATGAACTGAACTGAGTGATCAAATTAATAATGAAAATAAATACCAATTGTAGTTAAATCAGTAAGCAGATAAACTAAATGAAATAATGTTCTTATTACTATATAGTGTATTGTATACACGACATATTTCTTACTTTTAACATATATTTTATTTTTCATTGCAATCTTTATTCCTGTCCTCTCAAGCTATCAATAAGATATACCTTTGGCACTTTTGTTTGTGTAATTTTAGAGTACCTGGCTGTAAAAAGTGTAAGAACCAGACAGTAAATGAGAGTGAGTGAAACCAAATGGTTAAATTTACTTGCGATGATTTAAATTTTCTTGTAAAGCAAAACAAATCTGGTTTCTTTGGATCTGCAAAGATGATGTGTGATGTCAGCATTTGCTAAAATGACCTTCAATTTCAGTGAGGCATGCAACCTCCTTTAAATCGTTTCCATATTGGCTGACTGAATAAAGTTTTTGTGTCGTGAAGGTTTGATGGAATGGTAATAAATTTTCCAGCTGAAGACACTTAAAATTCTAATAGGACTGGGATTGTGGGAATATATATTTCTATTCAATTTATATTTGTATAAATGTTATATGTAGATGTTGATTCTGTCTCAGGGGAAATAAGAATGGGAGAGGTCCAGATAACAGTTTTCTGTTGTTAACTGATTTAATAAAAACAGTGATTGATGATTGGCTTGTGCCACACTTGCATATGTAAGCTATGCCTATCACTGTATCAGATTTGCCCATTTCCGTTACCGTCGGATTGCTGGGATTCAAATGGAAAGAGGGAAAACCTTATCTACAATAATTTATTTCAGTGACAACATACAAGTTTCTTTTCTGAAGTATAAGTAAACCTTTGTAGAGTAGAAGCCAATATACAGCTGACAGGAATTAAAGACACTCTGTTATCATGTATTTGGTAATGCAAAACAATAAGTAAAATTACAGACACACTCTATTATCAATATCATGAATTTGGTAATGCAAAACAATAAATAAAATTAAAGAAACGTTTTTAATCAAGTATGTGATAATGCAAAACAATAAATAAAATGAAAGAAACTGTAATATCATATATGTGGTAATGAAAAACAATAAGTAAAATTGAAAAAAAAAAACAATAATTACTTAAAGGTAAAACTCCAGCTGAAGTCCATGAAATGTTTTATAATTCACCGTACCTGAAGAGAATACATTGGCCAGTGTTAAAAACAGGAAGGAACAACCAAGACCTAGTGAAGATTTAGGCAAATCACATAAATAATTTTAAAATAGTATTATAATCATGTGTTAGACTCTCCATATTAAATATTATGATTGGGCACTCCACAGGAAAAATGGACTCCACTCTAAACTGGCAGCATGATAAAGTATTAAGTATTCACACAAAATTTGCATTTTGATGACATGCTAAATACTCCATAATACTGAATTCAGGATCATGTATTAAATACTCTACAACAGTACAAGAAACTGAAATCAGAATTGTTTGTTACATTTACTTGACATGAAAATGAAATAGATGTGTGAAGTACTCCATGCCATGTTTAACTAAATAAACTAATCATGCAAGAAAATTTTCTTTTCTAAACATTTGTAACAAACTTGAAAACGAACAAATGTATAAATTTACTTGCGATGAATTAAATTTTCTTGTAAAGCAAAACACAACATCTGATTTCTTTGGATCTGCAAAGATGATGTGTGATATCAGCATTTGCTAAAATGAGCTTCAATTTCAGAGAGGCATGCAACCTACTTTAAATTGTTTCCATACTGGCTGACTGAATGAAGTTTTTGTGTGGAGAAAGTTTGATGGAATGGCACCAAATTTTCCAGCTAAAGACACTTAAAATTTTTAGGACTGGGAATATATATATTTATTCAATTTATATTTGTATAAATGTTATATGTAGATGTTGATTCTGTCACAGGGGAAATAAGAATGGGAGAGGTCCAGATAACAGTGTCTGTTGTTAACTGGTTTAATAAAAACAGTGACATATGATTGGCTTGTGCCACAGTTGCATAGGTAAGCTATGCCTATCACTGTATCAGATTTGCCCATTTCCGTTACCTTCGGATTGCTGGGATTAAAATGGAAAGAGGGAAAACCTTATCTACAGCCAGTGCCACTACCAAGCCCTTTTCAGGGTGGGAGAAAGAAGAGGAATAGGGTATTGAAGACTACACACTAACAATAATAAAACTTGGAAAGAAGATGGGTCAAAGAAAAACAAGAAGTAACAGCCTTTGACTGCCAAATTTAGTCTGGCAAAGAAAAACGTTGATAAAACATTCTTGGACCCTATTCTAGACTCTACAAATTCGTGGAAGTGGAAGACTTACAAAAAATAATCATACTGTAGTCCAAGCCATGATGCTAAGTAAGCTTCTTCAAAATCATCTCTCAATGACAAGCAAGGCAGAAACAGCAACAAGAACAAGGGCAGAAAGAGAGTCCCAAACAACCACCAGGACTGTGAGAAGGAAAGTACACAAATTATGTGGAAAATTCCTCCAATAACTAGTGTTCACTCTATAAACGTATGTACAATGTTTCTTTTTTTGTCTACATCATTACAATCCTAACTAAAATGTCTCTCTTTTGTCTACAGATTTATTTAATATCTATAATGATTCACTTTCTCTACAGATTTATTTACCTTCCTATCTACTGTTTCTTGACCAATACACTGAAAACAAAAGTAAATACTTCAATTTGCCATTCTGTCAAGTAATGTATGTTGCATTACAAGCAATAGATCTAGTAATCTTTTATCATTGTTGATCTGGCAACACTATATTGGTCTAGAGGGGGTATTATTTTGTTTTCATTTAAAAGAAAGCTTACATTAGTTACAAAATAAGTTACACTTAAAAAATGAAAGCAATTAACTTGCCCAACAATTTGACAGATATAGCACTCTGACTGATAAAGAATTCTAAGTTCTACATTTTTTGGAGTGATTTTCTTTGATTCCATCTTTCTTTCCTTTAGACTAAATTAGTAAATAAAATTTGGATGGGTGAGAGAATACCACACAATGTACTCAGAGACATTCCATCTTTAATTATGTCCTGTATTTGATTTGTTAAGTTTGCAGATTGTCTTCTTTGCAACCAACTTCTTTTGTAATATCAGCATTTCTCCTTTCATGAATATTCACATTATATCCTTTCCTTTATTTTTTAGATCAAAGATGCATTCTGTGACATGTATTTTTGTGCCCCTAAAAACCAAGGATTTACATTACTTTTCCACCCAGACAATATCCTACTTCTTCATGCACAGTAGTCACCAATACAACAGCCTAGTCCACACACTCTCCCAACCAACCCCTGTCTAATGCTAATTATCATATTAATTATTATTATATATATATTACAGCCAACTCCAGTGCCATCTTAACAAATGGGTGTGATGGAAGGTTGCTAATTTAAATATGTTGTGAATTGCTGTCAATTTTTATTCCTGTGAGTGGTTGTGTAGGTAGGGATCCCCGTGCACTTTGCTATTACTCTTACTTTCTTAGGATGGCCCTGGAAAACAGACCTAACATCTATACCCCAAAATGAGACATCCACAAAATATTTCCTTTGTCTGACTTACTTTTCCACAGTAAAGCATTAGAAATCTCCTTCTAAAATAAAACTAGGAAGTTGTGGATAAACAATAAATAAGATCAAATTTATTTTTTAAAATATAATCTAAATTTTATCACACACACACTATACAACATGTAATAATCAAGGATATAAAAATGTAGACACCACACTACATAAACATATGATAATTAAGAAACTTCAATAATTTTCTAGCTTACTATCATTGCCTGGAGAGTAATTTTCTGGCTTTCTATCACTGCTTGGACAGAAATATTTGATCATTTGCAGCCAAGAAACATTTAATAAATGTCCTTCAATGCTCTTCGTTAAAGTCAGTTTGTGTAAAAATGCAAAATTCCTTGAACCTAATTACACTCATTAATTAAAATCTCGTCTTACTGTTTAATGCTATGTTAGTATAGTAGTTATTTAAAAAATGCTTTTTGACTTTACATTAACTTTATCACAGGTGATGTCATTAGCAATAGCATAATTCCTTTCATTATAAAATTATTTGAACTTTTTTTGAAAGCTTCAGAACATGAAGATTTTTTCTACATGAATTGCCTAAACAGGACATGCACTTACAGTTACACATGACATGCAAATGTTGAGTTTTACTTTTAAAAGAAAAAAAAAATGGGGGGATATGATTTTGTGGATCCAACATGTTACAATGAAAATGCCTTTTAAAAATAGTATTTCTTCAAAAATTAAGACTGTTTCACGAATTTTGTTTTAATGTATTGTCACTTCTAAGAAAATCTTGATGCTAAGTTTGCAGGATTATTTATGACAATCAAAAGTAAAGAAAAGAAAATTATGTGAGTATAACACAAAATAAATTTGTATTACAAATAATTACAAAATAAGTGAAATTTTGCAAACATCATATGTAGCTGTCACACTGATTATGAAGCAATGAACACATAGAATACAAACACATGATATCTGAATGATATATTTTAAGGATAACACATTTCAAATTGACCCAGCCTAAGTTGTGTACAGTTGTCAAGTGAATGATCAATATACATATTCAACAAAACATGAATATTCATATGGTATGGTAAGTCATCAGAATATAAGAATTATTTACTGCAATTTTTACATATAAAAGGCTTTTTAAGTAAGAACACACTTTGTTACAAGGATGAAGTGTTTGAGAATGCTTTACTAAACTTGTCACATGTTTGTGGCTAGTCTTCAATATAAATATATGTGAGTTGTGACAAGTGAAAAGACTGCGAGAATGATTCAGTGAAATAATCAGATACTTAAGACTTTATCTCAAGAATGTTTGTGCATTGATAAGGTTAAGAATAAAGAGCATGGGAATGATATTTATTATTCTATTTATTTATATTACTGGTTTAATAATTCCTCTGCTATTTGTTATTTCATTTTCTACTGGTTTAATAAATGTTCTGTATTTATTATTCAATTTATCATTGGTTTAATAAATGCATTCATGTTTTATAATAAAGATTCTTACTTACTTAGTTTTCAACTCTCAAGTTTTCAGTGTATTAATTCACTCAACACGATACCAAATATACTTTGAGAAATATTTTGTAATACAATGCTGATACAACTTCTTAACCCATACATTACAAACAATCCAATAAAATAACAAAAATTAAAAATCATATAATTTGTACTTCACACATGTGTTGCAAAGAAACATAAAGTCATAATTTTTGACACTGCTAAAATTGCATTTTGCCTGGGGTCATAACTGAAAAAGGAGTGAACTACTTTTTAATTTACCGCTAAGTCTAAGCCAACAAATAGTCCTCATACTGATACTGTCATGATTTTCTTCCTAAAGTGTTTTTAAATTTTTCTGATTATTACAACTTTCAGAATGGCCTTCCAATTCTTGGAGTAATGACTAGGCCTACTTTATCACCAATTTAATATACACAGATGATAAAAAAAAATATATATTCAGCATGGATGTTTAAGTGTTTTGTATCTTTCTACAAGAAAAAAATATCTTTATTCTTAGCACTGATGTCAAACTATGACAGCTATATGTTATTTAGTCTCCAATTTCACTCAAAGGCATAGAATGATAGATATTTAGAAGAGAAAATATTTTCGAATTTACCCAAAAGACATATTTACTTTTTCAAGTAGGATTAAAAAATTAAATGTTTAAACTACACGATACTCCTATATTTGTTTGTATGTGTTTGTGTTGTTGTTAATCATTTATTTATAGAATAAAATAATTATATAAACATATAAATATTAACATAATTATGAATATTCACACTAACACTAAATATAAATTATAATGCTCTATTCTTATTAATCTTAATTTTTCTAATGATAATTATTAATATTATGGCTACAAAAACTAAAAAGTTAATAAAGAAACCATGCACTAACAAATGTTAGATTAGTAATATTTAAATTTTGCAATGGAAATATTTAAACGTAACACAATAACTGTTAAAGATATAAGCTAATGAAATAAATTAGTACAATTAAAATACAATCTTTTTCATATATGAAGCTTTGAAAAGACGAACACTTATCGAAATCGTGGGAATAACGCAAGATGAGACATTACTGGAATTTACAACTTTCAGTAAAAGCTAAAAGGCCTCTAAAAGTACAACCACTAAAATAGTAAAAATAAGACGAAAATTGTATATACCTAATGCAAAGGTAGAGATTTACTTTTCTGTTTTCATCGCCATCTTCGGTCTTTGTTTTCGTACTCTCAAGCCGGCTAGATTAGATTTGCTTTGGCGTTGTCCCGCCTGTATTTATAATGTAGCCGACTATTAGAACATGTAAGTAAATGAGAGTGAGACAAATCAAGTGGTTATATTTACTTGAAATGATTTCGATTTTCTTGTATAGGAAAACACAACAGTAAACCAATTTCTTTGATATGCAATGTATGGCGTGAGATAGTGTTCGCTAAAACGACCTTCAACTTCAGAAGAATGCGACCTACTTTAAAGTGTTTCCTTATTGTTAGAATGTATGTAGTGTTGTCGAGTACGCGAGATTTGTACAAATATAGAGAGAGCTGAAGTTTTGTGTTTTGTCTTGTTCGTGTTTGCTTAAAATGTGTCTGCTAATGTATCTGCCTCCCCCCCTCCAAATTGGTTTGTGTTTTTGTTTGTAGTAGGGTTATTGGGTGTTGGTGTCGTGCCTTTTTTCTTCCCTGTACTCATTTTTTATTTTATTTAGCACCAGATTTGTTTGAGAGTGTTGTTTAATTAGTTTGCAGTATGTTTTTTTTCAGGAATTTTTCCTGTCTGTTTGAAGTAATGCGTGTTTATTATGTGGTATTTAAAAAAAAAATTAAATTGTTTTATTGTCTTCGTGTGATGAGTTCTAATCGTTGAGTGGAGACGATGGGCGTGGTTCGGTGAGGAAGAAGGCCGAGTTTGCTGTTTTGGTGATGGCATTTGTTAATTGGTGGGTGCGTCCGTGCTTTCCTGTGTTATTTGTTGTGCTGGGGTTCTATATTGCGTTAGAAGGTTCCCCAATTGCCTTTGGATATGTGCTATGTTGGGCTTGAGTATGTATCAGTGGTGTATTTTTGTTTGGTGTTGAGTTCCACTATGATGGGATAGTGGTCGCTGGTATAGTTGTCATCGTCCGTTGTGATTGTAGTGTCTAGACTCTAGAGGGAGATTAGTGATCATTAATGTAATGTCGAGGCTGGTTTGGCGTCGGAGGGGGGGGGGAGTTGTTTAAGTGGTGTCTAAAAAGTTTATTTTTTTCGTTAGTCCAGTAATTTCTTTTGTGTTCCATTTGGCCAGCATGGCTGTACTGTGTTGAAGTCGCCTACGATTACATATGCTTTTGAAAGAGTGTAAGTTTTCTAGTCCTTTGTTAAGTTTAAGTGATTGCAGTTGCAAGTATGTGTTGGTGATGTATACTTGATGATTTTTGTTTGTTAGTACGATTGTTATGATGTGAAGCTGAATTTTCTATCTGGGTTTAGTTTAAAGACCAAGTGAAATTGAATCTAGGTCAGCCACAGATAAGAATAAATCTGTATAAAATGAGTAATTCCCAATCTTAGAATCAAGACCGCAAACTTTAAACTTTCAGAGATTTGTATAAATGCATTCATTTGGGTATTGAAAGTCAACATTCTTGAAAGAAATCAGACCTCTCGTTCATTTGCGAGACTAACTTCTCACCATAGCATTTGACGTCATAAGTGAAACAAAATCCTGTTTAAATATTGCATGACTGGAACAGCGGACAGACCAATAATATTCTTTTTTTTTTTACTTTTCCCAAACACCACAAATGACAAAATTTTGATTAAATGGATTACAAAACTGAAGAGAGAAAACTCATCCGACAACACAGACGACGGTTGATTGTAGCGAGCACTTCAAATAAGAAGACTGAGATGTAAAGCAAACTCTCAATTCGGTACAGTTTAGCAATGGCATGCCTTGAGATGCCAAATTGACCAGTTTAGCAACGCCATGTGTTTAGATGCTAAAGTTAGATTTGACAATTGTAGCAATGCCATGTGTTCAGATGCCAAAGATAGAATTGACCAGTTTAGCAATGCCATGTCTTGAGTGCCAAATTGACCAGTTTAGCAATGCCATGCCTTGAGATGCCAAATTGACCAGTTTGGCAAGTGTCACGGTGGAGGGGAAGTAAGCGGCTGAAAAAATTATTTTTTTAATTTTTTTTTATTTTCCCTTATTGCCTCCCTTTGCTTTGTGATATTTTATCTACGTTTGTTATTATTGAGCGAGTGGCGTGATGCATGCATTGTCAGTATGTTTGCAAGCGTGATTGCTTATTTTTTTATTATTAACAATTTTATTTGATTTGTTTACTTGTTCATTTATGTTAGATGATACTAGTTAAATTAGTGATAGATAGATGATATATTTAATTCATTAAATGTTCATTAAGTAGAAATTTAACTAGGGATTATTTTAGCCAATGCACCACTAAAAGAATGCACCTTATAACAATAGTAGTCCATCTTTTCATGTGCCTGATACTTCTAGAAGGCCGTGGAAGACTTAGGTTTTATAAAAGAAGACTACAGGGACTTTTTCGAATCAGTGTAAGAGTGTATGCGCGCAGAGCAGTATCAGAGAGCATAGACGTTTTTATCATCACGTTCTGGCGCCCTCCATTTTGACTAATTTTACGAAATTAGCAAAATAGGATTGGAAGAGTGCACACCCTTCCTTGGCAAGACTTGGCAGTGTTTGCGGGGGTCAGGACCAGCCGGCTTCTACCCTCCCAGCCATACGTCGGGCACCCTCCCCTAGATTGTCAGCAGGAAACCAGGGCTACATACAGACTGGCGATCCTGAAACAAGTCTACGGACACCTTCATTTACACTCCGGTTGTTCACAAGGCACATCTTCATTTAAACTCCGGTTGTTCACTGTTCTTCTCTCCGCTCTTTTCAGGGCGGGAGGGGGGCTTTCTTTTGCTGTTCAGCAAGGGAGGTCAATCAACGAGGCCTGACGGGACTTCGTCAACTCGTCGTCATTAAATTCATGTACTACGTATATCGTTTATTCATCTACGGGGCCGAGATATATCACCCATGATTCGCTTCGCCAGTGTGTTGGCAAGCTGACTGCATTTTCTTCTCCACACAGACGTGTGTGTTTTTCGACGTTCACGTTAGTAAGTAGGTTAGATTTTAGTTAGTGGTGCATTCATTTAGGTAGGTAGTTTAGATTAGTTTAGTAATTATTAAGAACTTTGGAACATTATTGACATTTATTTATTTATAGAAACATTCTTGCTGTGAACATTTGATATTAATATTGCATAAACATTTTCTTATAAGTATTTGGTGAACTGATTATAGGGTTTATTTTTCACCCTAAATACTTAAGACATTTATCATTATTATTAACTTTGGGTTTTCACCCATCAGTCTAATTTAAGTACTGATATTTGCGGTTTTCACCGCCAGATGTATTATTAAATTTGCTTTTTTTCATTTTTATTTTAATTTTTTAATCATATTCATCGCTCTGGTCCCCCTATCCCATGAATGTTGCTGAGTGGATGTTTTTCAGAATGAATGACTAACACCGTACGAGAGAGTTAGCCCCCAATTGATTAGAATAAATTTCTTTTTTTTACTCTTCAACAAGAGTTGGGTTTTTCTCTCTCTGTCGTGTAAGTGCATTGGTGCGGCTGTTTGTTTGTTCGTTCTGTTCGTCCCTCACAATACATTCACCCCGCATTCATACATACACGCTGATTTTCACACTTTGCCCCACATGCAGAATAAAATTATCTCCCCATAAGAACATCATTGGTGTCTGTATGTGAGAGTGATTTATTTTAACAACTTAAGTCACTCGGTGTGATCCAGCAAGTCGCGGTATCTGACCTGACACCCCCCTTTGACCGAGAAGGAGAGAGAGGCCAGCGACAGTCAGACAACAACAATTAACCACCAGCCACACCCGCGACAGCAAGGTCATGCGTTGAGATTCCAAAAGTTAGATTTGACCAGTTCAGAATCAGTCTTACACTTATCAGTTATAGTTCTCCCGTGTGATCATTGACATTGATTTGTAACTTATATACAATCAATTCATTACAGTAACACCTGTCATAAATATCCAGCGTGGATAAGTTCTAAATCTATTCATTTAGTGAATCTTCTTGTAACTGGGAAGTTATTGAACATTTTACTGATTTCTGATTAGTTTTATTTATTTATTTTTTTTTGCAGACATATAATTAAATTTTTATTTATGTACCCTTACTAAAATGAATTTAAATTCACTTAGATAGGTCAGGCCACCCGGCTGTCGCTAATAGTAGAAGATAATCGATAATCAATATAGATATTTGGGGAATATAATATATTGTGAGGGTCGTTAAACATAGCCGGACACGTTACAGATGGGAACTCATCCGTGGATGTAACAGTAATTTCATCCATGGGAAAACATTTTTATATTTTTGATCTCTTTTTATAAATCTTTTAAATCACCCTACAGGCCTAGACAATGACGTGTTTATTTTCCAAACGTACACGGTGTACGCACACTAATCAGTTCATTAATTGGAGTAGAAGAAAACTGTTTCATTACTGTATTTGAATTCATTTGCTGCATTGCTGTGCATGTATTCTTTTGAAGGGCTGTGAGTCTGGTACGAATGTTATGTGCCGAGAATGCCTTTTAGTTGTAGCTAGTGCTAGACATATTAACAGACAGATTGGATGATTGTATAATAGACATTGTAGCATCATTATATTGATGATTTATTATTCTTATTTGCGAGAGTGACTAAGTAGATCATTGTGAAGGGAAGTCAAGGGACAGACCTGTTCGCTCCACTAATTTCGAATAAGGTATAGATATAGGACGCGATTTCCTATCAGTTAAAATAACGGTCAGAAATTGAACGATCAAACAGTTTGTTTAGCACACTAAAAGTATTAACATTCCTCCAGATTTTCAAAATACAAGGAACGTTATGAAAGAGAAATAAATGTGCTGTAGCCGTTCAACACGCTGACACATTTATTTACATTTTCTGGATCAGTTACTCAATACTCGGAGTAGTAAAACCGATTACCAAAACTGTTTAAATCACGAACAGTATTACAAAATCGGGTGTTCACATGCTTACATTTAAAATCATTAGCCAAGTCCAACCACTAAAAATAGCACACAAGTGAAATGGGGGCCTTTACACATGTACATGTACTCACATCACTGGGTTTTAACATGCCCTCATTCCTTAAAATGTGGGCGCTGACTCGGGCAATATGATATTTTTACCTATTTATCTAATCTGCTAATCTGACGAATCAATTTTGAAACATAATGTAATAGAAATAAATAATATGTGATCGGCAGCATTACGCTTATTGTTAATTTCTCACAAAGACAAGTGAGCGTGTATGTTTTGATACAATAAAAAAAAATAATGACGAAAACGAAAGTAGAATCCTCTGACTATAAATTCACCTATGACGAAAGCGAAAGAAGATTGAGCACTTCATTTACAATCAAAATACAACATACGTCTACATTCGTCAATACATGATTGCACACGAGTAATTTACATTGTGAAAGTCAATTATTGGTGACTGGGATTCTCGGAAGAAGAAATTAATTCTAGTGACAGGATTTACCTTGTGAAAGTCAATTATTGGTGACTGGGATTTTCTTGTAGAAATTAATTCCACTGACAGGATTTACCTTGTGAAAGTCAATTATTGGTGACTGGGATTTTCTTGTAGAAATTAATTCCACTGACAGGATTTACCTTGTGAAAGTCAATTATTGGTGACTGGGATTTTCTTGTAGAAATTAATTCCACTGACAGGATTTACCTTGTGAAAGTCAATTATTGGTGACTGGGATTCTCGGGAGAAGAAATTAATTCTAGTGACAGGATTTACCTTGTGAAAGTCGATTATTGATGACTGTAAGCCTACTGACAAATATTCTAGTGTCAAGACGTGTCTCATATTTAGACTGCCGGTTAGACGATTGCACGTTGATAAACATCCGGTTTACAGAGGGTTTCAAGGAAGTCATTTACAA
This sequence comes from Sinotaia quadrata, assembly GCA_028829895.1. NCBI lineage: Eukaryota > Metazoa > Mollusca > Gastropoda > Architaenioglossa > Viviparidae > Sinotaia > Sinotaia quadrata. The sequence goes on from CM054180.1 coordinate 118,852,971, forward strand.
CTTGAGTGCGCGGTTCGTGCAGCAAGCGCCATAGATAACGTTCATATGCGTGCGCCCTAGTGACATAGTTTTACCTCAATATGTAGGTCAGAATAAATTGATTTATTTGTGAAATATAGAAGTTTGCATGCGTACGCATACAATTATATGTACGAACGAATCCATGTAAGGGAATATACCCGTGCTTGCATTTGAAATCATACAATCAGAAGTGCAAAATATTTTGTGAATAGATAATCACGTTTGCTTGTATCACACGTGTGCACGCACACGCTGGATGAATCAATAGATTGATGTACACACACAGACAATGAAACAGAGGAAAAGGTTGGAATAAAAAAAGAGAGAGAACACGGGAGAGATTTTTCTTTCTTTCTTCTACCTAAAGGCAATATAAATAAAATGTTTAGGAAGGTTTGTTTATTAAGGTTTAGAATGTCGAGTCACATTTTTTAAATAAAGGCTTTGTCTCTGTCAAACACATACACACACATAAGATATGTTTCTATGTATGAGTACATGTGTACCTATGTGGACGTGCGTGGCGTGCAAGAGTGAGCGTTTACATTTCCTTGTTCACTTCTCTTATTGTTGTTTCTGAAAAAAAAAAGTTATACAAATAACACTCTGTGCAACGGGTATTTTACAGTTGCGAGAGGTCCCTTTTAAATCATGAGAATATCACCTCCTCATCTATAATTGCACCTCTCAATTGCGGACAATGGATCCATGGGGTAATCTCATTCATCCTCAGTATTATAAAAACCACTCAAAAACTCAGACCTGGTATGATTCGAACAAGTAATGGACACTTACCTTTGTCTGTAGTATTCATTATTATGCACCCCCCCCCCTCTCACACAGACTGCTTAAACTTTTACCCAATTAAATCACAAAGGTCAAGAGTGTTGATTAAAAGAATGTCGACACACTACAGAATGCATTTCAACATTCGATCAAATACAAGTTAGGACATACACAACATATATACATGACACAAATGTATAATAAAAATAATTTGATATCACAGTAGTAAAGAGAGTTTAAACAGCGTGTTTATAAACATTACGTTATCTTTGAGAGGATTCTTCACTTTCCACTGGCAGTGCATGACGTCAGAGGCAAAGTAAGATGCAGCCCACTTCTCACAGTAGACTCACAAGCCCATTAAAATGGCTGGAGGGGAAATCAAAGATTTGAAATACAAGAACGTTATAAGTTGCAGGAAAAGGTCCACAGAAGACCCAAACAAAGAACCATGAAAACAAAGGAATGTAGGGAAGCATAATGGGTTACTGTCAATGGAATCTGGTAAACAGTGTTTTTTGTGTAGGGAGTCTGGCTGGACTGATATTAACTGTCATTTAAAAAAAAACAAACTCTCATCATATTTTATTTTAACAATTATAGAACAGAATTATTTTAGTTCAATACAAGTGAACAATGAATTCAAGCTCTGTGCCTTCTTACTAATTTATGTACACCTTCAAATACAGTCATGTAGAATTAAACGGAATAATATTCACATACCTAAAGTTAACTATGAAAATCTCTAGATCATAAGGCATTTATTTTACAAATAGAAATTGTGATATATATATAAGGGTTCTTGTGACACCAATACCACTAGTTAATTGATATTATCATTATTAATTATGTTAATTAGCCCACTTTTGAAGTAAGCGCGTGTACGATATCAGAGTTGTGTCAGAGCGAAATGACTCACGAATTTAAATTTGACACTGGTTAACTTTTGAAAACAAACGTACAGAATAACGAAAGGTTTGTATCGAAAATCGACAGTGGGCCAAATTCTCTCTTTGTCTTAGCATTTTCTCACTGGTTATGTCGATTCTATTACGTCGCCGAGCACGAATACAATGTCTCTTTGTTTGTTTCTTTCTTTTTTTGTACATGTATCTCGAGCATAAAAGAGGGCCCAAATCGCCATTTAACATCGGTTATCTTGATCCCCATGACTAATCATCACTGGCTTTTGAAAATGTTAGTTATCGATGTCCTTCAACTGGCTCACACATCTTTCATGTTAATTAGCCCACTTTTGAAGTAACCGCGTGTGTAAGATACTTTTCAGAGCTGTGTCAGAGCGAAATGACCCGGGAATTTAATTTTGACACTGGTTAACTTTTGTAAAAATAACTACACGTACACCCCGCAGGTTTTTGTTGTTGTTGATTTTCTGAGCAATCTTTGTGTTTGCAACGTTGGAGAATACATGTACATACTTGTATAATGAAAAGTTTGAATCGAGAATCGACGCTGGGCCAAATTCCCTCTATCGTACAATTATGTTGATTATGTCGATTCTTTTTTGTCGCCGAACACTAATACAATATCTCTTTGTTTGTTTCTTTCTTTGTACTGTATAATTATCTCGAGCAAAAAGGAGGACCCAAATCACCACTTCATATCGGTTATCTTGATCCCCATGACTAATCATTGACGGCTTTTGAAAATGATAGTTATCGATGCCCTTCAACTGGCTCACACACCTTTCATGTTAATTAGCCCACTTTTGAAGTAACCGCGTGTGTAAGATACTTTTCAGAGCTGTGTCAGAGCAAAATGACTCACAAATTTAAGTTTGATATTGGTTAGCTTTTTGCAAAAACGAACTACACTGTACACCCTGCAGATTATTTTGTGATTTTATGAGTGATCTTTGTGTTTTAAGTGTTGGAGAATATAATGAAAGGTTTGTATATTTTTATTGTATACGTGTACTGGTAAAATTTTGCTGTTAGTAAGTGGAAATAAGCCTATTGTTGTTAGCAAACATGTACAGTTTATCAAGTTAATCGTGTTATCTAAAAAAATCGCGGCGACGCTGTTGTGTAAAAAATCAAAAAAATTTGTATGTACATTCTCATTTATTAATGCACATCATGTACATAAAGAAATTTCAAGCACGTTACATGTAATATTGAAGCATTTTTCTTCAAGTAGACTGTTAAAGGCAAAAAGCAAAAGAGCATTTTATTCGCAATTGGTTCATTTTTCTTTTCTATCTTAATTGAATTGTTATAAAATTTATTTTTATCTCATCTGTTTGTAGCTTGGTGGGGATTAGCTAACTGGGGGCCGAGCCATAATAAAGAGATAAAGAATTAGAAAATCTTCATTTATAAATAAAAGGGAGATAACATTGTTATCTAAGGCAAGTCAACTGATTTATCTGGCAAGGTGTCTCGAATAATTGCCTGAATATTGTGGCATTTCATGGGGGATGTCAGGCCATTCAGCTGTCGTTATTGTTAGAAATTATTCAATATACCAATATTGATAATTGGAATCTAAATTAGGACAGGGTCGTTAAGCATAGACCGGACATATGACATACCTTATATATCTTTCCCCTATTGAATGGTACAATCTTTTAAGGTGGCACACTGTCACAGTCTGATAAAAATGTCATGACTCCTTGACCTACTTGTTTATTTTTCAAACATCAAAATTTGAAAATTCCTTTGTCTGGAACTCTCCCATGATACATCAGTATCGAGAAGCTTCCAGCAAAGAGGTCAGGACGTTATGTAACTTTAGGCCCATTGTCTAGGTTCTAGAACCAACTACACGCCACGCGATCTGTCACGTGATATGCTCTATGCTTTCTTATAAATATGGTTAAAACACGCCCGAACTGTACTCCAATCCAGAAGCTACGACGCTGTGCGACACGTCTAGTACTCGTGAGTCATACAGGAACGACCGACGCGTTTTGCTGAGATAACACCTCGATTTCTCACTAAGGTCGGTCTTCGTCTTAGACATCTTTGTCTTCTTCATGGTTCCTGTACAAGCCGGTTTGAACTCTGTTGAGCGAGTTCAACTCTTCCAAAGTCCACCACCATTGTAGAGCAACGCCAACGTGTAGGTGTATGCTTGTCTACTCTCAGGTTCACTAGCGGGCGAAACTAAAAAGACAGTTTTCCATTGTATGCCACGTGCATTTCCGCTGATGCAACTACAGTGAGATAGACCCGGTTCGGACTGGAACAAAAGACCAGGCGACACAGAGACACAAAGCTGAGTACCACTCAGATGACTAAAATTCATAAGAAACAATTGGGCACTCTTTCTCAAAGAACAATTAAGCACTTACGTGCCGAATTAAGAAAATAGACTTCGCGCTCGTATTTGATTACTGTTAAATTGTTAAACTTTATTAAATCTTATTTTTAATTGTTAAACCTCTTCGTAGTTCATTTTTATGCATAATAGACCTAATGATTTTTCATGGATTGGATGGGGGCGAATTGAGCTGAATGACGTAACGAATGCATATTAATTTAGAGGAATTTAACGACTCCAAACCAGCTAATGTATGCAATTTATCAGTTTGTAAATCTGCTGTCTGCACTACAAGACACATTTTTAAGTTAGTCAAATGATAAGTTGGGCAACCAGTCTGTATAGGATAGAGAGAAGGAATTAATTTAATCTATTATCTTTAAAGTCCTTAATTATCCTAGGCAGGGTCTCTAAATAAATACTGGAAACGTAACACACACCTTGCTCAAAAAGCTTGAAAAATTGAAAAAAATCAATAACAAAAATTTTATTGGTATTTTCTGATGTAACAGTGTCTGAATTTTATGAAATTGCTTTTATTTTTGGACAAATCACAATAGTTTTGAGGATATTTTCAATCAAAGATGGGAGTTTACCGTGGGAAACGTTTATGCTTAAAAAATTAACTGAAAATCAGTCATTAAATTCGGTTTTTGCAGGATATCTAAAAAAACAACAAACTATTAAAGATATCTGCAAAGAATTTTGAACGCAGTTTGAGGACAACATAATCTGGCTTCTGAACCTCTAACTTTTTTTTTACTATAGTGTAGATAAGAAATTATAATTAATTACATTTAAAAAAAAATATTATTTAAATGGAATAGGTGCTTCATTAGTTGAATGATTAGTAGACACTAGCCAGACATTACAGTATATTAATTCACTACCAAATATATTGTTTATATATTTTAAGGTTTTCTTGCAATCTTGTCAAAAGGAAATAAAAAATTTAAACTTTGGAAAATATGTTTACATTAAATAAATAATTTTGATACAAAACCTAGTAAATTTATAAGAAAAGTGAGTAAGCCTATATATTTTGAATCATCAACCATTTTACATCAGTTTCTGAAAACTTGAATACAAATTTCATTCGTTTATTTGATACACTTTTTGTTGTTGATACTTAGTGGATTTCAGTTAGGTGTGCCAAATTAAGCTTTGGATAAGGAATATAAATTCAAAAGTAATTTTCAGAGTTCACCCACCAACACCGAAGTTAAATTCTCTACCAAACGCCTTGTAAATGTAATAGAATGTGCATTATCAACTCACTCTTATATTTATTGTGGAAAAATAAGCTTGCAAAATACAGCAAATAAATATATAACTCACTCGTAAAAACAATCTAGATATCTACTCATTGTTTATACTGTTCCCCTGCTAATGCAGTAATGGACGAAAAAAGTGGTCACATAACCACAAAATAAAAAGAATTAAAAACAAATAACACGCGATCCGAATAAAGGAAATATATTATATTGTAAATAAATATGCCCCATATTGAATGATACAAAACTTAAGATATGGATAAGGCAGGCATTAATTCATAAAATTATTTTTCTTGTTCAACGCCTCAAGATGAATGCTACCGTAGGCCTATAGACATTGAAAATTCTTATTTATCGGTTAATATAGTACTTTAAACAAAAAGAAATATATATTTATAAACTGAAAATAATTGATTTAATTTATCAACTAACATCATCAGAGTGATGCATCAGAAAAGCAAAGTGGAAACTGGTTCAATGTCGCCGAGTTGAACACTACGGTACTCGATAAAATCCGCCATTGTTGTTGACAGTCTTCGGTGATTTCGCTCACTGACCTCAGTTCTTTCAACACAATTCAGTACGCATGCAGTATTTTTTGTCTCAAACAAACTATACAGACTTATAGATGAAGAGCTTTCCTATTTTATGGTAGCTATTAAGGCTGCTATGTTATTGGAATCACCAAGGACGTAATTTAAGAAAATGTAAGTTTAACCTTATTTCACTTTATCGTGAAATTTCCGTGCATTATTTAGTATAGAAATGAACCTTGTTCTCTCAACTATAAGAAAACCGTTATTATTATTTACTGTACCGCACGCGTCCCCACGGGCCGAGAAAGAGTGCATTTGTTAAACATAAGCGCTGGACAAGTTATGACGGCTTGGTCAAAAAGTCGCTCGGTTGGTAACTTCTGAATAACTTCTTATTACTTTTTCACAATTATTTATTAAAACACAGACAGACAGAACAGAGAACAAACATTTTGTTTCATGTGCTTTTATTTTACAAAGCTTTAAATATACAGAAGAAACATGAGTGTTGAAAATGGAGAAAAATTGACTAAACAACATCACAATCAGCCATTCAGCGATGTTTGGAATGCCTACTCTAAGTGTTAAGTCTGTAACCTTATTTTCATTCTCATAATAAATTTCTTTACAAGTTTGTACAGGAAATTCTTTCAATCAAGAATAAAATTACAAGTTTACATCAATTCAAAGGCTAACAAGGATTCACAATAAAAATGCAAATAAAATGCCATGAAATCTGTTAAGCAAAAATCATTATTACAAATAGAGATTAACTAGACCAGATGTACCTTTACCTTTCTTTGACCGTGAGATAGTCAGCAATGCAGGACTGCATTTAGAGTGATTAATTTAATGAGACACAGGCAATTTATACAAGTTAGGATTTTGCCTGGTAGTTGCACTGAAACTTAGCGTCTACCCTAGAGACATGCTTACACGTACTTCTCTTTAGTCTTAGTCTTCCCAATTTGTCTGCGTAGTCACGGTTGGGTGACTGTTTTCTAAAAGTCGGTGTCTCCTAAGTTACTTAATTCTATAGAATTTTACTAGGTACGTGTGGATATAATCTTTCCCATCTTGGTACACGTGTAATTATGTAACAGAGCTCTCCACAGCGAGCTGTCTTATGCAACACTTGCCGGACCATGTCAAATGCAGCTATTCACAGTGTCCAAACTTAGCATGCATTCAATTAACAATAGCGGTCCTTATAATCTTATTAAATAACTCTCGCTACTCAGTTTGACCTTCTTAAAACTAGGCCAGAAGTAAATTTTATGCATTATAATTAAATATTTAGAAAAAACAATTATAATATTTCTGAATTGCATTTTCAGGTTTACAAATATATTAGAACATGGCCAATAAAATGACATCAAAATATTATAACATTAACAGCCAATAAAATAACAAAAGTGGGTAATTTCCTTTGGGTAGAAAAATGTTTCCAGAGTCAATAAAGTTTACAAGACTCAAAAGTAAGTTTACAAGACTCAAAGATTTATGAGATGTAAATACAGATCAAATCAGAGAGGTCAATATCAGGTCATCCATTATTTGTACTACCTCATAATGGTGTTATCTGTTTAGTAGATCTACTCCATTAATTATAAATTGATATCCGATACTGGCCATCACGGGACCCCTAAAATAGTTTCAATGGATGAACATGAGAAATACACTTTGTAGATTTTAATGATTATCTGTTATTAATCCCACTTTTAAACCCCATGTCAGCCCTGAAAATGAAAAAAAAAGTCCCACTAGCCTTTGGCTAGTAACTTAAAAATTTTACTAGCCAAACTAAAATTTTTACTAGCCAATTTAATTTTTTTCTAGACAATCAAAATAGCCTAACATAACAAGTGGGGGATTCTCGTCGCGGGATTGATATGTATTAAATCGAATTTTTTTATACATAGGGCATACCATATCTTTAGAAAACGACACAGAGAAAGTTTTGCCAATATTCTTTTGATTCAGATTCATTAGAAAGTATTTGTCACGAAAATCAAGAAATATTAATTAATTTTTTTCCTCTCCCTCTAAGTATTTTATAACTCTAAACTATGTACGAAACAGCTAAGTTAATTAGAAGAGGGACATGGGTGAAAATGACTACTTTGTCGACAAAGCGAAAACTAAGTCGGAAACATTAGCTTTAAGTTCGTGTCGGGGAATGGAAAAGATATAATTAGCTTGCAAGAGAATGCTGGCTTGACCCTCTGCGGTCAGGACATCATGCCCATAAATATATGTCAGCGTAGGGCCAGCGTACGGAATTCGTGAGCGAGCGCTGGGACGCCAATTATGTCCGTGACGGAGGCAGACTGAGTTTTTGAAAATGTAAACATCTTTTTTTTTTTATAATCACCACTATAAATGTTTGTTAGTAAGTTGATATTGTTATTGTGAAATTGCTATTGTTTTATGAAAGTGCTATTGAAATAGAATTTGAGATTATTGGAAAGTTAATAATTGTATTACTAAGTTAAAAAGGTTGGTTTGAGTGTACAACCATTTCTTGATGTGAGTTAATGTATGACTCGCCAGGTGGCCATGAGTTGCCATAGTAACTGTAGTTTTAAAATAAAATACAATTAGGATCATTGCTCTGAGATGTAGTTTAGTGTGTGCTCTGAGTTAGTTAAGATAGGCCAAATGGATAAGTAAATCACAGTGTCAACTGGGAACTTGATACTTTGGCACTGATAGAACTGGACATGCCAGAGGTGGCCAGGATGGGCAGAGAATATTCGTGCTGGTGGTAAATGGGCAGTGCCGGAAGGGGGATAGCGTGTGTGCTGGAAGGAGGGTGTACCAGTCAGCTCAGAGAAAGGGACGTGCAAGAACTTTGTGTATAAAAGAGATGGAGCCAGGAGGGGATGAGAAACGTGGAAAATGTAGCGTGTTGTAGGAGAGCGGGACATGCTCTCTGTTTCTCCCTGCTTTGTTGGTACCAAGAAAACTCTTTGAAGTTGGGACGCAAGCAACTAGAGGGTTCTTGGACCCTGTAACAGTGTGCCAGAATGTCTACCTGGCTGTATATGGAGCGCGTCGTAACGACCGCTGCAGTTTTTAGATGGGCCAAATCAAATCAGATAGCCATCTCAGGTTTTCAAAGACTCTGTCAAAGACCGCGGACAATCGATTATTTTCCATGCAGAAGGTAAATTCCTGGTGGAAGTCTAATGTTGTTGCGCTGGGAGATGTTACAGAACGAGATGTTACATAGTGGTAGTAACTATCGTTGGAAGCAGTAGTGGTCATGCATGAGGCATACCGCCGAGAATGGCAAAGGTTGGCCGTTATGAAGAAGAGAAGAGAAAAGAAGAGATGAGAAACGAAGTTATGAAGAAGTTAAGAGAAGAGATGAGAAACGAAGTTATGAAGAAGTTAAGAGAAGAGATGAGAAACGAAGTTATGAAGAAAAGAGATGAGATGAAATGAGCAGAAATTGAAGAGAAGAAGAGAGAAGAGAGAACGCAATGAGAGTTGAGAAATTAGGCCTAATGAGAGAAGCGCACGGGAGCGTGAAGTTGTAGTAGCCGTTGTAGCAGTGAAGGCGGCCAGGTCGAGACGTCGACGATGTTATCATCAACCCCCCCCCCCAGCACCAAAGGAGAAAGTGTAACGATGGAGCCCAGCACAAGAAGAAAGTAACAAATTATATGAGTAGAGAACAAGAGTAAGTAACGTTGATTATATGAGCAGATAACGAGAGAAAGTAACGAACTATGTGAGCAGAGAACAAGGAGAAAATGACGACACATATGGGAGTAAAAGTAAATTCTAATTAGGGAAATCTCAGAGCACGTAAACATAAATATAAACTAGAACCTAAAACTAAAACTAGAATCTTAATTAAGTATTAAAACTAAAATTAGAAGTAAACCTTGATATAAAGAGATATTGATGGAACCGTGAAGAAGACTTGCAAGTTAAATGACATTTGTTCGTTATTGAACTTTGTTTATTATTATTGAACATTGATATAAGTTGTGGCGCCAGAACTCGGAAATAATGACTGCCCTATTATGTTGTAAAATGCCTAAGCAAAGTTAGAAGCAGTACTGCATGAAGAAACTGAATTTTGTAATTCTTTGATTTTATTCATCATTTATCATTTTTCTTTCTTCCCCCTTTCCCATGGGTGCGAGTGTGGATGGCTGACTGACTAACCAACGTGTGAGAGGAAACCCATAGACCAATAAATTTGAATATATACTCTGACATTGGGCCTTTCTCCTGTCTATGGTTTTGAAAGAGTGGTTGCTGTCATTGTTATACGTTGTGTCGTCTGTGCCATCTACACTTCACCCCTACCCGTATGCAAGCACACATGCAAACATGTCGGCAATACGTAACCTACACGCAGAATTAAATTCAAGCCAAACAAACATCTTGGTATTCTGTGTGTGGATTTGTCATTCTCTTTATGCAAGTCCTACGTGGAGCCGGCAAGCCACCACCCTCCCCTCATCAGAGAGAAGGTGGCAGGTGACAGTATTTATCTTTGCTTTTTCATTGTATTATTTATGCATGTATTCTTTTGCAGAGTATTATGTATACTTAATATGTTAACATATAGCATTGTATTTTTAGTTGTCGCTAGATACATGAATGTTAACTGTTGATTTATTTATTGTGTTACTGAATATTTCATTGTGAGAAGTTGACGTGTTATACCGCCAGCTAGGAGAGTTACCGGTAGTAACAGACTTCGAAATATTATATTTAGGGTGCTAAGTATAATGTTGTAATGTTGTATGGTTGGAGCCGTAACATTACGAAAGCCTTGGAGACACATAGACTGTAGCCAAGCAAGTGAAACGTGTGACTAACACGTAATTTATTTAGGACGGAGCTCTGAATAAATTAAATAATTTTTGTAAGATTATGTTACATGTCCAGTATTTATTTAAAGACCCTGCTTAGGAATTTTACAGAACTTTAATTTAATTAGATAAATTAATTTCTCTCCTTTCCCTAAACAGACTGGCTGCTTTGGCTAGTTTTTCAAACGTTTTTAAATATGCGTCTATTTGATCTTTGTGTTCATCAAAAGGAACCATATTTAATCTGGGAATGAAATGTTCAATCCTACTCTGGTTGTGTGTTCGTCACTCGAATGTGAACTACCACTGCTTCTCCTGTTATGACTACGATCATGTATTTCTAATCGTTTCATCTCCATCGTGTGGTCACGTTCTTTCTGTTTCTCATCTGCTTCTAAACATTTTGCTTCATTTTCGGCGGCTATCCGTTTCGCTTCTTTGTCAGCTTCTATCCGTTTCACTTCGTTTTCGGCTTCAATCCGTTTCAATTCGCGATTCACTGCGTGCTCTTCCCTCTCTCTCTCCGCTAGCTCAGTCTTGATGTAGTTTGTCAACTCATCACCTTGCCGATCGCTTCATTGTTCATCTTTGTACAGGAAATGAAGAGTGAAAATTTGGGGACTTCCGGGCTGAGTAAAAATACGGATAGGAAAATTTACAAACCCATAGTTGTTCACAAAAAAGTTCATTTTAGCGCATTCGCAGTTGGCGACTAAAGTTTTTTTTTTAGTCGCCAATTTTTTTTTTCACTAGCCATGGCGACTAAATTACAGATAGAGATTAACTAGACCAGATGTACCTTTACGCTTCTTTGACTGTGAGATAGTCAGCAATGCGGGACTGCATTTAGAGTGATTAATTTGTTGTTGTTGTTAATGTGGGGAACGCTTCCGGCTTCCACCGCTTTCGCGTTTGGAGAGGGGGGGGGAGAGGGAGGGGGTGCCTTTCTGCTGCTGCGTGTGTCCGTTGAGAAAAACATGTCTGGCCGGCAAAGGCGGACTCCAAACCCGGTGATCCGTGGGTTGAAGTCAATGTTATTGTTGTTCCTGGCGGTGGCTCTGATGTTGTTGCCGTTTCTGGTGTTATGGTGAGGGGGGGGTGTCTTACAGAGCCCAGGCTAGTAACACACCAGATCTATATCCAGTGTGTACATGTGCCCGGGTTGTTCGACTTCCCGGTCTCTTCACTGGTGGCGTCGTTGTTGTTGGAGTGGCTGTCCCCGGTGTCCGTTGGGCTGCTTGCCTGTGGGCGCTGGCGGCGTCGTTGTTGTTGTCGTGGCTGTCCCCGGTGTCCGTTGGGCTGCTTGCCTGTGGGCGCTGGCGGCGTCGTTGTTGTTGTCGTGGCTGTCCCCGGTGTCCGTTGGGCTGCTTGCCTGTGGGCGCTGGCGGCGTCGTTGTTGTTGTCGTGGCTGTCCCCGGTGTCCGTTGGGATGCCTGAAGGTGGGCGCTGGCGGCCAGTACAGATGGTCGAGTAGCAGTTGGATTAAATCAGCCATTGGATGGTTAAAATAACCCCAAGAGGGGTAATGTTGTTCCTGGTACTGCCCCTGTTGTTGTTGTCCGCGATGTTGTTGAGGTTGTTGTCGAGGGCACTGTTGTTGCCTCCGAATATGTGAATGTGGTGGCGGGCGCCGTCTTTTTTTTCTTTCGCCCTGTTTTGTTGGTGTTGGTGGAGTGGGCTGGCATTCTGATGTTGATGCTGTTGTAGTTGTCGCCGTTGTTGGTGGTCGAGGCGGCGTCGCTGGTATGGGTGAGAGGGGCACGGCCTCGAGTTCCCTTGAAACCTGGTCCAGTAGGTTATCAAATTCGTTGGATTGTTGAGGTTCGTTCATGTGGACGTTTGTCGTTTGGATTTTTTTTTCCTTCGTCTCGATGTTGGTAGTCTGTGTATTAGCGGCTTTATGAGGTTTTTCATTTTTCTTCTTTGTCTCTGTTTGAGTTTTCTTTTCCTCACTTGTGGTCCTTTGCGTTTGCGTTTTCTTTTCTTCCGTCATTGATACTGGTGTCTGAGAAAACGCCGTTTTCCCTTTATCTTTTTCCTTCATAGTCTGTGTGGAGTTTATTTTGGTCTTTGGCGGAATTTTCCAGACTATGTGTGTATTAGTTTCCTTATCGCACGTGTCGACTGCTGATGTTTGTGATTCGTTTTCCGCTGTTCTTGGGCCTTCTCTCGTATAACTCTGATGTACCTCAAAAGCCTTACGTATAGCATTTTGGTTATTTGTTAGAAATAAATTAAACAGTAGAAGTTTATATGGACTACTGCAGGGGTCTATACGGTCGTCGAATGACAGGCAGATATAAGACAGCCATATGTTGAATTTCCCGTGTTTTCTTGAATTGATGGTGATCTCCAAGGCTCTGTCGTGTTTCTTGATTGCGTCTTGTTCACCCGGCCCTGAAAAGGGCAAAGGGCTAGTGTCTACCTGTTCCTCCGTCCCTGAAAGGGGCAGGGTAGTAGAGTTTATAGTCGATCGGGTGGAGCGTTTTTCCATGTTTTCGATCGTGCTTCTCCGTCGGTGGTCCGATGCGAAGTGTGCTGAGTGTCGTGAATGATGAAAATGAGTGATTAATTTAATCAGACACGGGCAATTTATACATGTTAGGATTTTGCCTGGTAGTTGCACTGAAACTTAGCGTCTATCCTAGAGACATGCTTACACGTACTTCTCTTTAGTCTTAGTCTTCCCACTTTGTCTGCGTAGTCACGGTTGGGTGACTGTTTTCTAAAAGTCGGTGTCATTTAATTCGATAGAATTTTACTAGGCATGTGTGGGTATCATCTCTCCTGTTCTGCTAAGCGTGTAATTATGTAACAGAGCTCTCCACAGCAAGAAATCTTATGCAACACTTGCCGGACCATGTCGAATGCAGCTATTCACAGTGTCCAGAATTAGCATGCAGTAGCAATAGCAGTCGTTATTAAAGTATAATCTTATTAAATAACTCTCGCTACCCAGTTTGACCTTCTTAAAACTAGGCCAGAAGTAAATTTTATGCATTATAATTAAATATTTAGAAAAAACAATTATAATATTTCTGAATTGCATTTTCAGGTTTACAAATATATTAGAACATAGCCAATAAAATGACATCAAAATATTATAACATTAACAGCCAATAAAATAGAATCACTGTATATATCTATAGCACATAAAATAACAAAAGTGGGTAATTTCCTTTTGGGTAGAAAAATGTTTCCAGAGTCAATAAAATTTACAAGACTCAAAAGGAAGTTTAGAAGACTCAAAGATTTATGAGATGTAAATACAGATCAAATCAGAGAGGTCAATATCGGGTCATCCATTATTTGTACTACCTCATAATGGTGTTATCTGTTTAGTAGATCTACTCCATTAATTATAAATTGATATCCGATACTGGCCATCACGGGACCCCTAAAATAGTTTCAATGGATGAACATGAGAAATACACTTTGTAGATTTTAATGATTATCTGTTATTAATCCCACTTTTAAACCCAATGTGTTACCATTCCCCATATGAATACTTGCTGGTTTAAGAAGAATGAATTTATTTACAAGAATGAATTCTTATGTGATTCTGTCACATAACAAGGCCTATATACATTTGCAGAACAATATAAAAGATATTACCAGGAACACGTCCAAAACAATAAATATAATATATACAGTTCTTTATTTGATAAATTCCACAGAAAATATTTACAATTGTCTATAATTGTACTTAGAATTACTTATATAAAAATACATACAATTATATTATACATGTGTTTCTTTAAAAATTATCTGTAAATTTTATATGAAAATGAACAAACACAATCTAAATTTAAGAAATAAAGACTAAACAGATGATCACAATTTTCAATCTGTTACAGTCTTAGAATAAATGAACAAACAATAACACAGTTTTGTAAACTATTACTTTTCTAATGATTTAGTGCCTGGGAATTGTGTTAATGAAATGAATCTCAAAGTCAAATTATATTAAAAATATATAAATATTATACATATGATCAATAATGGAGTGATTATAAATTATTAATCATATTATACAGAATAGAATCATATATAGAATTCATATTGCATTTTATTAATTAATATATTAATAAAAACAATTTCAAAGGATAGACATGAAATAGCAAATTCAACAATGAATTGAAAATTTAATTGCTCAAGACTCAACATGCATTTCAATATTGACAAAATGCTCCCATCCCCCCCCCAAAAAAAAATAAAAAATAAAAAATAAAATTAAACATACTTATATAGCTTAATACAGTTATACACACACAGCCATGGGTATATAATATGATAACTTGAAATAAATTAATTAAAATGAAATAATTGGCCATTATATTGATATAGCACAGACCTGCCTACCCCCCACCTTAGGAAACCAGAAGATCACTGGTCCAAAACCAGAAGATTTTGAATGGAAACCAGAAGATTTTATGCGTAGTCTGGCTTTTTAACAGAAATACCAATAACATAAAATAAATGCAAAATAAAAAAAATAATGTTAATATTTGTAAATAAACTTACCAATAATAATGTAATGATTTATGCAAAGCACAACAATTTGTCTACATTTTGTCTAGTCTCCATTCCACTGTTTATTTTAGATGAATTTTTGTCAAGCACACCAAGTGTTAGGCAGTTTTATTTAGATATTTCTTTAGACTTCATTTGAAGAAGGATCTTCACATTTCAAAATAATGGGCCATTGAAGTACCGCATCATGATTTTCACTTTTACAGAAATTCATTAAATATTTCATAAATGGATTTTAAAAAAAATATATATTTAACTTTTTATTATCTAATGTACAAGCCACAAAAAGGAACATATGCCTATTGAAAAATTTTAAGAAAAAAGTTATGATTTTTTATTTTATTGTACTCATCTAAAATATATATTTTGGGAGAACATGTAGAATTTAAAAAAATAAAATTTACTTAAACCTAAAGCATATAGGCTTTCATCCATGCACAAACTTTTAATTTTATGTATGAGAAACTAGTATACCAAATTTCAGGGACATGGAATAATTACAACTATTCAAAAGGGGTCTTAGCATTTAGTTCAACAGAGGAAAAAAGTCATTTTGAGAAAAAACACATTTAAAGTAAAATAAAGACTACAGAACTTTAAAAGTGTTCAAGTGGTTTATTTTTTAAAAATAAATATACCCTATCCATACTACATTGGACTGCTCTTAGTCATTTAGCTCTCTCAGAATTAAATATACTATATAATACTACCCTTTACATCCTCAGTGTACAGTCTTTTTATTTTCTTTCTAATACTAAATAGAACCAGAATATTGCAAAGAAATTAAAAAAAAAATATATTTATCAATCTACATTAATAAAATTTGGAATATATGTTGTCTTTGTTATGAGAAAGCAATACCAGTTATTAGTTTTAGAATATCTGGTTCAGATTTTAATTTATAAATGATTTAAATATATAAAACACCTATATTTTTCTAAATTTACACATCCATTAGACTAGAGAAAAAACAGTGAAAGTCTTCCTGTAACATTTAAAATGTTATTAAAAAGACATTATTCTTCAATAAGCATGCTTTGTTAATTATGAATTGGATATGATTAATATTATTATTTTTAATGTTTTATGCATTTCTTTTGTCTTCAATGTATGTGTATTTATTATCATGCCTTCTAAAATTCTATTATAATGTGTGTACTGCGTAATCACAAAATATCAATGGCTAATTTACAAATACATATATATATATAGGCCTATATATATTTCTAATTTTTTTTATTTTTTTTAAGCAGAAATGATTAAAATAAAAAATTCGACTAAGGATCATTTCTTTATTGCCGATGATTTTTTTGTTTTAAAACTTGTGTCACTTTTTAAAAAAAATAAATTTTGAAGCCTTACATATTATATAAGAATAATTACAACGGATTCTAGAAAAATGATTAATTGAACCTCAATGCGGTTTCAAACATAGGCCTACCGTTATTGAAAATGCCAATCTTTTTCCTAGCATTGCAATATAATTCGTCAAAGTAGCCCGTTTCAGACGGATAATTTCTGAAGAATATTGCACAGATTGTCTTACATGTAAGTTGAATGTTATTTATTAAAGTAAATATTTCATAATTGTCACAATGGTATGGCGTTGTGCATGTACTATCGCTATGTGGCCGCCACTTTGAAAAAGCGAACGGGCAGTAAAAACGTTATGAACCGAATTTGCTTATCCCGCTAAGCTCTGACTTCTCAACATAAAAAATATTTAAAGAAAATGTTTATTTCACGAGCGAAATTCTGTTTTGTCAACTAAAATTAATAACGGCCGACGAATAAGATTCTGGAAGTGTTAGAAAAGGACTCGTATGCTGAAGAGCTCATAGCAGACGACAGAGAAGCAGTTAGAGTTACGCCGCCGTTAGCTCTATTGAACGCACGGCAAGTTTTTCGTCCTGTCATAACCGATCGTGAAAAAAAAAATTGAAAATGAAAATGAAAGCGGAAGATTTCTTTTGGAAGCGGAAGAGCGGGAGATCTGAGGTAAAAGTGGGAGATTCTTCAGCTAAAAGCGGAAGGTAGGCAGGTATGATAGCATATTCTTAGCACAAGTAAACCTTCTAAATATACTAGCAAAACGCAGAACACATAAATACCCGACTGAAGCCCAAAATAATTATTCTGGAAAACAATTCAGTTTCCCGTGCTAGACTCCCCACGGAGAGTGAGACGAGAAATAGGCACGCCTGAATGGTAAAATTCTATCTTTGTAAATAATGATTTTCATGTTAAGATAATTATTACAATTTTCCCACATTTCATTTTCATTCTTGTAATTTAAATTTGACTTGTATTTGTAATGTAATAAGAATACATGATTTTTTAAGAATAAGAATGATTTTATCTAAATGGATTTTCTCCAGTATTTCGAGTTGCAAGATCATGAGAATGCTTTCATACAATGATCACATTTAAATGGCTTTTCTCCAGTATGAATATGCATGTGTGCTGATAAGTGAGAATACTCTGAGATGGAGAATGCTTTACTGCACTGATCACATCTAAATGGCTTTTAAAAAGTATAAAAACACTAATGACACAATAAGGAAGAAGACTCTGAGAATGGTTTAGTGCAATAATCACATTAAAATGGCTTTTCTCCAGTATGCATAATGCATGTGTTGTGATAAGTAAGAAGACTGTGAAAATGTTTTACTGCACTGATCACAATTAAATGGCTTTTTTTCTCCAGTATGAATACGAATGTGATCTGATAAGTTAGAAGGCCAAAAGAATGCTTTAATGCAATGATCACATCAAAATGGCTTTTCTCCAGTATGCATACGCATGTGTTTTGATAACTGAGAAGATTGTGAGAATGCTTTACTGCACTGATCACATCTAAATGGCTTTTCTCCTGTATGAATACGCATGTGAGTCGATAAGATAGAAGATGTTGAGAATGCTTTACTGCACTGATCACATTTAAATGGCTTTTCTCCAGTATGAATACTCATATGTCGCAATAAGGTAGAAGAGTCTGAGAATGTCTTCCTGCACTGATTACATCTAAATGGCTTTTCTCCTGTATGAATGCGCATATGACGCAAAAGGGAAAAAGACTGTGAGAATGCTTTATTGCAATGATCACATCTGAATGGCTTTTCTCCAGTATGAATACGCATGTGTTGTGATAAGTAAGAAGATTGTGAGAATGCTTTATTGCAATGATCACATCTAAATGGCTTTTCTCCAGTATGCATACGCTTGTGATCTGATAAGCTAAAAGACCTTAAGAATGCTTTACTGCACTTATCACATATAAATGGCTTTTCTCCAGTATGAATACGCATGTGCTTTGATAAGTCAGAAGATTGTGAGAATGCTTTACTGAACTGCTCACATCTAAATGGCTTTTCTCCTGTATGAATACACATGTGATTTGATAACTTAGAAGACAATAAGAATGATTTACTGCACTTATCACATCTAAATGGCTTTTCTCCAGTATGCATACGCATGTGTTTTGATAACTGAGAAGATTGTGAGAAAGCTTTACTGCACAGCTCACATTTAAATGGCTTTTCTCCAGTATGAATACCCATGTGATTTGATAAGTTATAAGATTGTGAGAATGCTTTACTGCACTGATCACATTTAAATGGCTTTTCTCCAGTATGAATATTCATATGTCGCAATAAGGTAGAAGAGTCTGAGAATGTTTTCCTGCACTGATTACATCTAAATGGCTTTTCTCCTGTATGAATGCGCATATGACGCAAAAGAGAAGAAGACTGTGAGAATGCTTTATTGCAATGATCACATCTGAATGGCTTTTCTCCAGTATGAATACGCATATGGGGCAATAAGGAAGAAGATTGTGAGAATGCTTTACTGCACTGATCACATCTAAATGGCTTTTCTCCTGTATGAATACGCATGTGTATTGATAAGTTAGAAGATTGTGAGAATGCTTTACTGCACTGATCACATTTAAATGGCTTTTCTCCAGTATGAATACGCATATGATTTGATAACTTAGAAGACAATAAGAAAGCTTTACTGCACTGCTCACATCTAAATGGCTTTTCTCCTGTATGAATACGCATTTGAATCGCTAAGCTAGAAGATTGTGAGAATGCTTTATTGCAATGATCACATCTAAATGGTTTTTCTCCAGTATGCTTATGCATGTGTTGTGATAAGTAAGAAGATTGTGAGAATGATTTACTGCAATAAATACATCTAAATGGCTTTTCTCCTGTTTGAATACTCAAGTGTCTTGATAAGTTATAATACACTAAGAATACTTTATTGCAAATTCACATCTAAAGGCTTTTCTCCAATACGAATATGCATGTGACCAGATAAGTGAGAAAACACTGAAAATGCTTATTGCACTGATCACATGTAAATGACAATTCTCCAGTTTCAATATGTTTTAATAAGTCTTCACTGTACAATCACACTGAAGTAGCTTTTCCACAGTGTGAATACATATTTGTTGTGATAAAGCAGAAGACTATTATCATATTGAAATTATTTTCCTCCAATATTATCAAACATGTGTCTTGATTATGTTTGAAAACCTTGAGAAATATTTATTGCATTGATCTCACTTGTACAGTTTTTCCAGTATGAACATACTCATGTTCACAAGAAAGATGTTGAGAAAGCTTATTGCACTGATCACATCTATATGGTTTTTCAACAATATCAAAACACTTGCCTGTTCAAATGTGAGAAGAGTATTAAAATGCCAAATTACAGTTATATGATTTTTTCTCCAGTATAAATATGCACGTGCTCTAATAACATAAGATCTCAAGAATTTTAATATTGCATTCAACACATTTATATGGCTTTTCTCCAGAATGAACAAGCATATGTCTTGATAAGTAATAAGTCTTTGAGAATGCTTTATTTCACTGATCACTTTAGTATGGTTTGTTTAGAATAAGAACATGCATCTGTTTTGATAAAGCTGAAAAATGTGAAAGTCAGCAATGTACTAAAATACCTTGTTGCATTGACCAGATTTATATGATTTTGATCTTGTTCAATCACATTTGTAATAATCCCAAAGAAGGAGAGAATGCTCTGCTGGACGAATCACACTTCTTTGAACCAGTATGAACATACATGTTTTTTGAAAAAGAAAAGATTGTGGAAATGTTTTTATGTGCTGATCACATTGAAGTGATTTTCTCAAGTATTATAATGTAAGTTGAATGATAAATGAGGGAATAAGTTAACTTTACTTATCATACGGATATTAATTTTCTCAAAATAAAACATATGTTTCGATAAGCCATTAAATAATACTTTTCTGCACTATTACATTTATACAGCTTTCAACAGCATGAAAAATTGTTTGTGATCAGTAAAAAGAATTTTGTTCATGAGCGATCACATTTTAGGGCTTTCAAAAGTATGCACAATTATGCAATAAGATAATTACAATAGTTGAGAATGTTTTGATTAAGTGAACAATTTACATGACTGATCCTCAGTATGAATATGCATTTGATGGAGCAAGCAACAAAGACCAAGATAATGCTCTATTACATTCATTGCATTGATACGGCTTTTCTCCAGTGTCAATGCACATCTGTTCTAATAAAGTTGGAAGTACAACACAATAATTTATTTCAGTGACATCATACAAGTTTCTTTTCTGAAGTATAAGTAAACCTTTGTAGAGTAGAAGCCAATATACAACTGACAGGAATTAAAGACACTCTGTTAATCATGTATTTGGTAATGCAAAACAATAAGTAAAATTACAGACACACTCTATTATCAATATCATGAATTTGGTAATGAAAAACAATAAATAAAATTAAAGAAACTTTATTATCAAGTATGTGATAATGCAAAACAATAAATAAAAGAAAAGAAACTGTAATATCATATATGTAGTAATGAAAAACAATAAGAAAAATTAAAAAAAAACCCCAATAGTTACTTGAAGGTAAAACTCCAGGTGAAGTCCATGAAATGTTTTATAATTCACCGTACCTGAAGAGAATACATTGGCCAGTGTTAAAAACTGGAAGGAACAACCAAGACCAAGTGACGATTTAGGCAAATCACATAATTTTAAAATAGTATTATAATCATGTGTTAGTCTCTCCATATTAAATATTATGATTGGGCATGCCAGGGGGAAAATGGACTCCACTCTAAACTGGCAGCATGAT
Organism: Sinotaia quadrata; assembly: GCA_028829895.1. Lineage (NCBI taxonomy): Eukaryota > Metazoa > Mollusca > Gastropoda > Architaenioglossa > Viviparidae > Sinotaia > Sinotaia quadrata. Next base: position 118,874,402 of record CM054180.1, read on the forward strand.
AAAGTATTAAGTATTCACACAAAATTTGCATTTTGATGACATGCTAAATACTCCACAATACTAAATTCAGGATTATGTATTAAATACTCTACAACAGTACAAGAAACTGAAATCAGAATTGTTTGTTACATTTACTTGACATGAAAATGAAATCAGATGTGTGAAGTACTCCATGCCATGTTTAAATAAACTAATCATGCAAGAAAATTTTCTTTTCTCAACATTTGTAACAAACTTGAAAACATACATTATATTTATAAAGAGAAAACAGATTTAGAAATAACACTTCTAACAAACTTCAAAACACACTTTATAAAGAATAAGAAGATTATGAATAACATTTCTAACAAAATTCAAGACCTATATTATAAAGAAAAATAATATTTACGAATAACACTACTAATAAAATAAATTCATTTTTTTCAAGACCTATATTATAAACAAAAACAAGATTTACAAATAACACTTCTAACTAACTTTAAGGCCTACATTATAAAGAATAAAAACATTTACATTTAACACTCCTAACAAACTTCAAGACTGTAGTAAAGAAAAATAAAATTTATAAATAACACTTCTAACAAACAAGACCTGTAGTAAAGAAAAATAAGATTTATAAATAACACTCCTAACAAACTTCAAAACCTTTAGTAAAGAAAAATAAGATTTATAAATAAAATGATTCACACTAAGTTGATCTTTAACACTTTCTTCACTTACCTGTATTATATTAGGAACACAATCAAAACATTTTCAGTTTTTGAAATGTTTGCCATCATTGTCTTTGCATGTATGCAGTAATTTCTGCATCCACTCACTGCAACCAAATATTTTAGTATCACTATATGATATATCTAGTGCTAGTAGTATATGGGTATGTGTGTTAACAACCAATAGAACTTTTAGAAGTGATTCTTGAAAACTGACCGTATGAACTGAACTGAGTGATCAAATTAATAATGAAAATAAATACCAATTGTAGTTAAATCAGTATGAAGATAAACTAAGTAAATGAAATAGTGTTCTTATTACTGTATTATATACACATGACATATTTCTTACTTTTAACATATTTTATTTTTCATTGCAATATTTATTCCTGTCCTCTCAAGCTATCAATAAGATATACCTTTGGCATTTTTGTTTGTGTAATTTTAGAGTACCTGACTGTAAAAAGTGTAAGAACCAGACACTAAATGAGAAGTGAGTGAAACCAAATGTATAAATTTACTTGAGATGAATTAAATTTTCTTGTAAAGCAAAACACAACATCTGATTTCTTTGGATCTGCAAAGATGATGTGTGATGTCAGCAATTGCTAAAATGAGCTTCAATTTCAGAGAGGCATGCAAGCTACTTTAAATTGTTTCTATACTGGCTGACTGAATAAAGTTTTCGTGTTGTGAAAAATTGATGGACTGGCACTAAATTTTCTGGCTGAAGACACTTAAAATTTTAATAGGACTGGGAATATATATTTCTATTTAATTTATATTTGTATAAATATTATATGTAGATGTTGATTCTGTCTCAGGGGAAATAAGAATGGGAGATGTCCAGATAACAGTTTTCTGTTGTTAACTGGTTTAATAAAAACAGTGACATATGATTGGCTTGTGCCACACTTGCATAGGTAAGCTATGCCTATCACTGTATCAGATTTGCCCATTTCTGTTACCTTCAGATTGCTGGGATTAAAATGGAAAGAGGGAAAACCTTATCTACAGCCAGTGCCACTACCAAGCCCTTCTCAGGGTGGGAGAAAGAAGAGGAATACGGTATTGAAGACTACACTCTAACAATAATAAAACTTGGAAAGAAGATGGGTCAAAGAAAAAAAAGAAGTAACAGCCTTTGACTGCCAAATTTAGTCTGGCAAAGAAAAACATTGATAAAACATTCTTGGACCCTATTCTAGACTCTACAAATTCGTGGAAGTGGAAGACTTACAAAAAATAATCATACTGTAGTCCAAGCCATGATGCTAAGTAAGTTTCTTCAAAAACATCTCTCAATGACAAGCAAGGCAGAAACTGCAACAAGTACAAGGGCAGAAAAAGAGTCCCAAACAACCACCAGGACTGTGAGAAGGAAATAAGTACACAAATTATGTGGAAAATTCCTTCAATAACTAGTGTTCACTCTATAAGTATAAACGTATGTACAATGTTTCTTATTTTGTCTACAGGATTACAATCCTAACTAAAATGTCTCTCTTTTGTCTACAGATTTTTATAATATCTACAATGATTCATTTTGTCTACAGATTTATTTACCTTCCTGTCTACTGTTTCTTGACCAATATACTGAAAACAAAAGTAAATACTTCAATTTGCCATTCTGTCAAGTAATGTATGTTGCATTACAAGCAACAGATCTAGTAATCTTTTATCATTGTTGATCTGGCAATACTATATTGGTCTAGAGGGGGTATTATTTTATTTTTATTTAAAAGAAAAGCTTACACTTAAAAAATGAAAGCAATTAACTTGCCCAACAATTTGACAGATATAGTAGTTTTTTAGTACTCTGACTGATAAAAGATTCTAAGTTCTACATTTTTTGGAGTGATTTTCTTTGATTCCATCTTTCTTTCCTTTAGACTAAATAAAATTTGGATGGGTGAGAGAATACCATACAATGTGCTCAGAGACATTCCATCTTTAATTATGTCCTGTATTTGATTTGTTAAGTTTGCAGATTGTCTTCTTTGCAACCAACTTCTTTTGTAATATCAGCATTTCTCCTTTCATGAATATTCACATTATATCCTTTCCTTTATTTTTTAGATCATAGATGCATTCTGTGACATGTATTTTTGTGCCCCTAAAAACCAAGGATTTACATTACTTTTCCACCCAGACAATATCCTACTTCTTCATGCACAGTAGTCAACAATACAACAGCCTAGTCCACACACTCTCCCAACCAACCCCTGTCTAATGCTAATTATCATATTAATTATTATTATATATATATTACAGCCAACTCCAGTGCCATCTTAACAAATGGGTGTGATGGAAGGTTGCTAATTTAAATATGTTGTGAATTGCTGTCAATTTTTATTCCTGTGAGTGGTTGTGTAGGTAGGGACCCCCGTGCACTTTGCTATTACTCTTACTTTCTTAGGATGGCCCTGGAAAACAGACCTAACATCTATACCCCAAAATGAGACATCCACAAAATATTTCCTTTGTCTGACTTACTTTTCCACAGTAAAGCATTAGAAATCTCCTTCTAAAATAAAACTAGGAAGTTGTGGATAAACAATAAATAAGATCAAATTTATTTTTTAAAATATAATCTAAATTTTATCACACACACACTATACAACATGTAATAATCAAGGATATAAAAATGTAGACACCACACTACATAAACATATGATAATTAAGAAACTTCAATAATTTTCTAGCTTACTATCATTGCCTGGAGAGTAATTTTCTGGCTTTCTATCACTGCTTGGACAGAAATATTTGATCATTTGCAGCCAAGAAACATTTAATAAATGTCCTTCAATGCTCTTCGTTAAAGTCAGTTTGTGTAAAAATGCAAAATTCCCTGAACCTAATTACACTCATTAATTAAAATCTCGTCTTACTGTTTAATGCTATGTTAGTATAGTAGTTATTTAAAAAATGCTTTTTGACTTTACATTAACTTTATCACAGGTGATGTCATTAGCAATAGCATAATTCCTTTCATTATAAAATTATTTGAACTTTTTTTGAAAGCTTCAGAACATGAAGATTTTTTCTACATGAATTGCCTAAACAGGACATGCACTTACAGTTACACATGACATGCAAATGTTGAGTTTTACTTTTAAAAGAAAAAAAAAATGGGGGGATATGATTTTGTGGATCCAACATGTTACAATGAAAATGCCTTTTAAAAATAGTATTTCTTCAAAAATTAAGACTGTTTCACGAATTTTGTTTTAATGTATTGTCACTTCTAAGAAAATCTTGATGCTAAGTTTGCAGGATTATTTATGACAATCAAAAGTAAAGAAAAGAAAATTATGTGAGTATAACACAAAATAAATTTGTATTACAAATAATTACAAAATAAGTGAAATTTTGCAAACATCATATGTAGCTGTCACACTGATTATGAAGCAATGAACACATAGAATACAAACACATGATATCTGAATGATATATTTTAAGGATAACACATTTCAAATTGACCCAGCCTAAGTTGTGTACAGTTGTCAAGTGAATGATCAATATACATATTCAACAAAACATGAATATTCATATGGTATGGTAAGTCATCAGAATATAAGAATTATTTACTGCAATTATTACATATAAAAGGCTTTTTAAGTAAGAACACACTTTGTTACAAGGATGAAGTGTTTGAGAATGCTTTACTAAACTTGTCACATGTTTGTGGCTAGTCTTCAATATAAATATATGTGAGTTGTGACAAGTGAAAAGACTGCGAGAATGATTCAGTGAAATAATCAGATACTTAAGACTTTATCTCAAGAATGTTTGTGCATTGATAAGGTTAAGAATAAAGAGCATGGGAATGATATTTATTATTCTATTTATTTATATTACTGGTTTAATAATTCCTCTGCTATTTGTTATTTCATTTTCTACTGGTTTAATAAATGTTCTGTATTTATTATTCAATTTATCATTGGTTTAATAAATGCATTCATGTTTTATAATAAAGATTCTTACTTACTTAGTTTTCAACTCTCAAGTTTTCAGTGTATTAATTCACTCAACACGATACCAAATATACTTTGAGAAATATTTTGTAATACAATGCTGATACAACTTCTTAACCCATACATTACAAACAATCCAATAAAATAACAAAAATTAAAAATCATATAATTTGTACTTCACACATGTGTTGCAAAGAAACATAAAGTCATAATTTTTGACACTGCTAAAATTGCATTTTGCCTGGGGTCATAACTGAAAAAGGAGTGAACTACTTTTTAATTTACCGCTAAGTCTAAGCCAACAAATAGTCCTCATACTGATACTGTCATGATTTTCTTCCTAAAGTGTTTTTAAATTTTTCTGATTATTACAACTTTCAGAATGGCCTTCCAATTCTTGGAGTAATGACTAGGCCTACTTTATCACCAATTTAATATACACAGATGATAAAAAAAAATATATATTCAGCATGGATGTTTAAGTGTTTTGTATCTTTCTACAAGAAAAAAATATCTTTATTCTTAGCACTGATGTCAAACTATGACAGCTACATGTTATTTAGTCTCCAATTTCACTCAAAGGCATAGAATGATAGATATTTAGAAGAGAAGATATATTCGAATTTACCCAAAAGACATATTTACTTTTTCAAGTAGGATTAAAAAATTAAATGTTTAAACTACACGATACTCCTATATTTGTTTGTATGTGTTTGTGTTGTTGTTAATCATTTATTTATAGAATAAAATAATTATATAAACATATAAATATTAACATAATTATGAATATTCACACTAACACTAAATATAAATTATAATGCTCTATTCTTATTAATCTTAATTTTTCTAATGATAATTATTAATATTATGGCTACAAAAACTAAAAAGTTAATAAAGAAACCATGCACTAACAAATGTTAGATTAGTAATATTTAAATTTTGCAATGGAAATATTTAAACGTAACACAATAACTGTTAAAGATATAAGCTAATGAAATAAATTAGTACAATTAAAATACAATCTTTTTCATATATGAAGCTTTGAAAAGACGAACACTTATCGAAATCGTGGGAATAACGCAAGATGAGACATTACTGGAATTTACAACTTTCAGTAAAAGCTAAAAGGCCTCTAAAAGTACAACCACTAAAATAGTAAAAATAAGACGAAAATTGTATATACCTAATGCAAAGGTAGAGATTTACTTTTCTGTTTTCATCGCCATCTTCGGTCTTTGTTTTCGTACTCTCAAGCCGGCTAGATTAGATTTGCTTTGGCGTTGTCCCGCCTGTATTTATAATGTAGCCGACTATTAGAACATGTAAGTAAATGAGAGTGAGACAAATCAAGTGGTTATATTTACTTGAAATGATTTCGATTTTCTTGTATAGGAAAACACAACAGTAAACCAATTTCTTTGATATGCAATGTATGGCGTGAGATAGCGTTCGCTAAAACGACCTTCAACTTCAGAAGAATGCGACCTACTTTAAAGTGTTTCCTTATTGTTAGAATGTATGTAGTGTTGTCGAGTACGTGAGATTTGTACAAATATAGAGAGAGCTGAAGTTTTGTGTTTTCTCTTGTTCGTGTTTGCTTAAAATGTGTCTGCTAATGTATCTGCCTCCCCCCCTCCAAATTGGTTTGTGTTTTTGTTTGTAGTAGGGTTATTGGGTGTTGGTGTCGTGCCTTTTTTCTTCCCTGTACTCATTTTTTATTTTATTTAGCACCAGATTTGTTTGAGAGTGTTGTTTAATTAGTTTGCAGTATGTTTTTTTTCAGGAATTTTTCCTGTCTGTTTGAAGTAATGCGTGTTTATTATGTGGTATTTAAAAAAAAAAATTTAATTGTTTTATTGTCTTCGTGTGATGAGTTCTAATCGTTGAGTGGAGACGATGGGCGTGGTTCGGTGAGGAAGAAGGCCGAGTTTGCTGTTTTGGTGATGGCATTTGTTAATTGGTGGGTGCGTCCGTGCTTTCCTGTGTTATTTGTTGTGCTGGGGTTCTATATTGCGTTAGAAGGTTCCCCAATTGGCTTTGGATATGTGCTATGTTGGGCTTGAGTATGTATCAGTGGTGTATTTTTGTTTGGTGTTGAGTTCCACTATGATGGGATAGTGGTCGCTGGTATAGTTGTCATCGTCCGTTGTGATTGTAGTGTCTAGACTCTAGAGGGAGATTAGTGATCATTAATGTAATGTCGAGGCTGGTTTGGCGTCGGAGGGGGGGGGAGTTGTTTAAGTGGTGTCTAAAAAGTTTATTTTTTTCGTTAGTCCAGTAATTTCTTTTGTGTTCCATTTGGCCAGCATGGCTGTACTGTGTTGAAGTCGCCTACGATTACATATGCTTTTGAAAGAGTGTAAGTTTTCTAGTCCTTTGTTAAGTTTAAGTGATTGCAGTTGCAAGTATGTGTTGGTGATGTATACTTGATGATTTTTGTTTGTTAGTACGATTGTTATGATGTGAAGCTGAATTTTCTATCTGGGTTTAGTTTAAAGACCAAGTGAAATTGAATCTAGGTCAGCCACAGATAAGAATAAATCTGTATAAAATGAGTAATTCCCAATCTTAGAATCAAGACCGCAAACTTTAAACTTTCAGAGATTTGTATAAATGCATTCATTTGGGTATTGAAAGTCAACATTCTTGAAAGAAATCAGACCTCTCGTTCATTTGCGAGACTAACTTCTCACCAAAGCATTTGACGTCATAAGTGAAACAAAATCCTGTTTAAATATTGCATGTCTGGAACAGCGGACAGACCAATAATATTCTTTTTTTTTTTTTTTTTTTACTTTTCCCAAACACTACAAAGGACAAAATTTTGATTAAATGGATTACAAAACTGAAGAGAGAAAACTCATCCGACAACACAGACGACGGTTGATTGTAGCGAGCACTTCAAATAAGAAGACTGAGATGTAAAGCAAACTCTCAATTCGGTACAGTTTAGCAATGGCATGCCTTGAGATGCCAAATTGACCAGTTTAGCAATGCCTGAGTTTTAGATGCCAAATTGACCAGTTTAGCAGCGCCATGTGTTTAGATGCTAAAGTTAGATTTGACAATTGTAGCAATGCCATGTGTTCAGATGCCAAAGATAGAATTGACCAGTTTAGCAATGCCATGTCTTGAGTGCCAAATTGACCAGTTTAGCAATGCCATGCCTTGAGATGCCAAATTGACCAGTTTGGCAAGTGTCACGGTGGAGGGGAAGTAAGCGGCTGAAAAATTTTTTTTTTATTTTACCTTATTGCCTCCCTTTGCTTTGTGACGTTTTATCTACGTTTTTTATTATTGAGCGAGTGGCGTGATGCATGCATTGTCAGTATGTTTGCAAGCGTGATTGCTTATTTTTTTTATTATTAACAATTTTATTTGATTTGTTTACTTGTTCATTTATGTTAGATGATAATAGTTAAATTAGTGATAGATAGATGATATATTTAGTTCATTAAATGTTCATTAAGTAGAAATTTAACTAGGGATTATTTTAGCCAATGCACCACTAAAAGAATGCACCTTATAACAATAGTAGTCCATCTTTTCACGTGCCTGATACTTCTAGAAGGCCGTGGAAGACTTAGGTTTTATAAAAGAAGACTACAGGGACTTTTTCGAACACACACTCATTCACTACACACACACAGAAGACACTCACTTTGTTACGGACCACCGACGGAGAAAGACGCGTTTTTTGCTCACAAAATGCTTTCCACTTCAAGGCAATCGCGCTACGGAGTACCGGACAAGGACGGCTTTTCCAATCACCACTTATACAACTGCACAAAGGCAAGCTGCACCACGTGCAAAGAAATCGAAACAACCATCAAGAGAGAAGACTTCTTAATTTTAATAAGGCCATCAGAATTATACAGAGCGATAGACAACACTCTTCAATCCCTTCAAGGACAATATCTGAACCGAAAAATGGCCAGCGTCGAAGCCAAAGCCGCCTCCTTCGAGATAATACAGTACTACGGCAACATGGGCGCAAGGAAAAAAGAAACACACAAGACAAAGACCTGGACGTGTACGCAAGACACACAAACCCCACCGCCGCGAAGCACAAAAGCTAAAGAAACACAAACTGAGACGGACGAGAAGACAACGAAAGAAACACAGACGACAAAACACTGTGAAAATAAGAAAACTAAGAAGACAACACTCACGACTGCCCACACGCAAACGGAAAAAAATGAGGCATCTACTAAGGACACTCAAACAAGGACGGAGACAAAAGACAAGGAGACAAAAACAGAGCCCACATCAAGGAAAGATGCCGATAGTAATACAGACAACGTCACAAAAATTAATCAAACTTTCGCCGCCACGACGCAGACAGACAAGAAGAAAAAAAGAAACCGCCCTCCTAAGTGGATCAGAGTACAACAAAAATTAGAAAAAGGAAATCGGGAATATTATGAACACAACCAAAACGAGAGAGACCAGTTACCACCCGCCGAATTCTTATGGTGGCTGTTCAACACCTACAACCAACTACACCAGCTGCCAAGGCATCCTGGACGTCCCCAGATGGCGGACTAAGTACAACGAACCAACGCACCACAGAGGGACACGGTATTGAATATAGTTTTCAGTATTTTTTTTTCTTTCTGTTTTTCTTTCCGGAGTATGACTACATCACGGGGGAAGAAATCGCCAGAGTCTGAAACTCGGTGAGAGGTCCCTTGTGCTCTGTAGAAGTACACACGGACCAGTCAGCCACGGACATACACCGGCAATTACTGGATTTTTTTTTTTTTTTTCTTTCCAGCGCCTCCGAAATAACACCAACAGTGCTGGAGTGACTAACTCTATTTAACTTCTAATTAAAAAAAAAAAATAATAATTAAAAAAAATTAAAAAATAAAAATAAATAATAAAAAAAAAAATTACATCGCACAAACGTCTAAAAATCACCCAAAGCATAACAATGACGAACACGACGACATGCCCGCACCATGGAAAAAAGTGAAGGATGCGATGCCCTGGTGGAGCGCCTCCAAAGGTGAGAACATCTCTGATGAAAGCCTTAAAACCACGCTCAACCAGGAGGGAAGTTAACGTGACTACTACTACTACTTTTTCGAATCAGTGTAAGAGTGTATGCGCGCAGAGCAGCATCAGAGAGCATAGACGTTTTTATCATCACGTTCTGGCGCCCTCCATTTTGACTAATTTTACGAAATTAGCAAAATAGGATTGGAAGAGTGCACACCCTTCCTTGGCAAGACTTGGCAGTGTTTGCGTGGGTCAGGACCAGCCGGCTTCTACCCTCCCAGCCATACGTCGGGCACCCTCCCCTAGATTGTCAGCAGGAAACCAGGGCTACATACAGACTGGCGATCCTGAAACAAGTCTACGGACACCTTCATTTACACTCCGGTTGTTCACCCGGCACATCTTCATTTTAAACTCCGGTTGTTCACTGTTCTTCTCTCCGCTCTTTTCAGGGCGGGAGGGGGGCTTTCTTTTGCTGTTCAGCAAGGGAGGTCAATCAACGAGGCCTGACGGGACTTCGTCAACTCGTCGTCATTAAATTCATGTACTACGTATATCGTTTATTCATCTACGGGGCCGAGATATATCACCCATGATTCGCTTCGCCAGTGTGTTGGCAAGCTGACTGCATTTTCTTCTCCACACAGACGTGTGTGTTTTTCGACGTTCACGTTAGTAAGTAGGTTAGATTTTAGTTAGTGGTGCATTCATTTAGGTAGGTAGTTTAGATTAGTTTAGTAATTATTAAGAACTTTGGAACATTATTGACATTTATTTATTTATAGAAACATTCTTGCTGTGAACATTTGATATTAATATTGCATAAACATTTTCTTATAAGTATTTGGTGAACTGATTATAGGGTTTATTTTTCACCCTAAATACTTAAGACATTTATCATTATTATTAACTTTGGGTTTTCACCCATCAGTCTAATTTAAGTACTGATATTTGCGGTTTTCACCGCCAGATGTATTATTAAATTTGCTTTTTTTCATTTTTATTTTAATTTTTTAATCATATTCATCGCTCTGGTCCCCCTATCCCATGAATGTTGCTGAGTGGATGTTTTTCAGAATGAATGACTAACACCGTACGAGAGAGTTAGCCCCCAATTTATTAGAATAAATTTCTTTTTTTTACTCTTCAACAAGAGTTGGGTTTTTCTCTCTCTGTCGTGTAAGTGCATTGGTGCGGCTGTTTGTTTGTTCGTTCTGTTCGTCCCTCACAATACATTCACCCCGCATTCATACATACACGCTGATTTTCACACTTTGCCCCACATGCAGAATAAAATTATCTCCCCATAAGAACATCATTGGTGTCTGTATGTGAGAGTGATTTATTTTAACAACTTAAGTCACTCGGTGTGATCCAGCAAGTCGCGGTATCTGACCTGACACCCCCCTTTGACCGAGAAGGAGAGAGAGGCCAGCGACAGTCAGACAACAACAATTAACCACCAGCTACACCCGCGACAGCAAGGTCATGCGTTGAGATTCCAAAAGTTAGATTTGACCAGTTTAGAATCAGTCTTACACTTATCAGTTATAGTTCTCCCGTGTGATCATTGACATTGATTTGTAACTTATATACAATCAATTCATTACAGTAACACCTCTCATAAATATCCAGTGTGGATAAGTTCTAAATCTATTCATTTAGTGAATCTTCTTGTAACTGGGAAGTTATTGAACATTTTACTGATTTCTGATTAGTTTTATTTATTTATTTTTTTTTGCAGACATATAATTAAATTTTTATTTATGTACCCTTACTAAAATGAATTTAAATTCACTTAGATAGGTCAGGCCACCCGGCTGTCGCTAATAGTAGAAGATAATCGATAATCAATATAGATATTTGGGGAATATAATATATTGTGAGGGTCGTTAAACATAGCCGGACACGTTACAGATGGGAACTCATCCGTGGATGTAACTAATTTAATATTTTTGATATCTTTTTATAAATCTTTTAAATCACCCTACAGGCCTAGACAATGACGTGTTTATTTTCCAAACGTACACGGTGTACGCACACTAATCAGTTCATTAATTGGAGTAGAAGAAAACTGTTTCATTACTGTATTTGAATTCATTTGCTGCATTGCTGTGCATGTATTCTTTTGCAGGGCTGTGAGTCTGGTACGAATGTTATGTGCCGAGAATGCCTTTTAGTTGTAGCTAGTGCTAGACATATTAACAGACAGATTGGATGATTGTATAATAGACATTGTAGCATCATTATATTGATGATTTATTATTCTTATTTGCGAGAGTGACTAAGTAGATCATTGTGAAGGGAAGTCAAGGGACAGACCTGTTCGCTCCACTAATTTCGAATAAGGTATAGATATAGGACGCGATTTCCTATCAGTTAAAATAACGGTCAGAAATTGAACGATCAAACAGTTTGTTTAGCACACTAAAAGTATTAACATTCCTCCAGATTTTCAAAATACAAGGAACGTTATGAAAGAGAAATAAATGTGCTGTAGCCGTTCAACACGCTGACACATTTATTTACATTTTCTGGATCAGTTACTCAATACTCGGAGTAGTAAAACCGATTACCAAAACTGTTTAAATCACGAACAGTATTACAAAATCGGGTGTTCACATGCTTACATTTAAAATCATTAGCCAAGTCCAACCACTAAAAATAGCACACAAGTGAAATGGGGGCCTTTACACATGTACATGTACTCACATCACTGGGGTTTTAACATGCCCTCATTCCTTAAAATGTGGGCGCTGACTCGGGCAATATGATATTTTTACCTATTTATCTAATCTGCTAATCTGACGAATCAATTTTGAAACATAATGTAATAGAAATAAATAATATGTGATCGGCAGCATTATACGCTTATTGTTAATTTCTCACAAAGACAAGTGAGCGTGTATGTTTTGATACAATAAAAAAAAATAATGACGAAAACGAAAGTAGAATCCTCTGACTATAATTCACCTATGACGAAAGCGAAAGAAGATTCAGCACTTCATTTACAATCAAAATACAACATACGTCCACATTCGTCAATACATGATTGCACACGAGTAATTTACCTTTACAAAGTCAATTATTGGTGACTGGGATTCTCTTGTAGAAATTAATTACAGTGACAGGATTTACCTTGAGAAAGTGAATTAATTATTGGTGACTGGGATTCTCGGGAGAAGAAATTAATTCTAGTGACAGGATTTACCTTGTGAAAGTCAATTATTGGTGACTGGGATTTTCTTGTAGAAATTAATTCCACTGACAGGATTTACCTTGTGAAAGTCAATTATTGGTGACTGGGATTCTCGGGAGAAGAAATTAATTCTAGTGACAGGATTTACCTTGTGAAAGTCGATTATTGATGACTGTAAGCCTACTGACAAATATTCTAGTGTCAAGACGTGTCTCATATTTAGACTGCCGGTTAGACGATTGCACGTTGATAAACATCCGGTTTACAGAGGGTTTCAAGGAAGTCATTTACAACTTGAGTGCGCGGTTCGTGCAGCAAGCGCCATAGATAACGTTCATATGCATGCGCCCTAGTGACATAGTTTTACCTCAATATGTAGGTCAGAATAAATTGATTTATTTGTGAAATATAGAAGTTTGCATGCGTACGCATACAATTATATGTACGAACGAATCCATGTAAGGGAATATACCCGTGCTTGCATTTGAAATCATACAATCAGAAGTGCAAAATATTTTGTGAATAGATAATCACGTTTGCTTGTATCACACGTGTGCACGCACACGCTGGATGAATCAATAGATTGATGTACACACACAGACAATGAAACAGAGGAAAAGGTTGGAATAGAAACAGAGAGAGAACACGGGAGAGATTTTTCTTTCTTTCTTCTACCTAAAGGCAATATAAATAAAATGTTTAGGAAGGTTTGTTTATTAAGGTTTAGAATGTCGAGTCACATTTTTTAAATAAAGGCTTTGTCTCTGTCAAACACATACACACACATAAGATATGTTTCTATGTATGAGTACATGTGTACCTATGTGGACGTGCGTGGCGTGCAAGAGTGAGCGTTTACATTTCCTTGTTCACTTCTCTTATTGTTGTTTCTGAAAAAAAAAAGTTATACAAATAACACTCTGTGCAACGGGTATTTTACAGTTGCGAGAGGGCCCTTTTAAATCATGAGAATATCATCTCCTCATCTATAATTACACCTCTCAATTGCGGACAATGGATCGAAGGGGTAATCTCATTCATCCTCAGTATTATAAAAACCACTCAAAAACTCAGACCTGGTATGATTCGAACAAGTAATGGACACTTACCTTTGTCTGTAGTATTCATTATTATGCACCCCCCCCCCTCTCACACAGACTGCTTAAACTTTTACCCAATTAAATCACAAAGGTCAAGAGTGTTGATTAAAAGAATGTCGACACACTACAGAATGCATTTCAACATTCGATCAAATACAAGTTAGGACATACACAACATATATACATGACACAAATGTATAATAAAAATAATTTGATATCACAGTAGTAAAGAGAGTTTAAACAGCGTGTTTATAAACATTACGTTATCTTTGAGAGGATTCTTCACTTTCCACTGGCAGTGCATGACGTCAGAGGCAAAGTAAGATGCAGCCCACTTCTCACAGTAGACTCACAAGCCCATTAAAATGGCTGGAGGGGAAATCAAAGATTTGAAATACAAGAACGTTATAAGTTGCAGGAAAAGGTCCACAGAAGACCCAAACAAAGAACCATGAAAACAAAGGAATGTAGGGAAGCATAATGGGTTACTGTCAATGGAATCTGGTAAACAGTGTTTTTTGTGTAGGGAGTCTGGCTGGACTGATATTAACTGTCATTTAAAAAAAAAAAAACTCTCATCATATTTTATTTTAACAATTATAGAACAGAATTATTTTAGTTCAATACAAGTGAACAATGAATTCAAGCTCTGTGCCTTCTTACTAATTTATGTACACCTTCAAATACAGTCATGTAGAATTAAACGGAATAATATTCACATACCAAAAGTTAACTATGTAAATCTCTAGATCATAAGGCAATATTTTACAAATAAAAATTGTGATATATATATATAAGGGTTCTTGTGACACCAATACCACTAGTTAATTGATATTATCATTATTAATTATATTAATTAGCCCACTTTTGAAGTAAGCGCGTGCACGATATCAGAGTTGTGTCAGAGCGAAATGACTCACGAATTTAAATTTGACACTGGTTAACTTTTGTAAACAAACGTACAGTATAATGAAAGGTTTGTATCGAAAATCGACAGTGGGCCAAATTCTCTCTTTGTCTTAGCATTTTCTAATTGGTTATGTCGATCCTTTTACCTCGCCGAGCACGAATACAATGTCTCTTGTTTCTTTCTTTCCTTCTTTCTTTCTTTCTTTTTTTGTACATGTATCTCGAGCAAAAAAGAAGACCCAAATCACCACTTCACATCGGTTATCTCGATCCCCACATTAATCATCGCCGGCTTTTGAAAATGTTAGTTATCGATACCCTTCAACTGGCTTACACATCTTTTATGTTAATTAGCCCACTTTTGAAGAAACCGCGCGTGTATGATACTTTTCAGAGCTGTGTCAGAGCAAAATGACTCGCAAATTTAATTAGCCCACTTTTGAAGTAACCATGCATGTATGATACTTTTCAGAGCTGTGTCAGAGCGAAATGACTCGCAAATTTATGTTTGACATTGGTTAGCTTTTTGCAAAAACGAACTACACTGTACACACCGCAGATTTTTTGTGATTTTGTGAGTGATCTTTGTGTTTTAAGTGTTGGAGAATATAATGAAAGGTTTGTATATTTTTATTGTATATATGTACTGGTAAATCTCTGCTGTTCGTTAGTGGACATAAGCCTATTGTTGTTAGCAAACATGTACAGTTTATGAAGTCAATCGTGTTATCAAACAAATTGCGGCAACGCTGTTGTGTAAAAATTCAAAAACATATGTATGTACATTCTCATTTATTAATGCACATCATGTACATATAGAAATTTGAAGCACGTTACATGTAATATTGAAGCATTTTTTTTCAAGTAGACAAAGGGAAAAAGCAACAAAGCATTTTAATCGCAATTGGTTCATTTTTCTATCTTAATTGAATTGTTATTAAATTTATTTTTATCTCACCTGTTGTTATATAATTGTTTGTAGCTGGGTGAGGATTAGCTAACTTGGGGCCGAGCCGTAATAAAGAGATGAAGAATTATAAATTCTTCATTTATAAATAAAAGGGAGATAACATTGTTAGCTAAGGCAGGTCAACTGATTTATCTGGCAAGGTGTCTCGAATAATTGCCTGAATATTGTGGCATTTCCTGGGGATGTCAGGCCATTCAGCTATCGCTATTGTTAGAAATTATTCAATAAACCAATATTGACAATTGGAATCTAAAATAGGGAAGGGTCGTTAAGCATAGACCGGATATATGACATACCTTATATATCTTTCCCTTATTAAATGGTACAATCTTTTAAGGTGGAACACCTAGCTCAAAAAGCTTGAAAAATTGAAAAAATTCAAGAACAAAAATTTTATTGGTCTTTTCTGATATAACAGTGGATGAATTTTATGAAAATGCTTTTTTTTTTTTTTTTTGATAAATCACAATGGTTTTCAGGATATTTTCAATCAAAGATGGGAGTACACCATGGGAGACGTTTATGGTTAAAAAGTTAACAGAAAATCAGTCATTAAATTCGGTTTTTGCAGGATATCTAAAAAAAAACTATTAAAGATCTGCAGAGAATTTTGAAAACATTTTAAGGACAACATAATCTGGCTTCTGAACCTCTAACTTTTAAAATATATATTTGACTATAGTGTAGATAAGGAATTATAATTAATTACATTATTAAAAAATTATTATTTAAATAAAATATGTGCTTCATCAGCTGAATGATTGGTACATACTAGCCAGAAATTACAGTATATTAATTCACTACCAAATATATTGTTTATATATTTTAAGGTTTTCTTGCAATCTTGTCAAAAGGATTTAAAAAATTTTAAGCTTTGGAAAATATGTTTACATTAAATAAATAATTTTGATACAAAACCTAGTAAATTTATAAGAAAAGTGAGTAAGCCTGTATATCTTGAATCATCAACCATTTTACATCAGTTTCTGAAAACTTTAATAAAAATTTCATTCATTTATTTGATAAAATTTTTGTTGTTGATACTTAGTGGATTTCAGTTATGTGTGCTACCTTAAGCTTTGGATAAAGAATATAAATTCTAAAGTCATTTTCAGAGTTCACCCACCAACACCAAAGTTAAATTCTGTACCGTAGACCTTGTAAATGTAATAGAATGTGCATTATCAACTCACTCTTATATTTATTGTGGAAAAATAAGCTTGCAAAATACAACAAATAAATATATAACTCACTCGTAAAAAATTTTAAAAAACAATCTAGTATCTACTCATTGTTTACACTGTGCCCCTGCTAATGCAGTAATGGACGAAAAAAGTGGTCACATGACCACAAAATAAAAAGAATTAAAAACAAATAACACGCGATCCGAATAAAGGAAATATATTATATTGTAAATAAAAATGTCCCGTATTGAATGATACAAAATTTAAGATATGGATAAGGCGGGCATTAATTGATAAAATTATATTTCGTGTTCACCCTCAACTCCTTAAAGATAAATGCTACCGTAGTCCTATAGAGACTGAAAATTCTTATTTACCGGTTAATATAGTCCTTTAAACGAAAAGAAATATATATTTATAAATTGAAAATAATTGATTTAACTTATCAACTAACATCCACAGAGTGATGCTTGAGAAAAGCAAAGTGGAAACTGGTTCAATGTCGCCGAGTTAAACACTACGGTACTCGATAAAATCCGCCATTGTTGTTGACAGTCTTCGGTGATTTCGCTCACTGACCTCAGTTCTTTCATCGCAATTCAGTACGCGTGCAGTATTTTTTGTCTCAAACAAACTATACAGACTTATAGATGAAGAATTTTCCTATTTTCTGGTAGCTATTAAGGATGCTATGTTGTCGGAATCACCATTAACATAATTTAAGAAAATGTAAGTTTCACCTTATTTCTCTTTATCTTGAAATTACCGTGCATTGTTTACTATAGAAATGAACCTTGTTCTCTCACCTACATGAAAACCGTATTATTTTTAGATTACTGTACTGCACGCGTCCCCATGGACCGAGAAAGAGTGCATGTGTTAATCGTTAGCGCTGGACAAGTTATGGTGTCTTGGTCAAAAAGTCATTCGGTTGGTAACTTCTGAATAACTTCTTTTTATTTCTTCACAATTATTTATTAAAACAAAAAACATAGACAGACAGAACAGAGAACAAACATTTTGTTTCATGTGCTTTTATTTTACAAAGCTTCAATATACAGAAGAAACATGAGTGTTGAAAATGTAGAAAAATTGACTAAACAACATCCCAATCAGCCATTCAGCGATGTTTGGAATACCTAGTCTAAGGGTTAAGTCTGTAACCTTATTTTTGTTCTGATAATAAATTTCTTTACAAGTTTGTACAGTAAATTCTTTCAATCAAGAATAAAATTACAAGTTTACATGAATACAAAAGCTTACAAGGACTCACAATAAAAATACAAATAAAATGCCATGAAATATTTTAAGGAAAAACCATTATTACAGACAGATTAACTAGACCAGATGTACCTTTACATTTCTTTGCCCATGAGATAGTCAGCAATTCGGGACTGCATTTAGAGTGATTAAATCAGACATGGGCAATTTATACAAGTTAGGATTTTGCCTGGTAGTTGCACTGAAACTTAGTGTCTACCCTAGAGTCATGCTTACATATACTTCTCTTAGTCTTACCACTTTGTCTGCGTAGTCAAGATTGGGTGACTGTTTTCTACAGGACGGTGTCTCCTAAGTTAGTTAATTCTATAGACTTTTACTAGGCACGTGTGGATATCATCTTTCCTGTCTTGCTACACGTGTAATTATGTAACAGAGCTCTCCACAGCGAGCCGTCTTATGCAACACTTGCCGGACCATATCGAATGCAGCTATTCACAGTGTTCAAACTTAGCATGCATTCAATTAACAATAGTGATCCATGATAAATGAATAATATTATTACATAAATCTCGCTACTCAGTTTGAGCTTCTTAAAACTAGGCCAGAAGTAAATTTTATACATTATAATTAAATAAATACTAAAAATAATTAGAATATGTCTAAATTGCATTTTTTGGTTTACAAATATATTAAACATAGCCAATAAAATGATATCAATATATTAAAATATAGCTAATAAAATTACATCAATATATTATAACATTAAAAGCCAATAAAATACAATCACTCTATATATCTATAGCACATAAAATAACAAAAGTGGGTAATTTCTTTTGGGTAGCAAAATGTTTTCCTGAGTCAAAAAAGTTTACAAGACTCAAACAAAGATTTACGAGATGTAAATACTGATCAAATCAGAGAGGTCAGTATCAGGTCATCCGTTATTACTACCTCATAATGGTGTTACCTGTTTAGTAGATCTACTCCATTAATTATAAACTGATATCCGATACTAGACATCACTTGACCCCTTAAAATAGGCAGAACACCAAAAAATAAATAATAAAAGCAAGCATTCAGTTTTGTTATTTTCATTTAAAACTTTTTAAAACATGAAAACTAAAAAAAAAATTGTGAAGCACTCAATTGGTTCCAAAGATATGCTATTTTTAAGTTTTAAAAAATGGCGGCAGTGAAAAAAAATGGTTATTTCGACTACTTTTAGACTAGCTAAAGAGTAACTAAAATCTAACATGCAGTTATGAAAGATTGACACTTTATTCCTTTCTACATGCAGATAACAAAATGCAAAGTTGTAACTTTCTATATGATGAAATAACAAAATGCCTAGCTGCATAAGTTAATAAAAAACCATCATCAGGATAGTTAGAAATAACGCGATTGATGAAGTTTGACACAGCATATCTAATTCATTAATTGAAATATATCATTGAAACTGTTCACATATGTTCAAATGTATATAAAGAATATGCCCAATATTTTCCAGGATGTTATTTTCAATTGAATCATGTACAGGTTGGCCCAAACTTTGTAAAATCATCAAAATGACTGACGACGGCACTTTTACACATTTTTTGCACAAAACTGGCCATAACATTTGCATGATCATCATGAAATTTTGCAGTGTGATAAATATTACTTTGCTCATTGTGTATAACAAATTTCAACACCTTTTATGCACGAACAGTAAATTTATGCATTAAAAATGCATTCAAAAATTGCACAATTACACAGAAATAGTAAACACTTTTTCATATCATGTCAAAAGCTTGAGTTTTGATCTCTTTGTTTGCTCTATACCAAACAAAATTAGTTATTGTCATGTTTCACTTACAAAAGTTAATCATAAAAATGTTAAGATATTAATTACTAGGTAGCAGCACAGTAGTAAGTAAGCCAGCCAGCAATAATAAATGTATAAAAGTGCAAATTTTCATTACATTTCATTCACTGTTTTCTCAATATCCAAAGCATTCTTTAATTCAAACAAACATTCAAAATTAAGTTTAATGTTTCTATTTCTTATGATTGTAAATTTGTATATCTTGCTTGTATGTGGAAAATACATGGATGGAATAAAGTTGATAATTATTCACCTATGTCCTGTTTTATCCAGCAGATTTACAAGAGAGAATGTGTGTTTTGGCACACTGTGTTTTTCTACTTTGGCTTGTGTCAATGTGTGCCACACAAACACATATATTTGGTATCAAAAATAAAGATAATTAAATGCTGCAGCCACTGCTATGAAGTTTGTCTTGGTTTATTCTGTACACATTTTGCAAATGAATTTTAAATAAAAGTTGGCAAGTAATCTACAAGTTTCTTCATTAAAAAAAATGGTCAAAAGTACACCATTACTAGGCTTGAATAAAAATCTTTGCACTTTATTTTGTGCAATTTAATGTGTAATAAAAAGAATATACTTCAAGGGGTAGGGATGGACAAAAGTTAGAAAAGAAATTGTAAAAAAAAAAAGATCTATGTGGATTAGGCTAGTCAATTAGTCATACTACTGCACATACACTATAGTTGAACTTTAACTAAGCCAGTGCTTGTACAATTAAAATAATTTTGGCTTTCTTACTTTAAAAAAACACACTATATTTAGATGTTAAATAGACCTAATTATTTAAACAGACAAGTAAAACCGTTGAATGTCAAGGTTAGAAGTAAAAGTAGCATCTTTGCAACATGTAAATATGGATAGGCCTAATCTTCCTTATAATTAAAATAATTTCAGCTTTCTTACTTTTTCTGAAATAAACTATATTTGCACTATATTTAAACTGTTGAGATTTTAAGTAGGCCTAATTATTTAAACAGAGAAGTCAAACTATGAATCATCAACATTAGAACAATAGAACTAGAAGTAGCGTCTTTGCGATATATATACTGATAAACTCCCTTGATTTTTGTAGTGACCTAATTCAACATCGATTCATGAATGAAACAAGTGACATCCAATACCTATAAAATTAAAATGAAATATTAACACTTCCAAGTTTGTAATTCACCTGTCTTATCTTCATAAAACTTAGAATATTTCCTATATTTTGCGTCGAATGCGACATGATTGTTCGCTCCAGATTCGAGGGCACAAGCATGTGACAGACCCACTAATTTTGAAAGAAAAAAACTGCTAATCATGCTAAAATGCATAATAAAACTATAACCCCTTTAAAGAATAGCAACTAAAGTACTTATCTAAAGCAATAATGCAGTATTAAATTTAGTGTAAACTTCGCGATTTCACTGTGGAACGAAGCGCACTCGTTACACTGTTGGAAGCCATTGTTGTAAGAGTGATCGTATTAAGTTCGCTACATTTGATTGGATTGTGAGTGCCACACAGATCATGAATACATTATCCCCATACCTCATTCGAAAGGGTATGGAAAGACATTTCATTCAAGTCTAGTAATTGTGTACTTTTGACCATTTTTTAACGATGAAAATTGCAGATTTCTTGCCGAAGTTCTCTTTAAAGCTAATTTTGAAAACGTATACAGGAAAAACCACACCAGCCTATAGCGCAATCGACACAGCATTTAATTATCTTCATTTTGATACCAAATCCATATTTGTAGTGTGTTTGTGGGATTTCCTCTGAGGTAAGAAACAAGGTATATGAAAACACGCATTCTATTAAGTTACGTAAATCGGCAGGACAAAACTCGTCACGGGTGAAAAATGAGTCAACTTTATTCAATCACCGTAGTTTCCACATACAAACAAGACATACAAATTTACAATCATAAGAAAATAGAAACATTAAGCTTGATTTTGAATGTTTGAATTAAACAATGCTTCGGTTGTTGAGAAATCAGTGAATGAAAAACTAATGAAAATTGTGCACTTTTTACAAAAGTATAGCGGCTGGCGGGCAACTGTGCTGCTACCTACTTAAAATAAGTCTATTGGATGAACGTGAGAAATACACTTTGTGGATTTTAATGATTATTTGTTATTAATCCCACCTTTGGAACACGTGTTAGAATTCCCCATATGAATACTTGCTTTTTGAAGAATAAGATTTTTTGTCTAAATGGATTTTCTCCAGTGTTTCCAGTTACCAGACAATGGAAATGCTTTGCTGCAATGATCACATTTAAATGGCTTTTCTCCAGTATGAATATGCATGTGTGCTGATAAGTGAGAATACTCTGAGAATGCTTTACTGCACTGATCAGATCTAAATGGCTTTTCTACAGTATGAATACACTAATGACACAATAAGGAAGAATCTGAGAATGGTTTAGTGCAAAAATCACATTAAAATAGCTTTTCTCCAGTATGCATATGCATGTGTTGTGATAAATAAGAAGACTGTGAAAATGTTTTACTGCACTGATCACATTTAAAGGGCTTTTTTTCTCCTGTATGAATACGCTTGTGTTTTGATAAGCGAGAAGACTCTGAAAATGCTTTACTGCACTGATCACATTTAAATGGCTTTTCTCCAGTATGCAAACGCATGTGTGTTGATAAGTTAGAAGATTGTGAGAATGCTTTTTTGCACTGACCACATTTAAATGGCTTTTCTCCTGTGTGAATACGCATATGACAAACTAAGTAAGAAGACTGAGAGAATGGTTTAGTGCAATGATCACATCTAAATGGCTTTTCTCCTGTATGAATACTCATGTGTTTGGATAAGTTAGAAGAATGTGAGAATGATTTACTGCAAAGATCACATTTGTATGGCTTTTCTTTAGTATGTATATGCATGTGTTGTGATAAGTAAGAAGAAAATGAGAATGCTTTACTGCAATGATCACATTTAAATGGCTTTTCTCCAGTATGCATATGCATGTGTCTTGATAAGTGAGAAGATTGTGAGAATGCATTATTGCACTGATTACATTTAAATGGCTTTTCTCTTGTATGAATAAACATGTGTCTTGATAAGCTAGAAGAATGTGAGAATGATTTACTGCACTGATTACATTTAAATGGCTTTTCGCCTGTATGAATACGCATGTGATTTGATAAGTTAGAAGGCCAAAAGAATGCTTTACTGCACTTATCACATCTAAATGGCTTTTCTCCTGTATGAATAGTCATGTGTTTGGATAAGTTAGAAGAAAATGAGAATGCTTTACTGCACTGATCACATTTAAATGGTGTTTCTCCTGTATGAATAAACATGTGATGTGATAAGGAAGAAGAATGTGAGAATGATTTACTGCAAAGATCACATTTGTATGGCTTATCTCTAGTATGCATACGCATGTGTTGTGATAAGTGAGAAGAAAATGAGAATGCTTTATTGCAATGATCACATCTAAATGGCTTTTCTCCTGTATGAATAAACATGTGTCTTGATAAGCTAGAAGAATGTGAGAATGATTTACTGCACTGATCACATTTAAATGGCTTTTCTCCTGTATGAATACGCATGTGATTTGATAAGTAAGAAGGCCACAAGAATGCTTTACTGCACTTATCACATCTAAATGGCTTTTCTCCTGTATGAATACTCATGTGTTTGGATAAGTGAGAAGAAAATGAGAATGCTTTACTGCACTGACCACATTTAAATGGCTTTTCTCCAGTATGAAGACGAATGTGATCTGATAAATTAGAAGGCCAAAAGAATGTTTTACTGCACTTATCACATCTAAATGGCTTTTCTCCTGTATGAATATGCATGTGTTTTGATAAGGAAGAAGAATGTGAGAATGATTTACTGCAAAGATCACATTTGTATGGCATTTCTCCAGTATGCATATGCATGTGTTTTGATAAGTTAGAAGAATGTGAGAATGATTTACTGCAAAGATCACATTTGTATGGCATTTCTCCAGTATGAATAAGCATGTGTTGTGATAAGTAAGAAGAATGTGAGAATGATTTACTGCAAAGATCACATTTGTATGACATTTCTCCAGTATGCATATGCATGTGTTGTGATAAGTAAGAAGAATATGAGAATGATTTACTGCACTGATCACATCTAAATGGCTTATCTCCTGTTTGAATACACACGTTTTGATAAGTTAGAGGACACTAAGAATACTTTATTGTAATATTCACATCTAAAGACTTTTCTCCAGTTTGAATATGCATGTAACTTGATAAGTGAGAAAACATTGAAAATGCTTATTGCTTTGATCACAGGTAAATGACAATTCTCCAGTTTGAATAAGTTTTAATAAGTCTTCACTGAACAATCACAATGAAGTGGCTTTTCTACAGTGTGAATACATATTTGAAAAAGATTGTGGAAATGTTTTTATGTGCTGATCACATTTAAGTGACTTTTCTCAAGTATTATAATGTAAGTTGAATGATAAATGAGGGAATAAGTTAATTTACTTATCATATGGATATTAATTTTATCAACAAAAAAAATACGTTTCGATAAGCCATTAAAAAAAGAATACTTTTCTGCACTATTACATTTATACTGCTTTCAACAGCATGAAAAATTGTTTGTGATCAGTAATTAGAATTTTGTTCTTGAGCGATCACATTTTAGGGCTTTCAAAAAAATGCACAATTTTGCAATAAGATAATTACAATAGTTGAGAATGTTTTGATTAAGTGAACAATTTACATGACTGATCCTAAGTATGAATATGCATTTGATGGAGCAAGCAACAAAGACCAAGGTAATACTCTATTACATTCATTGCATTGATACGTCTTTTCTCCAGTGTCAATGCACATCTGTTCTAATAAAGTTGGAAGTACAACACAATAATTTAAAACAGTGACAACATACAAGTTTCTTTTCTGAAGTATAAGTAAACCTTTGTGAGTAGAAGCCAATATACAACTGACAGGAATTATAGACACTCTGTTATCATGAATTTGGTAATGTAAAACAATAAGCAAAATTACAGACACTCTATAGTCTATTATCAATATCATGAATTTGGTAATGCAAAAAAAAAAAAATTAAAGAAACTTTATTATCAAATATGTGATAATGCAAAACAATAAATAAAATTTAAAAAACTCTAATATCATATACGTGGTAATGCAAAACAATAAGTAAAATTGAAAAAAAAAATAATTACTTAAATGTAAAACTCCAGCTGATGTCCATGAAATGTTTTATAATTCACTGTACCTGCAGAGAATACATTGGCCAGTGTTAAAAACTGGAAGGAACAACCAAGACCAAGTGAAGATTTAGACAATTCACATAAATAATTTTAAAATAGTAATATAATCATGTGTTAGACTCTCCATATTAAATAATATGATCGGGCACTCCACAGGAAAAATGGACTCAACTCTAAACTGGCAGCATGATAAAGTATTAAGTATTCACACAAAATTTGCATTTTGATGACATGCTAAATACTCCACAATACTGAAATCAGGATTATGTATTAAATACTCTACAACAGTACAAGAAACTGAAATCAGAATTGTTTGTTACATTTACTTGACATGAAAATGAAATCAGATGTCTGAAGTACTCCAAGCCATGTTTAACTAAATAAACTAAATCATGCAAGAAAATTTTTTCTCAATATTTGTAACAAACTAGGAAACGTAATTTATATTTATAAAGAGAAAAAAGATTTAGATATAACACTTCTAACAAACTTCAAAGCATACATTATAAAGAATAATGTGATTATGAATAACATTTCAGTAACTTCAATTGTAAAGAATGAAATGATTAATTGATTTATAAATAATACATCTAACAAACTTCAAGACCTATATTATAAAGAATAAAATTATTTACAAATAACACTTTTAACAAACTTCAAATCCTGCATTATAAAGAAAAATAAGATTTAGAAATAACACTTCTAATAAAATTGAAGACCTATATTATAAAGAAATATAATAAATATTTTTTTTACAAATAACATTTCTAACAAAATTCAAGACCTATATTAATATAAAGAAAAATTATATTTACAAATAACTCTTATAATAAAATAAATTCAAGACCTATATTATAAACAAAAATAAGATTTACAAATAACACTTCTAAGAAATTTCAAGACCTATATTAATTATAAAGATTGAAAACATTTACAAATAACACTTCTAACAAACTTCAAGACCTGTAGTAAAGAAAAATAAGTTTTATAAATAAAATGATTCACACTAAACAGATCTTTAACACTTTCTTCACTTACCTATATTATATTAGGAATACAATCAACAGATTTTCAGTTTTTGAGATGTTTGCCATCATTGTCTTTGCATGTATGCAGTAATTTCTGCATCCACACCCTGCAACCAAATATTTTAGTATCACTATATCTAGTATATGGGTATATGTGTTAACAACAAATAGAAGAGATTCTTGAACACTGACCATATGAACTGAACTGAGTGATCAAATTACATGTAATATTAAAGATAAATTAAAAATTAAAAATAAAACACTTATATAACTCTGAAAATAAAAACCAACTGTAGTTAAACCAGTATGCAGATAAACTAAATGAAATAATGTTCTTATTACTGTATTGTAATTTGTATACACATGACATATTTCTTACTTTTAACATATTTTTTATTTTTCATTGCAATCTTTATTCCTGTCCTCTCAAGATATCAATAAGATATACCATTGGCATTTTAGTTTGTGTAATTTTAGAGTACCTGACTGTAAAAAGTGTAAGAACCAGACAGTAAATTTTTATAGGACTGGGAATATATATTTCTAATTCTATTCAATTTATATTTGTATAAATGTTATAGGTAGATGTTGACTCTAAGGGAACTAAGTATGGAAAAGGTGCAGATGATAGTGTTCTTTTGTTAACTGGTTTAATAAAAACAGTCACATATGATTGGCTTGTGCCACACTTGCATAGATAAGCTATACCTATCACTGTATCAGATTTGCCCATTTCCATCACCTTCGGATTGCTGGGATTAATATGGAAAGAGGGAAAACCTGATCTACAGCCAGTGCCACTACCAAGCCCTTCTCAGGGTGGGAGAAAGAAGAGGAATACGGTACTGAAGACTAAATAATAAAACTTGGAAAGAAGATGGATCAAAGAAAAAAAATAAGTAACACCCTGTGACTGCCAAATTTAGTCTGGCAAGAAAAACATTGATAAAACATTCTTGGACCCTAATCTAGACTCTTTCCAAATTCGTGGAAGTAGAAGACTGACTTACACAAAATAATCATACTGTATGTTGTATGATGGGAAAATATTCCCACATATATATTTTATATAAATTTTCATTTTGTGGAATGAGTGCGTATTGCGTCCTGTTTACAGAGAAGGGAAGCCCTGGAACGAATGAGAGACATGTGTGGAAGATTTAGGGACTGGCGTTTGATGTCTGCGGTGTTTGAAGTCTGCGAGCGAGGCGGTCAGCGTGTGGTCAGTGCGTACGCTTAGCGGGTGGTTAGAGTTGTTAGAGGGACATAATCATCTTAGAGCTAATGAATTGAACAGGTCAGAAGCTGGTCTAAGCAGGGTAATAAAAACCACAGTGAAAATGTTATCTTCACTACTTCCTGAAAAATCGTCTGAGGGTGACGACTGAAAGGGTAGTCCGCCCAAAACAACACTGGGTCGTATATGAGAGAAGAAAACCCTGGCTATATAGGTAAAAGCGTCTTTGTATTTGTGTGAATGGTTAAGTTTTATTAGGATGTTATATACTATGTTTTATTTTGAAAATGTTAATATTCTTCCTTTCAGAGGCCTATGCCAAACTTAGTAATTATTAATCGAGCACTGGACTGGACACTTAGGCTTTGCAATTGTTTGTGTTGCAGGGTTTTTTTTTTCTTGTTATTGTGTGGCTGTGCCTGTGTGGCCGTTCTACTTGTCCCGGCTGAATTGGGACGTGTCGATCTATTGACTGGAAAATTCAAGTCTACAAGACTGACGTCATTTCTGTGCTTAAGCTAAGTGCCTATTCAGACAGTGACTTCAGTCCAATGAACTGGCTTAGGATGAACTGAATTTTCTAAATCTTGTTAACTTTTTCTTTTATTAAATTTCTTGTTATTATTTTTAAAACGCGTGTTTGTTAGTTCTATCGTTATTTTCGTAGTTCAAGTGATAATGTAATGAGTACGTCTTGTCCTCTGTTCGTTAATTGTAATCATTATATATATATTATTCATAAACATTAAATCTCAGCTGAATCTGAGTTGGGGGCGGGGCCAAATTGGCGACGTACCAGTATATCAGCGTAACAGTTGCAGATATACATATTTAACCAGTGACCCATGCTCTGCACCGGCACTTGTAGATGTCTTGTATCATAACTAATTATACAGAGTTGGTATAAGTCATTATTACAAAGTCACTCCAGAGTATAGCGGCGACACTGTAGTCCAAGCCATGATGCTAAGTAAGTTTCTTCAAAATCATCTCTCAATGACAAGCAAGTCAGAAACAGCAACAAGAACAAGGGCAGAAAAAGTCCCATACAACCACCAGGACTGTGAGAAGGAAATAAATATCCAAATTATGTGGAAAATTCCTCCAATAACTAGTGTTCACTCTATAAACGTATGTACAATGTTTCTTATTTTCATTACAGGTTTACAATCCTACATATGTCTCTCTTTTGTCTACAGATTTATATAGTATGTATACTGACTCACTTTGTCTACAGATTTATTTACCTTCCTGTCTACTGCTTTCTTGACCAATACACTGAAATTAGTGAAAACTAAAGTAAATACTTCAATTTGCCATTCTGACTAGTGATGTATTTTGCTTTACAAGCAATAGATCTAGTAATCTTTTATCATTGTTGATCAGGCAACAATTATATATTGGTCTAAATGGGGTAATATTTTATTTTTATTTAAAAGAAAAGCTTACTCTTAGAAAACAAAAAAATTAACTTGTCCAAGCATTTGACAGATGT
Organism: Sinotaia quadrata; assembly: GCA_028829895.1. Lineage (NCBI taxonomy): Eukaryota > Metazoa > Mollusca > Gastropoda > Architaenioglossa > Viviparidae > Sinotaia > Sinotaia quadrata. The sequence goes on from CM054180.1 coordinate 118,903,536, forward strand.
AGACCTTTGACTGATAAACAATTTTAAGTTCTACATTTTTTGTGTTTTCTTTGATTCCATCTTTCTTTCCTTTAGACTAAATAAAATTTGGATGGGTGAGAGAATACCACAAAATGACCACAGAAACATTCCATTTTTAATTATGTCCAATATTTGCTTTGTCAAGTTTGCAGATTGTCTTCTTTGCAACCAACTTCTTTTGTAATATCAGCATTTCTCCTTTCATGAATATTCTCTGTAGAGTGTATATCCTTTCTTTATTTTTTAAATCAAAGGTGCATTCTGTGACAGGTATTTTTGTGCCCCTAAAAACCGAGGATTTACATTATTTCTCCACCCAGAAAATATTGTACTTTTTCATGCACAGTAGTCAACAATACATCGGCATAGTCCACACACTCCCCCAACCAACCCCTATCAAATGCTAACTATCATATTATATATATACTTTACAGCCATGTTCAGTGCCATCTGAACAAATTGGTGTGATGGAAGGTTGCCAATTTAAGTATGTTGTGACTTGCTGTCAATTTTTATTCCTGGTAAATGGTTGTGTAGGTAGGGACCCCAGTGCACTTTACCTGTGGGCCTATAAAGTATAATGCTCTTAGAATGGCCCTGGAAAACACTGACCTAACATTAGACCCCAAAATATTCTATGAGACATCAACAAAATATTTCTCTGATTTACTTTTCAAAAGTACAACATTAGAAAACTCCTTCAAAAATAAAACTAAGAAGTTTTGGATAAACAATAAATAAGATCAAATTTATTTTTTTTAAATATAATCTAAATTTTATCATATACACACTATACATAATAATCAAGGATATAAAAATGTAGACCCCACACTACATAAACATATGATAATTAAGAAACTTCAATAATTTTCTAGCTTCCTATCACTGCCTGTTGAGTAATTTTCTGACTTTACATATAATACACAAAATTTGAGTTATAGAAAAAAAAGGATCTGATTTATGTGGATCCAACATGTTACAATGAAAAAAACGCCTTTTAAAAATAGTATTTCTTCAACAAAAAAATTAGTGTCTCATGAATTTTGTTTTAATGTATTGTCACTTCTAAGAAAATCTTAATGTTATGTTTGCAGGATTATTTATGACATTGACAATCAAAAGTAAAGAAAAGAGAATTATGTGAGCATATCACAAAATAAATTTGTATTACAAATAATTACAAAATAAATGAAAGCTTGCAAACATCTTATGTAGCTGTAAGTGTCATACTGATGATGAACATATAGAATACAAACACATGATATTTGAATGATATATTTTAAGGACAACACATTTCAAATTGACCCAGCCTAAGTTACATACAGTTGTCAAGTGAATGATCAATATACCTTTTCGTTTTCTACTGAACATGAATATTCAGGTGGTATGATGACATCAGAATATAAGAATGATTTACTGCAATTATTACATATATATGGCTTTCTAAGTAAGAACACACTTTCTGACAAGGATCATGAAGGATGAAGTGTTTGAGAATGCTTTACTAAACTTGTCACATGTTTGTTGCTAGTCTTCAATATAAATATATGTGTGTTGTGTCGAGTGAAAAGAATGAGAGAATGATTCAGTGAAATAATCAGATACTTAAGACTTCATCTCAATAATGTTTGTGTATTACTATTAGTATTAATATTATAATAAGATTAAGAATAAAAAGCGTAAGCATGATATTTATTATACTATTTATTACATGTTTAATAATTCCTCTGCTATTTGTTATTTCATTTTATACTGGTTTAATAAATGTTCTGTAATTGTTATTCAATTTATCATTGGTTTAATAAATGTTCTGTAATTGTTATTCAATTTATCATTGGTTTAATAAATGTTCAGTAATTGTTATTCAATTTATCATTGGTTTAAATTAATAAATGTTCTGTGATATTTAGTCAATTTATCATTGGTTTAATAAATTTTCTGTAATTGTTATTCAATTTATCATTGGTTTAATAAATAAACTGTAATTGTTATTCAATTTATCATTGGTTTAATAAATGTTCTGTAATTGTTATTCAATTTATCATTGGTTTAATAAATGCATTCATGTTTTATAATTAAAGATTCTTACTTAGTTTTCAACTCTCAAGTTTTCAGTATAATGCACTCAACACGGTACCAAATATACTTTGAGAAAAATATTTTGTAATACAATGCTGACACAACTTCTTAAACCATGCAAACAATCCAATAAAAAACCAAAATTTAAAAATGACATAATTTGTACTTCACAGGTGTTGCAAAGAAACATAAAGTTATAATTTTTCACACTGCTAAAATTGCATTTTGCCTGGCCTCATAACTGAAAATGGACTGAACTAATTTACCTCTAACTCTAAGCCAGCAATTAGTACTCATAAGTCATAGTCATACTGTCATGATTTTGTTCCTAAAGTGTTTGTAAAATTTTCCTGACTATTACAACTTTCAGAATGGCCTTCCAATTCTTGGAGTTGGAGTAATGACTAGGCCTACTTTATCACCAATTTATTATACACAGATGATAAAAAATATATATTCAGCATGGATGTTAAAGTGTTCTGTATCTTTCTACAAGAAAAAATATCTTAGCATTGATGTCAAATTATGACAGCTATATGTTATTTAGTCTTCAATTTCACTCAAAGGCATAGAATGATAGATATTTAGAAGAGAAGATATTTTCGAATTTACCCAAAAGTCAGATTTACTTTTTCATGTAGGATTAAATGTTTAAACTACACGATACTCCTATTTTTGTTTGTATGTGTTTGTGTTGTTGTTAATCATTTATTTATAGAATATATAAATATTAACATAATTATGAATATTCACACTAACACTAAATATAAATTATAATGCTCTATTCTTATTAATCTTAACTTTTCTAATGATAATTATTAATATTATGGCTACAAAAACTAAAAAGATAATAAAGAAACCATGCACTAACAAATGTTAGATTAGTAACATTTAAATTTTGCAATGGAAATATTTAAACGTAACACAATAACTGTTAAAGATAAAAGCTTATGAAATAAATTAGTACAATTAAAATACAATCTTTTTCATATATGAAGCTTTGAAAAGACGAACACTTATCGAAATCGTGGGAATAACGCAAGATGAGACATTTCTGGAATTTACAACTTTCAGTAAAAGCTAAAAGGCCTCTAAAAGTACAACCACTAAAATACTAAAAATGTATATACCTAATGCAAAGGTAGAGATTTACTTTTCATCGCCATCTTCGTTTTCGTACTCTCAAGCCGGCTAGATTAGATTTGCTTTGGCGTTGTCGCTCCTGTATTTATAATGTAGCCGACTATTAGAACCAGTAAGTAAATGAGAGTGAGACAAATCAAGTGGTTATATTTACTTGAAATGATTTCGATTTTCTTGTATAGGAAAACACAACAGCAAACCAATTTCTTTGACAAACAATGTATGGCGCGAGATAGCGTTCGCTAAAACGACCTTCAACTTCAGAAGAATGCGACCTACTTTAACTTGTTTCCTTATTGTTCGAATGTATGTAGTTTGTGTCGAGTACGCGAGCTTTGTACAAATAGAGAGAGAGTAGAAGTTTTGTGTTTTGTCTTGTACGTGTTTGCTTAAAATGTGTCTGCTAATGTATCTGCCTCCCCCCTCCCTTCCAAATTGGTTTGTGTTTTTGTTTGTAGTTGGGTTATTGGGTGTTGGTGTCGTGCTTTTTTCTTCCCTGTACCCATTTTTTAATTTTATTTAGCACCAGATTTGTTTGAGTGTGTTGTTTTATTTAGTTAGCAGTAAGTTTTTATTTAAGTAAAGTGTGTTTATTATGTGGTATTTTAAAAAAAAATTAGTTGTTTTATTGTCTTCGTTTGATGAGTTCTAATCGTTGAGTGGAGACAATGGGCGTGGTTGGGTGAGGAAAAGGCCGAGTTTGCTGTTTTGGTGATGGCATTTGATAATTGGTGGGTGCGTCCGTGCTTTCCTGTGTTATTTATTGTTCTGGGGTTCTATATTGCGTTTGAAGGTTCCCCAATTGCCTTTGGATATGTGCTATGTTGGGCTTGAGTATGTATCAGTGGTGTATTTTTGTTTGGTATTGAGTTCCACTATGATGGGATAGTGGTCGCTGGTGTAGTTGTCCTCGTCCGTTGTGACTGTAGTGTCTACTCTAGAGGGAGATTAGTGATCATTAGGGTAATGTCGAGGCTGGTTTGGAGTCGGAGGGGGGATGTTTAAGGGGTGTCTAAAAAGTTTATTTTTTTCGTTAGCCAGTCCAGTAATTTCTTTTATGTTCCATTTGGCCAGAATTGGTGTACTGTGTTGAACTCGTCTACGATTACATATCCTTTTGAAAGAGTGTAAGTTTTCTAGTCCTTTGCTAAGTTGGAAGTATGTGTTGGTGATGTATATTTGATGATTTTTGTTTGTTAGTACGATTGTTATGATGTGAAGCTGAATTTTCTATCTGGGTTTAGTGTAAAGATCAAGTGAAATTGAATCTAGGTCAGCCACAGATAAGAATAAATCTGTATAAAATGAGTAATTCCCAATCTTAGAATCAAGACGGCAAACTTTAAACTTTCAGATATTTGTATAAATGCATTATTTGGGTATTGAAAGTCAACATTTCTGAAAGAAATCATACCTCTCGTTCATTTGCGAGACTGACTTCTCACCATAGCATTTGACGTCATAAGTGAAACAAAACATGGTTAAATATTTCATGCCTGGAACAGCGGACAAACCAATAATATTCTTTTTTTTTTACTTTTCACAAACACCACAAAGTACAAAATTTTGATTAAATGGATTACAAAGCTGAAGAGAGAAAACTCATCCGACAGCACAGACGACAGTTGTGTGTAGCGAGCACTTCAAGGAAGAATACAGAGATGTAAAGCAAACTCTCATTTCGGTAACAGTTTAGCAATGACATGCCTTGAGATGCCAAATTGACCAGTTTAGCAATGGCATGTCTTGAGATGCCAAATTGACCAGTTTAGCAATTTCCATTATTTTAGATGTCAAATTGACCAGTTTAGCAACGCCATGTGTTGAGATGCCAAAGTTAGATTTGACAAGTGTAGCAATGCCATGTGTTCAGATGCCAAAGTTAGAATTGACCAGTTTAGGAATGCCAAGCGTTCAGATGCCAAAGTTAGAATTGACCAGTTTATGAATGCCATGTGTTCAGATGCCTAAAATAGAACTGACCAGTTTAGCAATGCCATGCCTTAAGTGCCAAAATTTAAATTTGACCAGTTTAGAATCAGTCTTACACTTATCACAGTTATAGTTCTCCCGTTTGATCATTGACATTGACATTTTGTAATTTTACACACAATCAATTCATTACAGTAACAAATGTCAGAAATATCCTTTGTGGATAAATTCTAAATCTATTCATTTAGTGAATCTTCTTTGAACTGGGAAGTTAAAAATATATTACTGATTTCCGATGGGTTTTATTTATTTTTTTTTTTGCAGATATATAATTAAATTTTTATTAATGTACACCTACTAAAATGAATTTAAATTCACTTAGATAGGTCAGGCCAACCGTCTGTCGCTAATATTAGAAGATAATCGATAATCAAAATTTATATTTGGTAAATCTAATATATTGAGAGGGTCGTTAAACATAGCCGGACACATGATAGATGGATGTAACAGTAATTTCATCAATGGGAGAACCAAAGAAAACATTTTTATATTTGATCTCTTTTTATAAATCTTTTAAATTACCCTAGAGGCCTAGACAATAACGTGTTTATTTTCCAAACGTACACGGTATACGCACACTGATCAGTTCATTAATTGGAGTAGAATAAAACTGTTTCATTATTGTATTTGAATTCATTTGTTGCATTGCTGTGCATGTATTCTTTTGCAGGGCTGTGAGTCTGGTACGATTGTTATGTTCTTCTTCTTCTTCACGATGACTTCTTTTCCCCACAGGAATTGCGTGGAAACTTTTCATCCTCTTAATGTTCTCAGTTTCTGTAGAGTTCCTGTGGGGCCTTCCTCCCTTCTGTTCTAGGAGGGCAGTAATGTTAAAAAAATAAAAAATAAAAAAATAATAAAAATTAGAAGATATATGGAAGATATGGAATTAGCAACTTCCTCTAAGTTTGTGGTTTTCTTTTTTTATTACTTATTGTGTAATGGTGTGTGTGTGGTGTGTTTAATTAATATTTATTTTTATATAAGGTGAAGTGTGTTTGTGTGTATGAGATATGTGATAATGGCTTGGTGTATATGATTTTGGTGATATTTATTTGGAAAGAGTAGTGTTTGTGTGGTAACTGGTAAATGTAATAGTCTCATTGTGTCAGTCAAGCATTTTCGTTCATCTCTGTATTTGTAACAATGTAGTAGAAAGTGTTCTATTGTGTTGTATGTTCGACAGTGAGTGCATGATTTTGGTTCATTGTTTTGGTTATGTGTAAATCTTGTGGAGTTGTATCTTAATCTATATATTGCTCTGTTGTGTGTTAAGTTCTTTAAACATGGGTGGGGTGGGGTGGGGAATTTGTTTTTAAAGATTTGTTTTATTTGTGCTTGCAGTTCTGGTATATGTATTGGGGTGTTTAGTGGTATTCCATGTTTACTTCCATATTTTGCTCCTTTGTCTGCAGTTTCATTTCCTGTTATGTTTATGTGACTGGGGATCCATAACAGTGTTGTTTTTATTTCTTTTTTTTCTAATGTATTTATTTGTTTGCATATTGCATTGGTGATTTGTGCTCTTGTGGTTTGGAAGGGGTTAGCTAAATTTTGTAGTGATGTTAGTGAGTCTGTCAGTATTAGTAATTTTATTTTGGTTGTTAGGGTGTTTTTTGCTATTGTCAATGCTTTCTGGATTGCTTCTAGTTCTGCTGTTAGTATTGAATGACTTTTATCTAATTTGTATGTTTGTGTGAATGTGGGTGTATGTGCTGCTGCCCCTGTTCCCATTTTGCTTTTGGATCCATCAGTGTATATGTGGTGATGGTTTAAGTATTTTTTATTTATGTGTTCTAGTGCTCTTTGTTTCGCTAAATGTGGTTGGTTGTGCTTTATTGGTTGTTTGAGTAGTGTTAAGTCTATTTTTGGTGTATTAATTGTCCAGGGGGGCTGAGGTTTGTTTTTGGGATCTTCTAATTTTAGTGAGTTCAATTTGTATTTTTCTATTAATTTCTTAGTTTGCTGATATGGGGGTAGCTTATTTTCTGTCCACTTGTTTGTTTGTATTCTCTTCGTTTTTGACATGTTGTATCCCTTTTTATCCCATTTCTTGTTTTGTAAATGTGTATTTGTGGGAAGATTTTTCCCATGTTGTATTCTATTAGCCCATTGTTTGAGTGTTTGTTTGTCTCTTCTTTCTATTAATGTTAAATGTCCTGTTTGTTTTAAAATTTCTTCATTTTTTGTGTTTGGGAGTGCATTTGTACTTATTCTAAGAGCTTTATATTGAATTGTTTGTAGTTTTTTTATTTTTGGGTTGTTTTTTTGCTGTGTATGTTGTGCTTCCATAGTCTATTACTGAGTATATTAGTGCTCTTGTGACTGTTAATAGAGTTGTCGTGTCTGCCCCCCAGTCTTTCCCTTTTGTTGTTTTAAGTATGTTTAGTGTTTTGTTCGTTTTGATTAGGGTGTTTTCTATGTGTTGGTTGAAATTAATGTTTTCATCAAATGTGATACCTAAAAATTTGTAAGTCTTTGAGTATTTAATGTTTGATTGTTTTAATTTGAGCGTGGGGTACTTTCTGTCTCTTGGATCAGTGAAGTCTATGGCTGTCGTTTTGTCTGGTGCAAGGTCAAATCCCCATTTATTTGTCCAGTCTTCCAGGTTTTTTAGGGTGTTTTGGAGATCTTTGATTAAGTATTCTATTTTTTTGTGTGAGGTATATAATGATGAATCATCAGCAAATTGTGTTAGTTGTGTCTTTGTGTCTGCGGTTATTTTGTTTAGATCATGTGTGGCTATATTGAATAGGGTGGGACTGAGGGAACTTCCCTGTGGGGTGCCATTGATTATTTGTCTAATGGTGGATTGCGTGTGCTTTATTTGTACTCGGAATGTTCTATTTTGAAGGAAATTTTTAACATAGTTGTATATGTTCCCTCCTATTCCCATTTGAAACATTTTAATTAGTATTGTTGGGTGCCAAACCGTGTCGAAGGCTTTTGAAATGTCAATAAAGATTGCTATTATGTGTTGTTTTTTTTAGTTTATCTATCATGGTGTTGTCTACTAATCTATTGGTGGCATCTGTGGTGGATCTTTTGGGTCTGAACCTGTGTTGTTCGTGAGAGAGTAGGTTATTTGTTTCTAAGTAGTATGTGATTCTTCTATTTACTATTGTTTCTAGTGTTTTTGCTAGTGTTGGAAGAAGGGAGATTGGTCTGTATGAGTTTGGTTGAGTGTGATCTTTATCTGGTTTTGGTATTGGTATTATGTTGGCTTGTTTCCATATTGTTGGTATATCACCTGTTTTCCATATTTTGTTAAAAAGCTGTGATAGATTTTGTAGTATATTTTGCGGTAGTCTTCTTAAAAATTGGTAAGGTATTTTATCTTGTCCGGGAGCTGTGTTCTTTTTGTTTTTAACTGTATATTCTACTTCTTCTAATGTGATAGGTGAGTTTATTTTTTTGATGGAGTCTGATATTTTGCTTTTGTTCCTTTCTAATTTTTCTAGTAGTTTTGTTATGTGCTGAGAATGCATTTTCCTTTTCTATCTTAATTGAATTGTTATTAAATTTATTTTTATCTTACCTGTTGTTACATATAGGTTTGATGTTTGGTTACAAAGATAAAGAACTAACTAACTATGTTATGACTGAGGTTCACAGACTAGAATGAGAAAGAGTAGAAAAAGAAGAACTTACACTTCACATGACAGGAATAGTAAAAGACGCGATTGGTACAAACTTAGCACACGACGTGATTTTGGGGTGCACTTATGTACTGCCGTGTAAAAAGCCTAGTACATGTGACGCATTGGTTGAGAAAACCTCACGAGAGAGGATAGGGACAAATGTTATTAGCTGCTGTGTGTCATCAAGGTGTGATACGTCTAACAGAATAGGTGTAGCACCTACAGGTAGTAATACAGTGACTGATTTTACCGACAAGCTTGTTAGTATACAGATAGTCATGAGGGTGTATCAGCTACGGAGACAGAGAACATCTAGATTACCGATAGCTGACGTCAAGATGAACTAAAGTTCGAGTCATGACGCAATTTTAGAAAATAAACTTATTGCTAATGAAGTGATAGCTAAGGAAACGGGAGTAAATGACACAGATTACAGCACAGGTAGTGAAGCAGACAAAGATGACGTACCTATGATAAATTCATTTACTTCAGATGACATGACAGTTGACAGAACTGAGACAGAAGTCCTTTCTGATCAAGATATGGGAAAACATAAAGTCGAAAACTGCACAGGAACAGGAGTCCATAGCAAGGAAGGCTGATGACTGCATATTGTCTACTTGTAGAACACATAATAAACTTAGTGACGTAGACAGAAACCACGGTACACTGATTACTCTCACTGACTCAGTTGTCAATACAGAGTAGATCATGAGAACATACCAAAAACAGTAGGAACGGTTTGTGATTGGCTTTTAAAGATTAAACAGCTTGTGACAAAGAGAGAGAGAATAGAAGTACATTGTCAGATGACAGACTTTTGGGAAGTCGGAAAATCTTGAAATAGTCGTGTTGACAGATATACGGGTGTGAGAGATAATCTTTCAGAATTTTCTGGAATATTAAGATGGGAGAGTGCATGTGGTTGCACACTTGAAGTGTTAAGAGAAGCTAGACTCAGAAAACAATGAAGTAAATTTGTTGGATCAACATGAGAATATATTGATAGAGGCATATGTTTTGATAAGAGTATCTACAATTTTTTGTATGAAGGGGATATAACTGTTGCCCGCCTAAACATTTTTCAAATTAACTTTCATAGCAGTTGACTTATGCTGATAGATGTATTGAATGATTTTAAATTATTTTTTATTGTAGAGATTATTGTTTGTAGATAATAAATGTGTCTGTTTCCAAATATTAATTATCTTACATTGATTTGGCTATGATCAGATAAGGAACGGATCGTTAGCTCAAAGCATCGTGGTGTAGAATAGTTTGTGAATTGGGTGCGGTCATCAATCTTGAGGACCTTAGATCTAAAATTAAAATGTTGTTATTATACTTCGTAAGATTTTCTAAAAGTGAATTCATTCTGCTACCTGTATAATTTGAATAGTGGGATATGGGTTGCCATACTTGGTTACTTGCTTTCCTTACTGTGATGTAGCTCTGATCCCCTAGATGACCTCGATTCATTCATATATACACTCAAGTCCGCAGACATTTGTACAGAGTGCCCATCATCCAGGGGTTAAGAGAAATCATGTCCACCATTTTATGAAAATGCATAACTTCACATAGTGCTAGTCTTAACCTGAGGTTGAGGGGGAGCTTGGGAAATCTACAGTCCTACAAAGACGGGAACCAAGAAGAGAACCTACCCGAACTCAAGATTTTCTATACTGGAGGCATTGTCCGAAGTATACGCCAGATATTGTAAATGGACAGTGAAAGGCAACTAGAAGATATGCGCTGCGTGACATCAGAACTGCACCGAACAACTGAAGACAACATATTCATCTATTACCTGAACATTTAAGATAAGTCGCTATACCCCATGGGAGGAACAGAACTAAGAAGTGTGTGCATAACTATTCAGATAACGTGATAATATGCTGTTAGTCACAATTTGTAATTGTTCATTTTCTTTTCTATCTTAATCGAATTGTTATTAAATTTATCTCACCTGTTGTTACATAATTGGTTGTAGCCAAGTGGGGATTAAGTAACAGGGGGCCAAGCCATAATAAAGAGATAAAGAATTATAAAATCTTCATTTATAAATAAAAGGCAGATAACATTAGCTAAGGCAAGTCAACTGATTAATCTGGCAAGGTGTTGTAAATAATTGCCTCAATATTGTGGCATTTCAAGAGGGATGTCAGGCTGTTCAGCTGTTGCTATTTATTGAAATTATTCAATAAACCAATATTGACAACTGGAATCTAAAATAGGGCAGGGTCATTCACATATGACATACCTTATAATGTTATATATCTTTCCTCTATTGAATGGTACAATCTTTTAAGGTGGCACACATGGCTCAAAAAGCTTGAAAAATTGAAAATATTCAATAACAAAAAAATTATTAGGCTTTTCGTTTATAAAAGTGGCTGAATTTTATTAAATTACTTTTATTTTGGGAAAAATCACAATAGTTTTGAGAATATTTTCAATCAAATTTATAAGAAAAGTGAGTAGTCTATATATTTTGAATCATCAACCATTTTACATCAGTTTATGAAAACTTGAATAAAAATTTCGTTCATTTATTTGATACAATTTTTGTTGTTGATATTTTGTAGATTTCAGTTAGGTATGCCACCTTAAGCTTTGGATAAGGAATATAAATTCTGAAGTCATTTTCAGAGTTCACCCACCAACAGCAAAGTTAAATTCTGTACCATAGGCCTTGTAAATGTAATAGAATGTGCATTGTCAACTCACTTATATATTTATTGCGGAAAAATAAGCTTGCAAAATACAACAAATAATAACTCACTCGTAAAAAAATTTTTAAAAACCCATCTAGTGATCTACTCATTGTTTACACTGTGCTACTACTAATGCAGTAATCGATGAAAAAAGTGGTCTCGTCACCACAATATAAACAAATAACACGCAATCCAAATAAACGAAATACATTATGTTGTAAAAAAATCTGTCCCGTATTGAATGATACAAAACTTAAGCTATGGATAAGGCAGGCATTAATTGATAAAATTATTTTTCGTGTTCACCCTTAATGCCTTAAAGATGAATGCTACCTTAGGTCTATAGAGACTGAAAATTCTTATTTATCGATTAATATAGTCCTTTAAAGAAAAAAAAATGCAAAGTGGAAACTGGTTCAATGTTGCCGAGTTGAACACTATGATTACTCGATAAAATCTGCCATTGTTGTTGTCAGTTTTCAGTGATTTCGGTCACTGACCACAGTTCTTTGAATGCAATTCAGTATGCATGCAGTATTTTGTGTCTCAAATAAACTATATAGACTTATAGATGAAAAACTTTCATATTTTATGGTAGCTTTTAAGGCTGCTATGTTATTGGAATCACCATTAACATAATTTAAGAAAATTTAAGTTTAACCTTATTTCACTTTATCTTGAAATTCCCGTGCATTATTTAGTATGGAAATGAACAATGTTTTCTCACTTACAAGAAAACCATTATTATTTTTTTATTAATGAACTGCAGGCATCGCCACGGACCGAAAAAGAGTGCATGTGTTTAGCGTTAGTGCTGGACAAGTTATGGCGGCTTAGTCAAAAAGTCGTTCAGTTGGTAACTTCTGAATAACTTCTTATTAATTTTTCACAATTATTTATTAAAACAAAATACACAGAAATACAGAACAGAGAAGAAACTTTTGTTTCATGTGCCTTTATTTTACAAAGCTTCAGTATACAGAAGAAACATGAGTGTTGAAAATGTAGAAAAATTGACTAAACAACATCCCAATCAGCCATTCAGCGATGTTTGGAATACCTAAGTCTGTAACCTTATTTTTGTTCTCATAATAAATTTCTTTACAAGTTTGTACAGGTAATTCTTTCAATCAAAAATAAAATTACAAGTTTACATCAATTCAAAGGCTTAGAAGTGTGACGATGTGTGACAAATTCTGTGTCATGACCTCGTGACCCAATTGCTCGTTTCAAAATTAAATTTTTGAACGGACCTTTGTTGAAATTCACCCGTGATACATCAGTATCGAGAGAAGCTTTCTAGCAAGGTCAGATTGTTGCATAACTTTAGGCCAGTGTCCAGCACCTTCAAGATCAACAACATACCACGTGAACAGTCACGTGATGCGTTCAATGCAGTTTCATAAAATACGATCATAAGGCGCAAAAACACTCACTCACTTCCAGACCGGCAGACACACCAGGCAGCTTTAACATAGCTCCGTCCCGCCGCCATACCAGAGTCGTAAGAGAGTCGAAGATGAACCCGCGCTAGAGCAGTAAATCTACTTTGAAGAGGTAACAATAACACGTCTACTTCTTACAGTATCTATTGCATTTATTGATTGTATTTTGTAATTGAATTGATGTATGTATTTTGTGCAGCTTAGCGCTATTTTAGCCAAAGCACGTGTTTCGATGTAAAGGGACAAATCTAAAAGTTATTGTATATAAATTATTGTAACTTTTTCTTATCTTTAATTTATATAAATCTTAAATTCACTAGTGCCGCCAGTATGTCTGTGCACGTGGCGAATTCTTCTTTGTAATTCAAATTGTTCTTGCATATAATTTTTCGTGTAAAATTGTAAGGCATTCATGCTTCATTTTGAATTAATCCTTTGTGTGAATTCTAATTTTTAATGCTGTAAATATTTGAGAATTCATACGTTCGTGTAACGTTATATGTAACACACACGTGAACCACAACGTATATTTAAATATAACCATATTTGAATTGTAAACGACACGATAGTCAAAGATTCTAAATTCAGAACCTTAAACAAAGAAACATGTGCTTGGGTTTTGCGAATATAGACGCAAATAGTTACAGAGCCCAAATCCTTTGTTTCAGCCGGGTTCTTATGTTACTCCTCTCTACCTTCGTACTTCTTGAGTCGTACACCGACTCGGGTGTCTTCATGACCCATACGTGAACTATGCAGAAGTACCTCGTGTTAACTACGGTTAACGATTCGTCGCAAGTACATTAGCGATGCAGTAATTGAGTGGACATTAACTGTTATGCTACGCAGTACTGACGATGAGCCAAGTGATGTGGACCAGTTCTAACCAGTTGAACCCCACGTGCGACCAAAAGTGTAGTTAAGTATATCTACTGTGGTCCAGAATCAAGTGACTATTTGGCAAGATATTTCTCGTTAAACAAATAACAAGGACGGTAGAATAAGAGAGAGTCTCTGAGTAGAATCTAAGATATCGCGCTCGTGATTAATCGTTGCTGTTAATTGTTAAACTTATTAAATCTATTTCATTTTGTTAAGAACCTCTTTTTGTAGTAATTTGTATGCATATAGACCAAAATGCGGATTGGATGGGGGCTGTCTGAGCTAAACGAATGACGTACTGAATGCATATGAATCTAAGAGAGTTTTTAACGATTTCCAATCTAGCTAATGTACTCAAATTATCAGTTTCGTAAATCTGTGATCTAGACTACAAAGATGCATTTTTATTTTAGTCGAATGATGATTTGAGCAACCAGTCTGTTTAGGTTAAACGAGAGGGAATTAATTTAAATAGTAAATTAAAGTTCTATAATTTCCTAAGCAGGGTCTCTAAATAAATACTGGAAACGTAACAAGTGGTGCCTCGTCCGTGGATTGACATGTATTAAATTGTAACATTTTTTATACATAGGGCGTATCATAAACCTAGAAACGAACGAACGAACTGAGAATTGCCAATATTCTATTGATTCAGGATTGTTGAAATATTTATCTTGCTTTTGTTGTGACATGTGCATGTATTCTTTTGCAGAGTAGCGTGCATGTTAGTTAATATATGTTTAAGCGTAGTTAAGCATTATGTTAGCTAATTGATGATTTATTTAGTATTGTGTTACTGGATATTTCATTGTGAGAAGTCGACGTGTTATACCGCCAGCTAGGAGAGTTACCGGTAGTAACAGACTTCGGACTATTATATTTAGGGTGCTAAGTATAATGTGTAATGTTGTATGGTTGGAGCCGTGTGTCACAAGTCTGATAAAAATGTCCGACCTGATGACCCACATTGCCTTGTTTACTTCAAATTCGAATATTTGAAACCCTTGACTCCTTTGTTCAAAGCTTCCTTTTTCGAAGTGCTTCTAGAACAGGTCAAGATGTTATGTAACTTTAGGACCATTGTCCAGTTCTCGAACCTACTACATGCTTCGCGAACAGTCACGTGATACGCAATATGCTTTTCTATAAATATGACCACGCGCTTCCGCTCCCTCACTTCGGGCACACATTAGCTATTTCCATCAGCTAGCTCGAGTCAGGAGGCCGCCGACAGCCGTAGAGAATCAAGGTACCCTTCGACTTCTCATATAAAGGTATCATTTTATTTAATAGTATTTTGCCTATATATTGTTTAAGTATGTATTTATGCTATGTATTGTATGATTTCCATATATGCTTGAGCATGGTTCAGAGAAATAGCTGAAACCCTATAAGTTACGGAATATAAATTTATTGTAACCCTTTTTCCATTTTGTACTTTAATTTATATTATTTTAATTCACTAAGAGCCAGAATGCTGCGCTCGATATGAATTCTTCATGTAATTCAATTATTGCATGTAATTTTAATTGTAAATTGTGAAGCGCTCTGTTAGTTTGAATTACCCTTTGTATGAACATTAATTTAACGTTGTAACTATTTTATTGCTTCATACGTCATGACTGTTAAATGGAACACATGTGAGACGATTATATTTTTTCTAAATCTAATTGTAAACGACGCGAGGTCGAAAACTCTTTACTCAGCGCCTTTAACTGAGCCATGCCTAAGTAGGACGTGTTAGGTTGAGAATTATATCCAAACACGTTGCATCCACAGGTCGGCTCGTGTTTCACCCATGCCTCACCTGCTTTAGCTTATTGGTATAAGCTGGTCGAATTCTATGGAAGAATTCTGCTCCGAGAGCCATGCCACTAAAATTCCAAGTCCCTAGCTACTAAAAGAGAAGTACCATTCCTCATGCACCACGTGCGTCGCTAGAGAGAGACTGTGGGAACAGACCGGCAATGACTGAGCATCGAGACCAGGCTGACACAAAGATATAGCTAAGTGCAAATTCGGGATACAGATCTCAAATGAACATTTACAGGCAATTTAAAGTGCTAACAATAATCGGGCTTGTGCGCGTAAAGACAGAGTAAGACTATTCGCGTTCGTGTTTGATCATTGTTAACTTGTTAAACTTTATTAAATCTTATTTTTCTTTGTTAATACCTCTTGGTAGTTGATTTATATGCATGATAGACCAATAGAGATGATCTTAGATTAAATGGGGGCGAATGAGCAGGATGTTGAGATGAATGCATATTAATTTAGAGGGACTTAACGGTTTCTAGCTAAAGTTCGCAGTTTGTTAGTCTGTAAATTTGTCGTCTGAACTACAAGACACACTTTTAATTAGTCAGATAATAAATTGAGCAACCAGTCTGCGTAGAATATGAGAGAAAGAATTAATTATATTTAAAGTCTTTAATTATTCTAAGCAGGGTCTTTAAATAAATACTGGAAACGTAACACCGTGACATTACGAAAGCCTTGGAGACAACAGATTTGTAGCCAAGCAGGTGAACGTGTAACCAACGCGTAATTTATTTCGGAAGGTGTTCTGAATAAATTCAATAATTTTTGTAAGGTCGTAGCCTAAAAGTTATTGTGGGATAAAAGCGGAGTTTTATCGCCTACGGTTAGATACACAATCACGAGAGATATTTATTGTAGCCACACGCGCTAAATAAATAAGATGGACACTTCGGATCTCGAACAGGTTATTGCGGATCTGAGAGAGATAGGTTCCTTGATCGGATACCGAACGGAAGACGAGGTAATGAACTTCGTGAGAACTGAACTAGACAGGAGAGAGGAACGCGAAAAGAGGAGAGAGGAACACGAACGAGAGATGGAACGGATAGAGATAGAAGATGATCACCTTACGACTTTAATAGATCTAAGGATCGATGAACGGATAGGGAGCTTACAGCTCATGGAGATTCTAAAACGCGAACAGAAGATAGGCATATCACTAGAATATAGAGGTGAACAGCTACGTATTTTCGTCCTACTAGCACTCAATGAAAAGGAAATAGAACACAGGGAAGAAAAGAGATCTTCATTAAGCTCACGTGTAAAACTTACGGAAGCGCAGTTGTGTGATAAAGATTTCCGATTCAAAGGGGAAGGGGAGGCCGAAATACGAGACTTAACGTTCGAAATTAGAAAGTTGAAGAAAGAGAGGCTAAGGCTTATGGAAAGGAAAGAAAGTCTAGAATTAGAATGGTTGTGGACAGAAATCGAAACAGAGTCTAAAATTGCTGGGGAAGGTACTGTTGACAAATTACGACAGGAAGGTCAGGCCGTGAACTTTGACTTGCCGAGGTCAAACACCGCGAGCGTGGAGACTGACACACAGAAATTAGTCGCGCTACCGAACACAGCAGACGAATTAGACAGTTTGATTGAAAACAAAAACAAATGTTTTGACGAAACCATTACAGTTCAACATGCTAACCAGTTTACAGAAACAGTTGGCGTACCACCAAAGCTTGATCTTGAAACAGAGACAAGAAAAGACACTGTTGTTAAGGACTTAATAACACGTGTAGAATTTGGACGAACACATACACCGCCGTGTACGTGTGACACCTTGTTTGACGGACTGAATGCGCATGATAAGATAGAGACAGATTCTATCAGTTGTGTACCGTTAAGGTGTGATGAAACTTCTAGCAACACAGTGACTGATTTTTCTGACAGGACAAATATGCATGAGAAGATAGAAACGGATTCTATCAGTTGTGTATCGTCGAAGGGCAGTGACACATCGACTGAGTCTACTGACCGAACTGTTAGTTTAAGAGAGAGTCACGAGAATGTGCTCGCTACGAAGACTGAGACTGACATCGGTAGATCTGGATCTCCGATGATTGACGTGAGTCATGACGTAATTTTGGAACACAAGATTATTGCGTTATGCGAGGTTTCGAGTGCTAATACATTGACAGCCAGGGAAACAGAAGTATTTGATCCAGATGACAGTATAGGTAGCATTACAGACGGAGGCAATGTGCCTATGATAAATTCATTTACTTCAGATGACATGACAGTTGTCAGAGCTGAGACAGAGTTCTTTTCCAAACGTGACATGGAAGAAGATATGGTCGAAAACTGTACAAGGACGAAATCTAGTATTTCTAACATAGGGATATTAGAGACGGTCGACGATAACAATGCATGTGTACTGACGTGTATGCACGCAGTTGTCGGAGACATGGCAGAACCGTCTGCAGATAAATCACTTAATGGACTTAGTGACGTAGACAGAAGCCACGGTACATGGACTACCTTTAGTGACTCACCTGTTGAGATAAAGGAATGTCATGAGTACGTACCAAAAACTGAGACAAGTGGAAGTAAGGAGGAGGGGGTTTCATTAACTGATATGTTCCTTGATTCACTGATGATAAGTACGGAGTGTAATCCCGAATTGATCAAAGACACAGTACAAATGAGTGACAGAACTAGATCGATAGACAATGAAAACCGGAGTGACGGACTGATAACTAGAGTAGGTGGGGCATCAGGGCTGTTACTGACATCAGATGCAGAGAATTATGATAGAGGAAACAGAGGGAGTGTAGCCTACAACACACAGAGTGTAGACATAGTGATGTTATTCAGTGTGATGGCGACAGGTAACATTCACTGCCAGTTAGTGACTGAGACTGACAGAATTTCCATCATAGATTCTGACGATTTGATGAGGAGACACATTGAATTAACTAAGTCAGTGGAGACAGATTATGTTAGTTCAATAAACGGTATGGTCCAGGGGAGACAATCAGTAACTCTTGGGGAGTTTAAGACAGAACCCTTGTTCATACAACCACGGGAATCTGACTTGCTAGCGAGTGAGTCTGACCACCCAGTGACTAGAGAATACTCGAGTGGAGAGTTAAACAATTCTAGAGTCACAAAAGAGACACAGACTTATGTTGTCAGGGAGAGAGACAAACTGACAGACATAACAGTCGAACACCTAGTTGTGAATGGGTTAAAACAGAAAACAACTAGTGGGATGAGGTATTTCACTTCAGTCTATGATAAGATCAGGAGAACAGAACCTCCAGATTTAGGGGAGAAGCTAATGTTGCAATTCAGGTACTTCAGAGAGACTGGTAGCCACGACAGAGCACATTTGCGAACCTATGACGTTAGACTTGATGCAAAATGGACCCATAGTAGATCTGACGCCATTCCGACGAAAGACGTTGAGTGCATGCGAACTAGGGACGTTCAATGTGTACACAATGACGTAATTACAGATGCACGAAACACCAAGAGAGCAAATTTCCATTTGCCTGAGCTCAGTGACAAGGCTAAGAGCGATAGATTTGAAATTCAGACTTCGCATAGTCAACGCCACGTTGACACTGACATGATACCGAACGTATCGAGAAGTTTGAAACTGTTAGACAGGGTAGGGACCAGTCATACAGAAACTGACACTACCAGAAACATTTTAAACTTGACAAGTACTTTGGAGAGTTTGAAAGAGATCATGACGATAAAACACTTCAGGGACGTACTTACCGGACGAGAAATGAAAAGTCTAAACTTGACATGCAATATATTGCACCTCACAGTGACATTCTGACGAACAGAGTAAGAAAGAAAGAATACAGTTGTCATGCCGTAGACATGTTGACACACATGGGCGACGACGTGTATTGGGGTTGGGACAGAACTACGAAGATTGTGCTAGGCAGGATAGTACAGCAGTAGGAATAATGATTTGGTACCTTCTTTGAATTTTCATTATTTTCTTGTTGTACCGTAGTTGGTGGTTGTTATTGTAAATATGTTGGACATTTCATAAAAACTTGGGACTAGCTATAACACTGATTGAATTGTGTTAGTGTTGTAACTGTGAATATGACAGGTAGACTGATAGATAGTTCATTTGAGTTGGTAATTCACAAACTCTGATATTTGGTTGATACAGGAAATCAATATCTGGAACTTTTCATAACCTGCATATTGATAGTGTTGTTCATTGGAAGTCATTTTTTTGATCACACTATTGTTGGATACGTATTCAGTGGAATTGGTTGATGTTGGATTTCTATTCTGAATAATCTGATTAGATCGAACTAGGTTGTGTGTGAACTATTGATTATTGGGACAGATAGTGAAATTTTCAGAACATGTTATTCCATTGGATGGATGTCTATTAAATTAGACTGAACGCTTTTCTTAAATCATTTTATTTGATTTTTCTTAAATCATTTTTCTTTGATTTCTTGAGGAGAGAAATATTGTATGAGTGTGCCGTTAATCGAGGGTTGATTTTTCCGTCACGTTACATTATTTCTAGCTATGTTGAAATTTTTTAATTGTAAATTTTTTCTTCATTTTGCACTTCTACATTTTATAACACATAATTTGTAGGAGGCATTTATCTTTTGGTAAGATAAACGCCTCAAAAGCAAGGGGGTGTGACGATGTGTGACAAATTCTGTGTCATGACCTCGTGACCCAATTGCTCGTTTCAAAATTAAATTTTTGAACGGACCTTTGTTGAAATTCACCCGTGATACATCAGTATCGAGAGAAGCTTTCTAGCAAGGTCAGATTGTTGCATAACTTTAGGCCAGTGTCCAGCACCTTCGAGATCAACAACATACCACGTGAACGGTCACGTGATGCGTTCAATGCAGTTTCATAAAATACGATCATAAGGCGCAAAAACACTCACTCACTTCCAGACCGGCAGACACACCAGGCAGCTTTAACATAGCTCCGTCCCGCCGCCATACCAGAGTCGTAAGAGAGTCGAAGATGAACCCGCGCTAGAGCAGTAAATCTACTTTGAAGAGGTAACAATAACACGTCTACTTCTTACAGTATCTATTGCATTTATTGATTGTATTTTGTAATTGAATTGATGTATGTATTTTGTGCAGCTTAGCGCTATTTTAGCCAAAGCACGTGTTTCGATGTAAAGGGACAAATCTAAAAGTTATTGTATATAAATTATTGTAACTTTTTCTTATCTTTAATTTATATAAATCTTAAATTCACTAGTGCCGCCAGTATGTCTGTGCACGTGGCGAATTCTTCTTTGTAATTCAAATTGTTCTTGCATATAATTTTTCGTGTAAAATTGTAAGGCATTCATGCTTCATTTTGAATTAATCCTTTGTGTGAATTCTAATTTTTAATGCTGTAAATATTTGAGAATTCATACGTTCGTGTAACGTTATATGTAACACACACGTGAACCACAACGTATATTTAAATATAACCATATTTGAATTGTAAACGACACGATAGTCAAAGATTCTAAATTCAGAACCTTAAACAAAGAAACATGTGCTTGGGTTTTGCGAATATAGACGCAAATAGTTACAGAGCCCAAATCCTTTGTTTCAGCCGGGTTCTTATGTTACTCCTCTCTACCTTCGTATTTCTTGAGTCGTACACCGACTCGGGTGTCTTCATGACCCATACGTGAACTATGCAGAAGTACCTCGTGTTAACTACGGTTAACGATTCGTCGCAAGTACATTAGCGATGCAGTAATTGAGTGGACATTAACTGTTATGCTACGCAGTACTGACGATGAGCCAAGTGATGTGGACCAGTTCTAACCAGTTGAACCCCACGTGCGACCAAAAGTGTAGTTAAGTATATCTACTGTGGTCCAGAATCAAGTGACTATTTGGCAAGATATTTCTCGTTAAACAAATAACAAGGACGGTAGAATAAGAGAGAGTCTCTGAGTAGAATCTAAGATATCGCGCTCGTGATTAATCGTTGCTGTTAATTGTTAAACTTATTAAATCTATTTCATTTTGTTAAGAACCTCTTTTTGTAGTAATTTGTATGCATATAGACCAAAATGCGGATTGGATGGGGGCTGTCTGAGCTAAACGAATGACGTAATGAATGCATATGAATCTAAGAGAGTTTTTAACGATTTCCAATCTAGCTAATGTACTCAAATTATCAGTTTCGTAAATCTGTGATCTAGACTACAAAGATGCATTTTTATTTTAGTCGAATGATGATTTGAGCAACCAGTCTGTTTAGGTTAAACGAGAGGGAATTAATTTAAATAGTAAATTAAAGTTCTATAATTTCCTAAGCAGGGTCTCTAAATAAATACTGGAAACGTAACAAGAAGGATTCACAATAAAAATGCAAATAAAATGCCATGAAATCTGTTAAGCAAAAATCATTATTACAAATAGAGATTAACTAGACCAGATGTACCTTTACCTTTCTTTGACCGTGAGATAGTCAGCAATGCGGGACTGCATTTAGAGTGATTAAATCAGACATGGGCTATTTAGCTATTTATACAAGTTAGGATTTTGCCTGGTAGTTGCACTGAAACTTAGCGTCTATCCTAGGGACATGCTTACATGTACTTTCTCTTAGTCTTCCAATTTTGTCTGCGTAGTCATGGTTGGGTGACTGTTTTCTAAATGTTGGTGTCTTGTAAGTTACTTATGTAGCCCCTGTTAAGGTATTTGTGTGTGTCATCGTATATGTATGTGTACAGTCGCATCCCCACGCTCTGTTGTAAAATGGGTCACGACCACTCCCTTTGTTTTAAATCGCGCGCTAGCTGTGTTAGAGTGCATATTTTTATTGTTATACTGTTTTACCGCTCCTTTTGTTTCAAAGCGCGCGCTATATTAGCGCTAGCTGTGTTAGAGTATGTGTTTTTATTATTATATATTGTTTTAGGTAGTTAGTGAGTGAAGTTAATATTTATATATTTAGAAAGGAGATAGTTTATATTTTTAATTGATGTATTTTTGTATGATGTATAATGTTATTGTATTTGTGTATTTTGCAATTTATGTGTGTGTGAATGCTTTTCCTGAAGCCCGCCATCACAGATTTTATTTTATTAAAGGGTTAATTCTTTAGATTATATATATGAAAAGATCTGTATATTAAAGTATAATTAAAGTAGTTTCACTATATATTTGAATTATTATGTAATTTTAGGCATATAGCTATAATTGATAGTGGAAAGCAAGTAAAGAAACACAAAAGTTATTTTTAGAAGCCTTTCCACACTAGATTTTCATTTTCATAACCCGTGGGCTTCGGGGAGGGCCGCTCCCATAGGATATAATGAGCGTGTGTGGTTTGAGTGAGAGTCTCATTCACTGCCACACTTCGCATCGGACCACCGACGGAGAAGCACGCAGGAAATTACTATGGAAAAATGTACCACCCGCTCTTCTACCCTGCCTTTCACAGACCCGGAGGAGAAAAGCAGAATCCAAAATCACGCCCGGTGCAGATTAGTAGAAGTATATGATGAGGAGGTGCGTGCCCGCCGCCGCATATACCTTGCACCTTTCTGCCTTAAAATCGATACAGGCAACGAAAAAATCGATACAGCATACAGTTATTTACTGCGCGAAACATTCGACCATCCAAGTGAGGTAGGCGTGCGTGAAGCCTATACAATTTTCAAGAATTGGCACCGCATCAAAATAGAGGATAAGAAATCTACATGTGCTGACAACGAAACACAAACGTCCACCAACACGACTGACCAAGAAAGTAACACGCACATCGTGTGGAAAATTCCACCAACCACAAAAGTCAACGCCACACAGACTTCGACTGGAAAAATTAACACCAAAGTGGCATTTTCCCAGACACCAACTCCAGCGTCGGAAGAAAAGAAAACGCAAACGCAAAGGACTACAAGTGAGGAAAAAAAACCCAAACAGAGACAAAGAAGAAAAAGGAAAAACCTCATAAAGCCGCTAATACACAGACTACCAACATCGAGACGAAGGAAAAAAAAATCCAAACGACAAACGTCCACAAGAACGAACCTCAACAATCCAACGAAGTTGATAACTTACTGGACCAGGTTTCAAGGGAACTCGAGGCCGTGCCCCTCTCACCCATACCAGCGACGCCGCCTCGACCACCAACAACGGCGACAACTACAACAGCATCAACATCAGAATGCCAGCTCACTCCACCAACACCAACAACAACAAAACAGGGCGAAAGAAAAAAAAGACGGCGCCCGCCACCACATATTCGGAGGCAACAACAGTGCCCTTGACAACAACATCGTGGACAACAACAACAACAGGGGCAGTACCAGGAACAACATTACCCCTCTTGGGGTTATTTTAACCATCCAATGGCTGATTTAATCCAACTGCTACTCGACCATCTGTACTGGCCGCCAGCGCCCACCTTCAGGCATCCCAACGGACACCGGGGACAGCCACGACAACAACAACAACGACGACGCCAGCGCCCACATGCAAGCATCCCAACGGACACCGGGGACAGCCACTCCAACAACAACGACGCCACCAGTGAAGAGACCGGGAAGTCGAACAACCCGGGCACATGTACACACTGGATATAGATCTGGTGTGTTACTAGCCTGGGCTCTGTAAGACACGCCCCCCTCACCATAACACCAGAAACGGCAACAACATCAGAGCCACCGCCAGGAACAACAATAACATCGACTTCAACCCACGGATCACCGGGTTTGGAGTCCGCCTTTGCCGGCGAGACATGTTTTTCTCAACGGGCACACGCAGCAGCAGAAAGGCACCCCCTCCCTCTCCCCCCCTCTCCAAACGCGAAAGCGGCGGAAGCCGGAAGCGTTCCCCACATTAACAACAAGAGTGAGAGTCTCGGCATTGATAGCGGAACTACTAAGAGTGTCTGTCTCTGAGTCGTCCTTGGTCGTCTGTTGGCGGTGTGTCGCCTAAATAAAGATCATGAAAATGTAAAACACGTGTTGCGTGTTCTGCCTCTCTCCTGCTGTGGCTGCCGTAACTGCATCGTCTGACTGATCTTCATCGTTCATCATCTCCTCGCATCCTAGGGTGACCCATAACAACAACAACAACACCTCACCCCATCACACTTAATTCTATAGAATTTTACTAGGCATGTGTGGATATCATCTCTCCCATCTTGCTACACGTGTAATTATGTAACAGAGCTCTCCAAAGCTAGCCATCATATGCAACACTTGCCAGACCATGTCGAATGCAGCTATTCACAGTGTCCAAAATTAGTATGAATTCAATTAACAATAGGAGTCCTTATAATCTTATTACATAACTCTCGCTACTCAGTTTGACCTTCTTAAAACTAGGCCAGAAGTAAATTTTATGCATTATAATTAAATATATAGTAAAAATAATTATAATATGTCTGAATTGCATTTTTGCGTTTACAAATGTATTACAACATAGCCAATAAAATGGCATCAATATATTACAATACAGCTAATAAAATTATATCAATATATTAAAATATAGCTAATAAAATGACATCAATATATTATAACATTAAAAGCCAATAAAATAGAATCACTGTATATATATAAAGCACATAAAATAACAAAAGTGGGTAATTTCTTTTGGGTAGCAAAATATTTTCCTGAGTCAATAAAGTTTACAAGACTCAAACAAAGATTTACGAGATGTAAATACTGATCAAATTAGAGAGGTCAATATCAGGTCATCCATTATTTGTACTACCTCATAATGGTGTTATCTGTTTAGTAGATCTACTCCATTAATTATAAATTGATATCCGATACTGGCCATCACAAGACCCGATAAAATAAGTCCAATGGATGAACATGAAAAATACACGTTGTTGATTTTAATGATTACTTGTTATTAATCTCATCTTTGGATCCCAATGTGTTACCATTCCCCATATGAATACTTGCTTTTTAAGAATAAGCTTGATTTTATCTAAATGGCATTTTCTCCAGTGTTTCGAGTTACAAAACCATGACAATGCTTTCCTGCAATGATCACATTTAAATGTCTTTTCTCCTGTATGAATTTGCATATGTGCTGATAAGTGAGAATACTTTACTGCACTGATCACATCTAAAAGGCTTTTCTACAGTATGAATACACTAATGACAGAATAAGGAAAATGACTGACAATGTGTCACAGTCTGATAAAAATGTCATGACTCCTTGACCCACTTGTTTGTTTTCAAACATCAAAATTTGAAATTCCTTTCTTTAGAGTTCTCCCATGATACTTCAGTATCGAGAAGCTTCTAACAAAGAGGTCAGAGAGATTATGTAACTCTTAGGCCATTGTCTAAATTCTCGAACCAACTACATACCACGTGACCAGTCACGTGATGCGTTCTATACATTCTGATAAATAGGGGAACGCGTTTCTGTAGAGTCACTCTGAGAATCCAGAAGCATAGACGTAGTTCTGATACTTCGTGCCATCGTTTAATTCGTTGAGTCACAGAGGGACAGCCGACGCGATTGCTGAGATAACACCTCGATTTATCACTATAGGTACCACTTTTATTGATTGTATTTTGCATCCTTGAACTATGTATGTAATTTTTGTGCGATGCATTGCCACAGTAGCTTAAGCACGGTTCGTTGATAAGGTTGCCCATATTTGGTTACTTGCTTTCCTTACTGTGATGTAGCTCTGATCCCCTAGATGACCTCGATTCATTCATTTGAATTCGACAGGCCCGCAGACATTTGAACAGAGTGCACATCATCCAGGGGTTAAGAGAAATCATGTCCACCATTTTATGAGAATCCATAACTCCACATAGAGCTAGTCTTAACCTGAGGTCGGAGGCGGAGCTAGGAAAATCTACAGTCCTACAAAGACAGGAACCCAGAGGAGAACCTACCCGAACTCAAGATTTTGAGGCATTGTCAGAAGTATACGCCAGAAGTCATAAATGGACAGTGAAAGGCCGCTAGAATATATGCACTGCGTTACATCAGAACTGCACCGAACAATCGAAGACAACATATTCATCTATTACCTGAACATTTTAGATAAGTCGCTATACCCTATAGGAGGAACCAGAACCAAGAAGAATGTGCATAACTATTCAGATAACGTGATAATATGCTGTTAGTCACAACTTGTAATTGTTCATTTTCTTGTCTATCTTAAATGAATTGTTATTAAATTTATTATCTCACCTGTTGTTACATAATTGTTTGTAGCCAAGTGGGGATTAACTAATAGGGGGCCAAGACATAATAAAGAGATAAAGAATTATAAAATCTTCATTAATAAATAAAAGTGAGATAACATTAGCTAAGGCAAGTCAACTGATTTATCTGGCAAGGTGTCGCAAATAAATGCCTGAATATTGTGGCATTTCATAAGGGATGTCAGGCTGTTCAGCAGTTGCTATTGTTAGAAATTATTCAATAAACCAATATTGACAACTGGAATCTAAAATAGGGCAGGGTCATTGACATATGACATACCTTATATATCTTTCCCTTATTGAATGGTACAATCTTTTAAGGTGGCCCACCTAACTCAAAAAGCTAGAAAAATTGAAAAAAATTCAATAAAAATTTATTTATGAAATTGTTTTATTTTTGGACAAATCACAATAGTTTTGAGGATATTTTCAATCAAAGATGGGAGTATACCAAGGGTATATTTATGGTTAAAAAGTTAACAGAAAATCAGTCATTAATTTCGGTTTTTGGATATCTAAAAAACCTATTAAAGATATCTGCAAAGAATTTTGAACACAGTTTAAGGAAACATAAGCTGGCTTTTGAACCCATAACTTTTTTTTTACATATATATATTTGACTATAGTGTAGATAAGTAATTATAATTAATTACATTTTAAAAAAATATTATTTAAATAAAATATGTGCTTCATCAGCTGAATGATTGGTACATATTAGCCAGAAATTATAGTATATTAGTTGACTACCAAATATTTTGACTAAATATTTTAAGGTTTTCTTGCAATCTTGGACATTAGTGAATAGGTTAAAATAAATCAGGGTGCATTCGCTTAGGTAGGATAGTTGGAGTATAAACATTTAACTTTGATTTTAACAAGTAATTAGAGATTGGATGAATATTTGTGGAGTTTAAAATTAACAATCATTGACGTTGGGTTTTTCACCCACTATTTTTAAGACATTTATCCTCTAAAGATGAGATAAATTTTTGCGGTCATTACCGCTAGTGTATTTTGTATCTGGCTACGCCCAAAGTATTGTGCTACGTAATATTGGCAATAGTAGAGAACGGTCATCACTGTTTAAGGTTTTATTTTAAAATTTTATTTCATTTATCATTTCCATTGCTCTTTGTTTCTTTTTCTTCTTTTTTTCTTCCTTTTCTTCCCCATTCCATGGATGTTGTGAGAGGATGTGCTGAATGAATAACTAACATCGTATGAGAGTTAGCCCCCTTCTATTAGAATAAACTATTTTGTTAACTCTTTACCAGAGTTGGGCTTCGTTCTCTTTGTATGAAAGTTTATTGATACGATTGTTTGTCGTTCGTTCTGCTCGTCCATCACATTACATTCATGCGCTTACTCACATTCACAGCCGACTTTCACATTTTACCCCACATCTCAGAGTAAATATATTTCCCACAAAAACATACGTTGGTATCTGAGTGTGAGAGTTGGTTATTATATCTACCACTCGATGTGTCGTTGGCAATCGCGGTTAGCCTGACCCCCCCCCCCCCCTACCGATCGAGGAGAAGAGAGGAGTCGGCCCCAACAAGAACCCGCGACAATAAATAAAAGGGAGATAACGTTGTTAGCAAAGGCAAATCAACTGATTTATCTGGCAAGGTGTCTCGAATAATTGCCTGAATATTGTGGCATTTCATGGGGGATGTCAGGCCATTCAGCTGTCGCTATTGTTAGAAATTATTCAATAAACCAATATTGACAATTGGAATCTAAATTAGGGCAGGGTCGTTAAACATAAACCGGACATATGACATATCTTATATATCTTTCCCCTATTGAATGGTAAAATCTTTTAAGGTGGCACACATAGCTCAAAAAGCTTGAAAAATTGAAAAAAATCAATAACAAAAAATTTATTGGTCTTTTCTGATATAACAGTGGATGAATTTTATGAAATTGCTTTTATTTTTGGACAAATAACAATAGTTTGAGGATATTTTCAATCAAAGATGGGAGTGTACCATGGGAGACGTTTATGGTTAAAAAGTTAACAGAAAATCAGTCATTAAATTCGGTTTTTGCAGGATATCTAAAAAAAAAAAAAACTATTAAAGATATCTGCAAAGAATTTTGAAAACAGTTTAAGGACAACATAATCTGGCATCTGAACCTCTAACTTTTTTTTTTACTAGTGTAGATAAGGAATTATAATTAATTACATTAAAAAAAAAATTATTTAAATGGAATATGTGCTTCATTAGCTGAATGATTGGTACATACTAGCCAGAAATTACAGTATATTAATTCACTACCAAATATATTGTTTATATATTTTAAGGTTTTCTTGCAATCTTGTCAAAAGGAATTAAAAAATTTTAAGTTTTGGAAAATATGTTTACATTAAATAAATAATTTTGATACAAAACATAGTAAATTTATAAGAAAAGTGAGTAAGCCTATATATTTTGAATCATCAACCATTTTACATCATTTCTGAAAACTTGAATAAAAATTTCATTCATTTATTTGATACACTTTTTGTTGTTGATACTTAGTGGATTTCAGTTAGGTATGCCAAATTAAGCTTTGGATAAGGAATATAAATTCTAAAGTCATTTTCAGAGTTCACCCACCAACACCGAAATTAAATTCTCTACCATAGGCCTTGTAAATGTAATAGAATGTGCATTATCAACTCACTCTTATATTTATTGTGGAAAAATAAGCTTGCAAAATACAGCAAATAAATATATAACTCACTCGTAAATAAAATTTGTTTTTTGTATTTGTTTTTAATTCTTTTTATTTTGTGGTCACTAGATTGTTTTTTACTCATTGTTTACACTGTGCCCCTGCTAATGCAGTAATGGACGAAAACAGTGGTCACATGACCACAAAATAAAAAGAATTATAAACAAATAACACGCGATCCGAATAAAGGAAATATATATCATATTGTACATAAATATGACCATATTGAATTATACAAAAATGATATGGATAAGGGAGGCATTAATTGATAAAATTATTTTTCATGTTCAATCTCAACGCCTTAAAGATGAATGCTACCGTAGGCCTATAGAGACTGAAAATTCTTAATTATCGGTTAATATAGTCCTTTAAACGAAAAGAAATATAAACTGAAAATAACTGATTTAACTTATCAACTAACAAAAGTAACATCCTCAGAGTGATGCATGAGAAAAGCAAAGTGGAAACTGGTTCAATGTCGCCGAGTTGAACACTACGGTACTCGATAAAATCCGCCATTGTTGAGTCTTCGGTGATTTCGCTCACTGACCTCAGTTCTTTCAACGCAATTAAGTACGCGTGCAGTACTTTTTGTCTCAAACAAACTATACAGACTTATAGATGAAGAACTTTCCTATTTTATGGTAGCTATTAAGGCTGCTATGTTATTGGAATCACCATTAACGTAATTTAAGTTTAACCTTATTTCACTTTATCTTGAAATTCCCGTGCATTATTTAGTATGGAAATGATCTTGATCTCTCAACTACAAGAAAACCGTTTACTGTACCGCACGCGTCCCCACGGGCAAAGAAAGAGTGCATTTGTTAAGCATAAGCGCTAGACAAGTTATGACAGCTTGGTCAAAAAGTAGATCGGTTGATAACTTCTGAATAACTTCTTATTACTTTTTCACAATTATTTATTAAAACAGAGACAGACAGAACAGAGAACAAACATTTTGTTTCATGTGCTTTTATTTTACAAAGCTTCAATATACAGAAGAAACATGAGTGTTGAAAATGTAGAAAAATTGACTAAACAACATCCCAATCAGCCATTCAGCGATGTTTGGAATGCCTACTCTAAGTGTTAAGTCTGTAACCTTATTTTCATTCTCATAATAAATTTCTTTACAAGTTTGTACAGGAAATTCTTTCAATCAAGAATAAAATGACAAGTTTACATCAATTCAAAGGCTAACAAGGATTCACAATAAAAATGCAAATAAAATGCCACAAAATCTGTTAAGCAAAAATCATTATTACAAATAGAGATTAACTAGACCAGATGTACCTTTACCTTTCTTTGACCGTGAGATAGTCAGCAATGCGGGACTGCATTTAGAGTGATTAATTTAATCAGACACAGGCAATTTATACAAGTTAGGATTTTGCCTGGTAGTTGCACTGAAACTTAGCGTTTACCCTAGAGACATGCTTACACGTACTTCTCTTTAGTCTTAGTCTTCCCACTTTGTCTGCGTAGTCACGGTTGGGTGATTGTTTTCTAAAAGTCGGTGTCTCCTAAGTTACTTAATTCTATACAATTTTACTAGGCACGTGTGGGTATTATCTCTCCCGTTCTGCTACGCGTGTAATTATGTAACAGAGCTCTCCACAGCAAGAAGTCTGATGCAACACGTGCCGGACCATGTTGAATGCAGCTATTCACGGTGTCCAGAATTAGCATGCAGTAACAATAGCGGTCCTTATTAAAGTATAATCTTATTACATAACTCTCGCTACCCAGTTTGACCTTCTTAAAACTAGGCCAGAAGTACATTTTATGCATTATAATTAAATATTTAGAAAAAACAATTATAATATTTCTGAATTGCATTTTCAGGTTTACAAATATATTAGAACATAGCCAATAAAATGACATCAAAATATTATAACATTAACAGCCAATAAAATAGAATCACTGTATAAATCTATAGCACATAAAATAACAAAAGTGGGTAATTTCCTTTGGGTAGAAAAATGTTTCCAGAGTCAATAATGTTTACAAGACTCAAAAGGAAGTTTACATGACTCAAAGATTTATGAGATGTAAATACAGATCAAATTAGAGAGGTCAATATCAGGTCATCCATTATTTGTACTACCTCATAATGGTGTTATCTGTTTAGTAGATCTACTCCATTAATTATAAATTGATATCCGATACTGGCCATCACGGGACCCCTAAAATAGTTTCAATGGATGAACATGAGAAATACACTTTGTAGATTTTAAAGATTATCTGTTATTAATCCCACTTTTAAACCCCATGTGTTACCATTCCCCATATGAATACTTGCTTGTTTCAGAAGAATGAATTTATTTCATAGAATGAATTCTTATGTGATTTTGTCACATAAGAAGGCCTATATGCATTTGCAGAACAATATAAAAGATATTACCAGGAACACATCCAAAACAATAAATATAATATATACAGTTCTTACTTTATTTGATAAATTCCACAGAAAATATTTACAATTGTCTATAATTGTACTTAGAATTACTTATATAAAAATACATACAATTATATTATACATGTGTTTCTTTAAAAATTATCTGTAAATTTTATATGAAAATGAACAAACACAATCTAAATTTAAGAAATAAAGACTAAACAGATGATCACAATTTTCAATCTGTTACAGTCTTAGAATAAATGAACAAACAATAACACAGTTTTGTAAACTATTACTTTTCTAATGATTTAGTGCCTGGGAATTGTGTTAATGAAATGAATCTCAAAGTCAAATTATATTAAAAATATATAAATATTATACATATGATCAATAATGGAGTGATTATATATTATTAATCATATTATACAAAATAGAATCATATATAGAATTCATATTGCATTTTATTAATTAATATATTAATAAAAACAATTTCAAAGGATAGACATGAAATAGCAAATTCAACTATGAATTGAGAATTTAATTGCTCAAGACTCAACATGCATTTCAATATTGACAAAATGCTCCCATCCACCACCACCACCACCACCACCTCAAAAAAAAAATAAATAAATAAAAAATAAAATTAAACATACTTATATAGCTTAATACAGTTATACACACAGCCATGGGTATATAATATGATAACTTGAAATAAATTAATTAAAATGAAATAATTGGCCATTATATTAATATAGCATATTCTTAGCACAAGTAAACCTTCTAAATATACTACTTTACTAGCATTAAAGTGCAGAATGATTACTTCTCTAATAATACACATTACAAATATGCACAAACCCATGTTCTTTTTTGTTTTAAGTGTTCAAAATAATATATATAACCCTAAATGTTCAAAATAATATACATAACACTAGGTGTTCAAAATAATATATATATAAGTTTTATAACCCTAAGTGTTCAAAATAATATACACAACCCTAAGTGTTCAAAATAATATATATAACACTAAGTGTTCAAAATAATATATATAACTCTAACTCTAAGTGTTCAAAATAATATATATAACACTAAGTGTTCAAAATATATATATATAACACTAAGTGTTCAAAATAATATATATAACTTTAACGCGGAAAATGCAAAACAATACATTAAATTAATTAAATGTATTTCTCTAAATTTTCTTAAATTAAAAATTTTCTTATGACAAAAATTAACTTAATTTTTACCATTAAAGCCAGGTAAGCCATTAAAACGTTTGCAGTCTGGGTGTCAAGTAATGTCACAACCGGAAGTGACTGAGCCCTTGACTGCGTTCCATGGTGTGTCACAGGCTTACAGATACGTGCGCGTAGTTCATTCATTCATGAAACCATTCATTAAAAATAACCAATCAGAAAAATTGAAAGATATGTTTGGCTTCCACACTCAATCTCTTATAAATTTTTTCATTGGATACTTATAATCAGTATGCTAATGAGCTTGAATTGGCGGCTTTTTCACTACAACCCACTGTCTTTGTGAAGACGCGCAGAAATTTTGTGTTGATCTCCATGGCAAGTTTCGTTGTTTTCAAACTCAGTTTGAAGCCACAGCTGGGTCAGAATTTGATTCATTTTAGATGAATCTGATTTCTTATCAGAAAATAAAAATTTCAACCAGCCCCTATTGAAATTTTAGATGCAGTTGACCTCGAGGCTAGCACTACGAAAACTGAAAACCAGTCGTGTCGAAGCGTGGCAGCGGCGTCTGTTACGTGCATGGAAGAGCCACATACTTTTGCAGGAAATAGTGAAATATAAATGCCATTTGCAGAAAATACTGGAGAAGTTGATATTTTGGAAGCATTTTTACCAGTGAATTTTGTGCAAAAAATTGTCGAGTTCACGAATACTTATGCCGCAAATCTACTATCGATCGCATGCAAATCTTTCTAACTTCGTCTCTATCAAACAGTGCCATGATACAGAGGTGACTGAAATGTATCAGTTTTGAGGACTTATTTTATTGATGTGTAAAAAAAATTCTTATGGAAATAGTTTTTATGTGCACAAAAAATACTGAACTGGACATATGTGGAACATGTTTCTTTACTTCAATTGGATTTATCTACTTGGATGCGATCTATTTTTCTAGATCTATTTTCAAATCTCTGACGCTATATCCTTTGAGTAAAAGTACTTGGTGGTGTGTGCTTGATATAAAAAACTAATAATAATGCAAAATCTTGGATTAATATTCTGAAATATTGATTAAACATCTGCACACAATTTAGACTATTAACCTGTTCGTCGTCACTACGAAAAACGCGTCATGGCAGCTCTCTGTCACGCATATTTACCGCCCAACAACAATTTTCTCGGTAGCCGTATTTAAAAATGAAAAGCAAGTGTGATTTATAATGGATTTTCACAATTTTAAGTTTAAACTATTGTAGACATATTATAGAATTATTAAACTTTCTTTAAAAGTTATTTTAAAATTGAAAAATAAGTAAATAATAAAAAATGTTCTTACCTTTTTGTTGAACTTGCGATTTTTATCATCGTTGTGGGGGTGTTTCATTCATAATCCCACCATCAGTCAGTGTTTTGTGGGGGTCGATATTCATAAAAAGTTCCACTTTCAGTCCTAAAACACAGAGCATCAAGCATGCAACCACCAAGTACTTTTACTCAGTGACTACAGCGCCCGAGATGTGTCTGATGACAGCTTCCAAATGTAGAAAAATAGATCTAATTTTTATTTATATGACAGTTTACAAGTTCAATTGAAGAAATTCTAGTTGCGCACATTTCCAGTTGAACAATAATTTTTTTCCAAAGTCCAGGAACAGAAAAATAAAGAAGAAAATAGTGTCCTCCCGTACCCTAGAAAATGTTACATGTAGATAACACATATCAGTCAAAGTTAGTAAAGCACAAATTGAAGTGACGTGAATACTGGTTGCACATATTTTCAAGAATATTCTTTTTCAAAAATCCAAGACACAAATGAAGAAGGAAACAATGCCAGCCACTTGCTTGGTAAAGGTAAGATGATTTATATAATACAATTGTACATGTAGATAACACACCAGTCACGGTTACTGAAGTGAAGTGAAGAAAGCACAAATATGTTTTTTTCAAAAATCCAAGGCACAAATGAAGAAGGAAACAATGCCAGCCACTTGCTTGGTAAACCAAAGGAAATGAGGATTTATATATAAGAAAATTCTACATGTAGATAAGACACCAAATACTAGTTGCACACATGTCCAATTTTTCACAAATTCCAATGCAGAAAATGAAGAAGGTAGCACTGCTAGGTAAGTTGATTTATATATATATATATATAATAAAATTGCAGATGTAGACTTAGTGAAGCAGAAATGCAGATGTAGAAAATTTTATTATGGAAATCAACATCAGTAATGTTTAGAAATTTTGTATACTCTGCTATTCTGTATTGTACAATGAATACACAGGTAACTTGTCAGGTAAAAATAAAAAAATACTGAGTATGTATTCGATTTCATCAGGAGTAAAAGAAGAAAATATAGGCTACAAATAAATTTTTGTACATAATGAAAAGAAAATAAATATAAAGTATTATGTTGCTGAATTACATATGTTTTATATATATATATATATGTTGTAAATTATGAAAATAAATATAAAGTATTATGTTGCTGAATTACATATGTTTTATATATGTTGTAAATTATGAAAATAAATGTTCAAAATGCTCCTATAATACAAAGAAGAAAATAGACAAAAACAGGAAAGAAGAATTAGAAAAAAAGAATTTACAATGTCTGCTTTGAATGAAATTTTTCAAAGCAGGGGGTAAGACATAGAGCAACATCACATGTTGGGCACAGGTGACGTGTCCTTTTCTCAACTTTGTGGTCTGCACAAAGGCGACATCTTTTCCTCGGTGTTGGTTTATTTGTATCAATACGAGGAAAAAGTGTAATGTAATGTTTACCCATCAGTCTAGATGGTGGCAAACTGTCAGCAGAAGCGTGACCACCTTTAGAAACATTGACTTCAGGATATTTTTCTAGTATTTGCTTCAATACTGCATCTCTGAAATCTAGCAATGTCATTGATTTACCTGTGTGTTTCTTGTAAACAACACAGGCATTGTACAGTGCAATGTCAAGAATGTGAAAGAAAACTTTCTTGTACCACTTTATTGTTTTTCTGATGCTAGGGTATGCAGTTGTTACACTGTCACACAAATCCACCCCTCCCATATATTTGTTGTAATCACAAATGCAAGCTGGTTTCAGAATTGGTTCTTTTGTTTTGTAATGATTTTTGCCTGTATTTATTATTGTACTGTCATGATGCATTGTGCTTAGCATGAGTATCTGTTTCTTGTCTTGCCATGCAAAACAAGAAACACCATCATTATGGACAATTGCAATTTGTCCTGGAGTGAGCTTAGTGCCTGGAAAGTTCTTTGGCATGTCTTTTCTGTTTCCCATGACAGTTCCACATATGTATGTGTTGTTTGCCAAAAGAATGCGTGCTAAGGTGGGGCTAGTGAAAAAGCGATCTGTGTACACCTTGTAATATTTCCCTAGAAGTGGTTCTAAAAGAGTTAGAACAACTTTCTCACCCTGATTTCCATCAGTAAAAGTGTACTCAGTGTCTTTCCCCGTGTACATAATGAAATCGTAAACATACCCTGTAAGACTCTCACAAATTTCGTATGATTTGATTCCAAATCTAGCCCGTTTAGATTTTATATACTGCCTGAATCCTAAACGACCTTTCCACAACATCAGGGATTCATCCACACAAATATTTTCTCCAGGCACATAAATGGATGAAAATACTTGTCTGAAATGATCAATAATCAATCGAATTTTGTGGATACGGTCGGTAGGATCGGAGACAGCGTTATCGCAAAAATGTAGGCAATTTAGTAACAAATAAAATCTACGGCCAGACATTACTTTACGAAATAAAGGTTGGCCATAGGCTTCATCTTTACAAAAATAATGTTTCAATGTGGGTAGTCTACATATTCCCATCAAAAAAATAAGTGCCAAAAATTGATATATTTCAGACACCTGTGTATCGTGCCATTTCTTGATACGACTTGTAGCACAAAGGTTATCGTGCAAAAGTTGCTGAGAAGCATATATATTAGTGTACTCGACAATCTTTTGTACAAAATTCTCTGGTAAAAATGCCTGAAAAATGTCAAGTACTGTAGCATTTTCTGGAAACTGCATTTTTACCCCACTAGAGCCTGCAAATGTTTGAATCTCCATGCTCGCGGCGACGCGTGCGTCACTCGATACATTGAAAATGTCGCCATGCGGGCGACCGGTTTCGTTACTAGATTCAGTGGCATTGATGTCACCTCTTTCATCTAAAAGTGGAATATCCTCTTGTTCAATATCCTCTTCTTCTGAAGAAAAACTACTCTCCTCACACTCTGATCCAGCCGTAGAAGCAAATTCACAATAATCCAACTGAAAATGTGCGCTTGCCATATTTATATAGATTACGTAATCCTAAAGTCTGCCAAAAACTTTCCAGGAAGCTTCAGGGTTGTGTTACAAACCGCGGGAATTCAGTCACATGAGCTTCCTAATTATAATATCTAAAGATAGAATTTAGAGCACAGTGGTTGCTGAGGCAGACCACATATTTCTTTCACTCCGGTTGGATCTCTTTTAATAGCATGATCGTTTTAGCCACGCCTGCGAGCGTGGCGTCCCATTTCGTCCCGAAGACGTGTGTAGAATTTTTTTTAAGACGCCAAAATCGTCCCGAAGACGACGAACGGGTTAAATAAATGTGTAATAAAATGAAAAATTCTCCAGGAATACGAAAACAGATGATGAAAATCGGAAGTTCAACATAAAGGTAAAAAAACTTTTTATTATTTATGTTTTTTTTAAATTTTTTAAAAAAAAAGAATTAACATATTTTATTAATATGTATGTAATAGTTTACAATTAACGTTTTTCAAATTCATTTAGTATTAGCTTCACTTTTGATTTTTGAAGAAAGTACCCCAAACAAATTATCACTGAACGGCAAAAGTGCCTGACACGGTGCTGCCAACGAGCGTTTTTTAGCACGACAGGGATCGGGTTAAGCAACCGTCTTTGGTCCAGCCAGGAACAAAAGAACAAAATAGGTTTGAAGTTGGTTAGCAAAAAGGCCGACATAAACAGGGTGCGAGAGGGGGAACACTCAACTTGAGTAACCAATTTGCATCACTCTCATCACCAGGCAGACAATGACAACAAGAGCATCGCGGTTGTCATCGGTAAGGACCAAAATAGGAATGCCATCTATAATGCGCGACCACAGGGTCGTGACTATTGCACAAAAGGGAGAACAAAGGAGTAAATTTTGCCTGAGGGTTAAAAAGTCAGCGAGAGGCCTGATGCAAAACGCAGAACACATAAATACCCGACTCATTCCCAATTCCCAAAATAATTATTCTGGAAAACAATTCAGTTTCCCGTGCTAGACTTCCCACAGAGAGTGAGACGAGAAATAGGCACGCCTGCATGTAAAATTCTATCTTTGTAAATAATGATTTTCATGTTAAGATAATTATTACAATTTTCCTACATTTCATTTTCATTCTTGTATTTTAAATTTGACTTGTATTTGTAATGTAATAAGAATGCTTGCTTTTTTTAAGAATAAGAATGATTTTATCTAAATGGCATTTCTCCAGTATTTCGAGTTGCAAGATCATGAGAATGCTTTCATGCAATGATCACATTTAAATGGCTTTTCTCCAGTATGAATATGCATGTGTGCTGATAAGTGAGAATACTCTGAGATTGAGAATGCTTTACTGCACTGATCACATCTAAATGGCTTTTAAAAAGTATAAAAACACTAATGACACAATAAGAAAGAAGACTCTGAGAATGGTTTAGTGCAATAATCACATTAAAATGGCTTTTCTCCAGTATGCATATGCATGTGTTGTGATAAGTAAGAAGACTGTAAAAATGTTTTACTGCACTGATCACAATTAAATGGCTTTTTTTCTCCAGTATGAATACGAATGTGATCTGAGAAGTTAGAAGGCAAAAAGAATGATTTACTGCACTGATCACATCTAAATAGCTTTTATCTAGTATGCATACGCATGTGAGTCGATAAGTTAGAAGATTGTGAGAATGCTTTACTGCACTGATTACATCTAAATGGCTTTTCTCCTGTATGAATACGCATATGAGTCGATAAGCTAGAAGACTGTGAGAATACTTTACTGCACTGATTACATCTAAATGGCTTTTCTCCTGTATGAATACGAATGTGTTTTGAGAAGTCAGAAGAAAAAGAGAATGCTTTATTGCAATGATTACATCTAAATGGCTTTTCTCCTGTATGAATACGCATGTGAGTCGATAAGCTAGAAGATGTTGGGAATGCTTTACTGCACTGATCACATTTAAATGACTTTTCTCCTGTATGAATACGCATATGAGTTGATAAGCTAGAAGACTGTGAGAATACTTTACTGCACTGATTACATCTAAATGGCTTTTCTCCTGTATGAATACGAATGTGTTTTGAGAAGTCAGAAGAAAAAGAGAATGCTTTATTGCAATGATTACATCTAAATGGCTTTTCTCCAGTATGAATACGCATGTGAGTCGATAAGCTAGAAGATGTTGAGAATGCTTTACTGCACTGATCACATCTAAATGGCTTTTCTCCTGTATGAATACGCATGTGAGTCGATAAGCTAGAAGATTGTGAGAATGCTTTACTGCACTGATCACATCTAAATGGCTTTTCTCCTGTATGAATACGCATGTGAGTCGATAAGCTAGAAGACTGTGAGAATGCTTTACTGCACTGATTACATCTAAATGGCTTTTCTCCAGTATGAATACGAATGTGTTTTGAGAAGTCAGAAGAAAGAGAGAATGCTTTATTACAATGATCACATCTAAATGGCTTTTGTCCAGTATGCATACGCATGTGAGTCGATAAGCTAGAAGATTCTGAGAATGCTTTACTGCACTGATCACATCTAAATAGCTTTTCTCCTGTATGAATATGCATATGAGTCGATAAGCTAGAAGACTGTGAGAATGCTTTATTGCACTGATTACATATAAATGGCTTTTCTCCTGTATGAATACGCATATGAGTCGATAAGCTAGAAGACTGTGAGAATGCTTTACTGCACTGATCACATCTAAATGGCTTTTCTCCTGTATGAATATATATATGAGTCGATAAGCTAGAAGACTGTGAGAATGCTTTACTGCACTGATTACATATAAATGGCTTTTCTCCTGTATGAATACGAATGTGTTTTGAGAAGTCAGAAGAAAGACAGAATGCTTTATTGCAATGATCACATCTAAATGGCTTTTGTCCAGTATGCATACGCATGTGAGTCGATAAGCTAAAAGATTCTGAGAATGCTTTACTGCACTGATCACATCTAAATAGCTTTTCTCCTGTATGAATATGCATATGAGTCGATAAGCTAGAAGACTGTGAGAATGCTTTATTGCACTGATTACATATAAATGGCTTTTCTCCTGTATGAATACGCATATGAGTCAATAAGCTAGAGGACTGTGAGAATGCTTTACTGCACTGATCACATCTAAATGGCTTTTCTCCTGTATGAATACGCATATGAGTCGATAAGCTAGAAGACTGTGAGAATGCTTTACTGCACTGATTACATATAAATGGCTTTTCTCCTGTATGAATACGAATGTGCTTTGAGAAGTCAGAAGAAAGACAGAATGCTTTATTGCAATGATCACATCTAAATGGTTTTTCTCCAGTATGCATACGCATGTGTTTTGATAAGTTAGAAGATTGTGAGAATGCTTTACTGCACTGATCACATTTAAATGGCTTTTCTTCAGTATGAATACTCATGTGTTGTGATAAGTAAGAAGATTGTGAGAATGTTTTATTGCAAAGATCACATTTGTATGGCATTTCTCCAGTATGCTTATGCATGTGTTGTGATAAGTAAGAAGATTGTGAGAATGATTTACTGCAATAAATACATCTAAATGGCTTATCTCCTATTTGAATACACACGTGTTTTGATAAGTTAGAGGACACTAAGAATACTTTATTGCAATATTCACATCTAAAGGCTTTCTCCAATATGAATATGCATGTGACTTGATAAGTGAGAAAACACTGAAAATGCTTATTGCAATGATCAATGTAAATGACAATTCTCCAGTTTGAATATGTTTTAATAAGTCTTAATGAACAATCACACTGAAGTGTCTATTCTACAGTGTGAATACATATATGTTGTCATAAAGCAGAAGACTATCATCATATTGAAATTATTTTCTTCCAATATTATCAAACATGTGTCTTGATTATGTTTGAGGACCATGAGAAATATTTATTGCATTGATCTCACTTGTATAGTTTTTCCAATATGAACATACTCATGTTCATAAGAAAGATGTTGAGAAAGCTTTATTGAAGTGATCGCATCTGTATGGTTTTTTTCAACAATATGACCAGGCAAGTGTTTTGATATGTGAGAAGAGTATTAAAATGCCAAATTAAAGTTATATGATTTTTTTCTCCAGTATAAATATGTATGTGCTCTAATAACATAAGATCTCAAGAATTTTAATATTGCATTCAACACATTTATATGGCTTCTCTCCAGAATGAACAAGCATATGTCTTGATAAGTAATAAGTTTTTGAGAATGATTTATTTCACTGATCACTATAGTATGTTTTCTTTAGAATAAGAGCATGCATCTGTTTTGATGATGCTGAAAAATGTGAAAGTCAGCAATGTACTAAAATACCTTGTTGCATTGACCACATTTATAAGATTTTGATCTTGGTCAATCACATTTGTAATACTCCCAAAGAATGAGGGAATGATCTGCTGGACTAATCACATTTCTTTGAACCAGTAT
This sequence comes from Sinotaia quadrata, assembly GCA_028829895.1. Lineage (NCBI taxonomy): Eukaryota > Metazoa > Mollusca > Gastropoda > Architaenioglossa > Viviparidae > Sinotaia > Sinotaia quadrata. The sequence continues at coordinate 118,945,505 of CM054180.1, forward strand.
GAACGTACATGTATTTTGAAAAAGAAAAAGATTGTGGAAATCTTTTTATGGTCTGATCACATTTAAGTGACTTTTCTCAAGTATTATAATGTAAGTTGAATGATAAATGAGGGAATAAGTTAACTTTACTTATCATATGGATATTAATTTTCTCAAACTAAAACATATGTTTCGATAACGGATAAGCCATAAAAAAAAGAATACTTTATCTGCACTATTGCATTTATACGGCTTTCAACAGCATGAAAAATTTTTTGTGATCAGTAAATAGAATTTTGTTCTTGAGCGATCACATTTTAGGTCATTCAAAAGTATGAACAATTATGCAATAAGAGAATTACAAAGTTGAGAATGTTTTGATTAAGTGAACAATTTACATGACTGATCCTCAGTATGAATATGCATTTGTTGGAGCAAACAACAAATACCTAGATAATGCTCTATTATATTCATTGCATTGATACGGCTTTTCTCCAGTGTCAATGCACATCAGTTCTAATAAAGTTGGAAGTACAACACAATAATTTATTTCAGTGACAACATACATGTTTCTTTTCTGAAGTATAAATAAACCTTTGTAGTGTAGAAGCCAATATACAACTGACAGGAATTAAAGACACTCTGTTATCATGTATTTGGTAATGCAAAACATTAAGTAAAATTAAAGACATTCATCAATATCATGAACTTGGTTATACAAAACAATAAATAAAATTAAAGAAACTTTATTATCATGTATGTGATAATGCAAAACAATAAATAAAATTAAAGAAACTCTATTATCATGTATTTGTAATGCAAAACAATAAGTAAAATTGAAAAAAAAAAATAATTACTTAAAGGAAAAACTCCAGCTGATGTCCACGAAATGTTTCATAATTCACTGTACCTGCAGAGAATACATTGGCCAGTGTTAAAAACGGGAAGGAACAACCAAGACCAAGTGAAGATTTAGACAAATCACATAAATAATTTTAAAATAGAATTATAATCATGTGTTAGACTCTCCATATTAAATAATATGATCGGGCACTCCACAGGAAAAAATGGACTCAACTCTAAACTGGCAGCATGATAAAGTATTAAGTATTCACACAAAATTTGCATTTTGATGACATACTAAATACTCCACAATACTGAATTCAGGATTATGTATTAAATACTCTACAACAGTACAAGAAACTGAAATCAGAATTGTTTGTTACATTTACTTGACATGAAAATGAAATAGATGTGTGAAGTACTCCATCGTCCATGCCATGTTTAAATAAACTAATCATGCAAGAAATTTTTCTTTTCTCAACATTTGTAACAAACTTGAAAAATACATTATATTTATAAAGAGAAAAAAGATTTAGAAATAACACTTCTAATAAACTTCAAAACATACATTATAATAAAGAATAATAAGATTATGAATAACATTTCTAACTTCAATTATAAAGAATGAAATGATTTATAAATAATACATCTAACAAACTTCAAGACCTATATTATGAAGAATAAAATTATTTACAAATAACACTTTTATTGTTTTAACAAACTTCAAATCCTGCATTATAAAGAATAATAAGATTTACAAATAACACTTCTTCTAATAAAATTCATGACCTATATTATAAAGAAAAATAATATTTACGAATAACACTTCTAATAAAATAAATTCGTTTTTTTTCAAGACCTATATTATAAACAAAAATAAGATTTACAAATAACACTTTTAACTTTAAGGCCTACATTATGAAGAATAAAAACATTTACATTTAACACTTCTAACAAACTTGAAGACCTGTAGTAAAGAAAAATAAGATTTATAAATAAAATGATTCATACTATGTTGATCTTTATCACTTTCTTCACTTACCTATATTAATTATATTGTATTAGGAACACAATCAAAAGATTTTCAGGTTTTGAAATGTTTGCCATCATTGTCTTTGCATGTATGCAGTAATTTCTGCATCCGCATCCTGCAAACAAATATTTTAGTATCACTATATCGAGTAGTATATGGGTATGTGTGTTAACAACCAATAGAACTTTTAGAAGAGATTCTTGAAAACTGACCATATGAACTGAACTGAGTGATCAAATTAATAATGAAAATAAATACCAATTGTAGTTAAATCAGTATACAGATAAACTAAATGAAATAATGTTCTTATTACTGTATAGTGTATTATATAAACATGACATATTTCTTACTTTTAACATATATTTTATTTTTCATTGCAATCTTTATTCCTGTCCTCTCAAGCTATCAATAAGATATACCTTTGGCATTTTTGTTTGTGTCATTTTAGAGTACCTGACTGTAAAAAGTGTAAGAACCAGACAGTAAATGAGAGTGAGTGAAACCAAATGGTTAAATTTACTTGCGATGAATTAAATTTTCTTGTAAAGCAAAACAAATCTGGTTTCTTTGGATCTGCAAAGATGATGTGTGATGTCAGCATTTGCTAAAATGACCTTCTATTTGAGAAAAGCATGCAACCTCCTTTAAATCATTTCCATATTGGCTGCCTGAATTTAGTTTGTGTGTCGTGAAGGTTTGATGGACTGGCACTAAATTTTCCGGCTGAAGACACTTAAAATTCTAATAGGACTGGGAATATATATTTCTATTCAATTTATATTTGTATAAATGTTATATGTAGATGTTGATTCTGTCTCAGGGGAAATAAGAATGGGAGAGGTCCAGATAACAGTTTTCTGTTGTTAACTGGTTTAATAAAAACAGTGACTGATGATTGGCTTGTGCCACACTTGCATAGGTAAGCTATGCCTATCACTGTATCAGATTTGCCCATTTCCGTTACCTTCGGATTGCTGGGATTAAAATGGAAAGAGAGAAAACCTTACCTACAGCCAGTGCCACTACCAAGCCCTTCTCAGGGTGGGAGAAAGAAGAGTAATATGGTATTGAAGACTACACTCTAACAATAATAAAACTTGGAAAGAAGATGGGTCAAAGAAAAAAAAGAAGTAACAGCCTTTGACTGCCAAATTTAGTCTGGCAAAGAAAAACATTGATAAAACATTCTTGGACCCTATTCTAGACTCTACAAATTCGTGGAAGTGGAAGAATTACAAAAAATAATCATACTGTAGTCCAAGCCATGATGCTAAGTAAGCTTCTTCAAAATCATCTCTCAATGACAAGCAAGGCAGAAACAGCAGCAAGAACAAGGGCAGAAAAAGAGTCCCAAACAACCACCAGGACTGTGAGAAGGAAATAAGTACACAAATTATGTGGAAAATTCCTCCAATAACTAGTGTTCACTCTAAAAACGTATGTACAATGTTTCTTAATTTGTCTACAGGATTACAATCCCAACTAAAATGTCTCTCTTTTGTCTACAGATTTATATAATATCTATAATGATTCACTTTGTCTACAGATTTATTTACCTTCCTGTCTACTGTTTCTTGACCAATACACTGAAAACAAAAGTAAATACTTCAATTTGCCATTCTGTCAAGTAATGTATGTTGCATTACAAGCAATAGATCTAGTAATCTTTTATCAATGTTGATCTGGCAACACTATATTGGTCTAGATGGGGTATTATTTTGTTTTTATTTAAAAGAAAGCTTACACTTATAAAATGAAAGCAATTAACTTGCCCAACAATTTGACAGATGTAGCACTCTGACTGATAAACAATTCTAAGTTCTACATTTTTTGGAGTGATTTTCTTTGATTCCATCTTTCTTTCCTTTAGACTAAATAAAATTTGGATGCGTGAGAGAATACCACACAATGTACACAGAGACATTCCATCTTTCTTTCCTTTAGACTAAATAAAATTTGGATGGGTGAGAGAATACCACACAATGTACACAGAGACATTCCATATTCTTTCCTTTAGACTAAATAAAATTTGGATGGGTGAGAGAATACCACACAGTGTACACAGAGACATTCCATCTTTAATTACGTCCTGTATTTCATTTATCAAGTTTGCAGATTGTCTTCTTTGCAACCAACTTCTTTTGTAATATCAGCATTTCTCCTTTCATGAATATTCACATTATATCCTTTCCTTTACTTTTTAGATCAAAGATGCATTCTGTGACAGGTATTTTTGTGCCCCTAAAAACCAAGGATTTACATTACTTTTCCACCCAGACAATATCCTACTTGTTCATGCACAGTAGTCAACAGTACAACACCCTAGTCCACACACTCTCCCCACCAACCCCTGTCTAATGCTAATTATCATATTAATTATTATATATATATATATAAATATATATATATATATGTATTACAGCCAACTCCAGTGCCATCTTAACAAATGGGTGTGATGGAAGGTTGCTAATTTAAATATGTTGTGAATTGCTGTCAAATTTTATTCCTGTGAGTGGTTGTGTAGGTAGGGACCCCAGTGCACTTTGCCTCTTACTCTTAGGATGGCCCTGGAAAACAGACCTAACATCTATACCCCAAAATGAGACATCCACAAAATATTTCCTTTGTCTGACTTACTTTTCCACAGTAAAGCATTACTGATTAGAAATCTCCTTCTAAAATAAAACTAGGAAGTTGTGGATAAACAATAAATAAGATAAAATTTACTTTTTAAAATATAATCTAAATTTTATCACACACACACTATACAACATGTAATAATCAAGGATATAAAAATGTAGACACCACACTACATAAACATATGATAATTAAGAAACTTCAATAATTTTCTAGCTTACTATCACTGCCTGGAGAGTAATTTTCTGGCTTTCTATCACTGCTTGGACAGAAATATTTGATCATTTGTAATTGTAGCCAAGAAACATTTAATAAATGTCCTTCAATACTCTTCGTTAAAGTCATTTTGTGTAAAAATGCAAAATTCACTGAACTTAATTACACTAATTAATTAAAATCTGGTCTTACTTTTTAATGCTATGTTAGTATAGTAGTTATTTAAAAAAGGCTTTTTGACTTTACATTAACTTTATCACAGGTGATGTCATTAGCAATAGCATTATTTCTTTCATTATAAAATTATTTGAACTTTGTTTGAAAACTTCAGAACATGAAGATTTTTTTCTACATGAATTGCCTAAACAGGACATGCACTTACAGTTACACATGACATGCAAATGTTGAGTTTTACTTTTAGAAGAAAAAAAAAATGGATATGATTTTGTGGATCCAACATGTTACAATGAAAATGCCTTTTAAAAATAGTATTTCTTCAAAAAATAAGACTGTTTCAAGAATTTTGTTTTAATGTATTGTCACTTCTAAGAAAATCTTGATGCTAAGTTTGCAGGATTATTTATGACAATCAAAAGTAAAGAAAAGAAAATTATGTGAATATAACACAAAATAAATTTGTATTACAAATAATTACAAAATAAGTGAAATTTTGCAAACATCTTATGTAACTGTCACACTGATTATGAAGCAATGAACAAATAGAATACAAACACATGATATTTGAATGATATATTTTAAGGACAACACATTTCAAATTGACCCAGCCTAAGTTATGTACAGTTGTCAAGTGAATGATCAATATACATATTCAACAAAACATGAATATTCATATGGTATGGTAAGTCATCAGAATATAAGAATGATTTACTGCAATTATTACATATAAAAGAACACACTTTGTAACAAGGATGAAGTGTTTGAGAATGCTTTACTAAACTTGTCACATGTTTGTGGCTAGTCTTCAAGTTCAATATAATTATAAATATATGTGAGTTGTGACAAGTGAAAAGACTGAGAGAATCAGAATGATCAGATCCTTAAGACTTCATCTCAAGAATGTTTGTGCATTGATAAGGTTAAGAATAAAGAGCGTGGGAATGATATTTATTATTCTATTTACATGTATTAATATTACTGGTTTAATAATTCCTCTGCTATTTGTTATTTCATTTTTTACTGGTTTTAATAAATGTTCTGTATTTATTATTCAATTTATCATTGGTTTAATAAATGCATTCATGTTTTATAATAAAGATTCTTACTTAGTTTTCAACTCTCAAGTTTTCAGTGTATTAATTCACTCAACAAGATACCACATATACTTTGAGAAATATTTTGTAAAACAATGCTGATACAACTTCTTAAACCATGCAAACAATCCAATAAAATTTAACAAAAATTAAAAATCATATAATTTGTACTTCACACATGCGTTGCAAAGAAACATAAAGTCATAATTTTTCACACTGCTAAAATTGCATTTTGCCTGGGGTCATAACTGAAAATGGAGTGAACTACTTTTTAATTTACCTCTAAGTCTAAGCCAACAATTACTGAATTAGTACTCATACTGTCATGATTTTCTTCCTAAAGTGTTTTCAAATTTTTCTGATTATTACAACTTTCAGAATGGCCTTCCAATTCTTGAAGTAATGACTAGGCCTACTTTATCACCAATTTAATATACACAGATGATAAAATAAAATATATTCAGCATGGATGTTAAAGTGTTTTGTATCTTTCTACAAGAAAAAAAAATCTTTATTCTTAGCATTGATGTCAAACTATGACAGCTATATGTTTAGTCTCCAATTTCACTCAAAGGCATAGAATGTAGATATTTAGAAGAGAAGATATTTTCGAATTTACCCACAAGTCAGATTTACTTTTTCAAGTAGGATTAAATGTTTAAAACACATGATACTCCTATTTTTGTTTGTATGTGTTTGTGTTGTTGTTAATCATTTATTTATTGAGTAAAATAATTATATAAACATATAAATATTAACATAATTATGAATATTCACACTAACACTAAATATAAATTATAATGCTCTATTCTTATTAATCTTAATTTTTCTAATGATAATTATTAATATTATTATTAAATTATTATGGCTACAAAAACTAAAAAGTTAATGAAGAAACCACGCACTAACAAATGTTAGATTAGTAATATTTAAATTTTGCAATGGAAATATTTAAACGTAACACAATAACTGTTAAAGATATAAGCTAATGAAATAAATTAGTACAATTAAAATACAATCTTTTTCATATATGAGGCTTTGATGAAAAGACGAACACTTATCCGTTATCGAAATCGTGGGAATAACGCAAGATGAGACATTACTGGAATTTACAACTTTCAGTAAAAGCTAAAAGGCCTCTAAAAGTACAACCACTAAACTAGTAAAAATAATACGAAAAATGTATATACCTAATGCAAAGGTAGAGATTTACTTTTCTGTTTTCATCGCCATCTTCGGTCTTCGTTTTCGTACTCTCAAGCCGGCTAGATTAGATTTGCTTTGGCGTTGTCCCGCCTGTATTTATAATGTAGCCGACTATTAGAACCAGTAAGTAAATGAGAGTGAGACAAATCAAGTGGTTATATTTACTTGAAATGATTTCGATTTTCTTGTATAGGAAAACACAACAGCAAACCAATTTCTTTGATATGCAATGTATGGCGTGAGATAGCGTTCGCTAAAACGACCTTCAACTTCAGAAGAATGCGACCTACTTTAAATTGTTTCCGTATTGGCAGAACGTGTAGTTTGTGTCGAGTAAGCGAGCTTTGTATAATAAATAGAGAGAGAGCTGAAGTTTTGTGTTTTGTGTTGTTCGTGTTTGCTTAAAATGTGTCTGCTAATATATCTGCCTCCCCTCCCTCCAAATTGGTTTGTGTTTTTGTTTGTAGTAGGGTTATTGGGTGTTGGTGTCGTGCTTTTTTCTTCCCTGTACCCATTTTCTATTTTATTTAGCACCAGATTTGTTTGAGTGTTTTGTTTTATTTAGTTAGCAGTAAGTTTTTATTTAAGTAAAGCGTGTTTATTATGTGGTATTTTAAAAAAAAAATTAGTTGTTTTATTGTCTTCGTGTGATGAGTTCTAATCGTTGAGTGGAGACAATGGGCGTTGTTGGGTGAGGAAGAAGGCCGAGTTTGCTGTTTTGGTGATGGCATTTGTTAACTGCTGGGTGCGTCCGTGCTTTCCTGTGTTATTTGTTGTTCTGGGGTTCTATATTGCGTTGGAAGGTTCCCCATTTGCCTTTGGATATGTGCTATGTTGGGCTTGAGTATGTATCAGTGTTGTATTTTTGTTTGGTGTTGAGTTCCACTATGATGGGATAGTGGTCGCTGGTATAGTTGTCCTCGTCCGTTGTGATTGTGGTGTCTAGTGTGTGGTGAGGGATCATTAGTGTAATGTCGAGGCTGGTTTGGAGTCGGAGTGTGTGTGTGTGGGGGGTATTTAAGGGGTGTCTAAAAAGTTTTTTTTTCGTTATCCAGTCCAGTAATTTCTTTTGTGTTCCATTTGGCCAGCATTGGTGTACTGTGTTGAAGTCGCCTTCGATTACATATGGTTTTGAAAGAGTTTAAGTTTTCTAGTCCTTTGTTAAGTTGGAAGTATTGTTGGTAATGTATATTTGATGATTTTTGTTTGTTAGTACGATTGTTATGATGTGAAGCTGAATTTTCTATCTGGGTTTAGTGTAAAGACCAAGTGAAATTGAATCTAGGTCAGCCACAGATAAGAATAAATCTGTATAAAATGAGTAATTCCCAATCTTAGAATCAAGACGGCAAACTTTAAACGTTCAGATATTTGTATAAATGCATTTATTTGGGTATTGAAAGTCAACATTTCTGAAAGAAATCAGACCTCTCGTTCATTTGGGTATTGAAAGTCAACATTTCTGAAAGAAATCAGACCTCTCGTTCATTTGCGAGACTGACTTCTCACCATACATTTGACGTCATAAGTGAAACAAAACATGGTTAAATATTGCATGTCTGGAACAGCGGACAAACCAAAAATTTTGATTAAATGGATTACAAAGCTGAAGAGAGAAAACTCATCCGACAGCACAGACGACGGTTGATTGTAGCGAGCACTTCAAGGAAGAAGACAGAGATGTAAAGCAAACTCTCATTTCGGTACAGTTTAGCAATGCCATGCCTTGAGATGCCTAATTGACCAGTTTAGCAATGGCATGTCTTGAGATGCCAAATTGACCAGTTTAGCAATGCCAGTGTTTTAGATGCCAAATTGACCAGTTTAGCAACGCCATTTTTTGAGATGTCAAAGTTAGATTTGACAAGTGTAGCAATGCCATGTGTTGAGATGCCAAAGTTAGAATCGACCAGTTTTGCAATGCAATGCGTTCAGATGCCAAAGTTAGAATTGACCAGTTTAGTAATGCCATGTCTTGAGTGCCAAATTGACCAGTTTAGCAATGCCATGCCTTGATTGCCAAATTGACCATTTAGCAATGCTATGCGATTGAGATGCCAAAATTTAGATTTGACTAGTTTAGAATCAGTCTTACACTTATCACAGTTATAGTTCTCCCTTTTGATCATTGACATTCACATTTTGTAATTTTACACACAATCAATTCATTACAGAAACACGTGTCATAAATATCCTTTGTGAATACATTCTAAATCTATTCATTTAGGTGAATCTTCTTTGAACTGGGAAGTTAAAAATATATTACTGATTTCCGACGGGTTTTATTTTTATTTTTTTGCAGATATATAATTAAATTTTTATTAATGTACACCTATTAAAATAAATTTAAATTCACCAGATAGGTCAGGCTAACCGGTTGTCGCTAATATTAGATGATAATCGATAATCAACATTGATATTTGGGGAATCTAATATATTGACAGGGTCGTTAAACATAGCCGGACACGTGATAGATGGATGTAACAGTAATTTCATCCATGGGAGAACCTAGGGAAAACATTTTTATATTTGATCTCTTTTTATAAATCTTTTAAATTACCCTACAGGCCTAGACAATGACGTGTTTATTTTCCAAACGTACACGGTGTACGCACACTAATCAGTTCATTAATTGGAGTAGAAGAAAACTGTTTCATTACTGTATTTGAATTCATTTGTTGCATTGCTGTGCATATATTCTTTTGCAGGGCTGTGAGTCTGGTACGATTGTTATGTGCTGAGAATGCATTTTTCTTTTCTATCTTAATTGAATTGTTATTAAATTTATTTTTATCTCACCTGTTGTTACATATGGGTTCGACGTTTGGTTACAAAGATAAAGAACTAACTAACTATGTTAGGACTGAGGTTGACAGACTAGAATGAGTAGAAAAAGAAGAACTAACACTTGACATGACAGGAATAGTAAAAGACGCGATTGTTACAAACTTAGCACACGACGTGATTTTGGGGTGCACTTATGTATTGCCGTGTAAAAAGCCTAGTACATGTGACGCATTGGTTGAGAAAAACACACGTGAGAGGATTGGGTCAAATGTTTTTAGTTGTGTGTCATCAAGGTGTGATACGTCTAAAAGAATAGGTGTAGCACATACAGGTAGTGATACAGTGACTGATTTTACCGACAAGGTTGTTTGTATACAGATAGTCATGAGGGTGTATCAGCTACGGAGACAAAGGACAGTAAATCTAGATTACCCATAGCTGACGAAAAGATGAACGAAAGTTCGAGTCATGACGCAATTTTAGAACATACACTTATTGCGCCATACAAAGTTTCTATTGCTAATGAAGTGATAGCTAAGGAAATGGGAGTAATTGACACAGATAACAGCACAGGTAGTGAAGCAGACAAAGATGACGTACCTATGATAAATTCATTTACTTCAGATGACATGACAGTTGACAGAACTGAGACACAAGTCCTTTCTGATCATTATATGGGAAAAAATAAAGTCGAAAACTGCACAAGAACAGGAGTCCATAGCAAGGAAGACTGAAGACTGAATATTGTCTACGTGTAGCACACATAATAAACTTAGTGACGTAGACAGAAACCACGGTACACTGATTAACCTCACTGACTCCGTTGTCAATACAGAGTAGATCATGAGAACATACCAAAAACAGTACGAAGGAGGGGGGGGGGTGAGTTGCGTGACAGATTAGGCATGCGCGATAGTTGAGTGCAAAGAGGAAAGTGGTTCATTGACTGATATGTTCCTCGATTCACTGGACATGAGTACAGAGTGTAGTAGAGATTTGACAGTGATAGTAACGGTACGAATAAGTGATGGAACCAGTTCAGCAGATAATGAAAATGGGAATGACAGACTGACTAACATGTGAATGTCAGAGCTGTTACTGACAGCTGAAGCAGAGTATTATGGCAAGGAAAACAGGGATAGAAACAGGCAGTATACACTACAAGTTAGTGACAGAAACTAAAAGAACTCCTACCATAAATTTTTGGTAATTTGATAGAAGTGAGACAGATTGAATCAACTGAACTGAGTGAAACAAGTGTTGGTTTGGTGAGGTGTGTGGTCCAGGGGCGACAATCAACAACCCTTGGTGACAAAGTGACTAGAGTTCAACGCAGATAAAACCTTGTTGATACCGACCGACACAGGAATCTGACTTACTAGTGATGACCGACACAGGAATCTGACTTACTAGTGATGACCGACACAGGAATCTGACTTACTAGTGATGACCGACACAGGAATCTGACTTACTAGTGATGACCGACACAGGAATCTGACTTACTAGTGATGACCGACACAGGAATCTGACTTACTAGTGATGACCGACACAGGAATCTGACTTACTAGTGATGACCGACACAGGAATCTGACTTACTAGTGATGACCGACAGCGAGTTTGATTCATGTAGACTAGAGAATGTGCAAGCAGAGGAATAGATCATTCTAGAGTCACAGAGAAGATACAGACTTACGTTGTAATGGAGAAAGACAAAATGACAGACGCAATGACAGTCAAAACCCTAGACATGAATGGAGGAATGAGTACTATCACTAGAAGAGAGATGTATCTTACTAGTTGTAGAGAGACGATGTATTTCAAGTCTGAATGCGGAAGAATTAAATCGCCAAATTTAAAACCAAATTCAAAATGGCATTCTCAAAACGCTAGTGAGGTCAATGAGATTAAAACTTAGAGCTAGTGATGCAGGGAGTGAAAGGGATGATACAGTTGGACTTCTAGGCATAAGGCAAAGTTTGATAATACATTTCGGACGTCTAAACCAGCAAAGCATGCAAGACAGTTTAGAAGGGATGAAAACTAGTTATTTCTTTAAAACAAGGAAGAAAATAAGCATAGATGACATTTTAAGCACTTTAATTTCAATGAACCTCCGTAGGAATGCAGAGAGTGTAACAGTTAGGGTGAAACTGGAGCACATTAACATGTGTCAAAATGACAGGTAAATTTGATACAAAGTTGTGATTGGCTTTTAGAGACTTAACAGCTTGTGACAAAGAGAGAGAGAATAGAAGTACATTGTCAGATGACAGACTTGTGGAAGTCGGAAAATCTTGAAATAGTCGTGTTGAGAGATGTACGGGTGTGAGTGATAATCTTTCAGAATTTTCTGGAATATTAAGATGGAGAGTGCATGCGGATGCACACTTGAAGTGTTAAGAGAGGCTAGACTCAGAAGGCAAGCAAGCAAATTTGTTGGATCAACATGAGAATGTATTGATAGAGGCATATGTTGACACACGAGTACCTAGAATTTTTTGAAGGGGACATAACTGTTGCCCGCCTAAACATTTTTCAAATTAACTTTCATAGCAGTTAACTTATGCTGATAGATGTGTTGAATGATTTTAAATTATTTTTATTGTAGAGACTATTGTTTGTAGATAATAAATGTGTCTGTTTCCAAATATTAATTATCTTACATTGATTTGGCTATGATCAGATAAGGAACGGATCGTTAGCTCAAAGAATCGTGGTGTAGAATAGTTTGTGAATTGGGTGCGGTCATCAATCCTGAGGACCTTAGAAAATGATTTTATTATACGTCGTAAAATTTTCTAAAAATGAATTGATTCTGATACCTGTATAATTTGAAGCTGAGCACTTATAGAAATAAGCGCTTAATTGGGGGGGGGGTGAGACACTCTTGGGCAAGTTATGCCAAGTTATGAAACAGTTGTTCATTTTATTAGATGTTTCCACTGTTTATATAATTTATGAGGAAACTTCCGTTAAGTGATTAAGGATGGCTGATGCAACAAACTTGTTTACGCGTTAGAGAAATGTAGAGCAGGCCAGAGGTGAATGACAGGTTGTTAGTGGGATATGGGTTCCCCATATTTGGTTACTTGCTTTCGTTACTGTGATGTAGCTCTGATCCCCTAGATGACCTCGATTCATTCATATATACACTCAAGTCCGCAGACATTTGTACAGAGTGCCCACATCCAGGGGTTAAGAGAAATCATGTCCACCATTTTATGAAAGTGCATAACTTCACATAGAGCTAGTCTTAACCTGAGGTTGGAGGAGGAGCTTGGGAAATCTACAGTCCTACAAAGACGGGAACCCAGAGGAGAACCTACCCGAACTCAAGATTTTCTATACCGGAGGCATTGTCCGAAGTATACGCCAGAAGTTGTAAATGGACAGTGAAAGGCAACTAGAAGATATGCGCTGCGTGACATCAGAACTGCACCGAACAACTGAAGACAACATATTCATCTATTACCTGAACATTTAAGATAAGTCGCTATACCCTATGGGAGGAACAGAACTAAGAAGTGTGTGCATAACTATTCAGATAACGTGACAATATGCTGTTAGTCACGATTTGTAATTGTTCATTTTCTTTTCTATCTTAATCGAATTGTTATTAAATTTATTATCTCACCTGTTGTTACATAATTGGTTGTAGCCAAGTGGGGATTAAGTAACAGGGGGCCAAGCCATAATAAAGAGATAAATAATTATAAAATCTTCATTTATAAATAAAAGTGAGATAACATTAGCTAAGGCAAGTCAACTGATTTATCTGGCAAGGTGTTGCAAATAATTGCCTGAATATTGTGGCATTTCAAGAGGGATGTCAGGCTGTTCAGCAGTCGCTATTGTTAGAAATTATCCAATAAACCAATATTGACAACTGGAATCTAAAATAGGGCAGGGTCATTGACATTTGACATACCTTATATATCTTTCCCCTATTGAATGGTACAATCTTTTAAGGTGGCACACCTAACTCAAAAAGCTTGAAAAATTTTAAAATTCAAACAATTTTATTGGACTTAATTTTATTGGATATAAAAGTGGCTGAATTTTATGAAATTGCTTTTATTTTTCGTCAAATCACAATAGTTTTAAGGATATTTTCAATCAAAGATGGGAGTATACTATGGGAAACGTTTATGGTTAAAACGTAGGCAAAGTGCAGCCCACTTCTCACAGTAGACTCACAAGCCCATTAAAATGGCTGGAGGGGAAATCAAAGATTTTAAATACAAGAACGTTATAAGTTGCAGGACAAGGTCCACAGAAGACCCAAACAAAGAACCATGAAAACAAAGGAATGTCTGGAAGCATAAGGGGTTACTGTCAATGGAATCTGGTAAACAGTGTTCTTTGTGTAGGGAGTCTGGCTGGACTGATATTAACTGTCATTTAAAAAAAACAAACTCTCATCATATTTTATTTTAACAATTATAGAACAGAATTATTTTAGTTCAATACAATTGAACAATGAATTCAAGCTCTGTGCCTTCTTACTAATTTATGTACACCTCTAAATACAGTCATATAGAATAAAACGGAATAATATTCACATACCAAAAGTTAACTATGAAAATCTCTAGATCATAAGGCAATATTTTACAAATAAAAATTATGATATATATATATATATAAGGGTTCTTGTGACACCAATACCACTAGTTAATTGATATTATCATTATTAATTATGTTAATTAGCCCACTTTTGAAGTAAGCGCATGTACTATATTCAGAGTTGTGTCAGAGCGAAAAGACTCACGAATTTAAATTTGACACTGGTTAACTTTTGTAAACAAACGTACAGTATAACGAAAGGTTTGTATCGAAAATCGACAGTGGGCCAAATTCTCTCTTTGTCTTAGCATTTTCTCACTGGTTATGTCGATTCTTTTACGTCGCCAAGCACGAATACAATGTCTCTTTTTTTGTACATGTAACTCGATTCTTTTCAGAGCTATGTCAGAGCAAAATGAATCAGGAATTTAATTTTGACATTGGATAACTTTTGTAAAAATACTTTTGTACAGGTTTATTTTTATTTTGTGACCAATATATGTGTTTGCAACGTTGGAGAATACATGTACAGTACATACGTGTATAATGAAAGGTTTGTTTCGAGAATCGACGCTGGTGTGACAAATTCCCTCTTTGTCGTAGTATTTTATCATCGGTTATGTTGATTCTTTTCTTGTCGCCGAACACTAATGTGTCTTTGTTTGTTTCTTAGTACTGTACATGTATCTCGAGCAAAAAAGAGGGCCCAAATCACCACTTCACATCGGTTACCTTGATTCCCATGACTAATCATCACTGGCTTTTGAAAATGATAGTTATCGATACCCTTCAACTGGCTCACACATCTTTTATGTTAATTAGCCCACTTTTGAAATAACCGCGCGTGTATGATACTTTTCAGAACTGTGTCAGAGCAAAATGACTCGCAAATTTAATTAGCCCTCTTTTGCAGTAACCATGCATGTATGATACTTTTCAGAGCAGTGTCAGAGCGAAATGACTCGCAAATTTAAGTTTGACATTGGTTAGCTTTTTGCAAAAACGAACTACTCTGTACACCCTGCAGATTTTTTTGTGATTTTGTGAGTGATCTTTGTGTTTTAAGTGTTGGAGGATATATTGAAAGGTTTGTATATTTTTATTGTATACATGTACTGGAAAATCTCTGCTGTTAGTTAGTGGACATAAGCCTATTGTTGTTAGCAAACATGTACAGTTTATCAAGTCAATCGTGTTATCAAACAAATCGCGGCAACGCTGTTGTGTAAAAAATCAAAAACATGTGTATGTACATTCTCATTATTAATGCACATCATGTACATACAGAAATTTCAAGCAAATTACATGTAATATTGAAGCACTTTTTTTCAAGTAGACTGTTAAAGGCAAAAAGCAACAAAGCATTTTATTCGCAATTGGTTCATTTTTCTTTTCTATTTTAATTGAATTGTTATAAAATTTATTTTTATCTCACCTGTTGATACATAATTGTTTGTAGCTGGGTGGGGATTAGATAATGGGGAGCTGAGCCATAATAAAGAGATAAAGAATTATAAAATCTTCATTTACAAATAAAAGGGAGATAACATTGTTAGCAAAGGAAAGTCAACTGATTTATCTGGCAAGGTGTCTCGAATAATTGCCTGAATATTGTGGCATTTCATGGGGGATGTCAGGCCATTCAGCTGTCGCTATTGCTAGAAATTATTCAATAAACCAATATTGACAATTGGAATCTAAATTAGGGCAGAGCATAGACTGGACATATGACATACCTTATATATCTTTCCCCTATTGAATGGTAGAATCTTTTAAGGTGGCACACCTAGCTCAAAAAGCTTGAAAAATTGAAAAAAATTATTGGTCTTTTCTGATATAACAGTGGATGAATTTTATGAAATGGCTTTTATTTTTGGACAAATCACAATAGTTTTGAGGATATTTTCAATCAAAGATGGGAGTGTACCATAGGAGACGTTTATGGTTAAAAAATTAACAGAAAATCAGTCATTAAATTCGGTTTTTGCAGGATATCTAAAAAAAAAACTATTAAAGATATCTGCAAAGAATTTTGAACACAGTTTAAAGACAACATAATCTGGCTTCTGAACCTCTAACTTTTTTTTTTTACTAGTGTAGATAAGGAATTATAATTAATTACATTTAAAAAAAAATATTATTTAAATGGAATATGTGCTTCATTAGCTGAATGATTGGTACATACTAGCCAGAAATTACAGTATATTAATTCACTACCAAATATATTGTTTATATATTTTAAGGTTTTCTTGCAATCTTGTCAAAAGGAATTAAAAAATATTAAGCTTTGGAAAATATGTTTACATTAAATAAATAATATTGATACAAAACCTAGTAAATTTATAAGAAAAGTGAGTAAGCCTATATATTTTGAATCATCAACCATTTTACATCATTTTCTGAAAACTTTAATAAAAATTTCATTCATTTATTTGATACACTTTTTGTTGTTGATACTTAGTGGATTTCAGTTAGGTAAGCCAAATTAAGCTTTGGATAAGGAATATAAATTCTAAAGTCATTTTCAGAGTTCACCCACCAACACCGAAATTAAATTCTCTACCATAGGCCTTGTAAATATAATAGAATGTGCATTATCAACTCAATGCATTATTATGCATTACTGCATCAGCAGGGGCACAGTATAAACAATGAGTAGATCACTAGATTGTTTTTTACTCATTGTTTACACTGCCCCAGCTAATGCAGTAATGGACGAAAAAAGTCACATGACCACAAAATAAAAAGAATTAAAAACAAATAACACGTGATCCGAATAAAGGAAATATATATCATATTGTACATAAATCTGACCATATTGAATTATACAAAAATGATATGGATAAGGGAGGCATTAATTGATAAAATTATTTTTCATGTTCACCATCAACGCCTTAAAGATGAATGCTACCGTAGGCCTATAGAGACTGAAAATTCTTATTTTTATCGGTTAATATAGTCCTTTAAACGAAAAGAAATATATATTTATAAACTGAAAATAATTGATTTAACTTATCAACTAACAAAAGTAACATCCTCAGGGTGATGCATGAGAAAAGCAAAGTGGAAACTGGTTCAATGTCGCCGAGTTGAACACTACGGTACTCGATAAAATCCGCCATTGTTGTTGACAGTCTTCGGTGATTTCGCTCACTGACCTCAGTTCTTTCAACACAATTCAGTACGCATGCAGTATTTTTTGTCTCAAACTAACTATACAGACTTATAGATGAAGAGCTTTCCTATTTTATGGTAGCTATTAAGGCTGCTATGTTATCGGAATTACCATTAACGTAATTTAAGAAAATTTAAGTTTAACCTTATTTCACTTTATCTTGAAATTCCCGTGCATTATTTAGTATGGAAATGAACCTTGTTCTCTCATCTACATGAAAACCTTTAGATTACTGTACTGCACACGTCCCCACGGACCTAGAAAGAGTGTATGTGTTGAGAGTTAGTGCTGGACAAGTTATGGTGGCTTGGTCAAAAAGTCATTCGGTTGGTAACTTCTGAATAACTTCTTATAAATTTTTCACAATTATTTATTAAAACAAAAAACACAGACAGACAGAACAGAGAACAAACATTTTGTTTCATGTGCTTTTATTTTACAAAGCTTCAATATACAGAAGAAACATGAGTGTTGAAAATGTAGAAAAATTGACTAAACAACATCACAATCAGCCATTCAGCGATGTTTGGAATGCCTACTCTAAGTGTTAAGTCTGTAACCTTATTTTCATTCTCATAATAAATTTCTTTACAAGTTTGTACAGGAAATTCTTTCAATCAAGAATAAAATTACAAGTTTACATCAATTCAAAGGCTAACAAGGATTCACAATAAAAATGCAAATAAAATGACATGAAATCTGTTAAGCAAAAATCATTATTACAGATAGAGATTAACTAGACCAGATGTACCTTCACGCTTCTTTGACCGTGAGATAGTCAGCAATGCAGGACTGCATTTAGAGTGATTAATTTAATCAGACACAGGCAATTTATACAAGTTAGGATTTTGCCTGGTAGTTGCACTGAAACTTAGCGTCTACCCTAGAGACATGCTTACACGTACTTCTCTTTAGTCTTAGTCTTCCCACTTTGTCTGCGTAGTCACGGTTGGGTGACTGTTTTCTAAAAGTCGGTGTCTCCTAAGTTATTTAATTCAATAGAATTTTACTAGGCACGTGTGGGTATCATCTCTCCTGTTCTGCTAAGCGTGTAATTATGTAACAGAGCTCTCCACAGCAAGAAATCTTATGCAACAATTGCCGGACCATGTCGAATGCAGCTATTCACAGTGTCAAGAATTAGCATGCAGTAGCAATAGCGGTCGTTATTAAAGTATAATCTTATTAAATAACTCTCGCTACCCAGTTTGACCTTCTTAAAACTAGGCCACAAGTAAATTTTATGCATTATAATTAAATATTTAGAAAAAACAATTATAATATTTCTGAATTGCATTTTCAGGTTTACAAATATATTAGAACATAGCCAATAAAATGACATCAAAATATTATAACATTAACAGCCAATAAAATAGAATCACTGTATATATATAAAGCACATAAAATAACAAAAGTGGGTAATTTCCTTTTGGGTAGAAAAATGTTTCCAGAGTCAATAAAGTTTACAAGACTCAAACAAAGATTTACGAGATGTAAATACTGATCAAATTAGAGAGGTCAATATCAGGTCATCCATTATTTGTACTACCTCATAATGGTGTTACCTGTTTAGTAGATCTACTCCATTAATTATAAATTGATATCCGATACTGGCCATCACAAGACCCGATAAAATAAGTCCAATGGATGAACATGAAAAATACACTTTGTTGATTTTAATGATTACTTGTTATTAATCTCATCTTTGGATCCCAATGTGTTACCATTCCCCATATGAATACTTGCTTTTTAAGAATAAGCTTGATTTTATCTAAATGGCATTTTCTCCAGTGTTTCGAGTTACAAAACCATGACAATGCTTTCCTGCAATGATCACATTTAAATGTCTTTTCTCCTGTATGAATATGCATATGTGCTGATAAGTGAGAATACATTGAGAATACTTTACTGCACTGATCACATCTAAAAGGCTTTTCTACAGTATGAATACACTAATGACAGAATAAGGAAAAAGACTGACAATGTGTCACAGTCTGATAAAAATGTCATGACTCCTTGACCCACTTGTTTGTTTTCAAACATCAAAATTTGAAATTCCTTTCTTTAGAGTTCTCCCATGATACTTCAGTATCGAGAAGCTTCTAACAAAGAGGTCAGAGAGATTATGTAACTCTTAGGCCATTGTCTAAATTCTCGAACCAACTACATACCACGTGACCAGTCACGTGATGCGTTCTATACATTCTGATAAATAGGGGAACGCGTTTGTGTAGAGTCACTCCGAGAATCCAGAAGCATAGACGTAGTTCTGATACTTCGTGCCATCGCTTAATTCGTTGAGTCACAGAGGGACAGCCGACGCGATTGCTGAGATAACACCTCGATTTATCACTATAGGTACCACTTTTATTGATTGTATTTTGCATCCTTGAACTATGTATGTAATTTTTGTGCGATGCATTGCCACAGTAGCTTAAGCACGGTTCGTTGATAAGGTTGCCCATATTTGGTTACTTGCTTTCCTTACAGTGATGTAGCTCTGATCCCCTAGATGACCTCGATTCATTCACTTGAATTCGACAGGCCCGCAGACATTTGAACAGAGTGCCCATCATCCAGGGGTTAAGAGAAATCATGTCCACCATTTTATGAGAATCCATAACTCCACATAGAGCTAGTCTTAACCTGAGGTCGGAGGCGGAGCTAGGAAAATCTACAGTCCTACAAAGACAGGAACCCAGAGGAGAACCTACCCGAACTCAAAATTTTGAGGCATTGTCAATACTGGAGGCATTGTCAGAAGTATACGCCAGAAGTCATAAATGGACAGTGAAAGGCCGCTAGAATATATGCACTGCGTTACATCAGAACTGCACCGAACAATCGAAGACAACATATTCATCTATTACCTGAACATTTTAGATAAGTCACTATACCCTATAGGAGGAACCAGAACCAAGAAGAATGTGCATAACTATTCAGATAACGTGATAATATGCTGTTAGTCACAACTTGTAATTGTTCATTTTCTTGTCTATCTTAAATGAATTGTTATTAAATTTATTATCTCACCTGTTGTTACATAATTGTTTGTAGCCAAGTGGGGATTAACTAATAGGGGGCCAAGACATAATAAAGAGATAAAGAATTATAAAATCTTCATTAATAAATAAAATGGAGATAACATTAGGTCAGGCAAATCAACTGATTTATCTGGCAAGGTGTCGCAAATAATTGCCTGAATATTGTGGCATTTCATAAGGGATGTCAGGCTGTTCAGCAGTTGCTATTGTTAGAAATTATTCAATAAACCAATATTGACAACTGGAATCTAAAATAGGGCAGGGTCATTGACATATGACATACCTTATATATCTTTCCTCTATTGAATGGTACAATCTTTTAAGGTGGCCCACCTAACTCAAAAAGCTAGAAAAATTGAAAAAAATTCAATAAAAATTTATTTATGAAATTGTTTTATTTTTGGACAAATCACAATAGTTTTGAGGATATTTTCAATCAAAGATGGGAGTATACCAAGGGTATATTTATGGTTAAAAAGTTAACAGAAAATCAGTCATTAATTTCGGTTTTTGCAGGATATCTAAAAAACCTATTAAAGATATCTGCAAAGAATTTTGAACACAGTTTAAGGAAACATAAGCTGGCTTTTGAACCCATAACTTTTTTTTACATATATATATTTGACTATAGTGTAGATAAGTAATTATAATTAATTACATTTTAAAAAAATATTATTTAAATAAAATATGTGCTTCATCAGCTGAATGATTGGTACACACTAGTCAGAAATTATAGTATATTACATGTAGTTGACTACCAAATATTTTGACTAAATATTTTAAGGTTTTCTTGCAATCTTGTCAAAAGGAATTAACAAATTTAAGCTTTTGAAAACATGTTTATATTAATTAAATAATTTTGATACAAAACCTAGTAAATTTATAAGAAAATTGAGTAGGCCTATATATTTTGAATCATCAACCATTTTACATCAGTTTCTGAAAACTTGAATAAAAATTTCCTTCATTTATTTGAAACAATTTTTGTTGTTGATATTTTGTGTATTTCAGTTAGGTATGCCACCTTAATCTTTGGATAAGGAATATAAATTCTAAAGTCATTTTCAGAGTTCACCCACCAGCATCAAAGTTAAATTCTCTACCATAGGCCTTGTAAATGTAATAGAATGTGCATTGTCAACTCACTCATATATTTATTGTGGAAAAATAAGTTTGCAAAATACAACAAATAATATTATAACTCACTCGTAAAAAATTTTTAAAAACCCATCTAGTGATCTACTCATTGTTTACACTGTGCTACTACTAATGCAGCAATCGAGGAAAAAAGTGGACTCGTGACCACAAAATAAAAAGAATTAAAAACAAATAACACGCAATCCGAATAAACGAAATACATTAGGTTGTAAAAAAATCTGTCCCGTATTGAATGATACAAAACTTAAGCTATGGATAAGGTAGGCATTAAGTGAAAAAATATTTTTCGTTTTCACCCTTAAAGCCTTAAAAATGAGATGCTACCTTAGGTCTATAGAGACTGAAAATTCTTATTTATCGGTTAATATAGTCCTTTTAAACAAAAAATATATTATATAAACTGAAAATTAATTCATTTAACTTATCAACTAACATCCTCAGAGTGATGCATGAGAATGCAAAGTGGAAACTGGTTCAATGTCGCAGAGTTGAACACTATGGCACTCGATAAAGTCCGCCATTGTTGACAGTCTTCGGTGATTTTGGTCACTGACTACAGTTCTTTCAAAACAGTTCAGTATGTGTGAAGTATTGTTTGTCTCAAACAAACTATATAGTCTTATAGATGAAGAGCTTTCCTATTTTATGGTAGCTTTTAAAGCTGCTATGTTATTGGAATCACCATTAACATAATTTAAGAAAATTTAAGTTTAACCCTATTTCACTTTATCTTGAAATTCCCGTGCATTATTTAGTATGGAAATGAACCTTGTTTTCTCACTTACAAGAAAACCATTATTATTTTTTTATTAATGTACCGCACGCGGCCCCACGGACCTAGAAAGAGTGCATGTGTTAAGAGTTAGTGCTGGACAAGTTATGGTGGCTAGGTCAAAAAGTCGTTCAGTCGATAACTTCTGAATAACTTCTTATTAATATTCCCAATTATTTATTAAAACAAAAAACACAGAAAGACAGAACAGAGAAGAAACTTTTGTTTCATGTGCTTTTATTTTACAAAGCTTCAATATACAGAAGAAACATGAGTGTTGAAAATGTAGAAAAATTGACTAAACAATGTCCCAATCAGCCATTCAGCGATGTTTGGAATACCTACTCTAAGTGTTAAGTCTGTAACCTTATTTTCGTTCTCATAATAAATTTCTTTACAAGTTTGTACAGGAAATTCTTTCAATCAAGAATAAAATTACAAGTTTACATCAATTCAAAGGCTTAGAAGGATTCACAATAAAAATGCAAATAAAATGCCATGAAATCTGTTAAGCAAAAATGATTATTACAGAGATTAACTAGACCAGATGTATCTTTACATTTCTTTTCCCGTGAGATAGTCAGCAATTCGGGACTGCATTTAGAGTGATTAATTTAATCAGACATGGGCAATTTATACAAGTAAGGATTTTGCCTGGTAGTTGCACTGAAACTTAGTGTCTACCCTAGGGACATGCTTACAGGTACTTCTCTTAGTCTTCCCCCTCTGTCTGCATATCACGGTTGGGTGACTGTTTTCTAAAGGTTGGTGTCTCCGAAGTTACTTAACTCTATAGACTTTTACTAGGCATGTGTGGATATCATCTCTCCCATCTTGCTACACGTGTAATTATGTAACAGAGCTCTCCACAGCGATCCATCTTATGCAACACATGCCGGACCATGTCAAATGCAGCTATTCACAGTGACCAAACTTAGTATGCATTCAATTAACAATAGCGTTCCTTATAATCTTATTACATAACTCTCGTTACTCAGTTTGACCTTCTTAAAACTAGGAGAGAAGTAAATTTTATGCATTATAATTAAATATATGGTAAAAATAATTATAATATGTCTGAATTGCATTTTTGGGTTTACAAATATATTACAACATAGCCAATAAAATGACATCAATATATTACAACACAGCTAATAAAATTACATCTATATATTATAACATTAAAAGCCAATAAAATAGAATCACTATATATATCTATAACACATAAAATAACAAAAGTGGGTAATTTCTTTTGGGTAGCAAAATGTTTTCCTGAGTCAATAAAGTTTACAAGACTCAAAGATTTATGAGATGTAAATACAGATCAAATCAGAGAGGTCAATATCAGGTCTTCCATTATTTGTACTAACTCATAATGGTGTTACCTGTTTAGTAGATCTAGAATTGATATCCGATACTGGCCATCACAAGACCCCTTAAAATAAGTCCAATGGATGAACATGAGAAATACACTTTGTTGATTTTAATGATTATTTGTTATTAATCCCGCCTTTGGATCCCAATGAGTTACCATTTCCCATATGAATACTTGCTTTTTTAAGAATAAGATTGATTTTATCTAAATGGCTTTTCACCAGTGTTTCGCGTTACAAAACCATTTGAATGCTTTCCGGCAATGATCACATTGAAATGTCTTTTCTCCAGTATGAATATGCATGTATGCTGATAAGTGAGAATACTTTACTGCATTGATCACATCTAAAAGGCTTTTCTACAGTATGAATACATTAATGACAAAATAAGGAAGACTCTGAGAATAGTTTAGTGCAATAATCACATTAAAATGGCTTTTCTCCAGTATGCATATGCATGTGTTGTGATAAGTAAGAAGACCTTAAGAAAGCTTTACTGCAATGATCACATCTAAATGGCTTTTATCCTGTATGAATACGAATATGTTGCAATAAGTTAGAAGAGTCTGAGAATGTTTTCCTGCTCTGATTACATCTAAATGGCTTTTCTCCAGTATCAATACGCATATGAAGGGAAGAAGACCTTGAGAATGCTTTATTGCAATGATCACATCAAAATGGCTTTTCTCCAGTATGAATATGTAGGTGTTTTGATAAGTTAGAAGATTGTGAGAATGCTTTACTGCACTGCTCACATCTAAATGGCTTTTCTCCTGTATGAATATGCATATGATGCACTAAGGCAGAACATCGTGAGAATGCTTTACTGCACTGATCACATTTAAATGGCTTTTCTCTAGTATGAATACGCATATGAAGCAATAAGGAATAAGAGTCGGAGAATGCTTTACTGCACTTATCACATCTAAATGGCTTCTCTCCAGTATGAATACGCATATGACGCAAAAGGGAAGAAGACCTTGAGAATGCTTTATTGCAATGATCACATCAAAATGGCTTTTCTCCAGTATGAATATGTAGGTGTTTTGATAAGTTAGAAGATTGTGAGAATGCTTTACTGCACTTATCACATCTAAATGGCTTTTCTCTAGTATGAATATGCATGTGCTTTGATAAGTCAGAAGATTGTGAGAATGCTTTACTGCACTGCTCACATCTAAATGGCTTTTCTCCTGTATGAATATGCATATGATACACTAAGGCAGAACATCGTGAGAATGCTTTACTGCACTGATCACATTTAAATGGCTTTTCTCCAGTATGAATACGCATATGAAGCAATAAGGAATAAGAGTCGGAGAATGCTTTACTGCACTTATCACATCTAAATGGCTTTTCTCCAGTATGAATACGCATATGATGCAAAAGGGAAGAAGACCTTGAGAATGCTTTATTGCAATGATTACATCTAAATGGCTTTTCTCCAGTATGAATACGCATATGAAGCAATAAGGAAGAAGAATGAGAGTATAGTTGAGTGCAATAATCACATTTAAATGGCTTTTTATCTCCTGTATGAATATGCTTGTGTTGTGATAAATGAAAAGATTGTGAAAATGCTTTATTGCAATGTTCACATTTAAATGGCTTTTCTCCTGTATGAATATGCATATGACGCAATAAGGAAGAAGATTGTGAGAATGCTTTATTGCAATGATCACATCTAAATGGCTTTTCTCCTGTATGAATACGCATGTGTCTTGATAAGTGAGAAGATTGTGAGAATGCTTTATTGCAATGATCACATCTAAATGGCTTTTCTCCTGTATGAATACGCATGTGATTTGATAAGTGAAAAGATTGTGAGAATGCTTTATTGCAATGATCACATCTAAATGGCTTTTCTCCTGTATGAATACGCATGTGATTTGATAACGTATAAGACAATAAGAATGCTTTACTGCACTTATCACATCTAAATGGCTTTTCTCCAGTATGAATACGCATGTGATTTGATAAGTTAGAAGACCATAAAAATGCTTTACTGCACTGCTCACATTTAAATGGCTTTTCTCCAGTATGAATACGCATGTGATTTGATAAGGTAGAAGATTGTGAGAATGCTTTACTGCACTGCTCACATTTAAATGGCTTTTCTCCAGTATGAATACGCATGTGATTTGATAAGTTAGAAGATTGTGAGAATGCTTTACTGCACTTATCACATCTAAATGGCTTTTCTCCAGTATGAATACGCATGTGAGTCGATAAACTAGAAGATTGTGAGAATGCTTTACTGCACTGATCACATCTATATGGCTTTTCTCCAGTATGAATACGCATATGAGTCGATAAGCTAGAAGACTGTGAGAATGCTTTACTGCACTGATTACATCTAAATGGCTTTTCTCCAGTATGAATACGAATGTGTTTTGAGAAGTCAGAAGAAAGAGAGAATGCTTTATTGCAATGATCACATCTAAATGGCTTTTCTCCTGTATGAATATGCATATGATGCAATAAGCCAGAAGATTGCGAGAATGCTTTACTGCAAAGATCACTTTTGTATGACATTTCTCCAGTATGTATATGCATGTGTTTTGATAAGTAAGAAGATTGTGAGAATGATTTACTGCAATAAATACATTTAAATGGCTTTTCTCCTGTTTGAATACTCAAGTGTCTTGATAAATGAGAATACACTAAGAATACTTTATTTCAAATTCACATCTAAAGGCTATTCTCCAATATGAATATGCATGTGACTAGATAAGTGAGAAAACATTGAAAATGCTTATTGCACTGATCACATGTAAATGACAATTCTCCAGTTTGAATATGTTTTAATAAGTCTTCACTGTACAATCACACTGAAGTGGATTTTCCAGTGTGAATACATATTTGTTATGATAAAGCAGAAGACTATTATCATATTGAAATTATTTTCCTCCAATATTATCAAATATGTGTCTTGATTATGTTTGAAGACCTTGAGAAATATTTATTGCATTGATCTCACTTGTATAGTTTTTCCAGTATGAACATATTCATGTTCACAAGAAAGATGTTGAGAAAGCTTTATTGCACTGATCACATCTATATGGTTTTTCAACAATATCAAAACTCTTGCCTGTTCATATGTGAGAAGAGTATTAAAATGCCAAATTACAGTTATATGATTTTTTCTCCAGTATAAATATGCATGTACTCTAATAACATAAGATCTCAAGAATTTTAATATTGCATTTAACACATTTATATGGCTTTTCTCCAGAATGAACAAGCATATGTCTTGATAAGTAATAAGTCTTTGAGAATGCTTTATTTCACTGATCACTTTAGTATGGTTTGTTTAGAATAAGAACATGCATCTGTTTTGATAAAGCTGAAAAATGTGAAAGTCAGCAATATACTAAAATACCTTGTTGCATTGACCACATTTATGTGATTTTGATCTTGTTCAATCACATTTGTAATAATCCCAAAGAATGAGAGAATGCTCTGCTGGACTAATCATATTTCTTTGAACCAGTATGAACATACATGTATTTTGAAAAAGAAAAAGATTGTGGAAATGTTTTTTTTGTGCTGATCACATTGAAGTGATTTTCTCAAGTATTATAATGTAAGTTGAATGATAAATGAGGGAATAAGTTAACTTTACTTATCATACGGATATTAATTTTCTCAAAATAAAACATGTGTTTTGATAAGCCATTAAATAATACTTTTCTGCACTATTACATTTATACAGCTTTCAACAGCATGAAAAATTGGTTGTGATCAGTAATTAGAATTTTGTTCTTGAGCGATCACATTTTAGGGCTTTCAAAAGTATGCACAATTATGCAATAAGATAATTACAATAGTTGAGAATGGTTTGATTAAGTGAACAATTTACATGACTGATCCTCAGAATGAATAATCAATTGTTGGAACAAACAACAAATACCTAGATAATGCTCTATTAAATTCATTGCATTGATACGGCTTTTCTCCAGTGTTAATGCACATCAGTTCTAATAAAGTTGGAAGTACAACACAATAATTTATTTCAGTGACAACATACAACTTTCTTTTCTGAAGTATAAGTAAACCTTTGTAGAGTAGAAGCCAATATACAACTGACAGGAATTAAAGACACTCTGTTCATCATGTATTTGGTAATGCAAAACATTAAGTAAAATTAAAGACATTCATCAATATCATGAATTTGGTTATGCAAAACAATAAATAAAATTAAAGAAACTCTATTATCATGTATTTGTAATGGAAAACAATAAGTAAAATTAAAGAAACTCTAATATCATATATGTGGCAATGCAAAACAATAAGTAAAATTGAAAAAAACAATAATTACTTAAAGGTAAAACTCCAGCTGAAGTCCATGAAATGTTTTATAATTCACTGTACCTGCAGAGAATATATTGGCCAGTGATAAAAACAGGAACAAACAAGACCAAGTGAAGATTTAGGCAAATCACATAAATAATTTTAAAATAGTAATATAATCATGTATTAGACTCTCCATATTAAATAATATGAACGGGTACTCCACAGGAAAAATGGACTCCACTCTAAATTGGCAGCATGATAAAGTATTAAGTATTCACACAAAATTTGCATTTTGATCACATGCTAAATACTCCACAATACTGAAATCAGGATTATGTATTAAATACTCTACAACAGTTCAAGAAACTGAAATCATAATTGTTTGTTACATTTACTTGACATGAAAATGAAATCAGATGTCTGAAGTACTCCAAGCCATGTTTAACTAAATAAACTAAATCATGCAAGAAAATTTTTTCTCAATATTTGTAACAAACTAGGAAACGTAATTTATATTTATAAAGAGAAAAAAGATTTAGAAATAACACTTCTAACAAACTTCAAAACATAAATTATAAAGAATAATGTGATTATGAATAACATTTCAGTAACTTCAATTATAAAGAATGAAATGATTAATTGATTTATAAATAATACATCTAACAAACTTCAAGACCTATATTATAAAGAATAAAATTATTTACAAATAACACTTTTAACAAACTTCAATTTTCAAATCCTGCATTATAAAGAAAAATAAGATTTAGAAATAATACTTCTAATAAAATTGAAGACCTATATTATAAAGAAATATAATAAATATTTTTTTTTACAAATAACATTTCTAACAAAATTCAAGACCTATATTAATATAAAGAAAAATTATATTTACAAATAACTCTTATAATAAAATAAATTCAAGACCTATATTATAAACAAAAATAAGATTTACAAATA
The DNA here is from genome assembly GCA_028829895.1 of Sinotaia quadrata. Lineage (NCBI taxonomy): Eukaryota > Metazoa > Mollusca > Gastropoda > Architaenioglossa > Viviparidae > Sinotaia > Sinotaia quadrata. Next base: position 118,974,815 of record CM054180.1, read on the forward strand.
ACACTTCTAAGAAATTTCAAGACCTATATTAATTATAAAGATTGAAAACATTTACAAATAACACTTCTAACAAACTTCAAGACCTGTAGTAAAGAAAAATAAGTTTTATAAATAAAATGATTCACACTAAACAGATCTTTAACACTTTCTTCACTTACCTATATTATATTAGGAATACAATCAACAGATTTTCAGTTTTTGAGATGTTTGCCATCATTGTCTTTGCATGTATGCAGTAATTTCTGCATCCACACCCTGCAACCAAATATTTTAGTATCACTATATCTAGTATATGGGTATATGTGTTAACAACAAATAGAAGAGATTCTTGAACACTGACCATATGAACTGAACTGAGTGATCAAATTACATGTAATATTAAAGATAAATTAAAAATTAAAAATAAAACACTTATATAACTCTGAAAATAAAAACCAACTGTAGTTAAATCAGTATGCAGATAAACTAAATTAAATAATGTTTTTATTACTGTATTGTAATTTGTATACACATGACATATTTCTTACTTTTAACATATTTTTTATTTTTCATTGCAATCTTTATTCCTGTCCAATCAAGATATCAATAAGATATACCTTTGGCATTTTAGTTTTTGTAATTTTAGAGTACCTGACTGTAAAAAGTGTAAGAACCAGACAGTAAATTTTTTATAGGACTGGGAATATATATTTCTAATTCTATTCAATTTATATTTGTATAAATGTTATAGGTAGATGTTGACTCTAAGGGAACTAAGTATGGAAAAGGTGCAGATGATAGTGTTCTTTTGTTAACTGGTTTAATAAAAACAGTCACATATGATTGGCTTGTGCCACACTTGCATAGATAAGCTATACCTATCACTGTATCAGATTTGCCCATTTCCATCACCTTCGGATTGCTGGGATTAATATGGAAAGAGGGAAAACCTGATCTACAGCCAGTGCCACTACCAAGCCCTTCTCAGGGTGGGAGAAAGAAGAGGAATACGGTACTGAAGACTAAATAATAACACTTGGAAAGAAGATGGATCATAGAAAAAAAATAAGTAACACCCTGTGACTGCCAAATTTAGTCTGGCAAGAAAAACATTGATAAAACATTCTTGGACCCTAATCTAGACTCTTTCCAAATTCGTGGAAGTAGAAGACTGACTTACACAAAATAATCATACTGTATGTTGTATGATGGGAAAATATTCCCACATATATATTTTATATAAATTTTCATTTTGTGGAATGAGTGCGTATTGCGTCCTGTTTACAGAGAAGGGAAGCCCTGGAACGAATGAGAGACATGTGTGGAAGATTTAGGGACTGGCGTTTGATGTCTGCGGTGTTTGAAGTCTGCGAGCGAGGCGGTCAGCGTGTGGTCAGTGCGTACGCTTAGCGGGTGGTTAGAGTTGTTAGAGGGACATAATCATCTTAGAGCTAATGAATTGAACAGGTCAGAAGCTGGTCTAAGCAGGGTAATAAAAACCACAGTGAAAATGTTATCTTCACTACTTCCTGAAAAATCGTCTGAGGGTGACGACTGAAAGGGTAGTCCGCCCAAAACAACACTGGGTCGTATATGAGAGAAGAAAACCCTGGCTATATAGGTAAAAGCGTCTTTGTATTTGTGTGAATGGTTAAGTTTTATTAGGATGTTATATACTATGTTTTATTTTGAAAATGTTAATATTCTTCCTTTCAGAGGCCTATGCCAAACTTAGTAATTATTAATCGAGCACTGGACTGGACACTTAGGCTTTGCAATTGTTTGTGTTGCAGGGTTTTTTTTTTCTTGTTATTGTGTGGCTGTGCCTGTGTGGCCGTTCTACTTGTCCCGGCTGAATTGGGACGTGTCGATCTATTGACTGGAAAATTCAAGTCTACAAGACTGACGTCATTTCTGTGCTTAAGCTAAGTGCCTATTCAGACAGTGACTTCAGTCCAATGAACTGGCTTAGGATGAACTGAATTTTCTAAATCTTGTTAACTTTTTCTTTTATTAAATTTCTTGTTATTATTTTTAAAACGCGTGTTTGTTAGTTCTATCGTTATTTTCGTAGTTCAAGTGATAATGTAATGAGTACGTCTTGTCCTCTGTTCGTTAATTGTAATCATTATATATATATTATTCATAAACATTAAATCTCAGCTGAATCTGAGTTGGGGGCGGGGCCAAATTGGCGACGTACCAGTATATCAGCGTAACAGTTGCAGATATACATATTTAACCAGTGACCCATGCTCTGCACCGGCACTTGTAGATGTCTTGTATCATAACTAATTATACAGAGTTGGTATAAGTCATTATTACAAAGTCACTCCAGAGTATAGCGGCGACACTGTAGTCCAAGCCATGATGCTAAGTAAGTTTCTTCAAAATCATCTCTCAATGACAAGCAAGTCAGAAACAGCAACAAGAACAAGGGCAGAAAAAGTCCCATACAACCACCAGGACTGTGAGAAGGAAATAAATATCCAAATTATGTGGAAAATTCCTCCAATAACTAGTGTTCACTCTATAAACGTATGTACAATGTTTCTTATTTTCATTACAGGTTTACAATCCTACATATGTCTCTCTTTTGTCTACAGATTTATATAGTATGTATACTGACTCACTTTGTCTACAGATTTATTTACCTTCCTGTCTACTGCTTTCTTGACCAATACACTGAAATTAGTGAAAACTAAAGTAAATACTTCAATTTGCCATTCTGACTAGTGATGTATTTTGCTTTACAAGCAATAGATCTAGTAATCTTTTATCATTGTTGATCAGGCAACAATTATATATTGGTCTAAATGGGGTAATATTTTATTTTTATTTAAAAGAAAAGCTTACTCTTAGAAAACAAAAAAATTAACTTGTCCAAGCATTTGACAGATGTAGACCTTTGACTGATAAACAATTTTAAGTTCTACATTTTTTGTGTTTTCTTTGATTCCATCTTTCTTTCCTTTAGACTAAATAAAATTTGGATGGGTGAGAGAATACCACAAAATGACCACAGAAACATTCCATTTTTAATTATGTCCAATATTTGCTTTGTCAAGTTTGCAGATTGTCTTCTTTGCAACCAACTTCTTTTGTAATATCAGCATTTCTCCTTTCATGAATATTCTCTGTAGAGTGTATATCCTTTCTTTATTTTTTAAATCAAAGGTGCATTCTGTGACAGGTATTTTTGTGCCCCTAAAAACCGAGGATTTACATTATTTCTCCACCCAGAAAATATTGTACTTTTTCATGCACAGTAGTCAACAATACATCGGCATAGTCCACACACTCCCCCAACCAACCCCTATCAAATGCTAACTATCATATTATATATATACTTTACAGCCATGTTCAGTGCCATCTGAACAAATTGGTGTGATGGAAGGTTGCCAATTTAAGTATGTTGTGACTTGCTGTCAATTTTTATTCCTGGTAAATGGTTGTGTAGGTAGGGACCCCAGTGCACTTTACCTGTGGGCCTATAAAGTATAATGCTCTTAGAATGGCCCTGGAAAACACTGACCTAACATTAGACCCCAAAATATTCTATGAGACATCAACAAAATATTTCTCTGATTTACTTTTCAAAAGTACAACATTAGAAAACTCCTTCAAAAATAAAACTAAGAAGTTTTGGATAAACAATAAATAAGATCAAATTTATTTTTTTTAAATATAATCTAAATTTTATCATATACACACTATACATAATAATCAAGGATATAAAAATGTAGACCCCACACTACATAAACATATGATAATTAAGAAACTTCAATAATTTTCTAGCTTCCTATCACTGCCTGTTGAGTAATTTTCTGACTTTACATATAATACACAAAATTTGAGTTATAGAAAAAAAAGGATCTGATTTATGTGGATCCAACATGTTACAATGAAAAAAACGCCTTTTAAAAATAGTATTTCTTCAACAAAAAAATTAGTGTCTCATGAATTTTGTTTTAATGTATTGTCACTTCTAAGAAAATCTTAATGTTATGTTTGCAGGATTATTTATGACATTGACAATCAAAAGTAAAGAAAAGAGAATTATGTGAGCATATCACAAAATAAATTTGTATTACAAATAATTACAAAATAAATGAAAGCTTGCAAACATCTTATGTAGCTGTAAGTGTCATACTGATGATGAACATATAGAATACAAACACATGATATTTGAATGATATATTTTAAGGACAACACATTTCAAATTGACCCAGCCTAAGTTACATACAGTTGTCAAGTGAATGATCAATATACCTTTTCGTTTTCTACTGAACATGAATATTCAGGTGGTATGATGACATCAGAATATAAGAATGATTTACTGCAATTATTACATATATATGGCTTTCTAAGTAAGAACACACTTTCTGACAAGGATCATGAAGGATGAAGTGTTTGAGAATGCTTTACTAAACTTGTCACATGTTTGTTGCTAGTCTTCAATATAAATATATGTGTGTTGTATCGAGTGAAAAGAATGAGAGAATGATTCAGTGAAATAATCAGATACTTAAGACTTCATCTCAATAATGTTTGTGTATTACTATTAGTATTAATATTATAATAAGATTAAGAATAAAAAGTGTAAGCATGATATTTATTATACTATTTATTACATGTTTAATAATTCCTCTGCTATTTGTTATTTCATTTTATACTGGTTTAATAAATGTTCTGTAATTGTTATTCAATTTATCATTGGTTTAATAAATGTTCTGTAATTGTTATTCAATTTATCATTGGTTTAATAAATGTTCAGTAATTGTTATTCAATTTATCATTGGTTTAAATTAATAAATGTTCTGTGATATTTAGTCAATTTATCATTGGTTTAATAAATTTTCTGTAATTGTTATTCAATTTATCATTGGTTTAATAAATAAACTGTAATTGTTATTCAATTTATCATTGGTTTAATAAATGTTCTGTAATTGTTATTCAATTTATCATTGGTTTAATAAATGCATTCATGTTTTATAATTAAAGATTCTTACTTAGTTTTCAACTCTCAAGTTTTCAGTATAATGCACTCAACACGGTACCAAATATACTTTGAGAAAAATATTTTGTAATACAATGCTGACACAACTTCTTAAACCATGCAAACAATCCAATAAAAAACCAAAATTTAAAAATGACATAATTTGTACTTCACAGGTGTTGCAAAGAAACATAAAGTTATAATTTTTCACACTGCTAAAATTGCATTTTGCCTGGCCTCATAACTGAAAATGGACTGAACTAATTTACCTCTAACTCTAAGCCAGCAATTAGTACTCATAAGTCATAGTCATACTGTCATGATTTTGTTCCTAAAGTGTTTGTAAAATTTTCCTGACTATTACAACCTTCAGAATGGCCTTCCAATTCTTGGAGTAATGACTAGGCCTACTTTATCACCAATTTATTATACACAGATGATAAAAAATATATATTCAGCATGGATGTTAAAGTGTTCTGTATCTTTCTACAAGAAAAAATATCTTAGCATTGATGTCAAATTATGACAGCTATATGTTATTTAGTCTTCAATTTCACTCAAAGGCATAGAATGATAGATATTTAGAAGAGAAGATATTTTCGAATTTACCCAAAAGTCAGATTTACTTTTTCATGTAGGATTAAAATTTAAATGTTTAAACTACACGATACTCCTATTTTTGTTTGTATGTGTTTGTGTTGTTGTTAATCATTTATTTATAGAATATATAAATATTAACATAATTATGAATATTCACACTAACACTAAATATAAATTATAATGCTCTATTCTTATTAATCTTAACTTTTCTAATGATAATTATTAATATTATGGCTACAAAAACTAAAAAGATAATAAAGAAACCATGCACTAACAAATGTTAGATTAGTAACATTTAAATTTTGCAATGGAAATATTTAAACGTAACACAATAACTGTTAAAGATAAAAGCTTATGAAATAAATTAGTACAATTAAAATACAATCTTTTTCATATATGAAGCTTTGAAAAGACGAACACTTATCGAAATCGTGGGAATAACGCAAGATGAGACATTTCTGGAATTTACAACTTTCAGTAAAAGCTAAAAGGCCTCTAAAAGTACAACCACTAAAATACTAAAAATGTATATACCTAATGCAAAGGTAGAGATTTACTTTTCATCGCCATCTTCGTTTTCGTACTCTCAAGCCGGCTAGATTAGATTTGCTTTGGCGTTGTCGCTCCTGTATTTATAATGTAGCCGACTATTAGAACCAGTAAGTAAATGAGAGTGAGACAAATCAAGTGGTTATATTTACTTGAAATGATTTCGATTTTCTTGTATAGGAAAACACAACAGCAAACCAATTTCTTTGACAAACAATGTATGGCGCGAGATAGCGTTCGCTAAAACGACCTTCAACTTCAGAAGAATGCGACCTACTTTAACTTGTTTCCTTATTGTTCGAATGTATGTAGTTTGTGTCGAGTACGCGAGCTTTGTACAAATAGAGAGAGAGTAGAAGTTTTGTGTTTTGTCTTGTACGTGTTTGCTTAAAATGTGTCTGCTAATGTATCTGCCTCCCCCCTCCCTTCCAAATTGGTTTGTGTTTTTGTTTGTAGTTGGGTTATTGGGTGTTGGTGTCGTGCTTTTTTCTTCCCTGTACCCATTTTTTAATTTTATTTAGCACCAGATTTGTTTGAGTGTGTTGTTTTATTTAGTTAGCAGTAAGTTTTTATTTAAGTAAAGTGTGTTTATTATGTGGTATTTTAAAAAAAAAATTAGTTGTTTTATTGTCTTCGTTTGATGAGTTCTAATCGTTGAGTGGAGACAATGGGCGTGGTTGGGTGAGGAAAAGGCCGAGTTTGCTGTTTTGGTGATGGCATTTGATAATTGGTGGGTGCGTCCGTGCTTTCCTGTGTTATTTATTGTTCTGGGGTTCTATATTGCGTTTGAAGGTTCCCCAATTGCCTTTGGATATGTGCTATGTTGGGCTTGAGTATGTATCAGTGGTGTATTTTTGTTTGGTATTGAGTTCCACTATGATGGGATAGTGGTCGCTGGTGTAGTTGTCCTCGTCCGTTGTGACTGTAGTGTCTACTCTAGAGGGAGATTAGTGATCATTAGGGTAATGTCGAGGCTGGTTTGGAGTCGGAGGGGGGATGTTTAAGGGGTGTCTAAAAAGTTTATTTTTTTCGTTAGCCAGTCCAGTAATTTCTTTTATGTTCCATTTGGCCAGAATTGGTGTACTGTGTTGAACTCGTCTACGATTACATATCCTTTTGAAAGAGTGTAAGTTTTCTAGTCCTTTGCTAAGTTGGAAGTATGTGTTGGTGATGTATATTTGATGATTTTTGTTTGTTAGTACGATTGTTATGATGTGAAGCTGAATTTTCTATCTGGGTTTAGTGTAAAGATCAAGTGAAATTGAATCTAGGTCAGCCACAGATAAGAATAAATCTGTATAAAATGAGTAATTCCCAATCTTAGAATCAAGACGGCAAACTTTAAACTTTCAGATATTTGTATAAATGCATTATTTGGGTATTGAAAGTCAACATTTCTGAAAGAAATCATACCTCTCGTTCATTTGCGAGACTGACTTCTCACCATAGCATTTGACGTCATAAGTGAAACAAAACATGGTTAAATATTTCATGCCTGGAACAGCGGACAAACCAATAATATTCTTTTTTTTTTACTTTTCACAAACACCACAAAGTACAAAATTTTGATTAAATGGATTACAAAGCTGAAGAGAGAAAACTCATCCGACAGCACAGACGACAGTTGTGTGTAGCGAGCACTTCAAGGAAGAATACAGAGATGTAAAGCAAACTCTCATTTCGGTAACAGTTTAGCAATGACATGCCTTGAGATGCCAAATTGACCAGTTTAGCAATGGCATGTCTTGAGATGCCAAATTGACCAGTTTAGCAATTTCCAGTATTTTAGATGTCAAATTGACCAGTTTAGCAACGCCATGTGTTGAGATGCCAAAGTTAGATTTGACAAGTGTAGCAATGCCATGTGTTCAGATGCCAAAGTTAGAATTGACCAGTTTAGGAATGCCAAGCGTTCAGATGCCAAAGTTAGAATTGACCAGTTTATGAATGCCATGTGTTCAGATGCCTAAAATAGAACTGACCAGTTTAGCAATGCCATGCCTTAAGTGCCAAAATTTAAATTTGACCAGTTTAGAATCAGTCTTACACTTATCACAGTTATAGTTCTCCCGTTTGATCATTGACATTGACATTTTGTAATTTTACACACAATCAATTCATTACAGTAACAAATGTCAGAAATATCCTTTGTGGATAAATTCTAAATCTATTCATTTAGTGAATCTTCTTTGAACTGGGAAGTTAAAAATATATTACTGATTTCCGATGGGTTTTATTTATTTATTTTTTTGCAGATATATAATTAAATTTTTATTAATGTACACCTACTAAAATGAATTTAAATTCACTTAGATAGGTCAGGCCAACCGTCTGTCGCTAATATTAGAAGATAATCGATAATCAAAATTTATATTTGGTAAATCTAATATATTGAGAGGGTCGTTAAACATAGCCGGACACATGATAGATGGATGTAACAGTAATTTCATCAATGGGAGAACCAAAGAAAACATTTTTATATTTGATCTCTTTTTATAAATCTTTTAAATTACCCTAGAGGCCTAGACAATAACGTGTTTATTTTCCAAACGTACACGGTATACGCACACTGATCAGTTCATTAATTGGAGTAGAATAAAACTGTTTCATTATTGTATTTGAATTCATTTGTTGCATTGCTGTGCATGTATTCTTTTGCAGGGCTGTGAGTCTGGTACGATTGTTATGTTCTTCTTCTTCTTCACGATGACTTCTTTTCCCCACAGGAATTGCGTGGAAACTTTTCATCCTCTTAATGTTCTCAGTTTCTGTAGAGTTCCTGTGGGGCCTTCCTCCCTTCTGTTCTAGGAGGGCAGTAATGTTAAAAAAATAAAAAATAAAAAAATAATAAAAATTAGAAGATATATGGAAGATATGGAATTAGCAACTTCCTCTAAGTTTGTGGTTTTCTTTTTTTATTACTTATTGTGTAATGGTGTGTGTGTGGTGTGTTTAATTAATATTTATTTTTATATAAGGTGAAGTGTGTTTGTGTGTATGAGATATGTGATAATGGCTTGGTGTATATGATTTTGGTGATATTTATTTGGAAAGAGTAGTGTTTGTGTGGTAACTGGTAAATGTAATAGTCTCATTGTGTCAGTCAAGCATTTTCGTTCATCTCTGTATTTGTAACAATGTAGTAGAAAGTGTTCTATTGTGTTGTATGTTCGACAGTGAGTGCATGATTTTGGTTCATTGTTTTGGTTATGTGTAAATCTTGTGGAGTTGTATCTTAATCTATATATTGCTCTGTTGTGTGTTAAGTTCTTTAAACATGGGTGGGGTGGGGTGGGGAATTTGTTTTTAAAGATTTGTTTTATTTGTGCTTGCAGTTCTGGTATATGTATTGGGGTGTTTAGTGGTATTCCATGTTTACTTCCATATTTTGCTCCTTTGTCTGCAGTTTCATTTCCTGTTATGTTTATGTGACTGGGGATCCATAACAGTGTTGTTTTTATTTCTTTTTTTTCTAATGTATTTATTTGTTTGCATATTGCATTGGTGATTTGTGCTCTTGTGGTTTGGAAGGGGTTAGCTAAATTTTGTAGTGATGTTAGTGAGTCTGTCAGTATTAGTAATTTTATTTTGGTTGTTAGGGTGTTTTTTGCTATTGTCAATGCTTTCTGGATTGCTTCTAGTTCTGCTGTTAGTATTGAATGACTTTTATCTAATTTGTATGTTTGTGTGAATGTGGGTGTATGTGCTGCTGCCCCTGTTCCCATTTTGCTTTTGGATCCATCAGTGTATATGTGGTGATGGTTTAAGTATTTTTTATTTATGTGTTCTAGTGCTCTTTGTTTCGCTAAATGTGGTTGGTTGTGCTTTATTGGTTGTTTGAGTAGTGTTAAGTCTATTTTTGGTGTATTAATTGTCCAGGGGGGCTGAGGTTTGTTTTTGGGATCTTCTAATTTTAGTGAGTTCAATTTGTATTTTTCTATTAATTTCTTAGTTTGCTGATATGGGGGTAGCTTATTTTCTGTCCACTTGTTTGTTTGTATTCTCTTCGTTTTTGACATGTTGTATCCCTTTTTATCCCATTTCTTGTTTTGTAAATGTGTATTTGTGGGAAGATTTTTCCCATGTTGTATTCTATTAGCCCATTGTTTGAGTGTTTGTTTGTCTCTTCTTTCTATTAATGTTAAATGTCCTGTTTGTTTTAAAATTTCTTCATTTTTTGTGTTTGGGAGTGCATTTGTACTTATTCTAAGAGCTTTATATTGAATTGTTTGTAGTTTTTTTATTTTTGGGTTGTTTTTTTGCTGTGTATGTTGTGCTTCCATAGTCTATTACTGAGTATATTAGTGCTCTTGTGACTGTTAATAGAGTTGTCGTGTCTGCCCCCCAGTCTTTCCCTTTTGTTGTTTTAAGTATGTTTAGTGTTTTGTTCGTTTTGATTAGGGTGTTTTCTATGTGTTGGTTGAAATTAATGTTTTCATCAAATGTGATACCTAAAAATTTGTAAGTCTTTGAGTATTTAATGTTTGATTGTTTTAATTTGAGCGTGGGGTACTTTCTGTCTCTTGGATCAGTGAAGTCTATGGCTGTCGTTTTGTCTGGTGCAAGGTCAAATCCCCATTTATTTGTCCAGTCTTCCAGGTTTTTTAGGGTGTTTTGGAGATCTTTGATTAAGTATTCTATTTTTTTGTGTGAGGTATATAATGATGAATCATCAGCAAATTGTGTTAGTTGTGTCTTTGTGTCTGCGGTTATTTTGTTTAGATCATGTGTGGCTATATTGAATAGGGTGGGACTGAGGGAACTTCCCTGTGGGGTGCCATTGATTATTTGTCTAATGGTGGATTGCGTGTGCTTTATTTGTACTCGGAATGTTCTATTTTGAAGGAAATTTTTAACATAGTTGTATATGTTCCCTCCTATTCCCATTTGAAACATTTTAATTAGTATTGTTGGGTGCCAAACCGTGTCGAAGGCTTTTGAAATGTCAATAAAGATTGCTATTATGTGTTGTTTTTTTTAGTTTATCTATCATGGTGTTGTCTACTAATCTATTGGTGGCATCTGTGGTGGATCTTTTGGGTCTGAACCTGTGTTGTTCGTGAGAGAGTAGGTTATTTGTTTCTAAGTAGTATGTGATTCTTCTATTTACTATTGTTTCTAGTGTTTTTGCTAGTGTTGGAAGAAGGGAGATTGGTCTGTATGAGTTTGGTTGAGTGTGATCTTTATCTGGTTTTGGTATTGGTATTATGTTGGCTTGTTTCCATATTGTTGGTATATCACCTGTTTTCCATATTTTGTTAAAAAGCTGTGATAGATTTTGTAGTATATTTTGCGGTAGTCTTCTTAAAAATTGGTAAGGTATTTTATCTTGTCCGGGAGCTGTGTTCTTTTTGTTTTTAACTGTATATTCTACTTCTTCTAATGTGATAGGTGAGTTTATTTTTTTGATGGAGTCTGATATTTTGCTTTTGTTCCTTTCTAATTTTTCTAGTAGTTTTGTTATGTGCTGAGAATGCATTTTCCTTTTCTATCTTAATTGAATTGTTATTAAATTTATTTTTATCTTACCTGTTGTTACATATAGGTTTGATGTTTGGTTACAAAGATAAAGAACTAACTAACTATGTTATGACTGAGGTTCACAGACTAGAATGAGAAAGAGTAGAAAAAGAAGAACTTACACTTCACATGACAGGAATAGTAAAAGACGCGATTGGTACAAACTTAGCACACGACGTGATTTTGGGGTGCACTTATGTACTGCCGTGTAAAAAGCCTAGTACATGTGACGCATTGGTTGAGAAAACCTCACGAGAGAGGATAGGGACAAATGTTATTAGCTGCTGTGTGTCATCAAGGTGTGATACGTCTAACAGAATAGGTGTAGCACCTACAGGTAGTAATACAGTGACTGATTTTACCGACAAGCTTGTTAGTATACAGATAGTCATGAGGGTGTATCAGCTACGGAGACAGAGAACATCTAGATTACCGATAGCTGACGTCAAGATGAACTAAAGTTCGAGTCATGACGCAATTTTAGAACATAAACTTATTGCATCATACAAAGTTTCTATTGCTAATGAAGTGATAGCTAAGGAAACAGGAGTAAATGACACAGATTACAGCACAGGTAGTGAAGCAGACAAAGATGACGTACCTATGATAAATTCATTTACTTCAGATGACATGACAGTTGACAGAACTGACACAGAAGTCCTTTCTGATCAAGATATGGGAAAACATAAAGTCGAAAACTGCACAGGAACAGGAGTCCATAGCAAGGAAGGCTGATGACTGCATATTGTCTACGTGTAGCACACATAATAAACTTAGTGACGTAGACAGAAACCACGGTACACTGATTACTCTCACTGACTCAGTTGTCAATACAGAGTAGATCATGAGAACATACCAAAAACAGTAGGAAGGGTTTGTGATTGGCTTTTAAAGATTTAACAGCTTGTGACAAAGAGAGAGAGAAAAGAAGTACATTGTCAGATGACAGACTTTTGGGAAGTCGGAAAATCTTGAAATAGTCGTGTTGACAGATATACGGGTGTGAGAGATAATCTTTCAGAATTTTCTGGAATATTAAGATGGGAGAGTGCATGTGGATGCACACTTGAAGTGTTAAGAGAAGCTAGACTCAGAAAACAATGAAGTAAATTTGTTGGATCAAGGCATATGTTTTGATAAGAGTATCTACAATTTTTTGTATGAAGGGGATATAACTGTTGCCCGCCTAAACATTTTTCAAATTAACTTTCATAGCAGTTGACTTATGCTGATAGATGTATTGAATGATTTTAAATTATTTTTTATTGTAGAGACTATTGTTTGTAGATAATAAATGTGTCTGTTTCCAAATATTAATTATCTTACATTGATTTGGCTATGATCAGATAAGGAACGGATCGTTAGATCAAAGCATCGTGGTGTAGAATAGTTTGTGAATTGGGTGCGGTCATCAATCTTGAGGACCTTAGATATAAAATTAAAATGTTATTATACTTCGTAAGATTTTCTAAAAGTGAATTCATTCTGCTACCTGTATAATTTGAACAGTGGGATATGGGTTGCCATACTTGGTTACTTGCTTACTGTGATGTAGCTCTGATCCCCTAGATGACCTCGATTCATTCATATATACACTCAAGTCCGCAGACATTTGTACAGAGTGCCCATCATCCAGGGGTTAAGAGAAATCATGTCCACCATTTTATGAAAATGCATAACTTCACATAGTGCTAGTCTTAACCTGAGGTTGAGGGGGAGCTTGGGAAATCTACAGTCCTACAAAGACGGGAACCAAGAAGAGAACCTACCCGAACTCAAGATTTTCTATACTGGAGGCATTGTCCGAAGTATACGCCAGAAGTTGTAAATGGACAGTGAAAGGCAACTAGAAGATATGCGCTGCGTGACATCAGAACTGCACCGAACAACTGAAGACAACATATTCATCTATTACCTGAACATTTAAGATAAGTCGCTATACCCCATGGGAGGAACAGAACTAAGAAGTGTGTGCATAACTATTCAGATAACGTGATAATATGCTGTTAGTCACAATTTGTAGTTGTTCATTTTCTTTTCTATCTTAATCGAATTGTTATTAAATTTATCTCACCTGTTGTTACATAATTGGTTGTAGCCAAGTGGGGATTAAGTAACAGGGGGCCAAGCCATAATAAAGAGATAAAGAATTATAAAATCTTCATTTATAAATAAAAGGGAGATAACATTAGCTAAGGCAAGTTAACTGATTAATCTGGCAAGGTGTTGTAAATAATTGCCTCAATATTGTGGCATTTCAAGAGGGATGTCAGGCTGTTCAGCTGTTGCTATTTATTGAAATTATTCAATAAACCAATATTGACAACTGGAATCTAAAATAGGGCAGGGTCATTCACATATGACATACCTTATAATGTTATATATCTTTCCTCTATTGAATGGTACTATCTTTTAAGGTGGCACACATGGCTCAAAAAGCTTGAAAAATTGAAAATATTCAATAACAAAAAAATTATTGGGCTTTTCGTTTATAAAAGTGGCTGAATTTTATTAAATTACTTTTATTTTGGGAAAAATCACAATAGTTTTGAGAATATTTTCAATCAAATTTATAAGAAAAGTGAGTAGTCTATATATTTTGAATCATCAACCATTTTACATCAGTTTATGAAAACTTGAATAAAAATTTCGTTCATTTATTTGATACAATTTTTGTTGTTGATATTTTGTGGATTTCAGTTAGGTATGCCACCTTAAGCTTTGGATAAGGAATATAAATTCTGAAGTCATTTTCAGAGTTCACCCACCAACAGCAAAGTTAAATTCTGTACCATAGGCCTTGTAAATGTAATAGAATGTGCATTGTCAACTCACTTATATAATTATTGTGGAAAAATAAGCTTGCAAAATACAACAAATAATAACTCACTCGTAAAAAATTTTTAAAAACCCATCTAGTGATCTACTCATTGTTTACACTGTGCTACTACTAATGCAGTAATCGATGAAAAAAGTGGTCTCGTCACCACAATATAAACAAGTAACACGCAATCCAAATAAAAGAAATACATTATGTTGTAAAAAAATCTGTCCCGTATTGAATGATACAAAACTTAACCTATGGATAAGGCAGGCATTAATTGATAAAATTATTTTTCGTGTTCACCCTTAATGCCTTAAAGATGAATGCTACCTTAGCTCTATAGAGACTGAAAATTCTTATTTATCGATTAATATAGTCCTTTAAAGAAAAAAAAATGCAAAGTGGAAACTGGTTCAATGTTGCCGAGTTGAACACTATGATTACTCGATAAAATCTGCCATTGTTGTTGTCAGTTTTCAGTGATTTCGGTCACTGACCACAGTTCTTTGAATGCAATTCAGTATGCATGCAGTATTTTGTGTCTCAAATAAACTATATAGACTTGTAGATGAAAAACTTTCATATTTTATGGTAGCTTTTAAGGCTGCTATGTTATTGGAATCACCATTAACCTAATTTAAGAAAATTTAAGTTTAACCTTATTTCACTTTATCTTGAAATTCCCGTGCATTATTTAGTGTGGAAATGAACAATGTTTTCTCACTTACAAGAAAACCATTATTATTTTTTTATTAATGAACTGCATGCATCGCCACGGACCGAAAAAGAGTGCATGTGTTAATCGTTAGCGCTGGACAAGTTATGGTGGCTTGGTCAAAAAGTCGCTCGGTTGGTAACTTCTGAATAACTTCTTATTAATTTTTCACAATTATTTATTAAAACAAAAAACACAGAAATACAGAACAGAGAAGAAACTTTTGTTTCATGTGCCTTTATTTTACAAAGCTTCAATATACAGAAGAAACATGAGTGTTGAAAATGTAGAAGAATTGACTAAACAACATCCCAATCAGCCATTCAGCGATGTTTGGAATACCTAAGTCTGTAACCTTATTTTTGTTCTCATAATAAATTTCTTTACAAGTTTGTACAGGTAATTCTTTCAATCAAGAATAAAATTACAAGTTTACATCAATTCAAAGGCTTAGAAGGATTCACAATAAAAATGCAAATAAAATGCCATGAAATCTGTTAAGCAAAAATCATTATTACAAATAGAGATTAACTAGACCAGATGTACCTTTACCTTTCTTTGACCGTGAGATAGTCAGCAATGCGTTTAGAGTGATTAAATCAGACATGGGCTATTTAGCTATTTATACAAGTTAGGATTTTGCCTGGTAGTTGCACTGAAACTTAGCGTCTATCCTAGGGACATGCTTACATGTACTTTCTCTTAGTCTTCCAATTTTGTCTGTGTAGTCACGGTTGGGTGACTGTTTTCTAAAGATTGGTGTCTTGTAAGTTACTTTTCTATAGACTTTTACTAGGCCTGTGTGTATATCATCTCTCCCATCTTGTTACACGTGTAATTATGTAACAGAGCTCTCCACAGCTAGCCGTCATATGCAACACTTGCCAGACCATGTCGAATGCAGCTATTCACAGTGTCCAAACTTAGTATGAATTCAATTAACAATAGCGGTCCTTATAATCTTATTACATAACTCTCGCTACTCAGTTTGACCTTCTTAAAACTAGGCCAGAAGTAAATTTTATGCATTATAATTAAATATATAGTAAAAATAATTATAATATGTCTGAATTGCATTTTTGCGTTTACATATTACAACATAGCCAATAAAATGACATCAATATATTACAATACAGCTAATAAAATTATATCAATATATTAAAATATAGCTAATAAAATGACATCAATATATTATAACATTAAAAGCCAATAAAATAGAATCACTGTATATATATAAAGCACATAAAATAACAAAAGTGGGTAATTTCTTTTGGGTAGCAAAATGTTTTCCTGAGTCAATAAAGTTTACAAGACTCAAACAAAGATTTATGAGATGTAAATACTGATCAAATCAGAGAGGTCAATATCAGGTCATCCATTATTTGTACTACCTCATAATGGTGTTACCTGTTTAGTAGATCTACTCCATTAATTATAAATTGATATCCGATACTGGCCATCACAAGACCCGATAAAATAAGTCCAATGGATGAACATGAAAAATACACTTTGTTGATTTTAATGATTACTTGTTATTAATCTCATCTTTGGATCCCAATGTGTTACCATTCCATATATGAATACTTGCTTTTTAAGAATAAGCTTGATTTTATCTAAATGGCATTTTCTCCAGTGCTTCGAGTTACAAGACCATGAGAATGCTTTCCTGCAATGATTACATTTAAATGTCTTTTCTCCAGTATGAATATGCATATGTGCTGATTAGTGAGAATACATTGAGAATACTTTACTGCACTGATTACATCTAAAAGGCTTTTATACAGTATGAATACACTAATGACAGAATAAGGAAAAAGACTGACAATGGTTTACTGCAATAATCAGATTAAAATGGCTTTTCTTCAGTATGCATATGCATGTGTTATGATAAATAAGAAGACTGTGAAAATGTTTTACTGCAATGATCACATTTAAATGGCTTATTTTCTCCAGTATGCATATGCCTGTGTTTTGATAAGCGAGAAGACTCTGAGAATGTTTTACTGCACTGATCACATTTAAATGGCTTTTCTCATGTATGAATACGCATATGATGCAATAAGGAAGAAGACACTGAAAATGCTTTATTGCACTGATCACATCTAAAAGGTTTTTCTCCAGTATGAATTCGCTTATGACATAATAAAGTAGAAGAGTATGAGAATGTTTTACTGCACTGATCACATCTAAATGGCTTTTCTCCTGTATGAATACGCATGTGTGATGATAAGTGAGAAGACACTGAGAATGCTTTATTGCAATGATCGCAACTAAATCGCTTTTGTCCAGTATGAATACGCATGTGTGCTGATAAGTGAGAAGACACTGAGAATGCTTTATTGCAATGATCACATTTATAAGGCTTTTTTCCACCTGTATGAATGTGCTTGTGTTGTGATAAGTTAGAAGATTGTGTAAATGCTTTACTGCACTGATCACATTTAAATGGCTTTTCACCAGTATGGATACGAATATGTTGGACTAAGTTAGAAGAGTCTGAGAATGTTTTCCTGCACTGATTACATCTAAATGGCTTTTCTCCAGTATGAATATGCATATGACGCAAAAGGGAAGGAGACCTTGAGAAGGCTTTATTGCAATGATCACATCTAAATGGCTTTTCTCCAGTATGAATACGCACATGACGCAATAAGGAAGAAGAGTGAGAGAATAGTTTAGTGCAATAATCACATTTAAATGGCTTTTTTTCTCCTGTATGAATACGCTTGTGTTGTGATAAGTGAGAAGATTGTGAAAATGCTTTACCGCACTGATCACATTTAAATGGCTTTTCTCTAGTATGAATACGCATGTGAATTGATAAGTTAGAAGACCATAAGAATGCTTTACTACACTTATCACATCTAAATGGTTTTTCTCCAGTATGAATACGCATGTGATTTGATAAGATAGAAGACTCTGTGAATGCTTTACTGCACTGCTCACATTTAAATGGCTTTTCTCCTGTATGAATACGCATGTGTGCTGATAAATGAGAATATTGAGAGAATGCTTTACTGCACTGATCACATCTAAATGGCTTTTCTCCAGTATGAATACGAATATGATACAATAAGGTAGAAGACTTTGAGTATGCTTTACTGCATTGATCACATCTATATGGCTTTTCTCCTGTATGAATACGCATGTGTTGTGATAAGTGAGAAGAAAATGAGAATGCTTTATTGCAATGATCACATCTAAATGGCTTTTCTCCAGTATGAATACTCATGTGTTGTGATAAGTAAGAAGATTGTGAGAATGCTTTACTGCAAAGATCACTTTTGTATGACATTTCTCCAGTATGCATATGCATGTGTTGTGATAAGTAAGAAGATTGTGAGAATGATTTACTGCAATAAATACATCTAAATGGCTTTTCTCCTATTTCAATACTCAAGTGATTGATAAGTTAGAATACTTTATTGCAAATTCATATCTAAAGGCTTCTCTTCAATATGAATTTGCATGTGACTAGATAAGTGAGAAAACATTGAAAATGCTTATTGCACTGATCACATGTAAATGACAATTCTCCAGTTTGAATATGTTTTAATAAGTCTTCATTGAACAATCACACTGAAGTGGCTTTTCTTCAGTGTGAATACATATTTCTTATGATAAAGCAGAAGACTATTATCATATTAAAATTATTTTCCTCCACTATTATCAAACGTGTGTCTTGATTATGTTTGATGGCCTTGAGAAATATTTATTGCATTGATCTCACTTGTATATTTTTTCCAATATGAACATACTCATGTTCACAAGAAAGATTTTGAGAAAGCTTTATTGCACTGATCACATCTGTATGGTTTTTCAGCAATATGAACAGGCAAGTGTTTTGATATGTGAAAAGAGTATAAAAATGCCAAATTACAGTTATATGATTTTTTTCTCCAGTATAAATATGTATGTGCTCTAATAACTTAAGATCTCAATAATTTTAATATTGCATTCAACACATTTATATGGCTTCTCTCCAGAATGAACAAGCATATGTCTTGATAAGTAATAAGTCTTTGAGAATGCTTTATTTCACTGATCACTTTAGTATGTTTTTTTTAGAGTAAGAACATGCATCTGTTTTGATTAAGCTGAAAAATGTGAAAGTCAGCAATGTACTAAAATACCTTGTTGCATTGAGAACATTTATATGATTTTGATCTTGTTCAATCACATATGTAGTAATCCCAAAGAATGAGAGAATGTTCTGCTGGACTAATCACATTTCTTTGAACCAGTATGAACATACATGTATTTTGAAAAAGAAAAAGATTGTGGAAATGTTTTTATGTGCTGATCACATTGAAGTGATTTTCTCAAGTATTATAATGTAAGTTGAATGATAAATGAGGGAATAAAATAACTTTACTTATCATACGGATATCAATTTACTCAAAATAAAACATATGTTTTGATAAGCCATTAAATAATACTTTTCTGCACTATTACATTTATACGGCTTTCAACAGCATGAAAAATTGTTTGTGATCACTAAATAGAATTTTGTTCTTGAGCAATCACATTTTAGGGCTTTCACACAATTATGCAATAAGATAATTACAATAGTCGAGAATGTTTTGAACAATTTCAATTTTGAACAAGTGAACAATTTACTTGACTAATCCTTAGTATGAATATGCATTTGATGGAGCAAACAACAAAGACCAAGATAATGCTCTATGACATTCATTGCATTGATACGGCTTTTCTCCAGTGTAAATGCACATCTGTTCTAATAAAGTTGGAAGTACAACACAATAATTTATTTCAGTGACAACATACAAGTTTCTTTTCTGAAGTATAAGTAAACCTTTGTAGAGTAGAAGCCAATATACAACTGACAGGAATTAAAGACACTCTGTTATCATGTATTTGGTAATGTAAAACAATAAGTAAAATTACAGACACTCTATTATCAATATCATGAATTTGGTAATGCAAAACAATAAATAAAATTAAAGAAACTTAATTATCAAGTATGTGATAATGCAAAACAATAAATAAAATTAAAGAAACTGTAATATCATATATGTGGTAATGAAAAACAATAAGTAAAATTGAAAAAAAAACAATAGTTACTTAAAGGTAAAACTCCAGCTGAAGTCCATGAAATGTTTTATAATTCACATTACCTGAAGAGAATACATTGGCCATTGTTAAAAACAGGAAAGAACAACCAAGACCAAGTGAAGATTTAGGCAAATCACATAAATAATTTTAAAATAGTATTATAATCATGTGTTAGACTCTCCATATTAAATATTATGATTGGGCACGCCACAGGAAAAATGGACTCCACTCTAAACTGGCAGCATGATAAGTATTCACACAAAATTTGCATTTTGATGACATGCTAAATACTCCACAATACTAAATTCAGGATTATGTATTAAATACTCTACTACAGTACAAGAAACTGAAATCAGAATTGTTTGTTACATTTACTTGACATGAAAATGAAATAGATTTGTGAAGTACTCCATGCCATGTTTAACTAAATAAACTAATCATGCAAGAAAATTTTCTTTTCTCAACATTTGTAAAAAACTTGAAAAATACATTATATTTATAAAGAGAAAAAAGATTTAGAAATAACACTTCTAACAAACTTCAAAACATACATTATAAAGAATAAGAAGATTATGAATAACATTTCTAACTTCAATTATAAAGAATGAAATGATTTATAAATTATATATCTAACAAACTTCAAGACCTATATAATAAAGAATAAAATTATTTACAAATAACACTTTTAACAAACTTCAAATCCTGCATTATAAAGAATAATAAGATTTACAAATAACACTTCTAATAAAAAGACCTATATTATAAAGAAAAATAAGATTTACAAATAACATTTCTAACAAAATTCAAGACCTATATTATAAAGAAAAATAATATTTACAAATAACACTTCTAAAAAAATAAATTCATTTTTTTTAAAGACCTATATTATAAACAAAAATAAGATTTACAAATAACACTTCTAACTTTAAGGCCTACATTATGAAGAATAAAAACATTTACATTTAACACTTCTAACAAATTTCAAGACTGTAGTAAAGAAAAATAAAATTTATAAATAACACTTCTAACAAACAACAAGACCTGTAGTAAAGAAAAATAAGATTTATAAATAAAATGATTCACACTAAGTTGATCTTTATCACTTTCTTCACTTACCTGTATTATATTAGGAACACAATCAAAACATTTTCAGTTTTTGAAATGTTTGCCATCATTGTCTTTGCATGTATGCAGTAATTTCTGCATCCACACCCTGCAACCGAATATTTTAGTATCACTATATGATATATCTAGTGCTAGAAGTACATGGGTATGTATGTTAACAACCAATAGAACTTTTAGAAGAGATTCTTGAAAACTGACCATATGAACTGAACTGAGTGATCAAATTAATAATGAAAATAAATACCAATTGTAGTTAAATCAGTATGAAGATAAACTAAGTAAATGAAATAGTGTTCTTATTACTGTATTGTATACACATGACATATTTCTTACTTTTAACATATTTTATTTTTCATTGCAATCTTTATTACTGTCCTCTCAAGCTATCAAGATATACCTTTGGCATTTTTGTTTGTGTAATTTTAGAGTACCTGACTGTAAAAAGTGTAAGAACCAGACACTAAATGAGAAGTGAGTGAAACCAAAAGTATAAATTTACTTGAGATGAATTAAATTTTCTTATAAAGCAAAACACAACATCTGATTTCTTTGGATCTGCAAAGATGATGTGTGATGTCAGCAATTGCTAAAATTAAAATGAGCTTCAATTTCAGAGAGGCATGCAACCTACTTTAAATTGTTTCCTTACTGGCTGACTGAATGAAGTTTTTGTGTCGAGAAGGTTTGATGGACTGGCACTAAATTTTCTGGCTGAAGACACTTAAAATTTTAATAGGACTGGGAATATATATTTCTATTAAATTTATATTTCTATAAATATTATATGTAGATGTTGATTCTTCTCAGGGGAAATAAGAATGGGAGAGGTCCAGATAACAGTTTTCTGTTGTTAACTGGTTTAATAAAAACAGTGACATATGATTGGCTTGTGCCATACTTGCATAGATAAGCTATACGTATCACTGTATCAGATTTGCCCATTTCCATTACCTTCGGATTGCTGGGATTAAAATGGAAAGAGGGAAAACCTTATCTACAGCCAGTGCCACTACCAAGCCCTTCTCAGGGTGGGAGAAAGAAGAGGAATATGGTATTGAAGACTACACACTAACAATAATAAAACTTGGAAAGAAGATGGGTCAAAAAAAAAAAGAAGTAACAGCCTTTGACTGCCAAATTTAGTCTGGCAAAGAAAAACATTGATAAAACATTCTTGGACCCTATTCTAGACTCTACAAATTCGTGGAATTGCATTACAAGCAATAGATCTAGTAATCTTTTATCATTGTTGATCTGGCAACACTATATTGGTCTAGAGGGGGTATTATTTTATTTTTATTTAAAAGAAAGCTTACACTTAAAAAATGAAAGCAATTAACTTGCCCAACAATTTGACAGATATAGTAGTTTTTTAGTACTCTGACTGATAAAAGATTCTAAGTTCTACATTTTTTGAAGTGATTTTCTTTGATTCCATCTTTCTTTCCTTCAGACTAAATAAAATTTGGATGGGTGAGAGAATACCATACAATGTACTCAGAGACATTCCATCTTTAATTATGTCCTGTATTTGATTTGTCAAGTTTGCAGATTGTCTTCTTTGCAACCAACTTCTTTTGTAATATCAGCATTTCTCCTTTCATGAATATTCACATTATATCCTTTCCTTTATTTTTTATATCAAAGATGCATTCTGTGACATGTATTTTTGTGCCCCTAAAAACCAAGGATTTACATTACTTTTCCACCCAGGCAATATCCTACTTGTTCATGCACAGTAGACAACAATACAACGGCCTAGTCCACACATTCTCCCCACCAACCCCTGTCTAATGCTAATTATCATATTAATTATTATATATATATATTACATCCAACTCCAGTGCCATCTTAACAAATGGGTGTGATGGGAGGTTGCTAATTTAAATATGTTGTGAATTGCTGTCAATTTTTATTCCTGTGAGTGGTTGTGTAGGTAGGGAACCCAGTGCACTTTGCCTCTTAGGATGGCCCTGGATAACAGACCTAACATTAGACCCCAAAAGAAGACATCCACAAAATATTTCCTTTGTCTGACTTACTAGTTACTTTTCCACAGTACAGCATTAGAAATCTCCTTCTAAAATAAAACTAGGAAGTTGTGGATAAACAATAAATAAGATCAAATTTATTTTTTAAAATATAATCTAAATTTTATCATACACACACTATACAACATGTAATAATCAAGGATATAAAAATGTAGACACCACACTACATAAACATATGATAATTAAGAAACTTCAATAATTTTCTAGCTTACTATCACTGCCTGGAGAGTAATTTTCTGGCTTTCTATCACTGCTAGGACAGAAATATTTGATCATTTGCAGCCAAGAAACATTTAATAAATGTCCTTCAATGCTCTTTGTTAAAGTCAGTTTGTGTAAAAATGCAAAATTGCCTGAACGTAATTACACTCATTAATTAAAATCTGGTCTTACTTTTTAATGCTATGTTAGTATAGTAGTTATTTAAAAAAGGCTTTTTGACTTGTACATTAACTTTATCACAGGTGATGTCATTAGCAATAGCATAATTCCTTTCATTATAAATTATTTGAACTTTGTTTGAAAGCTTCAGAAAATGATATTTTTTCTACATGAATTGCCTAAACAGGACATGCACTTACAGTTACACATGACATGCAAATGTTGAGTTTTACTTTTAGAATTAAAAAAAAATGGATCTGATTTATGTGGATCCAACATGTTACAATGAAAATGCCTTTTAAAAATAATATTTCTTCAAAAAATAAGACTGTTTCAAGAATTTTGTTTTAATGTATTGTCACATCTAAGAAAATCTTAATGCTAAGTTTGCAGGATTATTTATGACAATCAAAAGTAAAGAAAATAAAATTTTGTGAGTATAACACAAAATAAATTTGTATTACAAATAATTACAAAATAAGTGAAATTTTGCAAACATCATGTGTAGCTGTCACACTGATTATGAAGCAATGAACATATAGAATACAAACACATGATATCTGATTCTGAATGATATATTTTAAGGACAACACATTTCAAATTGACCCAGCCTAAGTTATGTACAGTTGTCAAGTGAATGATCAATATACATATTCAACAAAACATTAATATTCATATGGTATCGTAAGTCATCAGAATATAAGAATGATTTACTGCAATTATTACATATAAAAGAACACACTTTGTTAAAAGGATGAAGTGTTTGAGAATGCTTTACTAAACTTGTCACATGCTTGTGGCTAGTCTTCAATATAAATATATGTGAGTTGTGACAAGTGAAAAGACTGAGAGAATGATTCAGTGAAATAATCAGATCCTTAAGACTTCATCTCAAGAATGTTTGTGCATTGATAAGGTTAAGAATAAAGAGCATGGGAATGATATTTATTATTCTATTTATTAATATTACTGGTTTAATAATTCCTCTGCTATTTGTTATTTCATTTTTTACTGGTTTTAATTAATAAATGTTCTGTATTTATTATTCAATTTATCATTGGTTTAATAAATGCATTCATGTTTTATAATAAAGATTCTTATCTTACTTAGTTTTCAGTATAATTCACTCAACACAATACCAAATATACTTTGACTTGTTTGAGAAATATTTTGTAATACAATGCTGATACAACTTCTTAAACCATGCAAACAATCCAATAAAAAAAACAAAAATTAAAAATCATATAATTTGTACTTCACACATGCGTTGCAAAGAAACATAAAGTCATAATTTTTCACACTGCTAAAATTGCATTTTGCCTGGGGTCATAACTAAAAAGGGGAGTGAACTACTTTTTAATTTACCTCTAAGTATGAGCCAACAATTAGTACTCATACTGTCATGATTTTCTTCCTAAAGTGTTTTTAAATTTTTCTGATTATTACAACTTTCAGAATGGCCTTCCAATTCTTGGAGTAATGACCAGGCTTACTTTATCACCAATTTAATATACACAGATGATAAAAAAAAAATATATTCAGCATGGATGTTAAAGTGTTTTGTATCTTTCTACAAGAAAAAAATATCTTTATTCTTAGCATTGATGTCAAACTATGACAGCTATATGTTATTTAGTCTCCAATTTCACTCAGAGGCATAGAATGATAGATATTTAGAAGAGAAGATATTTTCGAATTTACCCAAAAGTCATATTTACTTTTTCAACTCAAGTAGGATTAAATGTTTAAACTACACGATACTCCTATTTTTGTTTGTATGTGTTTGTGTTGTTGTTAATCATTTATTTATAGAATAAAATAATTATATAAATATTAATATAATTATGAATATTCACACTAACAGTAAATATAAATTATAATGCACTATTCTTATTAATCTTAATTTTTCTAATGATAATTATTAATATTATGGCTACAAAAACTAAAAAGTTAATAAAGAAACCATGCACTAACAAATGTTAGATTAGTAATATTTAAATTTTGCAATGGAAATATTTAAACGTAACACAATAACTGTTAAAGATATTTTCATATATGATTATGAAGCTTTGAAAAGACGAACACTTATCGAAATCGTGGGAATAACGCAAGATGAGACATTACTGGAATTTACAACTTTCAGTAAAAGCTAAAAGGCCTCTAAAAGTACAACCACTAAAATAGTAAAAATAAGACGAAAATTGTATATACCTAATGCAAAGGTAGAGATTTACTTTTCTGTTTTCATCGCCATCTTCGGTCTTCGTTTTCGTACTCTCAGGCCGGCTAGATTAGATTTGCTTTGGCGTTGTCCCGCCTGTATTTATAATGTAGCCGACTATTAGTACCAGTAAGTAAATGAGAGTGCGACAAATCAAGTGGTTATATTTACTTGAAATGATTTCGATTTTCTTGTATAGGAAAACACAACAGCAAACCAATATCTTTGATATGCAATGTATGGCGTGAGATAGCGCTCGCTAAAACGGCCTTCAACTTCAGAAGAATGCGACCTACTTTAAATTGTTTCCTTATTGTTAGAATGTATGTAGTTTGTGTCGAGTACACGAGCTTTGTACAAATACAGAGAGAACTGAAGTTTTGTGTTTTGTCTTGTTCGTGTTTGCTTAAAATGTGTCTGCTAATGTATCTGCTTCCCCCCCCCCCCTCCAAATTGGTTTGTGTTTTTGTTTGTAGTAAGGTTATTGGGGCTTGGTGTCGTGCTTTTTTCTTCCCTGTACTCATTTTTTATTTTATTTAGCACCAGATTTGTTTAAGTTTGTTGTTTTATTTAGTTTGCAGTATGGTTTTTCAGGAATTTTTCCTGGCTGTTTGAAGTAATGCGTGTTTATTATGTGGTATTTAAAAAAAAAAAATTAGTTGTTTTATTGTCTTCGTTTGATGAGTTCTAATCGTTGAGTGGAGACGATGGGCGTGGTTGGGTGAGGAAGAAGACCAAGTTTGCTGTTTTGGTGATGGCATTTGTTAATTGGTGGGTGCGTCCGTGCTTTCCTGTGTTATTTGTTGTTCTGGGGTTCTATATTGCGTTAGAAGGTTCCCCAATTGCCTTTGGATATGTGCTATGTTGGGCTTGAGTATGTATCAGTGGTGTATTTTTGTTTGGTGTTGAGTACCACTATGATGGGATAGTGGTCGCTGGTATAGTTGTCATCGTCCGTTGTGATTGTAGTGTCTAGACTCTAGACTCTAGAGGGAGGTTAGTGATCATCAATGTAATGTCGAGGCTGGTTTGGCGTCGGAGGGGGGGGGGAGTTGTTTAAGGGGTGTCTAAAAAGTTTATTTTTTTCGTTAGCCAGTCCAGTAATTTCTTTTGTGTTCCATTTAGCCAGCATTGGTGTACTGTGTTGAAGTCGCCTACGATTACATATGATTTTGAAAGAGTGTAAGTTTTCTAGTCCTTTGTTAAGTTTAAGTGATTGCAGTTGCAAGTATGTGTTGGTGATGTATACTTGATTTTTCTTTGTTAGTACGATTGTTATGATGCGAAGCTGAATTTTCTATCTGGGTTTAGTTTAAAGACCAAGTAAAATTGAATCTAGGTCTGCCACAGATAAGAATAAATCTGTATAAAATGAGTAATTCCCAATCTTAGAATCAAGACGGCAAACTTTCAATACAACATTTATGAAAGAAATCGGACCTCTCGTTCATTTGCGAACTGACTTCTCACCATACATTTGACGTCATAAGTGAAACACAAAATCATGTTTAAATATTGCATGGCTGGAACAGCGGACAGACCAGTAATATTGATTTTTTTACTTTTCCCAAACACCACAAAGTACAAAATTTTGATTAAATGGATTACAAAACTGAAGAGAGAAAACTCATCCGACAGCACAGACGACGGTTGATTGTAGCGAGCACTTCAAGGAAGAAGACTGAGATGTAAAGCAAACTCTCAATTCGGTACAGTTTAGCAATGGCATGCCTTGAGATGCCAAATTGACCAGTTTAGCAATGCCAGTGTTTTAGATGCCAAATTGACCAGTTTAGCAACGCCATGTGTTCAAATGCCAAAGTTAGATTTGACAAGTGTAGCAATGCCATGTGTTCAGATGCCAAAGATAGAATTGACCAGTTTAGCAATGCCATGTCTTGAGTGCCAAATTGACCAGTTTAGCAATGCCATGCCTTGAGATGCCAAATTGACCAGTTTAGCAAGGTCATGCGTTGAGATTCCAAAAGTTAGATTTGACCAGTTTAGAATCAGTCTTACACTTATAGTTCTCCCGTTTGATCATTGACATTGATTTGTAATTTATATACAATCAATTCATTACAGTAACACCTGTCATAAATATCCAGTGTGGATAAGTTCTAAATCTATTCATTTAGTGAATCTTCTTGTAACTGGGAAGTTATTGAAAATTTTACTGATTTCTGATTAGTTTTATTTTATTTTATTTTTTTTTGCAGACATATAATTAAATTTTTATTTATGTACACCTACTAAAATGAATTTAAATTCACTTAGATAGGTCAGGCCACCCGGTTGTCGCTAATATTAGAAGATAATCGATAATCAATGTAGATATTTGGGGAATCTAATATATTGTGAGGGTCATTAAACATAGCCGGACAAGTTACAGATGGGAACTCATCCGTGGATGTAACAGTAATTTCATCCATGGGAAAACATTTTTATATTTTTGATCTCTTTTATAAATCTTTTAAATCACCCTAGAGGCCTAGACAATAACGTGTGAAAGGTTTGTATCGAGAATCGACGCTGGGCCAAATTCCCTCTTTGTTGTAGAATTTTATCATCGGTTATGTTGATTCTTTTTTGTCGCCGAACACTAATACAATATCTCTTTGTTTGTTTCTTTCTTTGTACTGTATAATTATCTCGCGCAAAAAAGAGGGCCCAAATCACCACTTCACATATATTATCTCGATCCCGATACTAATCATCGCCGGCTTTTGAAAATGATAGTTATCGATGCCCTTCAACTGGCTCACACATCTTTTATGTTAATTAGCCCACTTTTGAAGTAACCGCGCGTGTATGATACTTTTCAGAGCAGTGTCAGAGCAAAATGACTCGCAAATTTAATTAGCCCACTTTTGAAGTAACCATGCATGTATGATACTTTTCAGAGCTGTCAGAGCGGAATGACTCGCAAATTTATGTTTGACATTAGTTAGCTTTTTGCAAAAACGAACTACACTGTACACACCGCAGATTTTTTGTGATTTTGTGAGTGATTTTTGTGTTTTAAGTGTTGGAGGATATAATGAAAGGTTTGTATATTTTTATTGTATACATGTACTGGTAAATCTCTGCTGTTAGTTAGTGGACATAAGCATATTGTTGTTAGCAAACATGTACAGTTTATGAAGTCAATGAAACAAATCGCGGCAACGCTGTTGTATAAAAAATCAAAAAAACATGTGTATGTACATTCTCATTTATTAATGCACATCATGTACATACAGAAATTTCAAGCACGTTACATGTAATATTGAAACATTTTTTTTCAAGTAGACTGTTAAAGGCAAAAAACAACAAAGCATTTTATTCGCAATTGGTTCATTTTTCTATCTTAATTGAATTGTTATTAAATTTATTTTTATCACACCTGTTGTTACATAATTGTTTGTAGCTGGGTGGGGATTAGCTAACATGGGGCCGAGCCTGTTACGTTTCCAGTATTTATTTAAAGACCCTGCTTAGAATAATTAAAGACTTTAAATATAATTAATTCTTTCTCTCATATTCTACGCAGACTGGTTGCTCAATTTATTATCTGACTAATTAAAAGTGTGTCTTGTAGTTCAGACGACAAATTTACAGACTAACAAACTGCGAACTTTAGCTAGATTAAAAACCGTTAAGTCCCTCTAAATTAATATGCATTCATCTCAACATCCTGCTCATTCGCCCCCATTTAATCTAAGATCATCTCTATTGGTCTATCATGCATATAAATCAACTACCAAGAGGTATTAACAAAGAAAAATAAGATTTAATAAAGTTTAACAGGTTAACAATGATCAAACACGAACGCGAATAGTCTTACTCTGTCTTTACGCGCACAAGCCCGATTATTGTTAGCACTTTAAATTGCCTGTAAATGTTCATTTGAGATCTGTATCCCGAAATTGCACTTAGCTATATCTTTGTGTCAGCCTGGTCTCGATGCTCAGTCATTGCCGGTCTGTTCCCACAGTCTCTCTCTAGCGACGCACGTGGTGCATGAGGAATGGTACTTCTCTTTTAGTAGCTAGGGACTTGGAATTTTAGTGGCATGGCCCTCGGAGCAGAATTCTTCCATAGAATTCGACCAGCTTATACCAATAAGCTAAAGCAGGTGAGGCATGGGTGAAACACGAGCCGACCTTGATTCTCTATGGCTGTCGGCGGCCTCCTGACTCGAGCTAGCTGATGGAAATAGCTAATGTGTGCCCGAAGTGAGGGAGCGGAAGCGCGTGGTCATATTTATAGAAAAGCATATTGCGTATCACGTGACTGTTCGCGAAGCATGTAGTAGGTTCGAGAACTGGACAATGGTCCTAAAGTTACATAACATCTTGACCTGTTCTAGAAGCGCTTCGAAAAGGGAAGGCTTGAACAAAGGAGTCAAGGGTTTCAAATATTCGAATTTGAAGTAAACAAGGCAATGTGGGTCATCAGGTCGGACATTTTTATCAGACTGTGACAGAGCCATAATAAAGAGATAAAAATTATAAAATCTCCATTTATAAATAAAAGGGAGATAACATTAGCCAAGGCAAGTCAACTGATTTATCTGCAAAGGTGTCTCGAATAATTGCCTGAATATTGTGGTATTTCATGGGGGATGTCAAGGCCATTCTGCTGTCGGTATTGTTAGAAATTATTCAATAAACCAATATTGTCAATTAAAATCTAAATTAGAGCAGGGTCGTTAAGCATGGACCGGATATATGACATACCTTATATATCTTTCCCCTATTAAATGGTACAGTCTTTTAAGGTGGCACACCTAGCTCAAAAAGCTTAAAAAATTGAAAAAATTCAATAACAAAAATTTTATTGGTCTTTTCTAATATAAAAGTGGATAACTTTTATGAAATTGCTTTTATTTTTGGACAAATCAAAATAGTTTTAAGGATATTTTCAATCAAAGATGGGAGTATACCATGAGAAACATTTATGGTTAAAAAGTTAACT
This sequence comes from Sinotaia quadrata, assembly GCA_028829895.1. NCBI lineage: Eukaryota > Metazoa > Mollusca > Gastropoda > Architaenioglossa > Viviparidae > Sinotaia > Sinotaia quadrata. The sequence continues at coordinate 119,005,814 of CM054180.1, forward strand.
GAAAATCAGTCATTAATTTCGATTTTTTGCAGGATATCTAAAAAAACTATTAAAGATATCTGCAAAGAATTTTGAACATAGTTTAAGGACAACATAAGCTGGCTTTTCAACCTCTAACTTTTTTTTTTATACTATTGTGTCTTTATTATTTTTATTACTGTACTGCACGCGTCCCCATGGACTGAGAAAGAGTGCATGTGTTAATCGTTAGCGCTATAACGGCTTGGTCAAAAAGTCGTTCGGTTAGTAACTTCTGAATAACTTCTTATTAATATTTCACAATTATTTATTAAAACAAAAAACACGGACAGACAGAAAAGAGAACAAACATTTTGTTTCATGTGCTTTTATTTTACAAAGCTTTAAATATACAGAAGAAACATGAGTGTTGAAAATGTAGAAAAATTGACTAAACAACATCACAATCAGCCATTCAACGATGTTTGGAATGCCTACTCTAAGTGTTAAGTCTGTAACTTTATTTTCATTCTCATAATAAATTTCTTTACAAGTTTGTACAGGAAATTCTTTCAATCAAGAATAAAATGACAAGTTTACATCAATTCAAAGGCTAACAAGGATTCACAATAAAAATGCAAATAAAATGCCATGAAATCTGTTAAGCAAAAATCATTATTACAGATAGAGATTAACTAGACCAGATGTACCTTTACCTTTCTTTGACCGTGAGATAGTCAGCAATGCGGGACTGCATTTAGAGTGATTAATTTGGATGGATGGAGTGTAGGGGGCACTTCCGGCTTCCGCCGCTTTCGCGCTGGGTCAAGGGGGTTGTGGGGGAAAAGGGAGGGGGTGGTTTAGCCCACTGGCTATGTCAAAGTAGTTCTCATGTATCGTTTCCAATTGGACAGTTGTCCGCAGAGTTGTTTGGTGGCTTACTCGTTACCTCATGCCTGGCCGGTCAAAGCTGTCTGTCATTCTGAGCTCTTGTTGTTCGGGTGTATCCCTTTTTTTTAAAAATTATTTTTTTTATATATATATTTAAATTTTTATTTAAAAAACAACAAAGAATCCAACACCCTTCTTGTTTTTGTCCTCTTTTTTTTTCTTTTATATTATTTAGCAGTTCTGATTATTATTATTTTTCCCTTTTTTTTTTCCCTTTCTCCTGTTAATCTTTTATCTTTTCGCTTATTATTTGTTCTATTTAACTTGTTTATTTCTTTTCTCTAGATTTTGCTTTTATTTACCTGGTTATAATAATTTAATTAGTTGTTTTTATATATCCATTATTATTTCCTTATTTACTTTGTGATTTTGTTGTATAAATTTAGGTGGTCCTCCCAATCATTACTTTAGTCGACCAATGGTGGGGCGGTAGGGGGCATCACTGGAGAAGCAGACGGAATGTAAAAAAGGACAGACCTCCTGGGTGCAATGGGGTTGGGATGAATAATAAACATATATGAGTTACTACGTGTACATTCCAGACGATACTTAAACAATACAACACACACACACACACACACACACACACACAAGTTCCTTTAACACATAGGTCCCATCCGGGGAAAAAACATAGGTTTATAGTCCGACACTAGCTCCCAACTCATACCCAGTGGGTGACTGAGTGGAGGCAGATTACCGGTACCGGTTTGGGGGGTTATAGGTCTTGGGAATAAATTAAAAATCAAGGTTTAGGAGGTAAATTTCACAATGAAACCAGAGCACCCCTTTAGGCTACGTTGCGAGCTGTGTGTCTGAGGTATCCAGTGTGAGATTGTGGGGACTATAAAAAATGTTGATTATATATCTCGAGCTGTCTATAGTAGGCATCTATTGCTCGAGAACCATCTCGCAATACCTCCTGTGGTTTGTGCGAGAGGGAAAGGTTATGTTGTGGTTGGGTTCGTGGCCTTGTGGGGTGGGACCTGCCCATCGTATTTGCCACATTGGGTGGTGGTACTATGGGGCGCGCCAGGTCAGTTATCTTTGGGACGTTGTTTTGGGTCGGTTTGTCTGCCGCCACCCAGCCCACCACAAGAGCTATGAGTAGTTCGTGAAGCGTTATGTCATCGTCTAGTATTTGGTTGTTCGTTTTTGTGGGGTCCTTATATTTTTCTTCAGTAAAAGTCTTGGTTGGTAAAAAACGTGGGTCGAGGTTGGCGTTGGAGCTGTGTCTTTGAAACATTTCGGCTAATATGTTGGTTTTGTCTTTGGTCGTCTTAAATTCGGTCTTGTCTACCAAAAGGGTGGGCATATGTTGTTTTTTCGGGCTGTTAATCATTTTTATTTTTCTCCATCCCTCTCTGATGTTTGTTTGTGTGTCTATCGAGTTGCAAAAATTTAACCACTCTTGTGTTTTGGTCTTGGTTGTTGTCTCTTTTGCTAGTTTGGTGGCTTCATTAAATTTCGTTTTATGGTCTGGTCTTCGTGTGCGTTTGTATTTTCTAAATGCTTTTTTCCTGTTTTTCGTGGCCGCAGAGCACTCTGCTGTCCACCAGGGGGTACCTGGGTTTTGTTTTCTTTTAGTTCTTGGGGGCGGAGAGGACTTCTTGATGTTGCTTATTATGAATTTGGTAACTGTTACAGTGGCTAGATTTATTGTTTGCTTGGTGATGTCGGGTGGGTTTTGGGTGATCGCCGTGTACTTGTCCCAGTCCGTGTTTTTCAAATTTATTCTAAAATTGTTATTAGTTGTATCTTCGGTGTCTATTGTGTTAAGTAAGGTTATACGTATGGGGTGGTGGTCAGATCCCAATAGTTCGTCTCTGTCAGTTTCCCAGTTTATTTGGTGTGCTATGTCTGATGACGCTAGGGTAAGGTCAATAGCTGATTCTCGTAATTCGTCACCGTAGTGGTAAACGTGAGTTGGTTGTCCGTCGTTGAGTATTGTTAGGGTTGTTTCGTCTAGTAGTTGTTCGATTACTCTACCTCCCCGGGATTTTTGTGTGGCTGAGTCATCCCACAGTGGGTTTTTTGCGTTGAAGTCTCCACTAATAATCATGTTTGGTCCGTCTAATGCTTTTAGTGTGTCTGCGTTAATTGTATTGTAGTGTGCGTCGTTTGCTATATACACGTTATGTATGGTGTACGTCTTTGTCTGTCTGTTATTAATTGTGGTAACGTCAATTTTTGCTGATATTATTTCGGTATTCGGGTTATTTAAGTTTATTATGGTTGGTGTGATTATTGTGCCTATTTTGGAGTAAATGGCCACCCCTTCACCCCTGGTCGGTCGGGTAGTTTGTATCGGAGGGAAGTGATATCCATTTATTTTAATTGGGTTTTGGTTTTTGGGTTGGAGACCCAGTTCTTGTATAATTAGTAAGGTTGGGGGGTTGTTTTTAATATATTCCTCCAGTTCACCTCTATGCCTTTGGAGGGACCTGCTATTCCACTGGAGGATAGTTATGTGATTAATTTAATCAGACACAGGCAATTTATACAAGTTAGGATTTTGCCTGGTAGTTGCACTGAAACTTAGCGTCTACCCTAGAGACATGCTTACACGTACTTCTCTTTAGTCTTAGTCTTCCCACTTTGTCTGCGTAGTCACGGTTGGTTGATTATTTTCTAAGTTACTTAATTCTATAGAATTTTACTAGGTACGTGTGGATATAATCTTTCCCGTCTTGGTACACGTGTAATTATGTAACAGAGCTCTCCACAGCAAGAAGTCATATGCAACACTTGCCGGACCATGTTGAATGCAGCTATTCTCAGTGTCCAGAATTAGCATGCAGTAGCAATAGTGGTCCTTATTAAAGTATAATCTTATTACATAACTCTCGCTACCCAGTTTGACCTTCTTAAAACTAGGCCAGAAGTAAATTTTATGCATTATAATTAAATAGAAAAAACAATTATAATATTTTTGAATTGCATTTTCAGGTTTACAAATATATTAGAACATAGCAAATAAAATGACATCAATATATTATATCATTAACAGCCAATAAAATAGAATCACTGTATATATCTATAGCACATAAAATAACAAAAGTGGGTAATTTCCTTTGGGTACAAAATGTTTCCCGAGTCAATAATGTTTACATGACTCAAAAGGAAGTTTACATGACTCAAAGATTTATGAGATGTAAATACAGATCAAATCAGAGAGGTCAATATCAGGTCGTTCATTATTTGTGTTACGTGTCCAGTATTTATTTAGAGACCCTGTTCAGGAATTTTAGAATTTTAAATTAAACAATTGAATTCTCTCCGTTATTCTGAACAGACTGGCAGCTCAAGCCTATCCTTCAGTCTCAAGGAAAATTGCGTCTAGTTGTTCAAGACAGACAAATTCACAGACAGATAAACTTGTGTACAAAGCATGGTTTGGGAATCGTTAAAAAAACTCTTATAAATAATTATGCATTCAAATTCTCATTCAGCTCATTCGCCCCCCACCCAAACCTTACAAAATTGGTCTATATGCATAAAAATCCAACTACGAATAAGATGTTTTAACAGGATAAAAGAATTTAATAAATTAAAAACAATAACAAGTTAATCAAAGATAGACGACATTTAGTCTCCTAAACTATGCTATTGCGTGCGTTAAAGTCACAAATGCTGATATAGGTATTGAAACAAGGTCACTGAGCATAGCACTTAGCTTCGCATATGGCTTCATTGTAGACCACGCAGTCCCCACAGTTTAAATGGTTCTGGACTCAGAGTCTTTCCACCGATAATGTCTCATCAATACACCTTCCCCCGGATTTAGGTTATGCCAGTCGTCCACTCGACCTTCAGGCAACACTCATAGTGTACTTTATGATGACGTATCAACAAGATACGAAGGCAAGAAGCAGTACTTGTAACAGGCAAGTAAAGCCAAAGGAAAGGAAAACCTGCTCTGGAAATAAAATAATCCCTATGAGCGATTGCTTTACGTTTTCGCAATCCAATGCACATGGTTGACAATAATGCGCATAGTTTACTCCTTGACTTATTGTGTCTTTACAAATATAATTATATGTTTATGAAGAAAGATACAATATAGTCTGCATGTGCATTATAATTAACATTCAAGTGAACATAGGAATTCCCAAAACATTTATGTTACACAAAATGGAATTCATATAAAAGAAAATCAGTAACAATTCAAATTACGCATGTGCGCTTTACAAATATACAACAAAACTATACGCAGAAATGAATTTGAATTATTACAAGGAATTTCGCAAAGTGCACAGATGTTCTGCAACACAAAGTTTTTTATAAATTAAAAAGGTTTACAAGTTAATTTATATACAATGTAACATTTGACCTAGCCGCATTCTTATCAAGCCACATGTTTGGAGGAGATTGCAACAATATTTTTCCTGCACAAAACACATACATATACTCACACAAGAAAATCATAAAATAGAAATACAATTCATATTTTAAGAAGTTGATGTGTTACCTGCTTACGTAGACAATAGCCAGACAGCAGGCTTGACTAAAACGGCGCACGGTGACGTATTTAAGAAAGCATAGGAATTTATGGCGCGAATGATCACGTGGTGACGCTCGATTTGACCTACAGTTCGGCTATTGTCTGAATGTTGCATAACATGGAATGAATTCTCCCTTACCTATGAATAGGCAATACACAGTAGAGCATGTCGGTACTGGGTCTAACAAAGAAACTTCATTCGAAATAGCAAATTTAAAATTTGAAGAATTGGGTTAAGAGTTCATGACATGATTTTATCTTGACTCTATCACAATTTGTACTACCTCATAATGGTGTTACCTGTTTAGTAGATCTACTCCATTAATTATAAATTGATATCAGATACTGGCTATCACGGGACCCCTAAAATAGGTTCAATGGATGAACATGAGAAATACACTTTGTAGATTTTAATGATTATCTGTTATTAATCCCACTTTTAAAACCATGTGTTACCATTCCCCATATGAATACTTGCTTGTTTAAGAAGAATGAATTTATTTACAAGAATGAATTCTTATGTGATTCTGTCACATAAGAAGGCATATATACATTTGCAGAACAATATAAAAGATATTACCAGGAACACATCCAAAACAATAAATATAAATATATACAGTTCTTACTTTATTTGATAAATTCCACAGAAAATATTTACAATTGACTATAATTGTACTTAGAATTACTTATATAAAAATACATACAATTATATTATACATGTGTTTCTTTAAAAATTATCTTAAATTTTATATGAAAATGAACAAACAGAAACTAAATTTAAGAAATAAAGACTAAACAAATGATCACAATTTTCAATCTGTTACAGTGTTAGAATAAATGAACATACAATAACACAGTTTTGTAAACTATTACTCTTCTAATGATTTAGTGCCTGGGAATTGTGTTAATGAAATGAATCTCAAAGTCAAATTATATTAAAAAATATATAAATATTATACATATGATCAATAATGGAGTGATTATATATTATTAATCATATTATACAGATTAGAATCATATATAGAATTCATATTTCATTTTATTAATTAATATATTAATAAAAACAATTTCAAAGGATAGCCATGAAATAGCAAATTCAACTTTGAATTGAAAATTTAATTGCTCAAGACTCAACATGCATTTCAATATTGACAAAATGCTCCCACCACCCCCCACCACCCACCCCCCAAAAATAAAATAAATAAATAAAAAATTAAAATTAAACATACTTATATAGCTTAATACAGTTATACACACAGCCATGGGTATATAATATGATAACTGGAAACAAATTAATTAAAATGAAATAATTGGCCATTATATTGATATAACATTTTCTTAGCACAAGTAAACCTTCTAAATGTACTAGCATTAAAGTGCAGAATGATTACTTCTCTAATAATACACACATTACAAATATGCACAAACCCATGTTCTTTTTTGTTTTAAGTGTTCAAAATAATATATATAACCCTAAGTGTTCAAAATAATATATATAACACTAAGTGTTCAAAATAATATACACAACCCTAAGTGTTCAAAATAATATGTATAATAACCCTAAGTGTTCAAAATAATATGTATAATAACCCTAAGTGTTCAAAATAATATATATAACACTTAGTGTTCAAAATAATATATATAACCATAATTGTTCAAAATAATATACACAACCCTAAGTGTTCAAAATAATTATGTATAACACTATGTGTTCAAAATAATATATATAACTCTAAGTGTTCAAAATGATATGTATAACTCTAAGTGTTCAAAGTAATATATATAAGTGTTCAAAATAATATATATAACACTAAGTGTTCAAAAAATATAACTCTAACACTAAGTGTTCAAAATAATATATATAACACTAAGTGTTCAAAATAATATATATAACTATAAGTGTTCAAAATATTATGTATACACACATAATTGCCAATGTATATCTATGAGTACAAAATATTTCATACATGCATAAAATGCTTATTTTAAACTGTAAAAGTGTAATGACGCAGATATGGTTAAAATGTTTTATTAAAAAAAGTAAATTTGATTAAGTACAGGAAATAGAAAATGCCTTCATTAATTCTAAAATTACACAAAAAAGAAACATTAAAAATGTTATTTCTTCTACTCTAATAGTATAAATTCTACAAGCACAAAGTAATAGGAAAGAACAAACAAAAACGTCCAATCCTTTGCATTTGTGAAAGTTTATATTAAAATAACAATATGAATGCACAACTGTGATAAATCAGAGGAATGTGAGTGCCCTGCTCTTTCTTATCAATTAAAATACCATTTTCAAATAACATTATTAAAAAAGGTGAATTAATTTTTCACATATTAATCATAAAAATGAAAATGATTTCAGAGCAGACATTGTGACTTGAACAGTTATGGAAAAAACTTCAACCAGAATGGGAGATCACACAGAGGCTACAATCTGAAAATGAATGATGTTTATGTGATATTGTTGGTAAAAAAATAAGAATAAATTCTTAAATTGTCAGGGTATATATGATAAATGAGATTTCTCTAATGTGAATGTTAATGAGCAAGAGAATGACTTTAGGCACTAATACAGTCAAACACAGTAAGGTTGCCACCTAAGGGTTTGCCAAAAAGTGTAGAGTTAAGTGAAAACTAATAGTGCAGCAATATATTACACTACAGTACTGTAACGTGCTTTTAAAATTTCTTTATGTACATGCTGTGCATTAATAAATGAGAATACACATGCAAGTGTTTCTGGTGATTTTTATACAAAAGCGTTGCAGCGATTTGTTTGATGATGCGATCTGCATGCTATAAAAATGTACATACATGTACTTGTTTGCTAACATCAAAAGACATATGTACACGTGATTATTATTGTTTCTTTATAAAGTCTAAAATGATTTGTTGCATTTTGTCTTTAACAGTCTGCTTGAAAATAGCATTTTAAATTAACATAATCACAGACAAGAAAAAAACAGACATAATGCAGAATCGAAATTTGTATGATCAATAAATTGTGCTCATCAGCTAAAAAAAATATTCCATAAATGTTCAACCATTAAAATTTTCTTTAAAAAAGTATGCAAACAAGTATGCTTCTTCAAAATAATCTTTTAGTAGGATAACTATTAGCTGCATACTTTTAATAACTTGCTATTAATGTGAAGAAAAAAGTATACATTGCTTACCAGCTAAATAAGTGAAAGGACCAAACAATATTTTACACTTTAAAATAAAGTAAAACATGCAAGAAATATTAAGATAGCTATAAATAGTATAAGATTAAAAACAAATGAACAGCAGCCTGCTGTCTTTATTATTAAAAAACGAAACAACAACCTAGTTAGCTATTTCTCCATTTATGTAGAAGTGTAAAGAAATTACATTTAAAAGGCTTTTTTCCATCCAGTATGAATACGCTTGTGTTTTGATAAGTGAGAAGACCATAAGAATGCTTTACTGCACTGATCACATCTAAATGGCTTTTCTCCAGTATGAATACGCATATGACGCCATAAGTGAGAAGACTGTGAGAATGCTTTACTGCACTGATCACATTTAAATGGCTTTTCTCCGCTATGCATAAGCATGTGTTGTGATAAGTGAGAAAACTGTGAGAATGCTTTATTGCACTGATCACAACTAAATGGCTTTTCTCCAGTATGGATACGCATATGACGCCATAAGTTAGAAGACTGTGAGAATGCTTTACTGCACTGATCACATCTAAATGGCTTTTCTCCAGTATGAAAATGCATATGACGCCATAAGTGAGAAGACTGTGAGAATGCTTTACTGCACTGATCACATTTAAATGGCTTTTCTCCTGTATGTATACGCATGTGATTTGATAAGTGAGAAGACACTGAGAATGTTTTACTGCAATGATCACATCTAAATGGCATTTCTCCTGTATGAATACGCATATGACGCAAAAGGGAAGGAGACTGTGAGAATGCTTTACTGCACTGATCACATCTAAATGGCTTTTCTCCAGTATGAATACGCATATGACGCAATAAGGAAGCAGAAACTGAGAATACTTTACTGCACTGATCACATCTAAATGGCTTTTCTCCAGTATGAATACGCATATGACACAATAAGTTAGAAGACTGTGAGATTGCTTTATTGCACTGATCACATCTAAATGACTTTTGTCCAGTATGAATACGCATATGACTCGTTAAGTTAGAAGACTGTGAGAATGTTTTACTGCAATGATCACATCTAAATGTTTTTTCTCCTGTATGAATATGCATGTGTTTTGATAAGTGAGAAGACACTGAGAATGCTTTATTGCAATGATCACATCTAAATGGCTTTTCTATAGTATGCATATGCATGTGTTTTGATAGGTAATAAGATTGTGAGAATGCTTTACTGCACTGATCACATCTAAATGGCTTTTCTCCAGTATGAATAAGCATATGACGCGATAAGTTAGAAGATTGTGAGAATGCTTTACTGCACTGATCACATTTAAATTGCTTTTCTCCAGTATGAATAAGCATATGATGCAATAAGGAAGAAGATGTTGAGAATGCTTTACTGCACTGCTCACATTTAAATGGCTTTTCTCCAGTATGAATACGCATGTGATTTGATAAGTTAGAAAATTGTGAGAATGCTTTACTGCACTGATCACATCTAAATGGCTTTTCTCCTGTATGAATACGCATGTGAGTCGATAAGCTAGAAGATCTTGAAAATGCTTTACTGCACTGATCACATCTAAATGGCTTTTCTCCTGTATGAATACACATGTGAGTCAATAAGCTAGAAGACTGTGAGAATACTTTACTGCACTGATTACATCTAAATGGCTTTTCTCCAGTATGAATACGCATGTGTCTTGATAAGTTAGAAGATTGTGAGAATGCTTTACTGCACTGATCACATCTAAATGGCTTTTCTCCAGTATGAAAATGCATATGACGCCATAAGTGAGAAGACTGTGAGAATGCTTTACTGCACTGATCACATTTAAATGGCTTTTCTCCTGTATGTATACGCATGTGATTTGATAAGTGAGAAGACACTGAGAATGTTTTACTGCAATGATCACATCTAAATGGCATTTCTCCTGTATGAATACGCATATGACGCAAAAGGGAAGGAGACTGTGAGAATGCTTTACTGCACTGATCACATCTAAATGGCTTTTCTCCAGTATGAATACGCATATGACGCAATAAGGAAGCAGACACTGAGAATACTTTACTGCACTGATCACATCTAAATGGTTTTTCTCCAGTATGAATACGCATATGACACAATAAGTTAGAAGACTGTGAGATTGCTTTATTGCACTGATCACATCTAAATGACTTTTGTCCAGTATGAATACGCATATGACTCGTTAAGTTAGAAGACTGTGAGAATGTTTTACTGCAATGATCACATCTAAATGTTTTTTCTCCTGTATGAATATGCATGTGTTTTGATAAGTGAGAAGACACTGAGAATGCTTTATTGCAATGATCACATCTAAATGGCTTTTCTATAGTATGCATATGCATGTGTTTTGATAGGTAATAAGATTGTGAGAATGCTTTACTGCACTGATCACATCTAAATGGCTTTTCTCCAGTATGAATAAGCATATGACGCGATAAGTTAGAAGATTGTGAGAATGCTTTACTGCACTGATCACATTTAAATTGCTTTTCTCCAGTATGAATAAGCATATGATGCAATAAGGAAGAAGATGTTGAGAATGCTTTACTGCACTGCTCACATTTAAATGGCTTTTCTCCAGTATGAATACGCATGTGATTTGATAAGTTAGAAAATTGTGAGAATGCTTTACTGCACTGATCACATCTAAATGGCTTTTCTCCTGTATGAATACGCATGTGAGTCGATAAGCTAGAAGATCTTGAAAATGCTTTACTGCACTGATCACATCTAAATGGCTTTTCTCCTGTATGAATACACATGTGAGTCAATAAGCTAGAAGACTGTGAGAATACTTTACTGCACTGATTACATCTAAATGGCTTTTCTCCAGTATGAATACGCATGTGTCTTGATAAGTTAGAAGATTGTGAGAATGCTTTACTGCACTGATCACATCTAAATGGCTTTTCTCCTGTATGAATATGCATATGACGCAATAAGGAAGAAGACACTGAGAATGCTTTATTGCAATGTTCACATCTAAATGGCTTTTCTCCAGTATGAATACTCATGTGTTGTGATAAGTAAGAAGATTGTGAGAATGCTTTACAGCAAAGATCACTTTTGTATGACATTTCTCCAGTGTGCATATGCATGTGTTGTGATAAGTAAGAAGATTGTGAGAATGATTTACTGCAATAAATACATCTAAATGGCTTATCTCCTGTTGGAATACACACATGTTTTGATAAGTTAGAGGACACTAAGAACACTTTATTGCAATATTCACATCTAAAGGCTTTCTCCAGTATGAATATGCATGTGACTAGATAAGTGAGAAAACATTGAAAATGCTTATTGCAATGATCACATGTAAATGACAATTCTCCAGTTTGAATATGTTTTAATAAGTCCTCACTGTACAATCACACTGAAGTGTCTATTTTACAGTGTGAATACATATATGTTGTGATAAAGCAGAAGACTATCATCATATTGAAATTATTTTCCTCCAATATTATCAAACATGTGTCTTGATTATGTTTGAAGACCTTGAGAAATATTTATTGCATTGATCTCACTTGTATAGTTTTTCCAATATGAACATACTCATGTTCATAAGAAAGATGTTGAGAAAGCTTTATTGAAGTGATCGCATCTGTATGGTTTTTTCAACAATATGACCAGGCAAGTGTTTTGATATGTGAGAAGAGTATTAAAATGCCAAATTAAAGTTATATGATTTTTTTCTCCAGTATAAATATGCATGTGCTCTAATAACATAAGATCTCAAGAATTTTAATATTGCATTCAACACATTTATATGGCTTCTCTCCAGAATGAACAAGCATATGTCTTGATAAGTAATAAGTTTTTGAGAATGATTTATTTCACTGATCACTATAGTATGTTTTTTTTAGAATAAGAGCATGCATCTGTTTTGATGATGCTGAAAAATGTGAAAGTCAGCCATGTACTAAAATACCTTGTTGCATTGACCACATTTATAAGATTTTGGTCTTGGTCAATCACATTTGTAATAATCCCAAAGAATGAGGGAATGCTCTGCTGGACTAATCACATTTCTTTGAACCAGTATGAATGTACATGTATTTTGAAAAAGAAAAAGATTGTGGAAATGTTTTTATGGTCTGATCACATTTAAGTGACTTTTCTCAAGTATTATAATGTAAGTTGAATGATAAATGAGGGAATAAGTTAACTTTACTTATCATATGGATATTAATTTTCTCAAAATAAAACATATGTTTCGATAAGCCATAAAAAAAAGAATACTTTATCTGCACTATTGCATTTATACGGCTTTCAACAGCATGAAAAATTTTTTGTGATCAGTAAATAGAATATTGTTCTTGAGCGATCACATTTTAGGTCTTTCAAAAGTATGAACAATTATGCAATAAGATCATTACAAAGTTGAGAATGTTTTGATTAAGTGAACAATTTACCTGACTGATCCTCAATATAAATATGCATTTGTTGGAGCAAACAACAAATACCTAGATAATGCTCTATTATATTCATTGCATTGATACGGCTTTTCTCCAGTGTCAATGCACATCAATTCTAATAAAGTTGGAAGTACAACCACAATAATTTATTTCAGTGACAACATACAAGTTTCTTTTCTGAAGTATAAGTAAACCTTTGTAGAGTAGAAGCCAATTTACAACTGACAGGAATTAAAGACACTCTGTTATCATGTATTTGGTAATGCAAAACATTAAGTAAAATTAAAGACATTCATCAATATCATGAATTTGGTTATGCAAAACAATAAATAAAATTAAAGAAAATTTATTATCATGTATGTGATAATGCAAAACAATAAATGAAATTAAAGAAACTCTATTATCATGTATTTGTAATGCAAAACAATAAGTAAAATTGAAAAAAAAACCCAATAATTACTTAAAGGTAAAACTCCAGCTGATGTCCACGAAATGTTTCATAATTCACTGTACCTGCAGAGAATACATTGGCCAGTGTTAAAAACGGGAAGGAACAACAAAGACCAAGTGAAGATTTAGACAAATCACATAAATAATTTCAAAATAGTATTATAATCATGTGTTAGACTCTCCATATTAAATATTATGATCGGGCACGCCACAGGAAAAAATGGACTCCACTCTAAACTGGCAGCATGATAAGTATTCACACAAAATTTGCATTTTGATGATATGCTAAATACTCCACAATACTGAATTCAGGATTATGTATTACATACTCTACAACAGTACAATAAACTGAAATCAGAATTGTTTGTTACATTTACTTGACATGAAAATAAAATAGATGTGTGAAGTACTCCATGCCATGTTTAACTAAATAAACTAATCATGCAAGAAAATTTTCTTTTCTCAACATTTGTAACAAACTTAAAAACGAACATTATATTTATAAAGAGAAAAAAGATTTAGAAATAACACTTCTAATCAACTTCAAAACATACATTATAAAGAATAAGAAGATTATGAATAACATTTCTAACTTCAATTATAAAGAATGAAATGATTTATAAATTATATATCTAACAAACTTCAAGACCTATATAATAAAGAATAAAATTATTTACAAATAACACTTTTAACAAACTTCAAATCCTGCATTATAAAGAATAATAAGATTTACAAATAACACTTCTAATAAAATTCAGGACCTATATTATAAAGAAAAATAAGATTTTAAAATAACATTTCTAACAAAATTCAAGACCTATATTATAAAGTAAAATAAGATTTGCAAATAACACTTCTTCTAATAAAATTCATGACCTATATTATAAAGAAAAATAAGATTTACAAATACACTTCTAATAAAATAAATTCATTTTTTTCAAGACCTATATTATAAACAAAAACAAGATTTACAAATAACACTTCTAACTAACTCTAAGGCCTACATTATAAAGAATAAAAACATTTACATTTAACACTTCTAACAAACTTCAAGACTGTAGTAAAGAAAAATAAAATTTATAAATAACACTTCTAACAAACAACAAGACCTGTAGTAAAGAAAAATAAGATTTATAAATAAAATGATTCACACTAAGTTGATCTTTAACACTTTCTTCACTTACCTGTATTATATTAGGAACACAATCAAAACATTTTCAGTTTTTGAAATGTTTGCCATCATTGTCTTTGCATGTATGCAGTAATTTCTGCATCCACTCACTGCAACCAAATATTTTAGTATCACTATATGATATATCTAGTGCTAGTACTACATGGGTATGTGTGTTAACAACCAATAGAACTTTTAGAAGAGATTCTTGAGAACTGACCGTATGAACTGAACTGAGTGATCAAATTAATAATGAAAATAAATACCAATTGTAGTTAAATCAGTATGAAGATAAACTAAGTAAATGAAATAGTGTTCTTATTACTGTATTGTATACACATGACATATTTCTTACTTTTAACATATTTTATTTTTCATTGCAATATTTATTCCTGTCCTCTCAATCTATCAATAAGATATACCTTTGGCATTTTTGTTTGTGTAATTTTAGAGTACCTGACTGTAAAAAGTGTAAGAACCAGACACTAAATGAGAAGTGAGTGAAACCAAATGTATAAATTTACTTGAGATGACTTAAATTTTCTTGTAAAGCAAAACACAACATCTGATTTCTTTGGATCTGCACAGATGATGTGTGATGTCAGCAATTGCTAAAATGAGCTTCAATTTCAGAGAGGCATGCAAGCTACTTTAAATTGTTTCCATACTGGCTGACTGAATGAAGTTTTTGTGTCGAGAAGGTTTGATGGGCTGGCACTAAATTTTCTGGCTGAAGACACTTAAAATTTTAATAGGACTGGGAATATATATTTAATTTATATTTGTATAAATATTATATGTAGATGTTGATTCTGTCTCAGGGGAAATAAGAATGGGAGAGGTCCAGATAACAGTTTTCTGTTGTTAACTGGTTTAATAAAAACAGTGACATATGATTGGCTTGTGCCATACTTGCATAGGTAAGCTATGCCTATCACTGTATCAGATTTGCCCATTTACGTTACCTTCAGATTGCTGGGATTAAAATGGAAAGAGGGAAAACCTTATCTACAGCCAGTGCCACTACCAAGCCCTTCTCAAGGTGGGAGAAAGAAGAGGAATATGGTATTGAAGACTACACACTAACAATAATAAAACTTGGAAAGAAGATGGGTCAAAGAAAAAAAAGAAGTAACAGCCTTTGACTGCCAAATTTAGTCTGGCAAAGAAAAACATTGATAAAACATTCTTGGACCCTATTCTAGACTCTACAAATTCGTGGAAGTGGAAGACTTACAAAAAATAATCATACTGTAGTCCAAGCCATGATGCTAAGTAAGCTTCTTCAAAATCATCTCTCAATGACAAGCAAGGCAGAAACAGCAACAAGAACAAGGGCAGAAAGAGAGTCCCAAACAACCACCAGGACTGTGAGAAGGAAAGTACACAAATTATGTGGAAAATTCCTCCAATAACTAGTGTTCACTCTATAAACATATGTACAATGTTTCTTATTTTGTCTACAGCATTACAATCCTAACTAAAATGTCTCTCTTTTGTCTACAGATTTATATAATATCTATAATGATTCACTTTGTCTATAGATTTATTTACCTTCCTGTCTACTGTTTCTTGATCAATACACTGAAAACAAAAGTAAATACTTCAATTTGCCATTCTGTCAAGTAATGTATGTTGCATTACAAGCATCAGATCTAGTAATCTTTTATCATTGTTGATCTGGCAATACTATATTGGTCTAGATGGGGTATTATTTTATTTTATTTAAAAGAAAGCTTACACTTAGAAAATGAAAGCAATTAACTTGACCACCAATTTGACAGATGTAGCACTCTGACTGATAAACAATTCTAAGTTCTACATTTTTTGGAGTGATTTTCTTTGATTCCATCTTTCTTTACTTTAGACTAAATAAAATTTGGATGGGTGAGAGAATACCACACAATGTACACAGAGACATTCCATCTTTAATTATGTCCTGTATTTGATTTGTCAAGTTTGCAGATTGTCTTCTTTGCAACCAACTTCTTTTGTAATATCAACATTTCTCCTTTCATGAATATTCACATTATCCTTTCCTTTATTTTTTAGATCAAAGATGCATTCTGTGACAGGTATTTTTGTGCCCCTAAAAACCGAGGATTTACATTACTTTTCCACCCAAACAATATCCTACTTGTTCATGCACAGTAGTCAACAATACAACGGCCTAGTCCACACACTCTCCCCACCAACCCCAGTCTAATGCTAATTATCATATTTTATATATATATATATATATTACAGCCAACTCCAGTGCCATCTTAACAAATGGGTGTGATGGAAGGTTGCTATTTTGCTAATTTAAATATGTTGTGACTTGCTGTCAATTTTTATTCCTGTGAGTGTTTGCGTAGTTAGGGACCCCAGTGCACTTTGCCTATTAGTATTACTCTTAGGATGGCCCTGGAAAACACAGACCTAACATTAGACCCCAAAATGAGACATCCACAAAATATTTCCTTTGTCTGACTTACTTTTCCATAGTACAACATTAGAAATCTACTAAAATAAAATTAGGAAGTTGTGGATAAACAATAAATAAGATCAAATTTATTTTTTTAAATATAATCTAAATTTTATCATACACACACTATACAACATGTAATAATCAAGGATATAAAAATGTAGACCCCACACTACATAAACATATGATAATTAAGAAACTTCAATAATTTTCTAGCTTACTATCACTGCCTGGAGAGTAATTTTCTGGCTTTCTATCACTGCCCGGACAGAAATATTTGATCATTTGTAGCCAGGAAACATTTCATCAATGTCCTTCAATGCTCTTTGTTAAAGACAGTTTGTGTAAAAATGCAAAATTCCCTTAACCTAATTACACTAATTAATTAAAATCTGGTCTTACTTTTTAATGCTATGTTAGTATAGTAGTTATTTAAAAAAAGGCTTTTTGACTTGTACATTAACTTTATCACAGGTGATGTCATTAGCATAATTCCTTTCATTATAAAATTATTTGAACTTTGTTTGAAAGCTTCAGAAAATGAATATTTTTTCTACATGAATTGCCTAAACAGGACATGCACTTACAGTTGCACATCATCACATGACATGCAAATGTTAAGTTTTTCTTTTAGAAGAAAAAAATATGGTTCTGATTTATGTGGATCCAACATGTTACAATGTAAATGCCTTTTAAAAATAGGATTTCTTCAAAAAATAAGACTGTTTCACGAATTTTGTTTTAATGTATTGTCACTTCTAAGAAAATCTTGATGCTAAGTTTGCAGGATTATTTATGACAATCAAAAGTAAAGAAAATAAAATTATGTGAGTATAACACAAAATAAATTTGTATTACAAATAATTACAAAATAAGTGAAATTTTGCAAACATCATATGTAGCTGTCACACTGATTATGAAGCAATGAACATATAGAATTAGAATACAAACACATGGTATCTGAATGATATATTTTAAGGACAACACATTTCAAATTGATCCAGCCTAAGTTATGTACAGTTGTCAAGTGAATGATCAATATACATATTCAACAAAACATTAATATTCATATGGTATCGTAAGTCATCAGAATATAAGAATGATTTACTGCAATTATTACATATAAAAGAACACACTTTGTTAAAAGGATGAAGTGTTTGAGAATGATTTACTAAACTTGTCACATGCTTGTGGCTAGTCTTCAATATAAATATATGTGAGTTGTGACAAGTGAAAAGACTGAGAGAATGATTCAGTGAAATAATCAGATCCTTAAGACTTCATCTCAAGAATGTTTGTGCATTGATAAGGTTAAGAATAAAGAGCATGGGAATGATATTTATTATTCTATTTATTAATATTACTGGTTTAATAATTCCTCTGCTATTTGTTATTTCATTTTTTACTGGTTTTAATTAATAAATGTTCTGTATTTATTATTCAATTTATCATTGGTTTAATAAATGCATTCATGTTTTATAATAAAGATTCTTATCTTACTTAGTTTTCAGTATAATTCACTCAACACAATACCAAATATACTTTGACTTGTTTGAGAAATATTTTGTAATACAATGCTGATACAACTTCTTAAACCATGCAAACAATCCAATAAAAAAAACAAAAATTAAAAATCATATAATTTGTACTTCACACATGCGTTGCAAAGAAACATGAAGTCATAATTTTTCACACTGCTAAAATTGCATTTTGCCTGGGGTCATAACTAAAAAGGGGAGTGAACTACTTTTTAATTTACCTCTAAGTATGAGACAACAATTAGTACTCATACTGTCATGATTTTCTTCCTAAAGTGTTTTTAAATTTTTCTGATTATTACAACTTTCAGAATGGCCTTCCAATTCTTGGAGTAATGACCAGGCTTACTTTATCACCAATTTAATATACACAGATGATAAAAAAAAAATATATTCAACATGGATGTTAAAGTGTTTTGTATCTTTCTACAAGAAAAAAATATCTTTATTCTTAGCATTGATGTCAAACTATGACAGCTATATGTTATTTAGTCTCCAATTTCACTCAGAGGCATAGAATGATAGATATTTAGAAGAGAAGATATTTTCGAATTTACCCAAAAGTCATATTTACTTTTTCAACTCAAGTAGGATTAAATGTTTAAACTACACGATACTCCTATTTTTGTTTGTATGTGTTTGTGTTGTTGTTAATCATTTATTTATAGAATAAAATAATAATATAAATATTAATATAATTATGAATATTCACACTAACACTGTAACAGTAAATATAAATTATAATGCACTATTCTTATTAATCTTAATTTTTCTAATGATAATTATTAATATTATGGCTACAAAAACTAAAAAGTTAATAAAGAAACCATGCACTAACAAATGTTAGATTAGTAATATTTAAATTTTGCAATGGAAATATTTAAACGTAACACAATAACTGTTAAAGATATTTTCATATATGATTATGAAGCTTTGAAAAGACGAACACTTATCGAAATCGTGGGAATAACGCAAGATGAGACATTACTGGAATTTACAACTTTCAGTAAAAGCTAAAAGGCCTCTAAAAGTACAACCACTAAAATAGTAAAAATAAGACGAAAATTGTATATACCTAATGCAAAGGTAGAGATTTACTTTTCTGTTTTCATCGCCATCTTCGGTCTTCGTTTTCGTACTCTCAGGCCGGCTAGATTAGATTTGCTTTGGCGTTGTCCCGCCTGTATTTATAATGTAGCCGACTATTAGTACCAGTAAGTAAATGAGAGTGCGACAAATCAAGTGGTTATATTTACTTGAAATGATTTCGATTATCTTGTATAGGAAAACACAACAGCAAACCAATTTCTTTGATATGCAATGTATGGCGTGAGATAGCGTTCGCTAAAACGACCTTCAACTTCAGAAGAATGCGACCTATTTTAACTTGTTTCCTTATTGTTAGAATGTATGTAGTTTGTGTCGAGTACACGAGCTTTGTACAAATACAGAGAGAACTGAAGTTTTGTGTTTTGTCTTGTTCGTGTTTGCTTAAAATGTGTCTGCTAATGTATCTGCTTCCCCCCCCCTCCAAATTGGTTTGTGTTTTTGTTTGTAGTAAGGTTATTGGGGCTTGGTGTCGTGCTTTTTTCTTCCCTGTACTCATTTTTTATTTTATTTAGCACCAGATTTGTTTAAGTTTGTTGTTTTATTTAGTTTGCAGTATGGTTTTTCGGGAATTTTTCCTGGCTGTTTGAAGTAATGCGTGTTTATTATGTGGTATTAAAAAAAAAAAATTAGTTGTTTTATTGTCTTCGTTTGATGAGTTCTAATCGTTGAGTGGAGACGATGGGCGTGGTTGGGTGAGGAAGAAGACCAAGTTTGCTGTTTTGGTGATGGCATTTGTTAATTGGTGGGTGCGTCCGTGCTTTCCTGTGTTATTTGTTGTTCTGGGGTTCTATATTGCGTTAGAAGGTTCCCCAATTGCCTTTGGATATGTGCTATGTTGGGCTTGAGTATGTATCAGTGGTGTATTTTTGTTTGGTGTTGAGTTCCACTATGATGGGATAGTGGTCGCTGGTATAGTTGTCATCGTCCGTTGTGATTGTAGTGTCTAGACTCTAGACTCTAGAGGGAGGTTAGTGATCATCAATGTAATGTCGAGGCTGGTTTGGCGTCGGAGGGGGGGGGGAGTTGTTTAAGGGGTGTCTAAAAAGTTTATTTTTTTCGTTAGCCAGTCCAGTAATTTCTTTTGTGTTCCATTTAGCCAGCATTGGTGTACTGTGTTGAAGTCGCCTACGATTACATATGATTTTGAAAGAGTGTAAGTTTTCTAGTCCTTTGTTAAGTTTAAGTGATTGCAGTTGCAAGTATGTGTTGGTGATGTATACTTGATGATTTTTCTTTGTTAGTACGATTGTTGTTGCGAAGCTGAATTTTCTATCTGGGTTTAGTTTAAAGACCAAGTAAAATTGAATCTAGGTCTGCCACAGATAAGAATAAATCTGTATAAAATGAGTAATTCCCAATCTTAGAATCAAGACGGCAAACTTTAAACTTTCAGAGATTTGTATAAATGCATTCATTTGGGTATTGAAAGTCAACATTTCTGAAAGAAATCAGACCTCTCGTTCATTTGCGAGACTGACTTCTCACCATACATTTGACGTCATAAGTGAAACAAAATCATGTTTAAATATTGCATGGCTGGAACAGCGGACAGACCAATAATATTGTTGTTTTTTTTACTTTTCCCAAACACCACAAAGTACAAAATTTTGATTAAATGGATTACAAAGCTGAAGAGAGAAAACTCATCCGACAGCACAGACGACGGTTGATTGTAGCGAGCACTTCAAGGAAGAAGACTGAGATGTAAAGCAAACTCTCATTTCGGTACAGTTTAGCAATGGCATGCCTTGAGATGCCAAATTGACCAGTTTAGCAATGCCAGTGTTTTAGATGCCAAATTGACCAGTTTAGCAACGCCATGTGTTCAGATGCCAAAGTTAGATTTGACAAGTGTAGCAATGCCATGTGTTCAGATGCCAAAGGTAGAATTGACCAGTTTAGCAATGCCATGTCTTGAGTGCCAAATTGACCAGTTTAGCAATGCCATGCCTTGAGATGCCAAATTGACCAGTTTAGCAAGGTCATGCGTTGAGATTCCAAAAGTTAGATTTGACCAGTTTAGAATCAGTCTTACACTTATAGTTCTCCCGTTTGATCATTGACTGATTTGTAATTTATATACAATCATTTCATTACAGTAACACCTGTCATAAATATCCAGTGTGGATAAGTTCTAAATCTATTCATTTAGTGAATCTTCTTGTAACTGGGAAGTTATTGAAAATTTTACTGATTTCTGATTAGTTTTATTTTATTTTATTTTTTTTGCAGATATATAATTAAATTTTTATTTATGTACATCTACTAAAATGAATTTAAATTCACTTAGATAGGTCAGGCCACCCGGTCGTCGCTAATATTAGAAGATAATCGATAATCAATGTGGATATTTGGGGAATCTAATATATTGTGAGGGTCGTTAAACATAGCCGGACAAGTTACAGATGGGAACTCATCCGTGGATGTAACAGTAATTTCATCCATGGGAAAACATTTTTATATTTTTGATCTCTTTTTATAAATCTTTTAAATCACCCTAGAGGCCTAGACAATAACGTGTGAAAGGTTTGTATGGAGAATCGACGCTGGGCCAAATTCCCTCTTTGTTGTAGAATTTTATCATCGGTTATGTTGATTTTTTGTCGCCGAACACTAATACAATATCTCTTTGTTTGTTTCTTTCTTTGTACTGTATAATTATCTCGCGCAAAAAAGAGGGCCCAAATCACCACTTCACATTGGTTATCTTGATTCCCATACTAATCATCACCGGCTTTTGAAAATGATAGTTATCGATGCCCTTCAACTGGCTCACACATCTTTTATGTTAATTAGCCCACTTTTGAAGTAACCATGCATGTATGATACTTTTCAGAACTGTGTCAGAGCAAAATGACTCGCAAATTTAATTAGCCCACTTTTGAAGTAACCATGCGTGTATGATACTTTTCAGAGCTGTGTCAGAGCGAAATGACTCGCAAATTTATGTTTGACATTGGTTAGCTTTTTGCAAAAACGAACTACACTGTACACACCGCAGATTTTTTGTGATTTTGTGAGTGATTTTTGTGTTTTAAGTGTTGGAGGATATAATGAAAGGTTTGTATATTTTTATTGTATACATGTACTGGTAAATCTCTGCTGTTAGTTAGTGGACATAAGCCTATTGTTGTTAGCAAACATGTACAGTTTATCAAGTCAATCGTGTTATCAAACAAATCGCGGCAACGCTGTTGTATAAAAAATCAAAAAACATGTGTATGTACATTCTCATTTATTAATGCACATCATGTACATACAGAAATTTCAAGCACGTTAATTGTAATATTGAAACATTTTTTTTCAAGTAGACTGTTAAAGGCAAAAAACAACAAAGCATTTTATTCGCAATTGGTTCATTTTTCTATCTTAATTGAATTGTTATAAAATTTATTTTTATCTCACCTGTTGATACATAATTGTTTGTAGCTGGGTGGGGATTAGCTAACATGGGGCCGAGCCATAATAAAGAGATAAAGAATTATAAAATCTTCATTTATAAATAAAAGGGAGATAACATTAGCTAAGGCAAGTCAACTGATTTATCTGCAAAGGTGTCTCGAATAATTGCCTGAATATTGTGGTATTTCATGGGGATGTCAAGGCCATTCTGCTGTCGCTATTAGAAATTATTCAATAAACCAATATTGTCAATTGGAATCTAAATTAGGGCAGAGTCGTTAAGCATGGACCGGATATATGACATACCTTATATATCTTTCCCCTATTAAATGGTACAATCTTTTAAGGTGGCACACCTAGCTCAAAAAGCTTAAAAAATTGAAAAAATTCAATAACAAAAATTTTATTGGTCTTTTCTAATATAAAAGTGGATAACTTTTATGAAATTGCTTTTATTTTTGGACAAATCAAAATAGTTTTAAGGATATTTTCAATCAAAGATGGGAGTATACCATGGGAAACGTTTATGGTTAAAAAGTTAACTGAAAATCAGTCATTAATTTCGTTTTTTTGCAGGATATCTAAAAAAACTATTAAAGATATCTGCAAAGAATTTTGAACATAGTTTAAGGACAACATAAACTGGCTTTTCAACCTCTAACTTTTTTTTTTATACTATTGTGTCTTTATTATTTTTATTACTGTACTGCACGCGTCCCCACGGACCGAGAAAGAGTGCATGTGTTAATCGTTAGCGCTGGACAAGTTATAACGGCTTGGTCAAAAAGTCGCTCGGTTGGTAACTTCTGAATAACTTCTTATTAATATTTCACAATTATTTATTAAAACAAAAAACACGGACAGACAGAAAAGAGAACAAACATTTTGTTTCATGTGCTTTTATTTTACAAAGCTTTAAATATACAGAAGAAACATGAGTGTTGAAAATGTAGAAAAATTGACTAAACAACATCCCAATCAGCCATTCAGCGATGTTTGGAATACCTACTCTAAGTGTTAAGTCTGTAACCTTATTTTCATTCTCATAATAAATTTCTTTACAAGTTTGTACAGGAAATTCTTTCAATCAAGAATAAAATGACAAGTTTACAAAGGCTTACAAGGATTCACAATAAAAATGCAAATAAAATGCCATGAAATCTGTTAAGTAAAAATCATTATTACAGACAGATTAACTAGACCAGATGTACCTTTACCTTTCTTTGACCGTGAGATAGTCAGCAATGCGGGACTGCATTTAGAGTGATTAATTTGGATAGATGGAGAGTAGGGGGCGCTTCCGGCTTCCACCGCTTTCGCGCTGGATCAAGGGGGTTGTGGGGGAAAAGGGAGGGGGTGGTTTAGCCCACTGGCTATGTCAAAGTAGTTCTCATGTATCGTTTCCAATTGGACAGTTGTCCGCAGAGTTGTTTGGTGGCTTACTCGTTACCTCATGCCTGGCCGGTCAAAGCTGTCTGTCATTCTGAGCTCTTGTTGTTCGGGTGTATCCCTTTTTTTTTAAAATTATTTTTTTTATATATATATTTAAATTTTTATTTAAAAAGCAACAACAAAGAATCCAACACCCTTCTTGTTTTTGTCCTCTTTTTTTTTCTTTTATATTATTTAGCAGTTCTGATTATTATTATTTTTCCCTTTTTTTTTTCCTTTCTCCTGTTAATCTTTTATCTTTTCGCTTATTATTTGTTCTATTTAACTTGTTTATTTCTTTTCTCTAGATTTTGCTTTTATTTACCTGGTTATAATAATTTAATTAGTTGTTTTTATATATCCATTATTATTTCCTTATTTACTTTGTGATTTTGTTGTATAAATTTAGGTGGTCCTCCCAATCATTACTTTAGTCGACCAATGGTGGGGCGGTAGGGGGCATCACTGGAGAAGCAGACGGAATGTAGAAAAGGACAGACCTCCTGGGTGCAATGGGGTTGGGATGAATAATAAACATATATGAGTTACTACGTGTACATTCCAGACGATACTTAAACAATACAACACACACACACACACACACACACACACACACACACACACACACACACACACACACACACACACACACACACACAAGTTCCTTTAACACATAGGTCCCATCCGGGGTAAAAACATAGGTTTATAGTCCGACACTAGCTCCCAACTCATACCCAGTGGGTGACTGAGTGGAGGCAGATTACCGGTACCGGTTTGGGGGGTTATAGATCTTGGGAATAAATTAAAAATCAAGGTTTGGGGGGTAAATTTCACAATGAAACCAGAGCACCCCTTTAGGCTACGTTGCGAGCTGTGTGTCTGAGGTATCCAGTGTGAGATTGTGGGGACTATATAAAAAATGATGATTATATATCTCGAGCTGTCTATAGTAGGCATCTATTGCTCGAGAACCATCTCGCAATACCTCCTGTGGTTTGTGCGAGAGGGAAAGGTTATGTTGTGGTTGGGTTCGTGGCCTTGTGGGGTGGGACCTGCCCATCGTATTTGCCACATTGGGTGGTGGTACTATGGGGCGCGCCAGGTCAGTTATCTTTGGGACGTTGTTTTGGGTGGGTTGTCTGCCGCCACCCAGCCCACCACAAGAGCTATGAGTAGTTCGTGAAGCGTTATGTCATCGTCTAGTATTTGGTTGTTCGTTTTTGTGGGGTCCTTATATTTTTCTTCAGTAAAAGTCTTGGTTGGTAAAAAACGTGGGTCGAGGTTGGCGTTGGAGCTGTGTCTTTGAAACATTTCGGCTAATATGTTGGTTTTGTCTTTGGTCGTCTTAAATTCGGTCTTGTCTACCAAAAGGGTGGGCATATGTTGTTTTTTCGGGCTGTTAATCATTTTTATTTTTCTCCATCCCTCTCTGATGTTTGTTTGTGTGTCTATCGAGTTGCAAAAATTTAACCACTCTTGTGTTTTGGTCTTGGTTGTTGTCTCTTTTGCTAGTTTGGTGGCTTCATTAAATTTCTGGTCTTCGTGTGCGTTTGTATTTTCTAAATGCTTTTTTCCTGTTTTTCGTGGCAGCAGAGCACTCTGCTGTCCACCAGGGGGTACCTGGGTTTTGTTTTCTTTTAGTTCTTGGGGGCGGAGAGGACTTCTTGATGTTGCTTATTATGAATTTGGTAACTGTTACAGTGGCTAGATTTATTGTTTGCTTGGTGATGTCGGGTGGGTTTTGGGTGATCGTCGTGTACTTGTCCCAGTCCGTGTTTTTTAAATTTATTCTAAAGTTGTTATTAGTTGTATCTTCGGTGTCTATTGTGTTAAGTAAGGTTATACGTATGGGGTGGTGGTCAGATCCCAATAGTTCGTCTCTGTCAGTTTCCCAGTTTATTTGGTGTGCTATGTCTGATGACGCTAGGGTAAGGTCAATAGCTGATTCTCGTAATTCGTCACCGTAGTGGTAAACGTGAGTTGGTTGTCCGTCGTTGAGTATTGTTAGGGTTGTTTCGTCTAGTAGTTGTTCGATTACTCTACCTCCCCAGGATTTTTGTGTGGCTGAGTCATCCCACAGTGGGTTTTTTGCGTTGAAGTCTCCACTAATAATCATGTTTGGTCCGTCTAATGCTTTTAGTGTGTCTGCGTTAATTGTATTGTAGTGTGCGTCATTTGCTATATACACGTTATGTATGGTGTACGTCTTTGTCTGTCTGTTATTAATTGTGGTAACGTCAGTTTTTGCTGATATTATTTCGGTATTCCGGTTAGGTTTATTATGGTTGGTGTGATTATTTTGCCTATTTTGGAGTAAATGGCCACCCCTTCACCCCTGGTCGGTCGGGTAGTTTGTATCGGAGGGAAGTGATATCCATTTATTTTAATTGGGTTTTGGTTTTTGGGTTGGAGACCCAGTTCTTGTATATTAGTAAGGTTGGGGCGTTGTTTTTAATATATTCCTCCAGTTCACCTCTATGCCTTTGGAGGGACCTGCTATTCCACTGGAGGATAGTTATGTGATTAATTTAATCAGACACAGGCAATTTATACAAGTTAGGATTTAGCCTGGTAGTTGCACTGAAACTTAGCGGTTACCCTAGAGACATGCTTACACGTACTTCTCTTTAGTCTTAGTCTTCCCACTTTGTCTGCGTAGTCACGGTTGGGTGACTGTTTTCTAAAAGTCGGTGTCTCCTAAGTTATTTAATTCGATAGAATTTTACTAGGTACGTGTGGATATAATCTTTCCCGTCTTGGTACACGTGTAATTATGTAACAGAGCTCTCCACAGCAAGAAGTCTTATGCAACACTTGCCTGACCATGTTGAATGCAGCTATTCACAGTGTCCAGAATTAGCATGCAGTAGCAATAGCGGTCCTTATTAAAGTATAATCTTATTACATAACTCTCGCTACCGAGTTTGACCTTCTTAAAACTAGGCCAGAAGTAAATTTTATGCATTATAATTAAATAGAAAAAACAATTATAATATTTTTGAATTACATTTTCAGGTTTACAAATATATTAGAACATAGCAAATAAAATGACATCAATATATTATAACATTAACAGCCAATAAAATAGAATCACTGTATATATCTATAGCACATAAAATAACAAAAGTGGGTAATTTCTTTTGGGTAGCAAAATGTTTCCCGAGTCAATAATGTATACAAGACTCAAAAGGAAGTTTACATGACTCAAAGATTTATGAGATGTAAATACAGATCAAATCAGAGAGGTCAATATCAGGTCATTCATTATTTGTGTTACGTGTCCAGTATTTATTTAGAGACCCTGTTCAGGAATTTTAGAATTTTAAATTAAACAATTTAATTCTCTCCGTTATTGTGAACAGACTGGCTGCTCAAGCCTATCCTTCAGTCTCAACGAAAATTGCGTCTAGTAGTTCAAGACAGACAAATTCACAGACAGATAAACTTGTGTACAAAGCATGGTTTGGGAATCGTTAAAACTCTTATAAATAATTATGCATTCAAATTCTCATTCAGCTCATTCGCCCCCCACCCAAACCTTACAAAATTGGTCTATATGCATAAAAATCCAACTATGAATAAGATGTTTTAACAGGATAAAAGAATTTAATAAATTAAAAACAATAACAAGTTAATCAAAGATAGACGACATTTAGTCTCCTAAACTATGCTATTGCGTGCGTTAAAGTCACAAATGCTGATATAGGTATTGAAACAAGGTCACTGAGCATAGCACTTAGCTTCGCATATGGCTTCATTGTAGACCACGCAGTCCCCACAGTTTAAATGGTTCTGGACTCAGAGTCTTTCCACCGATAATGTCTCATCAATACACCTTCCCCCGGATTTAGGTTATGCCAGTCGTCCACTCGACCTTCAGGCAACACTCATAGTGTACTTTATGATGACGTATCAACAAGATACGAAGGCAAGAAGCAGTACTTGTAACAGGCAAGTAAAGCCAAAGGAAAGGAAAACCTGCTCTGGAAATAAAATAATCCCTATGAGCGATTGCTTTACGTTTTCGCAATCCAATGCACATGGTTGACAATAATGCGCATAGTTTACTCCTTGACTTATTGTGTCTTTACAAATATAATTATATGTTTATGAAGAAAGATACAATATAGTCTGCATGTGCGTTATA
The DNA here is from genome assembly GCA_028829895.1 of Sinotaia quadrata. Lineage (NCBI taxonomy): Eukaryota > Metazoa > Mollusca > Gastropoda > Architaenioglossa > Viviparidae > Sinotaia > Sinotaia quadrata. The sequence goes on from CM054180.1 coordinate 119,034,532, forward strand.
ATTAACATTCAAGTGAACATAGGAATTCCCAAAACATTTATGTTACACAAAATGGAATTCATATAAAAGAAAATCAGTAACAATTCAAATTACGCATGTGCGCTTTACAAATATACAACAAAATTATACGCAGAAATGAATTTGAATTATTACAAGGAATTTCGCAAAGTGCACAGATGTTCTGCAACACAAAGTTTTTATAAATTAAAAACGTTTACAAGTTAATTTATATACAATGTAACATTTGACCTAGCCGCATTCTTATCAAGCCACATGTTTGGAGGAGATTGCAACAATATTTTTCCTGCACTAAACACATACATATACTCACACAAGAAAATCATAAAATAGAAATACAATTCATATTTTAAGAAGTTGATGTGTTACCTGCTTACGTAGACAATAGCCAGACTGCAGGCTTGACTAAAACGGCGCACGGTGACGTATTTAAGAAAGCATAGGAATTTATGGCGCGAATGATCACGTGGTGACGCTCGATTCAACCTACAGTTCGGCTATTGTCTGAATGTTGCATAACATGGAATGACTTCTCCCTTACCTATGAATAGGCGATATACAGTAGAGCATGTCGGTACTGGGTCTAACAAAGAAACTTCATTCGAAATAGCAAATTTAAAATTTGAAGAATTGGGTTAAGAGTTTATGACATGATTTTATCTTGACTCTATCACAATTTGTACTACCTCATAATGGTGTTACCTGTTTAGTAGATCTACTCCATTAATTATAAATTGATATCAGATACTGGCCATCACGGGACCCTAAAATAGGTTCAATGGATGAACATGAGAAATACACTTTGTAGATTTTAATGATTATCTGTTATTAGTCCGACTTTTAAAACCATGTGTTACCATACCCCATATGAATACTTGCTTGTTTAAGAAGAATGAATTTATTTACAAGAATGAATTCTTATGTGATTCTGTCACATAAGAAGGCCTATATACATTTGCAGAACAATATAAAAGATATTACCAGAAACACATCCAAAACAATAAATATAATATATACAGTTCTTACTTTATTTGATAAATTCCACAGAAAATATTTACAATTGTCTATAATTGTACTTAGAATTACTTATATAAAAATACATACAATTATATTATACATGTGTTTCTTTAAAAATTATCTGTAAATTTTATATGAAAATGAACAAACAGAAACTAAATTTAAGAAATAAAGACTAAACAGTTGATCACAATTTTCAATCTGTTACAGTGTTAGAATAAATGAACATACAATAACACAGTTTTGTAAACTATTACTTTTCTAATGATTTAGTGCCTGGGAATTGTGTTAATGAAATGAATCTCAAAGTCAAATTATATTAAAAAATATATAAATATTATACATATGATCAATAATGGAGTGATTATATGTTATTAATCATATTATACAGATTAGAATCATATATAGAATTCATATTTAATTTTATTAATTAATATATTAATAAAAACAATTTCAAAGGATAGCCATGAAATAGCAAATTCAACTATGAATTGAAAATTTAATTGCTCAAGACTCAACATGCATTTCAATATTGACAAAATGCTCCCATCCCCCCCCCAAAAAAAATAAATAAATAAATAAAAAAATAAAATTAAAATTAAACATACTTATATAGCTTAATACAGTTATACACACAGCCATGGGTATATAATATGATAACGTGAAACAAATTAATTAAAATGAAATAATTGGCCATTATATTGATATAGCATTTTCTTAGCACAAGTAAACCTTCTAAATGTACTAGCATTAAAGTGCAGAATGATTACTTCTCTAATAATACACACATTACAAATATGCACAAACCCATGTTCTTTTTTGTTTTAAGTGTTCAAAATAATATATATAACCCTAAGTGTTCAAAATAATATATATAACACTAAGTGTTCAAAATAATATACACAACCCTAAGTGTTCAAAATAATATGTATATTTTTTATAATGACCCTAAGTGTTCAAAATAATATATATAATTCTAATTGTTCAAAATAATATACACAACCCTAAGTGTTCAAAATAATATATATAACTCTAAGTGTTCAAAATAATATGTATAACTCTAAGTGTTAAAGTAATATATATAACTATAAGTGTTCAAAATAATATATATAACACTAAGTGTTCAAAAAATATAACTCTAAGTGTTCAAAATATTATGTATACACACATAATTGCCAATGTATATCTATGAGTACAAAATATTCCATACATGCATAAAATGCTCATTTTAAACTGTAAAAGTGTAATGACGCAGATATGGTTAAAATGTTTTAGAAAATTTTTTTTAGAATTTTTTTTTTAAAAAAGTAAATTTGATTAAGTACAGGAAATAGAAAATGCCTTCATTAATTCTAAAATTACACAAAAAAGAAACATTAAAAATGTTATTTCTTCTACTCTAATAGTATAAATTCTACAAGAACAAATAAGAAAGAACAAACAAAAACGTCCAATCCTTTGCATTTGTGAAAGTTTATATTAAAATAACAATATGAATGCACAACTGTGATAAATCAGAGGAATGTGAGAGTGCCCTGCTCTTTCTTATCAATTAAAATACCATTTTCAAATAACATTATTAAAAAAGGTGAATTAATTTTTCACATATTAATCATAAAAATGAAAATGATTTCAGAGCAGACATTGTGACTTGAACAGTTATGGAAAAAACTTCAACCAGAATGGGAGATCACACAGAGGCTACAATCTGAAAATGAATGATGTTTATGTGATATTGTTGGTAAAAAAATAAGAATAAATTCTTAAATTGTCAGGGTATATATAATAAATGAGATTTCTCTAATGTGAATGTGAATGAGCAAGAGAATGACTTTAGGCACTAATACAGTCAAACACAGTAAGGTTGCCACCTAAGGGTTTGCCAAAAAGTGTAGAGTTAATTGAAAACTAATAGTGCAGCAATATATTACACTACAGTACTGTAACGTGCTTTTAAAATTTCTTTATGTACATGCTGTGCATTAATAAATGAGAATACACATGCAAGTGTTTCTGGTGATTTTTATACAAAAGCGTTGCAGCGATTTGTTTGATGATGCGATCTGCATGCTATAAAAATGTACATACATGTACTTGTTTGCTAACATCAAAAGGCATATGTACACCTGATTATTATTGTTTCTTTATAAAGTCTAAAATTATTTGTTGCATTTTGTCTTTAATAGTCTGCTTAAAAACAGCATTTTAAATTAACATAATCACAGACAACAAGAAAAAAACAGACATAATGCAGAATCAAAATTTCAGTTTATTATAAATTGCGATGGAAAACGTGCTTTTGTTTCATAAAATTGCTTACAAAACGCAACTGGAATATTCATGGCATCATAGCATAATCAACCGATGAACAAAGTATATCCAGAATGCATATTATTAAATCATATGATATGTGGTTAATGCCTATTTTTTCCAAAGGCATAGCAACAACAGTGAAGAAATTATTTGATGCTGAAAATGGCCATTTCAACAAATTTTAACGAAAAAAGAGCAGTAACCAAGTGATAGGAAAACATAAAAAACTAAGCAAATTGTCATATCTCTAAAACTATACAACATACAGAGCTGGTTCACATATCAGAATGATCAGTAAATTGTGCTCTATATAAATATATAAAGTTATGATTAATGATATATTTTATTTACATTTTTAATTTTATTATAAAATTTCTATTTACAAAAAAAATGAAAATGGATAAATTTTAATATCTCAGTAACTATACATAACAATAAAAATGAGTTATGGTTAACCTATTAAAATGACCAGCAGGATGTTATACATGTAACTAAACAAAAGATTTGTTCATCATTTTATTTGTTTTAATATTTCATAATACAAAATTTAATATTTAAAATCTTTAAACTGTACTAAAACTTCTTGATTGGTATAAAAGCACTCTATATGTATCAAAGATACATATCGTTTTAATCAGAAGGTTTGACCAGGTCTTAAATCACTGAAATTGTGCATGAAAAATTTATTCTTAAATTAAAACAGTGTTCTGCACACCTGTACTTTGATTTAAAGAAATATTAACATATTTAATAATTTATATAATTGTAATATAGGCTATGAATAAAAGATCATTTCATTTTGTTTTATTTCTTTCAAATAATGAATATACACAACACACAGTGACACACAAACAATAAGCATCGTGTTGTAACAAAATATATGTTTAAATCATTAATTACCTCTGTTCAAGACTTAATATTAATTTAATTTAATCCCAGTAACTTCTTATTGATAGAGAAAGTAATATACCAATAACATAATATAAGTAATATCCAATACATAATTTTATAAATAGAAAATTCTTCTTGCAAACTCTAAAGTCAGCATCTGGCTAGGTTCTTCCAATGGTTATCTCCATTGTTAAGCCCATTTAAAAACAAACTCGGCATTCACATCATCACAGTCTATCTATGCTATCACACTACTTCAAAATATTCTTATTTCTATACTGCTCCATCAATATTATTTTGCACTGTGAACTTCTAATGCGTCACTAATGACAAATCCATTATCATAACAAACAGCAACTCTTTAGCTTGTAAATCCACCATCTTCTTTCATCCTCTTTGGCAGATGGCTACGTGGAAAGTTATCTACATTAGTTGCTCTTGCCACTTCAGTTTCATCTAGGCTACTACCTGCATTTACAAAAGTCAGCATGTGCACAATCAGATACTGGAGTACCTTCTAGCAAATATTTGCATAAATTATTTTATCAACAAGGGTTAAGATGCCTTTACCTTTTATTTTTATATTCAGACTTTTAGCACCCAAATCAACCTTATACATATGATTTCTATGGAGTACTACTAGTGCTAGCTTTATTTAAAATCTGAAGCTCTGTGCAAAAACTTTCATTCATAAACAAAGCAAGAATAATTTGACTATCTGATTTTAAATGACAAGTTTAAAGAACAATGCACTGATTGCATTTTTAGTGATTCTGTATTTTATGTTTTTGCATTTTTGGAGAGATGGGCAAAACAAGCCACTCATTCAGACAGCAATCTTTCAAACTTAATTTCTTGGCAAAACTTTGAAGTTCTCAAATCAGATTATCAAAAACTTCATAAAAAGCTGTTAATGAATCACATACTTCAACAGCAACTCCTGACTAATACCATACTTTTCACAAAAAGGCCCAAAACTAAGTTGTAATGCTTTGGAAAGAACAGTTTCCCACTTGTTACAAGGGGTGTTCTTAAGTTCAGTCATAACCATGAAGATAAGTTAGTGTACTGCTCATCAGCTAAAAAAAATATTCCATAAATGTTCAACCATTAAAATTTTCTTTAAAAAAGTATGCAAACAAGTATGCTTCTTCAAAATAATCTTTTAGTAGGATAACTATTAGCTGCATACCTTTAATAACTTGCTATTAATGTGAAGAAAAAAGTATACATTGCTTACCAGCTAAATAAGTGAAAGGACCAAACAATATTTCACACTTTAAAATAAAGTAAAACATGCAAGAAATATTAAGATATCTATAAATAGTATAAGATTAAAAACAAATGTACAGCAGCCTGCTGTCTTTATTATTAAAAAACGAAACAACAACCTAGTTAGCTATTTCACCATTTATATAGAAGTGTAAAGAAATTACATTTAAAAGGCCTTTTTCCCTCCAGTATGAATACGATTGTGATTTGATAAGTTAGAAGACTGTGAGAATGCTTTACGGCACTGATCACATTTAAATGACTTTTTTCCGCTATGCATAAGCATGTGTTGTGATAAGTTAAAAGACTGAGAATGCTTTATTGCACTGATCACATCTAAATGGCTTTTCTCCAGTATGGACACACATATGACGCGATAAGGAAGAAGAGTGTGAGAATGCTTTACTTCACTGATCACATCTAAATGGCTTTTCTCCGCTATGCATAAGCACGTGTTTTGATAAGTAAGAAGATCGTGAGAATGCTTTACTGCACTGATCACATTTAAATGGCTTTTTTTCTCCAGTATGAATACGAATGTGATCTGATAATTTAGAAGGCCAAAAGAATGCTTTACTGCACTGATCACATCTAAATGGCTTTTCTCCTGTATGAATAAGCATGTGTTTTGAGAAGTCAGAAGAAACACAGAATGCTTTATTGCAATGATCACATCTAAATGGCTTTTCTTCAGTATGAATACGCATGTGTTTTGATAAGTAAGAAGATGTTGAGAATGCTTTACTGCACTGCTCACATTTAAATGGTTTTTCTCCAGTATGAATACGCATGTGATCTGATAAGTAAGAAGACACTGAGAATGCTTTATTGCAATGATCACATCTAAATGGCTTTTCTCCAGTATGAATACGCATGTGATTTGATAAGTAAGAAGACACTGAGAATGCTTTATTGCAATGATCACATCTAAATGGCTTTTCTTCAGTATGTATATGCATGTGTTTTGATAAGTTAGAAGATGTTGAGAATGCATTACTGCACTGCTCACATTTAAATGGCTTTTCTCCAGTATGAATACGCATATGATTTGATAAGTAAGAAGACACTGAGAATGCTTTATTGCAATGATCACATCTAAATGGCTTTTCTCCAGTATGTATACACATGTGTTTTGATAAGTTAGAAGATGATGAGAATGCTATACTGCACTGCTCACAATTAAATGGCTTTTCTCCAGTATGAATACGCATGTGATTTGATAAGTGAGAAGATTGTGAGAATGCTTTACTGCACTGCTCACATCTAAATGGCTTTTCTCCTGTATGAATATGCATATGACGCAATAAGGAAGAAGACACTGAGAATGCTTTATTGCAATGATCACATCTAAATGGCTTTTCTCCAGTATGCATACGCATGTGTTTTGATAAGTTAGAAGATTGTGAGAATGCTTTACTGCACTGATCACATCTAAATGGCTTTTCTCCTGTATGAATACGCATGTGTTTTGAGAAGTCAGAAGAAACACAGAATGCTTTATTGCAATGATCACATCTAAATGGCTTTTCTCCAGTATGAATACGCATGTGATTTGATAAGTGAGAAGATTGTGAGAATGCTTTACTGCACTGATCACATCTAAATGGCTTTTCTCCTGTATGAATATGCATATGACGCAATAAGGAAGAAGACACTGAGAATGCTTTATTGCAATGATCACATCTAAATGGCTTTTCTCCAGTATGCATACGCATGTGTTTTGATAAGTTAGAAGATTGTGAGAATGCTTTACTGCACTGATCACATTTAAATGGCTTTTCTTCAGTATGAATACTCATGTGTTGTGATAAGTAAGAAGATTGTGAGAATGTTTTATTGCAAAGATCACATTTGTGTGGCATTTCTCCAGTATGCTTATGCATGTGTTGTGATAAGTAAGAAGATTGTGAGAATGATTTACTGCAATAAATACATCTAAATGGCTTATCTCCTGTTTGAATACACACGTGTTTTGATAAGTTAGAGGACACTAAGAATACTTTATTGCAATATTCACATCTAAAGGCTTTCTCCAGTATGAATATGCATGTGACATGATAAGTGAGAAAACATTGAAAATGCTTATTGCAATGATCACATGTAAATGACAATTCTCCAGTTTGAATATGTTTTAATAAGTCTTAATGAACAATCACACAGAAGTGTCTATTCTACAGTGTGAATACATATTTGTTGTCATAAAGCAGAAGACTATTATCATATTGAAATTATTTTCCTCCAATATTATCAAACATGTGTCTTGATTATGTTTGAAGACCTTGAGAAATATTTATTGCATTGATCTCACTTGTATAGTTTTTCCAATATGAACATACTCATGTTCATAAGAAAGATGTTGAGAAAGCTTTATTGAAGTGATCGCATCTGTATGGTTTTTTCAACAATATGACCAGGCAAGTGTTTTGATATGTGAGAAGAGTATTAAAATGCCAAATTAAAGTTATATGATTTTTTTCTCCAGTATAAATATGCATGTGCTCTAATAACATAAGATCTCAAGAATTTTAATATTGCATTCAACACATTTATATGGCTTCTCTCCAGAATGAACAAGCATATGTCTTGATAAGTAATAAGTTTTTGAGAATGATTTATTTCACTGATCACTATAGTATGTTTTTTTTTAGAATAAGAGCATGCATCTGTTTTGATTATGCTGAAAAATGTGAAAGTCAGCCATGTACTAAAATACCTTGTTGCATTGACCACATTTATAAGATTTTGATCTTGGTCAATCACATTTGTAATAATCCCAAAGAATGAGGGAATGCTCTGCTGGACTAATCACATTTCTTTGAACCAGTATGAACGTACATGTATTTTGAAAAAGAAAAAGATTGTGGAAATGTTTTTATGGTCTGATCACATTGAAGTGACTTTTCTCAAGTATTATAATGTAGGTTGAATGATAAATGAGGGAATAAGTTAACTTTACTTATCATATGGATATTAATTTTCTCAAAATAAAACATATGTTTCGATAAGCCATAAAAAAAAGAATACTTTATCTGTATTATTGCATTTATACGGCTTTCAACAGCAAGAAAAAATTTTTGTGATCAGTAAATAGAATTTTGTTCATGAGCGATCACATTTTAGGGCTTTCAAAAGTATGAACAATTATGCAATAAGATAATTACAAAGTTGAGAATGTTTTGATTAAGTGAACAATTTACATGACTGATCCTCAGTATGAATATGCATTTGTTGGAGCAAACAACAAATACCTAGATAATGCTCTTTTATATTCATTGCATTGATACAGCTTTTCTCCAGTGTCAATGAACATCAGTTCTAATGAAGTTGGAAGTACAACACAATAATTTATTTCAGTGACAACATACAACTTTCTTTTCTGAATTATAAATATACCTTTGTAGTGTAGAAGCCAATATACAACTGACAGGAATTAAAGACACTCTGTTATCATGAATTTGGTAATGCAAAACAATAAGTAAAATTACAGACACTCTCTATTATCAATATCATGAATTTGGTAATGCAAAACAATAAGTAAAATTACAGACTCTCTCTATTATCAATATCATGAATTTGGTAATGCAAAAAACAATAAGTAAAATTACAGACACTCTCTATTATCAATATCATGAATTTGGTAATGCAAAACAATAAATAAAATTAAAGAAACTTTATTATCATGTATGTGATAATGCAAAACAATAAATAAAATTAAAGAAACTCTATTATCATGTATTTGTAATGCAAAACAATAAGTAAAATTGAAAAAAAAACAATAATTACTTAAAGGTAAAACTCCAGCTGATGTCCACGAAATGTTTCATAAATTCACTGTACCTGCAGAGAATATATTGGCCAGTGTTAAAAACTGGAAGGAACAACCAAGACCAAGTGAAGATTTAGACAAATCACATAAATAATTTTAAAATAGTATTATAATCATGTGCTAGACTCTCCATATTAAATATTATGATCGGGCACTCCACAGGAATAAATGGACTCCACTCTAAACTGGCAGCATGATAAGTATTCACACAAAATTTGCATTTTGATGATATGCTAAATACTCCACAATACTGAATTCAGGATTATGTATTCAATACTCTACAACAGTACAAGAAACTGAAATCAGAATTGTTTGTTACATTTACTTGACATGAAAATGAAATCTAATGTGTGAAGTACTCCATGCCATGTTTAAATAAACTAATCATGCAAGAAAATTTTCTTTTCTCAACATTTGAAACAAACTTGAAAAGATACATTATATTTATAAAGAGAAAAAAATTTAGAAATAACACTTCTAATAAACTTCAAAACATACATTATAATAAAGAATAATAAGATTATGAATAACATTTCTAACTTCAATTATAAAGAATGAAATGATTTATAAATAATACATCTAACAAACTTCAAGACCTATATTATGAAGAATAAAATTATTTACAAATAACACTTTTATTGTTTTAACAAACTTCAAATCCTGCATAATAAAGAATAATAAGATTTGCAAATAACACTTCTTCTAATAAAATTCATGACCTATTATTATAAAGAAAAATAAGATTTACAAATAACATTTCTAACAAAATTCTAGACCTACATTATAAAGAAAAATAATATTTACGAATAACATTTCTGATAAAATAAATTCTTTTTTTTTCAAGACTTATATTATAAACAAAAATAAGATTTACAAATAACACTTCTCATTTAACTGTTTCAGGCCTACATTATGAAGAATAAAAACATTTACATTTAACACTTCTAACAAACTTCAAGACCTGTAGTAAAGAAAAATAAGATTTATAAATAAAATGATTCACACTAAGTTGATCTTTATCACTTTCTTCACTTACCTATATTAATTATATTGTATTAGGAACACAATCAAAAGATTTTCAGGTTTTGAAATGTTTGCCATCATTGTCTTTGCGTGTAAGCAGTAATTTCTGCATCCACACCCTGCAACCAAATATTTTAGTATCACTATATCGAGTAGTATATGGGTATGTGTGTTAACAACCAATAGAACTTTTAGAAGAGATTCTTGAGAACTGACCATATGAACTGAACTGAGTGATCAAATTAATAATGAAAATAAATACCAATTGTAGTTAAATCAGTATGCAGATAAACTAAATGAAATAATGTTCTTATTACTATATAGTGTATTGTATACACTTGACATATTTCTTACTTTTAACATATATTTTATTTTTCATTGCAATCTTTATTCCTGTCCTCTCAAGCTATCAATAAGATATACCTTTGGCACTTTTGTTTGTGTAATTTTAGAGTACCTGACTGTAAAAAGTGTAAGAACCAGACAGTAAATGAGAGTGAGTGAAACCAAATGGTTAAATTTACTTGCGATGATTTAAATTTTCTTCTAAAGCAAAACAAATCTGGTTTCTTTGGATCTGCAAAGATGATGTGTGATGTCAGCATTTGCTAAAATGACCTTCAATTTCAGTGAGGCATGCAACCTCCTTTAAATCGTTTCCATATTGGCTGACTGAATAAAGTTTTTGTGTCGTGAAGTTTTGATGGAATGGCACTAAATTTTCCAGCTGAAGACACTTAAAATTCTAATAGGACTGGGATTGTGGGAATATATATTTCTATTCAATTTATATTTGTATAAATGTGATATGTAGATGTTGATTCTGTCTCAGGGGAAATAAGAATGGGAGAGGTCCAGATAACAGTGTTCTGTTGTTAAGTGGTTTAATAAAAACAGTGACTGATGATTGGCTTGTGCCACACTTGCAGAGGTAAGCTATGCCTATCACTGTATCAGATTTGCCCATTTCCGTTACCGTCGGATTGCTGGGATTAAAATGGAAAGAGGGAAAACCTTATCTACAATAATTTATTTCAGTGACAACATACAAGTTTCTTTTCTGAAGTATAAGTAAACCTTTGTAGAGTAGAAGCCAATATACAGCTGACAGGAATTAAAGACACTCTGTTATCATGTATTTGGTAATGCAAAACAATAAGTAAAATTACAGACACACTCTATTATCAATATCATGAATTTGGTAATGCTAAACAATAAATAAAATGAAAGAAACTGTAATATCATATATGTGGTAATGAAAAACAATAAGTAAAATTGAAAAAAAACCACAATAATTACTTAAAGGTAAAACTCCAGCTGAAGTCCATGAAATGTTTTATAATTCACCGTACCAGAAGAGAATACATTGGCCAGTGTTAAAAACAGGAAGGAACAACCAAGACCTAGTGAAGATTTAGGCAAATTACATAAATAATTTTAAAATAGTATTATAATCATGTGTTAGACTCTCCTTATTAAATATTATGATTGGGCACTCCACAGGAAAAATGGACTCCACTCTAAACTGGCAGCATGATAAAGTATTAAGTATTCACACAAAATTTGCATTTTGATGACATGCTAAATACTCCATAATACTGAATTCAGGATCATGTATTAAATACTCTACAACAGTACAAGAAACTGAAATCAGAATTGTTTGTTACATTTACTTGACATGAAAATGAAATAGATGTGTGAAGTACTCCATGCCATGTTGAACTAAATAAACTAATCATGCAAGAAAATTTTCTTTTCTAAACATTTGTAACAAACTTGAAAACGAACAATGTATAAATTTACTTGCGATGAATTAAATTTTGTTGTAAAGCAAAACACAACATCTGATTTCTTTGGATCTGCAAAGATGATGTGTGATATCAGCATTTGCTAAAATGAGCTTCAATTTCAGAGAGGCATGCAACCTACTTTAAATTGTTTCCATACTGGCTGACTGAATGAAGTTTTTGTGTGGAGAAAGTTTGACGGAATGGCACCAAATTTTCCAGCTAAAGACACTTAAAATTTTTAGGACTGGGAATATATATTTTTATTCAATTTATATTTGTATAAATGTTATATGTAGATGTTGATTCTGTCACAGGGGAAATAAGAATGGGAGAGGTCCAGATAACAGTGTTCTGTTGTTAACTGGTTTAATAAAAACAGTGACATATGATTGGCTTGTGCCACAGTTGCATAGGTAAGCTATGCCTATCACTGTATCAGATTTGCCCATTTCCGTTACCTTCGGATTGCTGGGATTAAAATGGAAAGAGGGAAAACCTTATCTACAGCCAGTGCCACTACCAAGCCCTTCTCAGGGTGGGAGAAAGAAGAGGAATAGGGTATTGAAGACTACACACTAACAATAATAAAACTTGGAAAGAAGATGGGTCAAAGAAAAAAAAGAAGTAACAGCCTTTGACTGCCAAATTTAGTCTGGCAAAGAAAAACATTGATAAAACATTCTTGGACCCTATTCTAGACTCTACAAATTCGTGGAAGTGGAAGAATTACAAAAAATAATCATACTGTAGTCCAAGCCATGATGCTAGGTAAGCTTCTTCAAAATCATCTCTCAATGACAAGCAAGGCAGAAACAGCAACAAGAACAAGGGCAGAAAAAGAGTCCCAAACAACCACCAGGACTGTGAGAAGGAAATAAGTACACAAATTATGTGGAAAATTCCTCCAATAACTAGTGATCACTCTATAAACGTATGTACAATGTTTCTTTTTTTGTCTACATCATTACAATCCTAACTAAAATATCTCTCTTTTGTCTACAGATTTATTTAATATCTATAATGATTCACTATGTCTACAGATTTATTTACCTTCCTGTCTACTGTTTCTTGACCAATACACTGAAAACAAAAGTAAATACTTCAATTTGCCATTCTGTCAAGTAATGTATGTTGCATTAAGAGCAATAGATCTAGTAATCTTTTATCATTGTTGATCTGGCAACACTATATAGGTCTAGACGGGGTATTATTTTGTTTTCATTTAAAAGAAAGCTTACAAAATAAGTTACACTTAAAAAATGAAAGCAATTAACTTGCCCAACAATTTGACAGATATAGCACTCTGACTGATAAAGAATTCTAAGTTCTACATTTTTTGAGTGATTTTCTTTGATTCCATCTTTCTTTCCTTTAGACTAAATAAAATTTGGATGGGTGAGAGAATACCACACAATGTACACAGAGACATTCCATCTTTAATTATGTCCTGTATTTGATTTGTTAAGTTTGCAGATTGTCTTCTTTGCAACCAACTTCTTTTGTAATATCAGCATTTCTCCTTTCATGAATATTCACATTATATCCTTTCCTTTATTTTTTAGATCATAGATGCATTCTGTGACATGTATTTTTGTGCCCTTAAAAACCAAGGATTTACATTACTTTTCCACCCAGACAATATCCTACTTGCTCATGCACAGTAGTCAACAATACAACAGCCTAGTCCACACACTCTCCCCACCAACCCGTGTCTAATGCTAATTATCATATTAATTATTATATATATATATTACAGCCAACTCCAGTGCCATCTTAACAAATGAGTGTGATGGATGGTTGCTAATTTAAATATGTTGTGAATTGCTGTCAATTTTTATTCCTGTGAGTGGTTGTGTAGGTAGGGACCCCAGTGCGATTTGCCTCTTACTCTTAGGATGGCCCTGGAAAACAGACCTAACATCTATACCCCAAAATGAGACATCCACAAAATATTTCCTTTGTCTGACTTACTTTTCCACAGTAAAGCATTAGAAATCTCCTTCTAAAATAAAACTAGGAAGTTGTGGATAAACAATAAATAAGATCAAATTTATTTTTTAAAATATAATCTAAATTTTATCACACACACACTATACAACATGTAATAATAATCAAGGATATAAAAATGTAGACACCACACTACATAAACATATGATAATTAAGAAACTTCAATAATTTTCTAGCTTACTTTCAATGCCTGGAGAGTAATTTCCTGGTTTTTATCACTGCCTGGACAGAAATATTTGATCATTTGTAGCCAGGAAATATTTAATAAATGTCCTTCAATGCTTTTCGTTAACGTCATTTTGTGTAAAAATGCAAAATTCCCTGAACCTAATTACACTAATTAATTAAAATCTGGTCTTACTTTTAATGCTATGTTAGTATAGTAGTTATTATTTAAAAAAGGCTTTTTGACTTTACATTAACTTTATCACAGGTGATGTCATTAGCAATAGCATAATTCCTTTCATTATAAAATTATTTGAACTTTGTTTGAAAGCTTCAGAACATGAAGATTTTTTCTACATGAATTGCCTAAACAGGACATGCACTTACAGTTACACATGACATGCAAATGTTGAGTTTTACTTTTAGAAGAAAAAAAAAATGGATATGATTTTGTGGATCCAACATGTTACAATGAAAATGCCTTTTAAAAAATAGTATTTCTTCAAAAAATAAGACTGTTTCACAAATTTTGTTTTAATGTATTGTCACTTCTAAGAAAATCTTGATGCTAAGTTTGCAGGATTATTTATGACAATCAAAAGTAAAGAAGAGAAAATTATGTGAGTATAACACAAAATAAATTTGTATTACAAATAATTACAAAATAAGTGAAATTTTGCAAACATCATATGTAGCTGTCACACTGATTATGAAGCAATGAACACATAGAATACAAACACATGATATCTGAATGATATATTTTAAGGACAACACATTTCAAATTGACCCAGCCTAAGTTATGTACAGTTGTCAAGTGAATGATCAATATACCTATTCAACAAAACATGAATATTCATATGGTATGGTAAGTCATCAGAATATAAGAATGATTTACTGCAATTATTACATATAAAAGGCTTTTTAAGTAAGAACACACTTTGTTACAAGGATGAAGTGTTTGAGAATGCTTTACTAAACTTGTCACACGCTTGTGGCTAGTCTTCAATATAAATATGTGTTGTGACAAGTGAAAAGAATGAATGATTCAGTGAAATAATCAGATACTTAAGACATTATCTCAAGAATGTTTGTGCATTGATAAGGTTAAGAATAAAGTGCATGGGAATGATATTTATTATTCTATTTATTTATATTACTGGTTTAATAATTCCTCTGCTATTTGTTATTTCATTTTTTACTGGTTTAATAATTCCTCTGCAATTTGTTATTTCATTTTTTACTGGTTTAATAAATGTTCTGTATTTATTATTTAATTTATCATTGGTTTAATAAATGCATTCATGTTTTATAATAAAGATTCTTACTTACTTAGTTTTCAACTCTCAAGTTTTCAGTGTATTAATTCACTCAACACCATACCAAATATACTTTGAGAAATATTTTGTAATACAATGCTGATACAACTTCTTAACCCATACATTACAAACAATCCAATAAAATAACAAAAATTAAAAATCATATAATTTGTACTTCACACATGTGTTGCAAAGAAACATAAAGTCATAATTTTTCACACTGCTAAAATTGCATTTTGCCTGGGGTCATAACTGAAAATGGAGTTAACTACTTTTTAATTTACCTCTAAGTCTAAGCCAACAATTAGTACCCATACTGTCATGATTTTCTTCTTAATGTGTTTTTAAATTTTTCTGATTATTACAACTTTCAGAATGGCCTTCCAATTCTTGGAGTAATGACTAGGCCTACTTTATCACCAATTTAATATACACAGATGATAAAAAAAAAAATATATATTCAGCATGGATGTTAAAGTGTTTTGTATCTTTCTACAAGAAAAAAAATATCTTTATTCTTAGCATTGATGTCATACTATGACAGCTATATGTTATTTAGTCTCCAATTTCACTCAGAGGCATAGAATGATAGATATTTTGAAGAGAAGATATTTTCGAATTTACCCAAAAGTCAGATTTCCTTTTTCAAGTAGGATTAAATGTTTAAACTACACGATACTCCTATTTTTGTTTGTACGTGTTTGTGTTGTTGTTAATCATTTATTTATAGAGTAAAATAATTATACTGTATAAACATATAAATATTAACATAATTATGAATATTCACACTAACACTAAATATAATGCTCTATTCTTAATTTTTCTAATGATAACATTATGGCTACAAAAACTAAAAAGTTAATAAAGAAACCACGCACTAACAAATGTTAGATTAGTAACATTTAAATTTTTAAATATTTAAACGTAACACAATAACTGTTAAAGATATAAAGTAATTAGTAAAATTTAAATATACGAAGATTTGAAAAGACAAACACTTATCCCTGTAAATACTGAAGTCGTGGGAATAACGCAAGATGAGACATTACTGGAATTTACAACTTTCAGTACAAACTAAAAGGCTTCTAAAAGTACAACCACTAAAAAAAAGACGAAAAATATATATACCTACTGCAAAGGTAGAGATTTACTTTTCATCGCCATCTTCGTTTCCGTACTCTCAAGCCGGCTAGATTAGATTTGCTTTGGCGTTGTCCCGCCTGTATTTATAATGTAGCCGACTATTAGAAACAGTAAGTAAATGAGAGTGCGACAAATTAAGTGGTTATAATTACTTGAAATGATTTCGATTTTTTTTTGTAAAGGAAAATACTACAGCAGACCAATTTCTTTGATCTGCAATGTATGTTGTGAGATAGTTCGCTAAAACGACCTTCAACTTCAGAAGAATGCGACCTACTTTAAATTGTCTCCGTGTTGGCAGAACGTGTAGTTTGTGTCGAGTAGGCGAGCTTTGTATAAGAAAGAGAGAGAGCTGAAGTTTTGTGTTTTGTGTTGTTCGTGTTTGTATAAATGTGTCTGCTAATTTATCTGTCTCCCCCCCCCCTCCAAATTGGTTTGTGTTTTTGTTTGTAGTAGGGTTATTGGGGATTGGTGTCGTGCTTTTTTCTTCCCTGTACCCATTTTTTATTTTATTTAGCACCAGATTTGTTTGAGTGTGTTGTTTTATTTAGTTTGCAGTGTGTTTTCCAGGAATTTTTCCTGGCTGTTTGAAGTAATGCGTGTTTATTATGTGTTATTTAAAAAAAAAAATTACTTGTTTTATTGTCTTCGTTTGATGAGTTCTAATCGTTGAGTGGAGACGATGGGCGTGGTTGGGTGAGGAAGAAGGCCGAGTTTGCTGTTTTGGTGATGGCATTTGTTAATTGGAGGTGCGTCCGTGCTTTCCTGTGTTATTTGTTGTTCTGGGGTTCTATATTGCGTTAGAAGGTTCCCCAATTGCCTTTGGATATGTGCTGTTGTGCTTGAGTATGTATCAGTGGTGTATTTTTGTTTGGTGTTGAGTACCACTATGATGGGATAGTGTTCGCTGGTATAGTTGTCATCGTCCGTTGTGCTTGTAGTGTCTAGACTCTAGAGCAGGGGTGGGCAACTTCTTCAGTCGGCGGGCCGGGTATGAGAAAATGAAGTCCTTGGCGGGCCGGATTACTAAATCAATACCTTAATCGCGTATTTATCCACCAATGCAAGGAATAAATCGTATTTAATGTAAACTTTAAACTTGTAAACATTAAAGCATAGAGACCAAAAACAGTATTTAATGAATTTAACGTAATGTACTTCAATAGCTGCTGAAGTCAATGAGACATCTGTGGTCGATCAAAGTTTTCAACAAGTTGTTTGAACTCTGGCTGCATGTCGGACGTAGAAATTCTCAGTAAAGACTGCACGTGAACATCAGTTAGATTGGAACGTAGCTTTGTCTTGTTAATGTTCATGGTCGAAAATGTTTGTTCGCAAATGTATGTAGACCCGAACAGAACAATTAGTTTCATGGCCATCTTTCTCAGGTTGGCAAACTTGGACTCATTCAGTGACGCATAAAATTTGTCAATGCTTTCAGATTGGAATTTCTCTTTCAGGGTAGAGTCACACTGCAGATCAATCAGTTTCAGCTGTAGAGCATCCGGCGCCTTTTCAAAGTCAGTTGTAAACGGTGATGACAAGATATCAAACTCAACAGCAAGTTTCTGGAAGTCCGCAAAACGACGAGAAAATTCATTGTCTAGTGCAGATATATTGGTGTACTTCTCAGTTGACATCATCTGGGGTGCCATAGTTTCGAGTGTTAGAAAGTGTGTTGTGATATTCTGACTGAGCTGGCGGGAAAACAGTTTTAGCTTCACCTTGAATGCCTTCACTGTTTAGTACATTTCGTGAGCAAAAGTGCCCTTCCCTTGAAGTCTGGTGTTCAATTCATTCATATGTTCAAAGAGATCAACTGCAAAGCCAGATGTGACAGCCATTCTGATTTTCTGAGTTGAGCCAAGTTCTTCTCGATAAACTGACTTCTTCAAACTTCTTTCTGTGTTCTGGACAGACTTGATCAGCTACATCGAGCATGCACTTTTTGACAAATTCACCATCACAGAACGATTTACTGTGCTTAGCAATGTTGTATGCGACCACAAAGCTGGCATGAGTAGCAGCTTTCTGGGCTACTTTGGCTTTTCCAAATACATTCTGCTGCTTTACAAGTTTTCTGTCCAGTTCTGTTGCTTTTGTTTGCCGTTCTGCTGCTGATAAAGTACTGCCATAGCCTGCATGTTTCGTCGCATAATGGCGGCTAATGTTGTACTCTTTCAACACAGCAACACTTTCACTGCACAGCAAACATATTGCTTTCTTGCCGACTTCTGTGAAAAAGTACTTAGGCATCCAATCTTTGTTAAATGCGCGACACTGCTGTCAACTTTACGTTTCTTGGCAAAATCCATGATAAAAATTTTATTGTAAATTCTAAATCTAACCAAAAACAACCAAAGAATAACTAACAGTCACTATTACTGCTACACAGTAAGAAAGTAGTGGGAGATTGCAGCAGGATGTGGATGGGGCCACATTACCATGGCGGCTAATGTACTCTTTCAACACAGCAACACTTTCACTGCACAGCAAACATATTGCTTTCTTGCCGACTTCTGTGAAAAAGTACTTAGGCATCCAATCTTTGTTAAATGGCTACACTCGCTGTCAACTTTACATTTCTTGGCAAAATCCATGATAAAAATTTATTGTAAATTCAAATCTAACCGAAAACAATCAAAGAATAACTAACAGTCACTATTAACTTGACGCAGTAAGAAAGTAGTGGGAGATTGCGGCGGGATGTGGAGGAGGGCCACATTACCATGTACGGCCAGAAACAGTCAGCGGGCCGGTCAAAATCCCGTCGCGGGCCGGGTCCGGCCCGCGGGCCGTATGTTGCCCGTCCCTGCTCTAGAGTCTAGAGCAGGGGTGCACAAACCGCGGCCCGCGGGCCGCATGCGGCCCCCAGAAGACTTTAGGATGTTACCATTATGCAAGGAGCTTTTAACATTAATCTGAACAAGGGAGTAGAACAGTGGTCTGCTTTCCCCGTGCAAGCATCTTGTGCTGTGTTGAAAACAAACGCTGGATGTGGTATTGAGGTGACAGCTCTGTGTATTGGGCACATTGTTCACTTCAGCTGATCAAAGGCTTATAGTAGTAGCTGCATATCTTTGATGTATGGTGACATCAAATAGCATTAGAAAGAAAGAGCATCCTCATCTAGACCCAAGCCGGCAGCCTACCAGCCAAAGTTCAGTCTGGGGATGGGGTGAGGTGACGCGGGGGAAGGAAGGTGCAGTCAGTCAGTGGATGTCTGGTTGGAATGTAGTGAATTTTTCCTGTGTGAAGTGAAGTTGTTTTTAAACTACTGCCCTTTGTAAATATGTCGAAACTTGCACATAAGCGTAAAATTCAAGACGAAAATCGTCAGTTTAAAGAAGAGTGGACAGCAAAATACTTTAAGCAGCATTTTAATGGAGCAGCTATGTGCTTAATTTGTTGTGAGTCTGTTACTGTGATGAAGGACTTCAACTGCAAGCGGCATTACAAAAAACAAGCTACGACTTTTGATGACTTAAAAGGTGCTGCGAAAAACAACAAAATTGAGCAACTTTTAAAAGGTCTGTCAGCACAGCAACATTTTTTCACAAAAAAGTCTGAAGAAAACAAGTATTTTGCTCGTGCAAGTTGCAAAGTAGCACATATTGTTGTTAAATCATCATGGCAGTTTACTGACGGTGACTTTGTCAAAGACTGCATCCAAGCTGTTTGCACAGAAATATATCCTGAAAAAGCGGACCTTTTCAACAAAGTCCCACTCTCAAGGACGACCATTCAACGCTGAGTCGAAGACTTAGCAACAGACGTTTGTAAACAGTTGTGTGAAAGACTTGCTAACTGTAAGTACTTTTCAATTGCTTTGGACGAGAGCACTGACAACATTGACATAGCACAACTGCTGGTTTTTGTGCGTGCAGTGGATGAGAACTTTGAAATAACTCAAGAATTAGCCGGTATGGCTTCACTACATGGGCGGACGACTGGTGAAGATATTTTTGGAGGAGTGACTTCCGTTCTTGGAAACCTTAACGTCCAGTGGCCAAAGCTAGCCACCGTTACCACGGATGGTGCGCCTGCTATGACTGGAAGAGCATCAGGATTTGTTGCTCATTTGCTGTCACATTTGCAGGGGCTTGGAATTCCAACAGATAGTGTCCACATGTACCATTGCATAATTCATCAGGAATCGCTCTGTGCACGAATCTTGAAATTTGACAATGTCATGAAATTCGTTTTTAATTCTGTGAACTTCATACGATCCAGAGGACTTAACCATCGACAGTTCAGATCATTTCTTGAAGACATCGAGGCAGAATATCGAGACATTCCGTATCACACAGATGTCAGGTGGCTGAGTCGAGGAAAGGTATTAAAATGGTTTGTTGAGTTGTGAACGGAAATTTGTGAATTCCTTACTGTCAAAGGCAAAGACACGGCTGTGTTTACTGACAAACAGTGGTGGCAGACTTGGCATTTCTGACAGACATGACAGATCACTTGAATAGATTCAACCAGCGTCTCCAAGGCAAAGATCACTTTATCTTTGATATGTACAAGGAACTGCAGTCCTTCACGTTGAAGTTGAGGCTCTTCTGTTCGAATCTGCAAGCTGGAAATCTTTGTCATTTTCCGATTTGTTCAGCTTTTCAGAAGGAGTACCAATGTAACTTCAGCAGATACCATTGCAATTGTGAAACATTGCTGAAGGAATTTACTGAACGCTTTGATGTCTTCAAGGAGCACAAGGACTTATTCAACTTCATTCGCGATCCTTTCTCATGGAGTGTCGAGTCCGTGCCTGATCACTGTCAACTGGAGATCATTGATCTTCAATGTTCACCTGAACTGAAGTCATCATTTCAGCAAAACAACATTTTAACATTTTACGGAAGTCTCAGCTAGAGCACATACAGAAATGTCAAGGACTTGGCTTGCAAGTTGTGTCAGAATTCGGCAGCACATACTTGTGTGAACAAACGTTTTTAGTAATGAACATGAACAAGAACAAGCTGAGATCGAATTTGACCGACAACAATCTCTGTTCGATTTTGAGGCTGGCGACTACAAAACTCGAACCAAATATTGACAAAGTTGTTAACAACATTCAGGCTCACCCTTCTCACTAATAAAGACTAAATCTAGGTTAATAAGGCAAAAACGAATGTAAAGACATTATTTCATTATTTGTGTTGTTCTTTTTCTACTGAGCCATCCATGTGCAATCTGACTTGCGGCCCTCCATTCACTATCAATTGGAAAAGTGGCCCTCTGGCCTAAAAAGTTTGTGCACCCCTGGTCTAGAGAGAGGTTAGTGATCATTAATGTAATGTCGAGGCTGATTTGGCGTCGGAGGGGGGGGGGAGTTGTTTAAGTGGTGTCTAAAAAGTTTATTTTTTTCGTAAGCCAGTCCAGTAATTACTTTTGTGTTTCATTTAGCCAGCACGGGTGTATTGTGTTGAACTCGCCTACGATTACATATAGTTTTGAAAGAGTGTAAGTTTTCTAGTCATTTGTTAAGTTTAAGTGATTGCAGTTGGAAGTTTGTGTTGGTGATGTATACTTGATGATTTTCGTTTGTTAGTACGATTGTTATGATGTGAAGCTGAATTTTCTATCTGGGTTTAGTAAGACCAAGTGAAATTGAATCTAGGTCAGCCACAGGTAAGAATAAATCTGTATAAAATGAGTAATTCCCAATCTTAGAATCAAGACGGCAAACTTTAAACTTTCAGAGATTTGTATAAATGCATTCATTTGGGTATTGAAAGTCAACATTTCTGAAAGAAATCAGATCACTCTCGTTCATTTGCGAGACTGACTTCTCACCATAGCATTTGACGTCATAAGTGAAACAAAACATGGTTAAATATTGCATGTCTGGAACAGCGGACAAACCAATAATATTCATTTTTTTTTTTTACTTTTCCCAAACACCACAAAGTACAACATTTTGATTAAATGGATTACAAAGCTCAAGAGAGAAAACTCATCCAACAGCACAGACGACGGTTGTGTGTAGCGAGCACTTCAAAGAAGAAGACTGAGATGTAAAGCAAACTCTCATTTCGGTACAGTTTAGCAATGGCATGCCTTGAGATGCCAAATTGACCAGTTTAGCAATGCCAGTGTTTTAGAAGGCAAATTGACCAGTTTAGCAACGCCATGTGTTGAGATGTCAAAGTTAGAATTGACCAGTTTAGAAATGCCATGCGTTCAGATGCCAAAGATAGAATTGACCAGTTTTGCAATGCCATGCGTTCAGATGCCAAAGATAGAATTGACCAGTTTAGCAATGCCATGTCTTGAGTGCCAAATTGACCAGTTTAGCAAGGTCATGCATTGAGATTCCAAAAGTTAGATTTTAACCAGTTTAGAATCAGTCTTACACTTATCACAGTTATAGTTCTCTCGTGTGTTCATTGACATTGATTTGTAATTTATATACAATCAATTCATTACAGTAACACGTGTCATAAATATCCAGTGTGGAGAAGTTCTAAATCTATTCATTTAGGTGAATCTTCTTGTAACTGGGAAGTTATTGAAAATTTTACTGATTTCTGATTAGATTTATTTATTTATTTTTTTTGCAGACATATAATTAAATTTTTATTTATGTACACCTACTAAAATGAATTTAAATTCACTTAGATAGGTCAGGCCACCCGGCTGTCGCTAATAGTAGAAGATAATCGATAATCAATGTAGATATTTGGGGAATCTAATATATTGTGAGGATCGTTAAACATAGCCGGACATGTTACAGATGGGAACTCATCCGTGGATGTAACAGTAATTTCATCCATGGGAAAACATTTTTATATTTTTGATCTCTTTTTATAAATCTTTTAAATCACCCTAGAGGCCTAGACAATGACGTGTTTATTTTCCAAACGTACACGGTGTATGCACACTGATCAGTTCATTAATTGGAGTAGAAGTAAACTGTTTCATTACTGTATTTGAATTCATTTGTTGCATTGCTGTGCATGTATTCTTTTGCAGGGCTGTGAGTCTGGTACGATTGTTATGTGCTGAGAAAGCATTTTAGTTGTAGCAAGTGCTAGACATATTAACAGACAGATTGGATGATTGTATAATAGACATTGTAGCATCATTATATTGATGATTTATTAGTTTTATGTGCGAGAGTGACTAAATAGATCATTGTGAAGGGAAGTCAAGGGACAGGCCTGTTCGCTCCACTAATTTCGAATAAGATAATTACAGGTATAGGACGCGATTTCCTATCAGTTAAAATAACGGTCAGAAATTGAACGATCAAACAGTTTGTTTGGCACACTAAGTATTAACATTTCTCCAGATTTTCAAAATACAAGGAGCGTTATGAAAGAGAAATAAATGTGCTGCAGCCGTTCAACACGCTGACACATTTATTTACATTTTCTGGATCAGTTACTCGATATGCGGAGTAGTAAAACCGATTACCAAAACTATTTATATCATGAACCGTATTACAAAATCGGGTATTCACATGCTTACATTGAAAATCATTAGCCAAGTCCAACCACTAAAAATAGCACACAAGTGAAACGGGGGGTCTTTACACATGTACATGGACTCACATTACTGGGGTTTTAACATGCCCTCATTCCTTAAAATGTGGACGCTGACTCGGGCAATATGCTATTTTTATATTTATCTAATCTGATAAATCAATTTTGAAACATAATGTAATAGAAATAAATAATATGTGATCGGCAGCATTACGCTTATTGTTAATGAGTGTAAGGCTTTTTAAATTTCTCACAAAGACAAGTGAGCGTGTATGTTTTGATAGAATAAAAAAAATATTGACGAAAACGAAAGTAGAATCCTCTCTGACTCTAAATTTACCTATGACGAAAGCGAAAGAAGAGTGAGCACTTCATTTACAATCAAAATACAACATACGTCCACATTCGTCAATACATGGTTACACACGAGTAATTTACATTGTGAAAGTCAATTATTGGTGACTGGGATTCTCGGGAGAAGAAATTAATTCTAGTTACACGGATTTACCTTGTGAAAGTCGATTATTGATGACTGTAAGCCTACTGACAAATATTCTAATCAGGACGTGTCTCATATTTAGACTGCCGGTTAGACTGTGGAAGGGTGGATGTACGTGTACAGAGCAGTGTGTGTGTATCACTTGTTTTGCCGGGCAGCAAAGTAGGTCATCGGCCGCTTGTTTGAATCACGCGGCGCGGTCCGCTATATAGGAATGTGTGGCTGTGCCATTGGGTACACGTTTGACCGCCACTTATTATATTATTCATTTATTAAGTAAAGTTGATGTTTAGATATTTTAATAGTTAGTGGAATGTAGTTTATATTTATATAATTTTGTAAGTTAGTTTATATTGTTTTCTTAGTGTATTTTATGATTTATGTGTGTGTACATGGTTTTCCCCTGGCACATGAATATAGTTAATTATTTTATTTTATAATTTATTTTGTGAATTATATGGTAAAGAAGTATTGTATTTAAAGAGTATTTAATGTAGTATTTTTTATAGTTAAAGTATTATATAACTCTAGGTAGTTTAGGAGAAATTTATGTTAGAACGAAAGTAGGTTAGCACAGAAGAGCCAGTTTAGCATTAGTTTTAGTACAGTTCCAGAATTGTTTAGTGGAGTCCCCTTTGCCACCCGCACTTTTTAGATATATTTTGTGAGAGAGTGTGCGAGAGGGTGCTTTTTTTTCAGTGTCACTTCGCATCGGACCACCGACGGAGAAGCACGCAGGAAACTACTATGGAAAAACGTACCACTCGCTCTACCATCAACACTTCTACCCTGCCTTTTACAGACCAGGAGGAGCAAGACAAAGTAAGAAGACACCTCCGGCACAGATTGATAGAAGTATATGATGAGGAGGTGAGTGCCCACCGCTTCATATATCTTGCACCTCACTGCCTCCAAATCAATACAGGCAACCAAAAAATCAATAGAGCATACAGGTATTTACTGCGCGAAGTATTCAACCAAGAAAGTGAGACAGGCGTACGTGAAGCCTATACAATTTTCAAGAATTGGCACCTCATCAAAATAGAGGAAAAGAAATTTACAACATGTGCTGACAACGAAACACAAACGTCCATCAACACGAGTGACCAAGAAAGTAACACGCACATCGTGTGGAAAATCCCACCAACCACAAAAGTCAACGCCACACAGACTTCGACTGGAAAAATTAACACCAAAGTGGCATTTTCCCAGACACCAACTCCAGCGTCGGAAGAAAAGAAAACCCAAACAGAGACAAAGAAGAAAAAGGAGAAACCTCATAAAGCCGCTAATACACAGACTACCAACATCGAGACGAAGGGAAAAAAATCCAAACAACAAACGTCCACATGAACGAAACTCAACAATCCAACGAATTTGATAACCTACTGGACCAGGTTTCAAGGGAACTCGAGGCCGTGCCCCTCTCACCCATACCAGCGACGCCGCCTCGACCACCAACAACGGCGACAACTACAACAGCATCAACATCAGAATGCCAGCCCACTCCACCAACAAAACAGGGCGAAAGGAAAAAGACGGCGCCCGCCACCACATATTCGGAGGCAACAACAGTGCCCTCGACAACAACCTCAACAACATCGCGGACAACAACAACAACAGGGGCAGTACCAGGAACAACATTACCCCTCTTGGGGTTATTTTAACCATCCAATGGCTGATTTAATCCAACTGCTACTCGACCATCTGTACTGGCCGCCAGCGCCCACCTTCAGGCATCCCAACGGACACCGGGGACAGCCACGACAACAACAACAACAACGATGCCGCCAGCGCCCACAGGCAAGCAGCCCAACGGACACCGGGGACAGCCACGACAACAACAACGACGCCACCAGTGAAGAGACCGGGAAGTCGAACAACCCGGGCACATGTACACACTGGATATAGATCTGGTGTGTTACTAGCCTGGGCTCTGTAAGACACCCCCCTCTCACCATAACACCAGAAACGGCAACAACATCAGAGCCACCGCCAGGAACAACAATAACATCGACTTCAACCCACGGATCACCGGGTTTGGAGTCCGCCTTTGCCGGCCAGACATGTTTTTCTCAACGGGCACACGCAGCAGCAGAAAGGCACCCCCTCCCTCTCTCCAAACGCGAAAGCGGCGGAAGCCGGAAGCGTTCCCCACATTAATAATAATAAAAAATAATTATTCTGTGAAAATCAGGGTCCCGCGCAAACTCCCGTGGATAGAGACAGAGCAAGGCACGCCTGATGGTAAATTGTTATCTTGTAAATATTGATTTTTGTTAAGATAATTATTTCAATTTTGATTTGTACTTGTTAAAATTTTAACATGTATTTTGTAGTATTGTTTTTGGGATAAAGGAAATTCAGACAAACATGTAAAGGAATTTTTAAAAAAATGAGAACCCAAAAATAATGCTGCAAAGCTATAACAATTAAATAAACACGAGCTGATGTGTGAAATTCGTTTTATATTTTCACCAGTCTCAGGAGTTCACTCGTTCGTTCAAGTTTGGACCAACGAAGAATTGAAGCTTAAGAAGTCGAATGCCGCGTAGTCAGACGTGAAGCTATCAGGTTATCGGACCACTTCGTCTGTAACGTTACCAACTTCGACTGATGTATGTTATCACTGGGTACCTCCAGGCTACAGACGGAATTGTAGGTGGACTTTGTTCAAGCCGCTACTTGGAACCAGAGCGATAGTGCTATCGAGGAGATAGGCATTAACTTGCAGGATTCCTGAAGCAAGGCTCTGCAGAGTTAAAGGCTAACAAAGGGATGTACATTGTGAACAGTGACTAAACTACATAAAGCTACCTGTGAACGTTGATACCGCATCTGTGTAAAGGGTGTGGATTTATCCGTTTAACAAGAACTGTGAACGCCTAAATAATCGGACCGGTGAACCGGACTATAAAGTTGTTAACGTGTGTGAACATTCTTGTGGGAAGCAAACCGGACATTGTTCCTGATTGAAACGCTAACCAGTACCAGCCAGAAACCATCGCACCCAATATTCCAGGTGAACACGTTCTATGCTCATTGTTTCTTTCTGTACGTTGTTCAGTGATTTATGTGAATTCCTGTTCTAAAATTCTGATTTTTCTTTCGTGTTTCATGGTGTTAAGTAGAAGGTCTAATGTAATTGCGCCTAGTAACTGTCCTAGGAAAAGACATTTAATTCTTCTTATTATTAATATATCGTTGCCTAGTAATTGTTCTGGGAAAAAACACATTTTTATTCTTCTTCAATTTAACTAGACCCAGTAATTGTTCTAGGGACTAATTATTGATAAATATCATTTCTTCATTCTTAATTAGTAAGTGGAGGTATCTCTACTCATTACTTCTTATCTTGAGTGTGATTTTTATGACAAACTTGATGCCAACTTTGAATGTATTATTTCTTCTTTTTTTTTTTAAAAATAAATTTATTATATTTTTAATTATCTATTCTCGTCATTTTTGAGAGAGAGGTCTATGTGAATGATAATGGGTGGGGGTTCCAGCCAATGACGTAACAATAGACAATAGTCGGTCTACGCACATGGTTTAAGATAATTTCCCATTATCGACGATGAGAGACATGTGGAAGGGCTAGAATAGAGGTGACGACTGACAGAGTAAATTCAGAGAGTCGCTATTCTAAACAGGTAACACTTGAAGAGAGAGTCACTAGCTGACAGACTACTCAGGGCTTGACCTAGTTACTCTCAGACCACAGGACAAAGACCCTTGGGGTGAAAGTGGTTTGATTGTATGGAAAAATAGAATTATTAATACGAATTATCACGAATATAATGTTATATGATTAATTAACAATCAAAGCGCACTTGAAGATAATCCCCGTGTCACCACAGTCTGTAACCTTATTTTCGTTCTCATAATAAATTTCTTTACAAGTTTGTACAGTAAATTCTTTCAATCAAAAATAAAATTACAAGTTTACATCAATTCAAAGGCTAACAAGGATTCACAATAAAAATGCAAATAAAATGCCATGAAATCTGTTAAGTAAAAATCATTATTACAGATAGAGATTAACTAGACCAGATGTACCTTTACCTTTCTTTGACCGTGAGATAGTCAGCAATGCGGGACTGCATTTAGAGTGATTAATTTAATCAGACACGGGCAATTTATACAAGTTAGGATTTTGCCTGGTAGTTGCACTGAAACTTAGCGTCTACCCTAGGGACATGCATTCATGTACTTCTCTTAGTCTTCCCACCTTGTATGCATAACGGTTGGGTGACTGTTTTCTAAAGGTCGGTGTCTCCAAGTTACTTAATTCTATAGAATTTTACTAGGCACGTGTGGGTATCATCTCTCCCATTCTGCTATGCGTGTAATTATGTAACAGAGCTCTCCACAGAAAGAAGTCTTATGCAACACTTGCCAGAATTAGCATGCAGTAACAATAGCGGTCCCTATTAAAGTATAATCTTATTACATAACTCTCGCTACCCAGTTTGACTTCTTAAAACTAGGCCAGAAGTAAATTTTATGCATTATAATTAAATATTTAGAAAAAAACAATTATAATATTTCTGAATTGCATTTTCAGGTTTACAAATATATTAGAACATAGCCAATAAAATGACATCAATATATTATAACATTAACAGCAAATAAAATAGAATCACTGTATATATCTATAGCACATAAAATAACAAAAGTGGGTAATTTCCTTTGGGTAGCAAAATGTTTCCCGAGTCAATAAAGTTTACAAGACTCAAAGATTTATGAGATGTAAATACAGATCAAATCAGAGAGGTCAATATCAGGTCATCCATTATTTGCACTACCTCATAATGGTGTTACCTGTTTAGTAGATCTACTCCATTAATTATAAATTGATATCCGATACTGGCCATCACGGGACCCCTAAAATAGTTTCAATGGATGAACATGAGAAATAAACTTTGTAGATTTTAATGATTATCTGTTATTAATCCCACTTTTAAACCCCATGTGTTACCATTCCCCATATGAATACTTGCTTGTTTAAGAAGAATGAATTTATTTCATAGAATGAATTCTTATGTGATTCTGTCACATAAGAAGGGCTATATACATTTGCAGAACAATATAAAAGATATTACCAGGAACACATCCAAAACAATAAATATAATATATACAGTTCTTACTTTATTTGATAAATTCCACAGAAAATATTTACAATTGTCTATAATTGTACTTAGAGAATTACTTATATAAAAATACATACAATTATATTATACATGTGTTTCTTTAAAGATTATCTGTAAATTTTATATGAAAATGAACAAACACAATCTAAATTTAAGAAATAAAGACTAAACAGATGATCACAATTTTCAATCTGTTACAGTGTTAGAATAAATGAGCATACAATAACACAGTTTTGTAAACTATTACTTTTCTAACGATTTAGTGCCTGGGAATTGTGTTAATGAAATGAATCTCAAAGTCAAATTATATTAAAAATATATAAATATTATACATATGATCAATAATGGAGTGATTATATATTATTAATCATATTATACAGAATAGAATCATATATAGAATTCATATTGCATTTTATTAATTAATATATTAATAAAAACAATTTCAAAGGATAGACATGAAATAGCAAATTCAACTATGAATTGAAAATTTAATTACTCAAGACTCAACAAGCATTTCAATATTGACAAAAAGCTCCCATCCACCACCACCACCACCACCACCCCCCAAAAAATAAATAAATAAAAAATTAAATTAAACATACTTATATAGCTTAATACAGTTATACACACACAGCCATGGGTATATAATATGATAACTTGAAATAAATTAATTAAAATGAAATAATTGGCCATTATATTGATATAGCATATTCTTAGCACAATTAAACCTTCTAAATATACTACTTTACTAGCATTAAAGTGCAGAATGATTACTTCTCTAATAATACACACATTACAAATATGCACAAACCCATGTTCTTTTTTGTTTTAAGTGTTCAAAATAATATGTATAACCCTAAGTGTTCAAAATAATATACACAACCCTAAGTGTTCAAAATAATATATATAACACTAAGTGTTCAAAATAATATATATAACTCTAAGTGTTCAAAATAATATGTATAACTCTAAGTGTTCAAAGTAATATATATAACTCTAACTCTAAGTGTTCAAAATAATATATATAACACTAAGTGTTCAATATATATATATATATATATATAACTCTAAGTGTTCAAAAGAATATATATAACTGTAACGTGGAAAATGCAAAACAATACATTAAATTAATTAAATGTATTTCTCTAAATTTTCTTAAATTAAAAATTTTCTTATGACAAAAATTAACTTAATTTTTACCATGAAAGCCAGGTAAGCCATTAAAACGTTCGCAATCTGGGTGTCAAGTAATGTCACAACCGGAAGTGACTGATCCCTTGACTGCATTCCACGGTGTGTCACAGGCTTACGGATACGTGCGCGTAGTTTATTCATTCATGAAACCATTCATTAAAAATAACCAATCAGAAAAATTGAAAGATATGTTTGGCTTCCACACTCAATCTGTTATAAATTTTTTCATTGGATACTTATAATCAGTATGCCAATGAGCTTGAATTGGCGGCTTTTTCAATACAACCCACTGTCTTTGTGAAGACGCGCAGAAATTTTGTGTTGATCTCCATGGCAAGTTTCGTTGTTTTCAAACTCACAGTTTGAAGCCACAGCTGGGTCAGAATTTGATTCATTTTAGATGAATCTGATTTCTTATCAGAAAATAAAAATTTCAACCAGCCCCTATTGAAATTTTAGACGCAGTTGACCTCGAGGCCAGCACTACGAAAACTGAAAACCAGTCGTGTCGAAGCGTGGCAGCGGCGTCTGTTACGTGCATGGAAGAGCCACATACTTTTGCAGGAAATAGTGAAATATAAATGCCATTTGCAGAAAATACTGGAGAAGTTGATATTTTGGAAGCATTTTTACCAGTGAATTTTGTGCAAAAAATTGTCGAGTTCACGAATACTTATGCCGCAGATCTACTATCGATCGCATGCAAATCTTTCTAACTTCGTCTCTATCAAACAGTGGCATGATACAGAGGTGACTGAAATGTATCAGTTTTGAGGACTTATTTTATTGATGTGTAAAAAAAATTCTTATGGAAATAGTTTTTATGTGCACAAAAAATACTGAACTGGACATATGTGGAACATGTTTCTTCACTTCAATTGGATTTATCTACTTGGATGCGATCTATTTTTCTAGATCTATTTTCAAATCTCTGACGCTATATCCTTTGAGTAAAAGTACTTGGTGGTGTGTGCTTGATATAAAAAAACTAATAATAATGCAAAATCTTGGATTAATATTCTGAAATATTGATTAAACATCTGCACACAATTTGGACTATTAAATAAATGTGTAATAAAATGAAAAATCCTCCAGGAATACGACAACAGATGATGAAAATCGGAAGTTCAACAAAAAGGTTAAAAAACTTTTTATTATTTATATATTTTTTAATTAAAAAATTTTTTAAAAAAGACTTAACATATTTTATTAATATGTATGTAAAGGTTTACAATTAACGTTTTTCAAATTCATTTAGTATTAGCTTCACTTTTGATTTTTGAAGAAAGTACCCCACACAAATTATCACTGAACGGCAAAAGTGCCTGACACGGTGCTGCCGACGCGTGTTTTTTCGCATGAAAGGGATCGGGATAGTTAAGCAACCATCTTTGGACCAGCCAGGAACAAAAGAACAAAATAGGTTTGAAGTTAGTTAGCAAAAAGGCCGACATAAACAGGGTGCGAGAGGGAGAACACTCAACTTGAGTAACCAATTTGCATCACTCTCATCACCAGGCAGACAATGACAACAAGCGCATCGCAGTTGTCATTGGTAAGGACCAAAATAGGAATGCCATCTATAGTGCACGACCACCGGGTCGTGACTATTGCACAAAAGGGAGAACAAAGGATTAAATTTTGCCTGAGGGTTAAAAAGTCAGCGAGAGACCCGATGCAAAACGCAGAACACATAAATACCCGACTCAATCCCAAAATAATTATTCTGGAAAACAATTCAGTTTCCCATGCTAGACTTCCCACAGAGAGTGAGACGAGAAATAGGCACGCCTGAATGGTAAAATTCTATCTTTGTAAATAATGATTTTCATGTTAAGATAATTATTACAATTTTCCTACATTTCACTTTCATTCTTGTATTTTAAATTTGAATTGTATTTGTATTGTAATAAGAATACTTGCTTTTTTAAGAATAAGAATGATTTTATCTAAATGGCTTTTCTCCAGTATTTCGAGTTGCAAGATCATGAGAATGCTTTCATGCAATGATCACATTTAAATGGCTTTTCTCCAGTATGAATATGCATGTGTGCTGATAAGTGAGAATACTCTGAGATTGAGAATGCTTTACTGCACTGATCACATCTAAATGGCTTTTAAAAAGTATAAAAACACTAATGACACAATAAGGAAGAAGACTCTGAGAATGATTTAGTGCAATAATCACATTAAAATGGCTTTTCTCCAGTATGCATATGCTTGTGTTTTGATAAGTTAGAAGATTGTGAGAATGCTTTACTGCACTGATCACATCTAAATGGCTTTTCTCCAGTATGAATACGCATGTGAGTCCATAAGCTAGAAGACTGTGAGAATGCTTTACTGCACTGAGCACATCTAAATGGCTTTTCTCCTGTATGAATACGCATGTGTGCTGATAAGTGGGAAGACCTTGAGAATACTTTACTGCACTGATTACATCTAAATGGCTTTTCTCCTGTATGAATGCGCATATGACGCAAAAGGGAAGAAAACTGTGAGAATGCATTATTGCAATGATCACATCTGAATGGCTTTTCTCCAGTATGAATACGCATATGGTGCAATAAGGAAGAAGAGTGAGAGAATGATTTAGTGCAATAATCACATTTAAATGCTTTTTTCTCTCTTGTATGAATAAGCATGTGTGCTGATAAGTGAGAAGAGTGTGAGAATGCTTTACTGCACCGATCACATCTAAATGGCTTTTCTCCTGTATGAATACGCTTGTGTTTTGATAAGTCAGAAGACGCTGAAAATGCTTTACTGCACTGATCACATTTAAATGGCTTTTTTCCAGTATGCATATGCATGTGTGTTGATAAGTTAGAAGATTTTGAGAATGCTTTACTACACTGATCACATCTAAATGGCTTTTCTCCTGTATGAATATACATGTGAGTCGATAAGCTAGAAGAGTGTGAGAATACTTTACTGCACTGATTACATCTAAATGGCTTTTCTCCTGTATGAATACGCATGTGTTTTGATAAGTTAGAAGAAAGTGAGAATGCTTTACTGCACTTATCACATCTAAATGGCTTTTCTCCGGTATGAATACGCATGTGGTTTGATAAGTGATAAGACCATAAAAATGCTTTACTGCACTTATAACATCTAAATGGCTTTTCTCCAGTATGAATACGCATGTGATTTGATAAGTTAGAAGATTGTGAGAATGCTTTACTGCACTTATCACATCTAAATGGCTTTTCTCCAGTATGAATACGCATGTGATTTGATAAGTTAGAAGACAGTGAGAATGCTTTACTGCAAATATCACATCTGAATGGCTTTTCTCCAGTATGAATACTCATGTGTTGTGATAAGTAAGAAGATTGTGAGAATGCTTTACTGCACTGATCACATTTAAATGGCTTTTCTCCAGTATGAATACGCATGTGATTTGATAAGCTAGAAGATTGTGAGAATGCTTTACTGCACTGATCACATCTAAATGGCTTTTCTCCAGTATGAATACGCATATGACGCCATAAGGTAGAATACAGTGAGAATGCTTTACTGCAAATATCACATCTGAATGGCTTTTCTCCAGTATGAATACGCATATGACACCATAAGTTAGAAGACAGTGAGAATGCTTTACTGCAAATATCACATCTGAATGGCTTTTCTCCAGTATGAATACTCATGTGTTGTGATAAGTAAGAAGATTGTGAGAATGCTTTACTGCAAAGATCACTTTTGTATGACATTTCTCCAGTATGCATATGCATGTGTTGTGATAAGTAAGAAGATTGTGAGAATGATTTACTGCAATAAATACATTTAAATGGCTTTTCTCCTGTTTGAATACTCAAGTAAATGAGAATACACTAAGAATACTTTATTTCAAATTCACATCTAAAGGCTATTCTCCAATATGAACATGCATGTGACTAGATAAGTGAGAAAACATTGAAAATGCTTATTGCACTGATCACATGTAAATGACAATTCTCCAGTTTGAATATGTTTTAATAAGTCTTCACTGTACAATCACACTGAAGTGGATTTTCCACAGTGTGAATACATATTTGTTATGATAAAGCAGAAGACTATTATCATATTGAAATTATTTTCCTCCAATATTATCAAATATGTGTCTTGATTATGTTTGAAGACCTTGAGAAATATTTATTGCATTGATCTCACTTGTAGTTTTTCCAGTATGAACATACTCATATTCACAAGAAAGATGTTGAGAAAGCTTTATTGCACTGATCACATCTATATGGTTTTTCAACAATATCAAAACTCTTGCCTGTTCATATGTGAGAAGAGTATTAAAATGCCAAATTACAGTTATATGATTTTTTTCTCCAGTATAAATATGCATGAGCTCTAATAACATAAGATCTCAAGAATTTTAATATTGCATTTAACACATTTATATGGCTTTTCTCCAGAATGAACAAGCATATGTCTTGATAAGTAATA
Organism: Sinotaia quadrata; assembly: GCA_028829895.1. NCBI lineage: Eukaryota > Metazoa > Mollusca > Gastropoda > Architaenioglossa > Viviparidae > Sinotaia > Sinotaia quadrata. The sequence goes on from CM054180.1 coordinate 119,070,086, forward strand.
AGTCTTTGAGAGTGCTTTATTTCACTGATCACTTTAGTATGGTTTGTTTAGAATAAGAACATGCATCTGTTTTGATGATGCTGAAAAATGTGAAAGCCAGCAATATACTAAAATACCTTGTTGCATTGACCACATTTATATGATTTTGATCTTGTTCAATCACATTTGTAATAATCCCAAAGAATGAGGGAATGCTCTGCTGGACTAATCACATTTCTTTGAACCAGTATGAACATACATGTATTCTGAAAAAGAAAAAGATTGTGGAAATGTTTTTTTTGTGCTGATCACATTGAAGTGATTTTCTCAAGTATTATAATGTAAGTTGAATGATAAATGAGGGAATAAGTTAACTTTACTTATCATACGGATATTAATTTTCTCAAAATAAAACATGTGTTTCGATAAGCCATTAAATAATACTTTTCTGCACTATTACATTTATACATCTTTCAACAGCATGAAAAATTGTTTGTGATCAGTAATTAGAATTTTGTTCTTGAGCGATCACATTTTAGGGCTTTCAAAAGTATGCACAATTATGCAATAAGATAATTACAATAGTTGAGAATGGTTTGATTAAGTGAACAATTTACATGACTGATCCTCAGAATGAATAATCAATTGTTGGAGCAAACAACAAATACCTAGATAATGCTCTATTAAATTCATTGCATTTATACGGCTTTTCTCCAATGTTAATGCACATATGTTCTAATAAAGTTGGAAGTACAACACAATAATTTATTTCAGTGACAACATACAAGTTTTTTTTCTGAAGTATAAGTAAACCTTTGTAGATTAGAAGCCAATATACAACTGACAGGAATTAAAGACACTCTGTTCATCATGTATTTGGTAATGCAAAACAATAAGTAAAATTAAAGACATTCATCAATATCATGAATTTGGTTATGCAAAACAATAAATAAAATTAAAGAAACTCTATTATCATGTATTTGTAATGGAAAACAATAAGTAAAATTAAAGAAACTCTATTATCATGTATTTCTAATGCAAAACAATAAGTAAAATTGAAAAAAACAATAATTACTTAAAGGTAAAACTCCAGCTGAAGTCCATGAAATGTTTTATAATTCACTGTACCTGCAGAGAATATATTGGCCAGTGATAAAAACAGGAACAACCAAGACCAAGTGAAGATTTAGGCAAATCACATAAATAATTTTAAAATAGTAATATAATCATGTGCTAGACTCTCCATATTAAATATTATGATCGGGCACTCCACAGGAAAAATGGACTCCACTCTAAACTGGCAGCATGATAAAGTATTAAGTATTCACATAAAATTTGCATTTTGATAATATGCTAAAACTTCTCAATACTGAAATCAGGGGCCGGTTTCACGACAGCCAACTAGCGCGGTTTTCGACCTTACTTGGGTGGCAACTAGCTTAGTTTCCTTCTATGCGTTAGGTAGTGTTTCACGACTGTAAACTTGGGCTCACGCGGCCTGAATTAGGTCAGAACTACTGGAGCACCTCGCTACCAGCTCTAACTTACGCTAGCAGCAACCTAAGGTACAAACAAATAGGCGTCACGGGATCGTATATAGTTTAATATTCTCAGAAATAATCCACAGAAACATTTATGAATCACTATGAGCATATATTTTATTTCTACCACCCATTTCTAAATATTTTATTTTAATGTAAATGTATGTAGTTTTTATGCAATCATGTGTGAAAGGAAAGCAGTTAATTAATTTTGCAATTCTGTTTCCACTAAATCCATGAATCTCAAGAATGAATTATATCTTTCCTTAATTTTATTTATCTGTATATTCATTATAATGCAACTTAAAACTCTCTAAAGCCACAGATAAAAACAAAAAATTATTGTCATATCATATAAATGGACTAGTGGACAATTAAAAATTAATAATAATATATCAATTTTAATTGGCATTAAGAAATTATATACAAATTGCAGTTTTTGTCATAAATTGGCATTAAGTTTATTTTAAACCAAATTATATTAGTGATAGTAATATTTGATCACATATAATATTATAATAAAATGTACAGTTATTTCATAATTATACTGTGAGAGTTTTGAAAATAAAAGTAAAATATATATGTCACAGGCAACTGTTGGATAGAGAAATAAATTGCTACTTCAGTTAGTACAAAAAGATCTAGGCATTTAATTATTAATATGATGGTGACTCATGTCATATTAAACACTAGACATTTAAATATTATTATGATGGTGACTCACATCATATTTAACACATATAGACATTTAAATATTATCATGATGGTGACTTATGCTTAAATGTGAATTGATTAAAAGAATTATTAAAGAAAAAAATAAATTATACAGAGTCTTTATTCATTGTTTTCAGTTTGCATGTTTATTTAGTGTTGTATTTATCACATACATTCAAAGGTATTTTTGAGATATGATAGTTATTGTTTTATGAACATGACAACTAAAATAAATAAGTATTGAAACAGTTAATAAAAAAAAATAGAAAATATAATTTATGACTCAAATTGCAACTTGTATATAATTTCTATATAAATGTTTAATTCATTTCTTGTACAAGGAATGTTTATGTCAAATGACAGGTTATCCAATATTAAACAAATTATTATAGTTTATTCCTCAAACAACTGATTTAGTGTTTATAGTTTTGAGAATAGAATATAGCACTTTTATTTTGGTAATGTGAATAAAAATATACATGAGTTCTCCACCAGTCTTAGGGTATTTTCTTTTCGCAAGTTAACTTTTTGCTTCGCTTGTTAGTTTAGTTTACACTTCAGCGAAGTTTGGGTGCTAACCGATGAAAGGTAGAAACCGCATTCATAACATAAGCACAGCAGCCTACGCATTCTTTTTGTCTTTGTTTGTGAGTAAGCTCTTTAGTCGTGATTGTAGGATGTTTTTTTTCTGCATTTGTATGCCTCTTTTAAAGCAACGATCTCTGAATGCGTGAAATTATCTTTATTTGCGCGACGATTTTCACGCTCGGCTACCATTGTTAAAATTGAATTGTGGGATAGATCTATTTATAAACAAGTCATGTGACGCTTCAAGTTGGCAACTACTTAGATCGTTTCTAGTTGGCAGTCATGAAACACTACCTAACAGTGACAACTAAGTAGTTTGGAACTAGCGCGCTTTTCGGGAAAGCTCCGCTCTAAGTTGGGCGGCTGTCGTGAAACAGGGCCCAGGATTCTGTATTAAATATTCTACAAGAAACTGAAAAGAATAATAAGATTTACAAATAACATTTCTACTAATAAATTTCATGACCTATATTATAAAGAAAAATAAGATTTACAAATAACATTTCTAACAAAATTCAAGACCTATATTATAAAGAAAAATAATATTTACGAATAACACTTCTAATAAAATAAATTCATTTTTTTTCAAGACCTATATTATAAATAAAAATAAGATTTACAAATAACACTTCTAACTTTAAGGCCTACATTATAAAGAATAAAAACATTTACATTTAACACTTCCAACAAACTTCAAAACCTTTAGTAAAGAAAAATAAGATTTATAAATAAAATGATTCACACTAAGTCGATCTTTAACACTTTCTTCACTTACCTATATTAATTATATTGTATTAGGAACACAATCAAAAGATTTTCAGTTTTTGAAATGTTTGCCATCATTGTCTTTGCATGTATGTAGTAATTTCTGCATCCACACCCTGCAACCAAATATTTTAGTATCACTATATCGAGTAGTATATGATAATGGGTATGTTTGTTAACAACCAATAGAACTTTTAGAAGAGATTCTTGAAAACTGACCATATGAACTGAACTGAGTGATCAAATTAATAATGAAAATAAATACCAATTGTAGTTAAATCAGTTTGCAGATAAACTAAATGTTCTTATTACTGTATAGTGTATTGTATACACATAACATATTTCTTACTTTTAACATATATTTTATTTTTCATTGCAATCTTTATTCCTGTCCTCTCAAGCTATCAATAAGATATACCTTTGGCACTTTTGTTTGTGTAATTTTAGAATGTAAAAAGTGTAATGAATGTAATGAATTTTACCTGAATGTAAAAAGTGTAAGAACCAGACAGTAAATGAGAGTGAGTGAAATCAAATGGTTAAATTTACTTGCGATGAATTAAATTTTCTAGTAAAGCAAAACACAACATCTGATTTCTTTGGATCTGCAAAGATGATGTATGATGTTAGCATTTGCTAAAATGACCTTCAATTTCAGAGAGGCATGCAACCTCCTTTAAATCGTTTCCATACTGGCTGACTGAATGAAGTTTTTGTGTCGAGAAGGTTTGATGGACTGGCACTAAATTTTCTAGCTGAAGACATTTTAATAGGACTGGGACTATATATTTCTATTCAATTTCTATTTGTATAAATGTTATATGTAGATGTTGATTCTGTCTCAGGTGAAATAAGAATGGGAGAGGTCCAGATAACAGTTTTCAGTTGTTAACTGGTTTAATAAAAACAGTGACAAATGATTGGCTTGTGCCATACTTGCATAGGTAAGCTATGCCTATCACTGTATCAGATTTGCCCATTTCCGTTACCTTCGGATTGCTGGGATTAAAATGGAAAGAGGGAAAACCTTATCTACAGCCAGTGCCACTACCAAGCCCTTCTCAGGGTGGGAGAAAGAAGAGGAATACAGTATTGAAGACTACATACTAACAATAATAAAACTTGGAAAGAAGATGGGTCAAAAAAAAAAAGAAGTAACAGCCTTTGACTGCCAAATTTAGTCTGGCAAAGAAAAACATTGATAAAACATTCTTGGACCCTATTCTAGACTTGTAGTGGAAATGGAAGACTTACAAAAAATAATCATACTGTAATCCAAGCCATGATGCTAAGTAAGCTTCTTCAAAATCATCTCCCAATGACAAGCAAGGCAGAAACAGCAACAAGAACAAGGGCAGAAAAACAGTTAGAGTCCCAAACAACCACCAGGACTGTGAGAAGGAAATAAATACCCAAATTATGTGGAAAATTCCTTCAATAACTAGTGTTCACTCTATAAACATATGTACAATATTTCTTATTTTGTCTACAGGATTACAATCCCAAGTAAAATGTCTCTCTTTTGTCTACAGGTTTATTTACCTTCCTGTCTACTGTTTCTTGACCAATACACTGAAAACAAAAGTAAATACTTCAATTTGTCATTCTGTCAAGTAATGTATGTTGCATTACAAGCAATATATCTAGTAATCTTTTATCATTGTTGATCTGGCAACACTATATTGGTCTAGATGGGGTATTATTTTATTTTTATTTATAAAGAAAGCTTACACTTAGAAAATGAAAGCAATTAACTAAACTTGCCCACCAATTTGACAGATGTAGCACTCTGACTGATAAACAATTCTAAGTTCTACATTTTTTGGAGTGATTTTCTTTGATTCCATCTTTCTTTCCTTTAGACTAAATAAAATTTGGATGGGTGAGAGAATACCACACAGTGTACACAGAGACATTCCATCTTTAATTATGTCCTGTATTTGATTTGTCAAGTTTGCAGATTGTCTTCTTTGCAACCAACTTCTTTTGTAATATCAGCATTTCTCCTTTCATTGAATATTCACATTATATCCTTTCCTTTCCTTTTTAGATCAAAGGTGCATTCTGTGACAGGTATTTTTGTGCCCCTAAAAACCGAGGATTTACATTACTTTTCCACCCAGACAATATTGTACTTATTCATGTACAGTAGTCAACAATACAACGGCCTAGTCCACACACTCTCCCCACCAACCCCTGTCTAATGCTAATTATCATATTATATATTGATATTGAATATATTGAATACATTATATTACAGCCAACTTCAGTGCCATCTTGTGATGGACGGTTGCTAATTTAAATATGTTGTGACTTGCTGTCAATTTTTCTTCCTGTGAGTGGTTGTGTAGGTAGGGACCCCAGTGCACTTTGCCTCTTACTCTTAGGAAAACAGACCTAACATTAGACCCCAAAATGAGACATCCACAAAATATTTCCTTTGTCTGACTTACTTTTCCACAGTACAACATTAGAAATCTCCTTCTAAAATAAAACTAGAAGTTGTGGATAAACAATAAATAAGATCAAATTTATTTTTTAAAATATAATCTAAATTTTATCACACACACACTTTACAACATGTAATAATCAAGGATATAAAAATGTAGACCCCACATTACATAAACATATGATAATTAAGAAACTTCAATAATTTTTTAGCTTACTATCACTGCCTGAAGAGTAATTTTCTGACTTTCTATCACTGCCTGGACAGAAATATTTGATCATTTGTAGCCAGGAAACATTTAATGTCCTTCAATGCTCTTTGTTAAAGTCAGTTTGTGTAAAAATGCAAAATTCCCTGAACCTAATTACACTAATTAATTAAAATCTGGTTTTACTTTTTAATATATGTTAGTATAGTAGTTATTTAAAAAAAGGCTTTTTGACTTGTACATTAACTTTATCACAGGTGATGTCATTAGCATAATTCCTTTCATTATAAAATTATTTGAACTTTGTTTGAAAGCTTCAGAAAATGAATATTTTTTCTACATTAATAGCCTAAACTGTAAACAGGACAAGCACTTACAGTTACACATGACATGCAAATGTTGAATTTTACTTTTAGAAGAAAAAAAAGTGGATCTGATTTATGTGGATCCAACTTGTTACAATGAAAATGCCTTTTAAAAATAGTATTTCTTCAAAAAATAAGACTGTTTCAAGAATTTTGTTTTAATGTATTGTCACTTCTAAGAAAATCTTGATGCTAACTTTGCAGGATTATTTATGACAATCAAAAGTAAAGAAAAGAAAATTATGTGAGTATAACAAAAAATAAATTTGTATTACAAATAATTAAAAAATAAGTGAAATTTTGCAAACATCTTAAGTAGTTGTCACAATGATTATTATAGAATACAAACACATGATATTTGAATGATATATTTTAAGGACAACACATTTCAAATTGACCAGCCTAAGTTATGTACAGTTGTCAAGTGAATGATCAATATACATATTCCACAAAACATGAATATTCATATGGTATGGTAAGTCATCAGAATATAAGAATTATTTAATGCAATTATTACATATAAAAGGCTTTCTTAAGTAAGAACACACTTTGTTACAAGGATGAAGTGTTTGAGAATGATTTACTAAACTTGTCACATGTTTGTGGCTAGTCTTAATATAAATATATCATATGTGATTTGTGACAAGTGAAAAGACTGAGAGAATGATTCAGTGAAATAATTAGATATTTAAGACTTCATCTCAAGAATGTTTGTGCATTGATAAGATTAAGAATAAAGAGCGTGGGAATGATATTTATTATTCTATTTATTAATTACTGGTTTAATAATTCCTCTGCTATTTGTTATTTCATTTTTTACTGGTTTAATAAATGTTCTTTAATTGTTATTCAATTTATCATTGGTTTAATAAATGGATTCATGTTTTATAATAAAGATTCTTACTTAGTTTTTAACTCTCAAGTTTTCAGTATAATTCACTGAACACGATACCAAATATACTTTGAGAAATATTTTGTAATACAATGCTGATACAACTTCTTAAACCATGCGAACAATCCAATAAAATAACAAAAATTAAAAATCATATAATTTGTACTTCACACGTGTTGCAAAGAAACATAACGTCATAATATTTCACCATGCTAAAATTGCATTTTGCCTGGGGTCATAACTGAAAATGGAGTGAACTACTTTTTAATTTACCTCCAAGTCTAAGCCAACAATTAGTACTCATACTGTCATGATTTTCTTTCTAAAGTGTTTTAAAATTTTTCTGATTATTACAACTTTCAGAATGGCCTCCAATTCTTGGAGTAATGACTAGGCCTACTTTATCACCAATTTAATATACACAGATGATAAAAAAATATATATTCAGCATGGATGTTAAAGTGTTTTGTATCTTTCTACAAGAAAAAATTATCTTTATTCTTAGCATTGATGTCAAACTATGACAGCTATATATATATGTTATTTAGTCTCCAATTTCACTCAAAGGCATAGAATGATACTTTTGATAGACATTTAGAAGAGAAGATATTTTCGAATTTACCAAAAAGTCAGATTTACTCATTTACTGATTTAGTATCATTTACTTTTTCAAGTAGGATTAAATGTTTAAAATACACGATACTCCTATTTTTGTTTGTGTGTGTTTGTGTTGTTAATCATTTATTTATAGAGTAAAATAATTATATAAACATATGAATATTAACATAATTATGAATATTCACACTAACTCTAAATATAAATTATAATGCTCTATTCTTATTAATCTTAATTTTTCTAATGATAATTATTAATATTATGGCTACAAAAACTAAAAAGTTAATAAAGAAACCATGCACTAACAAATGTTAGATTAGTAACATTTAAATTTTGCAATGGAAATATTTAAACGTAACACAATAACTGTTAAAGATATAAGCTTATGAAATAAATTAGTACAATTAAAAGCGCAAGATGAGACATTACTGGAATTTAAAACTTTCAGTAAAAGCTAAAAGGCCTCTTAAAGTACAACCACTAAAGTAGTAAAAATAAGTCGAAAATTGTATATACCTAATGCAAAGGTAGAGATTTACTTTTCATCGCCATCTTCGTTTTCGTACTCTCAAGCCGGCTAGATTAGATTTGCTTTGGCGTTGTCGCTCCTGTATTTATAATGTAGCCGACTATTAGAACCTGTAAGTAAATGAGAGTGAGACAAATCTAGTGGTTATATTTACTTGAAATGATTTCGAGTTTCTTGTATAGGAAAACACAACAGCAAACCAATTTCTTTGATATGCAATGTATGGCGCGAGATAGCGTTCGCTAAAACGACCTTCAACTTCAGAAGAAGGCGACCTACTTTAACTTGTTTCCTTAGTGTTAGAATGTATGTAGTTTGTGTCGAGTACGCGAGCTTTGTACAAATATAGAGAGAGCTGAAGTTTTGTGTTTTGTCTTGTTCGTGTTTGCTTAAAATTGTTTCCTTATTGGAAGATTGTGTAGTTTGTGTCCGAGTACGCGAGCTTTGTATAATAAATAGAGAGAGAGCTGAAGTTTTGTGTTTTGTGTTTGCTTAAAATGTGTCTTCTAATGTATCTGCCTTCCCCCCCCCCCTCCAAATTGGTTTGTGTTTTTGTTTGTAGTTGGGTTCTTGGGTGTTGGTGTCGTGCTTTTTTCTTCCCTGTACCCATTTTGTATTTTATTTAGCACCAGATTTGTTTGAGTGTTGTTTTATTTAGTTTGCAGTAAATTTTTCCAGGAATTTTTCATGGCTGTTTTATTTAAGTAATGCGTGTTTATTATGTGGTATTTTTTTAAAATTTAGTTGTTTTATTGTCTTCGTTTGATGAGTTCTAATCGTTGAGTGGAGACGATGAGCGTGGTTGGGTGAGGAAGAAGGCCGAGTTTGCTGTTTTGGTGATGGCATTTGTTAATTGGTAGGTGCGTCCGTGCTTTCCTGTGTTATTTGTTGTTGTGAGGTTCTATATTGCGTTGGAAGGTTCCCCAATTGCCTTTGGATATGTGCTATGTTGGGCTTGAGTATGTATCAGTGGTGTATTTTTGTTTGGTGTTGAGTTCCACTATGATGGGATAGTGGTCGCTGGTATAGTTGTCCTCGTCCGTTGTGATTGTAGTGTCTACTCTAGAGGGAGGTTAGTGATCATTAGTATAATGTCGAGGATGTGTTGAAGTCGCCTACGATTACATATGGTTTTGAAAGAGTGTAAGTTTTCTAGTCCTTTGTTAAGTTTAAGTGATTGCATTTGGAAGTATGTGTTGGTGATGTATACTTGATGATTTTTGTTTGTTAGTACGATTGTTATGATTGTCACAGTCTGATAAAAATGTCATGACTCCTTGACCCACTTGTTTGTTTTCAAACATCAAAATTTGAAATTCCTTTGTTTGGAGTTCTCCCATGATACATCAGTATCGAGAAGCTTCCAACAAAGAGGTCAGAGACATTATGTAACTTTTTGGACCATTGTCTAAGTTCTCCAACCAACCACATACTACGTGACCAGTCACGTGATGCACCTTATGATTTTTAATAAATACGGGAACGCGATTCTGTAGACTCACTCCGAGATACAAGAAGCCAGACGCCGCTTATTCGTGAGTCGTATAGGAACAGCCGACGCGTTTTGCTGAGATAACACCTCGATTTCTCACTAAGGTATTGAATTTATTTAATTGTATTTTGCATTGTTGAACATGTAATTTTGTGCTATGCATTGCTATTGAGCTTAAGCACGTTCGTTGATAAATGACAAAAACCTATGAGTATTGTATATAAATTATTGTAACTCTTTTCCCATTGTAACTTTAATTTATATAACTTTAAATTCACTAGAGCCAGGGATGCCTGAGCCCGACATGAATTTTCTATTGTAATTCAAATTATTGCTTGTAAATTTTAATGTAAATTGTAAAGCACTTTGCTTGGTTTGAATTGTCCCTTTGTATGAACTCTAAATTTTAACGTTGTAAATATTTGGTAATTCATACATCATGCTTGTTAAACTCAACATGCGTGAGATTATAATTTTGATCTAAAATTGTAAACACGCGTTGCTTAGGAGGCGACTTTGAAGCAAGACGATTAGGAAAACACTTTTGTTTTCAGGTCGGTCTCTGCTTCCTACTCCTTATCCTTGTTCCACTGAAGTTGTTCAAGCTCTACAAGTGAGCTGAATCCACTGTTGTCCTATTGCCATTAACGGACAGTGCCGGCGCGGAGGTCTGCACGTCTGTCTATACTCGCCAATCCATTCAGCGATACTGAAAGACAATTCCATTGTTATGCTGCATGCATCTTTGCTGAGGGAAGACAAGTGAGATAGACAGGCCTGGACTGGATTCGAACACGTGGACCAACATTCACAAGTTAAGTCATAACTTGGTGTACCGAAATCAAAAGGAACTTTGTTCTCATGGCAATTCTCTAGTTGACAATTTAAAGCACGTTGATTGCTACGGCTTAGAATTAGACTTCGCGTTCATATATTAACTATTTGTTAAATTGTTAAACTTATTAAATCTTATTTTTAATTGTTAATCCTCTTTTGTAGTACATTTTTATGCATAATAGACCTATAGATTTCTTGGTTTTGGATGGGGGCGAATGAGCTGAATGACGTAATGATGCATATTAATTTAGAGGAATTTAACGACTCCAAAGCTAGCTTTGTACGCAAATTGTCAGTTTGTTAATCTGTTGTCTGCACTACAAGACATATTTTAAAGTTAGTCAAATGATAATTTGGGCAGCCAGTCTGTTTAGGATAGAGGGAAGGAATTAATTTAATCTATCATATTTTAAAGTCCTTAAAATCCTAGGGAGGGTCTATAAATAAATACTGGAAACGTAACAATGATGTGAAGCTGAATTTTCTATCTGGGTTTAGTTTAAAGACCAAGTGAAATTGAATCTAGGTCAGCCAGATAAGAATAAATCTGTATAAAATGAGTAACTCCCAACCTTAGAATAAAGACGGCAAACTTTAAACTTTCAAATATTTGTATAAATGCATTTATTTGGGTATTGAAAGTCAACATTTTTGAAAGAAATCAGACCTCTCGTTCATTTGCGAGACTGACTTCTCACCATACATTTGACGTCATAAGTGAAACAAAATCATGTTTAAATATTGCATGGCTGGAACAGCGGACAAACCAATAATATTCTTTTTTTTTATATTTCCCAAACAACACAAAGTACAAAATTTTGATTAAATGGATTACAAACTGGATAAAACTCATTCGACAGCACAGACAAAGTTGTGTGTAGCGAGCACTTCAAAGAAGAAGACTGAGATGTAAAGCAAACTCTCATTTCGGTACAGTTTAGCAATGCCATGCCTTGAGATGCCAAATTGACCAGTTTAGCATGGTATGCATTGAGATGCCAAATTGACCAGTTTAGCAATGCCAGTGTTTTAGATGCCAAATTGACCAGTTTAGCAACGCCATGTGTTGAGATGCCAAAGTTCGATTTATCAAGTGTGTCACAGTCTGATAAAAATGTCATGACTTTCTGACCCACTTGTTGTTTACTTCAAATATTGAGATTTGAAATTCCTTTGTTTGGAGCTCTCTCGTGATATTCATATCAAGAAGCTTCCAGCAAAGAAGGTCACGACGTTATGTAACTTTAGGCCCATTGTCTAGGTTCTAGAACCAACTACATGCCACGCGATCCGTCACGTGATATGCTTTATGCTTTTCTATAAATATTGGTAAAACGCACCAGTCCGACACTGCGAGAAAACAATTAGCTATACACCCACGTTAGCTACTCGAGTCACACGGGCAGGCCGGCGAGGTAGATGAGAATAGACACTTCGACTTCTCATAAGGTACCATTTTTATTTGATTGTATTCTGTATATTTTAACTATGTATGTATTTGTGCCATGTATTATATTGTATTGCTATATACTTGAGCACGGTTCGTTGAAATGACTGAAAACCTATAAGTTATGGAATATAAATTCATTGTAACTCTTTTCCATTGTAACTTTAATTTATATTGCTTTTAAATTCACTAGAGCCAGAAATGTCTGCGCTCGATATGAATTTCTCATGTAATTCAATTTATTGCGTGTAATTTTAATTGGAAATTGTGAAGCGCTTTGTTGATTTGAATTACCCCCTTTGTATGAACATTAAATTAACGTTGTATATAATTTTTATGAATTCATACGTCATGCACTGTTAAATGAAACATGCGTGAGAAGATTACATTTTCTAAATCTAAATTGTAAACGACGCGTAGTCGAATTTCTAATTCAAAGCATTTAAAATGAAACGTGCTTAAGTAGGGAACTTGTTAGCAGAGACTATTATGGGACACGTTTGTTTTCCCTAGGTCGGCTTTTTTGTTCTGCCTTCCTTGTCCGCATCTTTGAATTTGGACAAGTTGTCTTTGTCTTCGTCCTGAAGACCTGTACAAGCTGGTTTGAATTCTGAAGAAAGAATTCAATTATTCTGAGAGTCCACACCACTGTAGGCAGCGTCAACAAGTAGACGTATGCTGGTCTAAACTCAAGTTCACTAGCGACATAAAAGGATAATTTCCACTGTATGCCACGTGCATTTCCGCTGATGTGACTGTTGTGACAGACCGGTACGGACTGGAATAGCGAGACCAGGCGATACAGAGACTTACAGCTGAGTATTCCTCAGTTGATACAAAACTCATCAGGAAACAATTGGGCACTTTTTCTCTCTAGAAACATTAAGCACATACGTGCAAGAATTAAGAAATAGACTTTCGCGCTCGTATTTGATTATTGTTAAATTGTTAAACTTTATTAAATCTTATTTTAATTGTTAAACCTCTTTGTAGTTAATTTTTATGCATAATAGACCTAAAGATTACTTCTTGGATTGGATGGGGGCAATTGAGCTGAATGACATAACGAATGCATATTAATTTAGAGGAATTTAACGACTCCAACCCAGCTAACGTACGCAATTTATCAGTTTGAAAATCTGTCGTCTGCACTACCAGACACATTTTTAAATTAGTCAAATGATAAGTTGAGCAACCAGTCTGTATAGGATATGAGAGAAGGAATTAATTGATCTATTATCTTTTAAAGTCCTTAATTATCCTAGGCAGGGTCTATAAATAAATACTGGAAACGTAACAAAGTGTAGCAATGCCATGTGTTCAGATGCCAAAGTTAGAGTTGACCAGTTTAGGAATGCCTTGCGTTGAGTGCCAAATTGACCAGTGTAGCAATGCCATGCGTTTGAGATGCCAAAGATAGAATTGACCAGTTTAGCAATGTCATGTATTGAGATGCCAAATTGACCAGTTTAGCAATGCCATACGTTGAGATGCAAAAAGTTAGATTTGACCAGTTACTATCAGTTTTAAACTTAACACAGTTATAGTTCTACCGTTTGATCATTGACATTTTGTAATTTTACATACAATCAATTCATTACAGTAACACTTGTCATAAATATCCTTTGTGGATAAATTGTAAATCTATTCATTTAGTGAATCTTCTTGTAACTGGGAAGTTCTTGAACATTTTACTGATTTCTGATTAGTTTTATTTATTTATTTTTTGCAATCATATAATAAAATTTTTATTTATGTACACCTACTAAAATTAATTTAAATGCACTTAGATAGGTCAGGTCATCCGGCTGTCGCTAATATTAGAAGATAATCAATATAGATATTTGGGGAATCTAATATATTGTGAGGATCGTTAAACATAGCCGGACACGAGACAGATGGGAACTCAACCATGGATGTAACAGTAATTTCATCCATAGGAGAACCTAGGGAAAACTTTTTTTATATTTTTGATCTCTTTTATAAATCTTTTAAATCACCCTAGAGGCCTAGACAACAAACATGTTTATTTTCCAAACGTACACGGTGTACGCATACTGATCAGTTCATTAATTGGAGTAGAATAAAACTGTTTCATTACTGTATTTGAATTCATTTGTTGCATTGCTGTGCATGTATTCTTTTGAAGGCTGTGAGTCAGGTACGATTGTTATGTGCTGAGAATGCATTTTAGTTGTAGCAAGTGCTAGACATATTAACAGACAGATTGGATGATTGTATAATAGACATTGTAGCATCATTGTCACAGTCTGATAAAAATGTCATGACTGTTTGACCCACTTGTTTGTTTTTCAAACATCAAATTTGAAAATTCCTTTGTTTGGAACTCTCCCATGATACACCAGTATCGAGAAGCTTCCAGCAAAGAGGTCAGGACGTTATGTAACTTTAGGCCCATTGTCTAGGTTCTAGAACCAACTACATGCCACGCGATCCGTCACGTGATATGCTCTATGCTTTCTTATAAATATGGTTAAGCACACCCGAACTGTACTCCGATCCAGAAGCTACGACGCTGGTGATGGTGATGCCAAAACATATGCTGAACTCACAAAAGAAAATCCATACCCTGGAAAGACAATTGAAAAGATAGAATGTGTGAATCATATCACAAAGCGTATGGGCACTGCTTTGCGAAATCTTGTACAAACAAGAAAAGCACAAAAGCTCCCAATCAGTGGTCGTGGAAAGCTGACCGAAGAAAGGATAAAAAAGCTGACCAACTACTATGGAAAAGCAATCAAGGACAATGCCGGCAATTTGCATGCAATGGAAAGAGCTGTGTGGGCCAGCTTTTACCACTCTCTCAGCACAGACAGTAAGCCACAGCATGACAATTGTCCAGCAGGTCCAACCTCTTGGTGCTTTTACCAGCGAGACCTTGCCAACAACGTACCCACGCGCCCCCACAGCAAACCGCTGCCGCCTGATGTTGGAGAGGCCCTCAAGCCTGTCTACAAACGACTTGGGGACTCACAGCTGCTGGGAAGATGCTTAGCTGGCAAGACCCAGAACTGTAATGAAAGTTTTCACTCTCTTTTGTGGCGATTATGTCCCAAAGAAAGATGGAGCAATCACCGCACTGTTGACACTGCACTCGCTATGGCTGTCCAGCAGTTCAACAAAGGATCAACTGCTTTGATCGACATCATGCAGCATGTAGAAGTCAATGTAGGCACCCACACATGTCAGTATGTTGAGAAAAAAGATGCCAGCAGAGTTGCAGATGCCACAAGGAAAGCATCAAACAAACAAAAGCAGCAAAGAAAGAAGATTGAACTAATTCAGCGTCGTGAACGGCAGTCGTTACATGAAAATGAAGGGGAGGTGTATGGTGCAGGACTGTTTTAAGTTACATATTTTATGACAATTCTGCTTTTAATAACATTGCAGTGACTCTGTAACATTTATGGTTTCAGAAAATGGAAAAAAAATCAGTGTTTTATCTCAATATAAAAGTGAAATATTACTTTTTAAAGTTTACGGACAGTTTTCTCGAAATTTGCATTTTCGGAATGTTTAAACGTTTGCCCCTCAGAAAAAATACATTTATAATTGAGATAAAGACTTGAAACTTTGCATACTGATGTAAAAAAGGCTGCTGAGTGCAATAGAAGCATCAGAAACATAGTATGTCTAATAGTTTACATGTTATATGTTTTGAACCTTTCCTACCCCCTTCTTTTTAATTTTTTACATTAACAAAAGCACATAGACAATACATTTCTTGACATTCAAACTGTTTAATAGTATAATTGCATAATTAGAGACATATATAACATGAAAAACTGAGAATGCAATATTTCTGCTGATTGTAAAGCTATTTAAAACAAGGGGCCAAAAATACACATTATTTCAGGATTTTTTTTTTTAATTTTTTTTTTTTTTCATGAACCACAAAGGCTACAATCCCCAAAATTGGCATATATGTTCATCTTTATGAGCTCAATATATTTGCCAAATTTCATATTGATATCTTTAAAAGAAATGAAGTAACCTACATTGAGTCAAAATGCACTCAGAGAGTCACCTTAATTCTATAGAATTTTACTAGGTACGTGTGGATATAATCTTTCCCGTCTTGGCACACGTGTAATTATGTAACAGAGCTCTCCACAGCGAGCTGTCTTATGCAACACTTGCCGGACCATGTCAAATGCAGCTATTCACAGTGTCCAAACTTAGCATGCATTCAATTAACAATAGCGGTCCTTATAATCTTATTACATAACTCTTGCTACTCAGTTTGACCTTCTTAAAACTAGGCCAGAAGTAAATTTTATGCATTATAATTAAATATTTAGAAAAAACAATTAAAATATTTCTGAATTGCATTTTCAGGTTTACAAATATATTAGAACATGGCCAATAAAATGACATCAAAATATTATAACATTAACAGCCAATAAAATAGAATCACTGTATATATCTATAGCACATAAAATAACAAAAGTGGGTAATTTCCTTTGGGTAGAAAAATGTTTCCAGAGTCAATAAAGTTTACAAGACTCAAAAGGAAGGTTACAAGACTCAAAGATTTATGAGATGTAAATACAGATCAAATAAGAGAGGTCAATATCATGTCATCCATTATTTGTACTACCTCATAATGGTGCTATCTGTTTAGTAGATCTACTCCATTAATTATAAATTGATATCAGATACTGACCATCACGGGACCCCTAAAATAGTTTCAATGGATGAACATGAGAAATACACTTTGTAGATTTTAATGATTATCTGTTATTAATCCCACTTTTAAACCCCATGTGTTACCATTCCATCTATGAATACTTGCTTGTTTAAGAAGAATGAATTTATTTACAAGAATGATTCTTATGTGATTCTGTCACATAAGAAGGCCTATATACATTTGCAGAACAATATAAAAGATATTACCAGGAACACATCCAAAACAATAAATATAATATATACAGTTCTTACTTTATTTGATAAATTCCACAGAAAATATTTACAATTGTCTATAATTTTACTTAGAATTATTTATATAAAAATACATACAATTATATTATACATGTGTTACTTTAAAAATTATCTGTAAATTTTATATGAAAATGAAGAAACACAATGTAAATTTAAGAAATAAAGACTAAACAGATGATCACAATTTTCAATCCGTTACAGTCTTAGAATAAATGAACAAACAATAACACAGTTTTGTAAACTATTACTTTTCTAATGATTTAGTTCCTGGGAATTGTGTTAATGAAATGAATCTCAAAGTCAAATTATATTAAAAATACATAAATATTATACATATGATCAATAATGGATTATAAATTATTAATCATATTATACAGAATAGAATCATATGTAGAATTCATATTTCATTTTATTAATTAATATATTAATAAAAACAATTTCAAAGGATAGACATGAAATAGCAAATTCAACTATGAATTGAAAATTTAATTGCTCAAGACTCAACATGCATTTCAATATTGACAAAATACTCCCAATCCCCCCCCCCAAAAAAAAAAAAATTAATAAAAAAAAAATAAATAAATAAAAAATTAAATTAAACATACTTATATAGCTTAATACAGTTATACACACACAGCCATGATAACTTGAAATAAATTAATTAAAATGAAATAATTGGCCATTATATTGATATAGCATTTTCTTAGCACAAGTAAACCTTCTAAATGTACTAGCATTAAAGTGCAGAATGATTACTTCTCTAATAATACACACATTACAAATATGCACAAACCCATGTTCTTTTTTGTTTTAAGTGTTCAAAATAATATATATAAACCTAAATGTTCAAAATAATATATATAACACTAGGTGTTCAAAATAATATACACAACCCTAAGTGTTCAAAGTAATATATATAACTCTAACTCTAGGTGTTCAAAATAATATATATAACACTAAGTGTTCAAAATATATATATATAACTCACAGTTAAATTTTAAATTTAAGAAAATTTAGAGAAATACATTTAATTAATTTAATGTATTGTTTTGCATTTTCCGCGTTACAGTTATATATATTATTTTGAACACTTAAACTCGGAAAATGCAAAACAATACATTAAATTAATTAAATGTATTTCTCTAAATTTTCTTAAATTTAAAATTTTCTTATGACAAAAATTAACTGAATTTTTACCATGAAAGCCAGGTAAACCATTTAAGCAACCGTCTTTGGTCCAGCCAGGAACAAAAGAACAAAATAGGTTTGAAGTTGGTTAGTCGGTAGAGGCCTAGACAATGACGTGTGAGAATGCTTTACTGCACTGATTACATCTAAATGGCTTTTCTCCAGTATGAATACGAATGTGATTTGATAAGTAAGAAGATTGTGAGAATGCTTTACTGCACAGCTTACATTTAAATAACTTTTCTCCAGTATGAATACGCATGTGATTTGATAACTTAGAAGACAATAAGATTGCTTTACTGCACTGCTCACATCTAAATGGCTTTTCTTCAGTATGAATACGCTTGTGTTTTGATAAGTGAGAAGAGTGTGAGAATGCTTTACTGCACTTATCACATCTAAATGGCTTTTCTCCAGTATGAATACGCATGTGATTTGATAAGTAAGAAGATTGTGAGAATGCTTTACTGCACAGCTCACATTTAAATGGCTTTTCTCCAGTATGAATACGCATGTGTTTTGATAAGTAAGAAGATTGTGAGAATGCTTTACTGCACAGCTCACATTTAAATGGCTTTTCTCCAGTATGAATATGCATGTGATTTGATAAGTAAGAAGATTGTGAGAATGCTTTACTGCACAGCTCACATTTAAATGGCTTTTCTCCAGTATGAATACGCATGTGATTTGATAAGTAAGAAGATTGTGAAAATGCTTTACTGCACAGCTCACATCTAAATGGCTTTTCTCCTGTATGAATACGCATATGAGTCGCTAAGCTAGAAGATTGTGAGAATGCTTTACTGCACTGATTACATCTAAATGGCTTTTCTCCTGTATGAATATGAATGTGTTTTGAGAAGTCAGAAGAAACAGAGAATGCTTTATTGCAATGATTACATCTAAATGGCTTTTCTCCTGTATGAATACGCATGTGTTTTGATAAGTTAGAAGATTGTGAGAATGCTTTACTGCACTGATTACATCTAAATGGCTTTTCTCCTGTATGAATACGAATGTGTTTTGAGAAGTGAGAAGAAAAAGAGAATGCTTTATTGCAATGATCACATCTAAATGGCTTTTTTTCAGTATGCATACGCTTGTGATCTGATAAGCTAGAAGACCTGAAGAATGCTTTACTGCACTTATCACATCTAAATGGCTTTTCTCCAGTATGAATATGCATGTGCTTTGATAAGTCAGAAGATTGTGAGAATGCTTTACTGCACTGCTCACATCTAAATGGCTTTTCTTCAGTATGAATACGCTTGTGTCTTGATAAGTCAGAAGAGTGTGAGAATGCTTTACTGCACTTATCACATCTAAATGGCTTTTCTCCAGTATGAATACGCATGTGATTTGATAAGTAAGAAGATTGTGAGAATGCTTTACTGCACAGCTCACATTTAAATGGCTTTTCTCCAGTATGAATACGCATGTGTTTTGATAAGTAAGAAGATTGTGAGAATGCTTTACTGCACAGCTCACATTTAAATGGCTTTTCTCCAGTATGAATACGCATGTGATTTGATAAGTAAGAAGATTGTGAGAATGCTTTACTGCACAGCTCACATTTAAATGGCTTTTCTCCAGTATGAATACGCATGTGATTTGATAAGTAAGAAGATTGTGAGAATACTTTACTGCACTGATCACATCTAAATGGCTTTTCTCCAGTATGAATACGCATATGAGTCACTAAGCTAGAAGACTGTGAGAATGCTTTACTGCACTGATTACATCTAAATGGCTTTTCTCCTGTATGAATACGAATGTGTTTTGAGAAGTCAGAAGAAACAGATAATGCTTTATTGCAATGATCACATCTAAATGGCTTTTCTTCAGTATGCTTATGCATGTGTTGTGATAAGTAAGAAGATTGTGAGAATGATTTACTGCAATAAATACATCTAAATGGCTTTTCTCCTGTTTGAATACTCAAGTGTCTTGATAAGTTAGAATACACTAAGAATACTTTATTGCAAATTCACATCTAAAGGCTTTTCTCCAATACGAATATGCATGTGACTAGATAAGTGAGAAAACACTGAAAATGCTTATTGCACTGATCACATGTAAATGACAATTCTCCAGTTTGAATATGTTTTAATAAGTCTTCACTGTACAATCACACTGAAGTGGATTTTCCACAGTGTGAATACATATTTGTTGTGATAAAGCAGAAGACTATTATCATATTGAAATTATTTTCCTCTAATATTATCAAACATGTGTCGTGATTATGTTTGAAGACCATGAGAAATATTTATTGCATTGATCTCACTTGTACAGTTTTTCCAGTATGAAGAAACTCATGTTCACAAGAAAGATGTTGAGAAAGCTTTATTGCACTGATCACATCTATATGGTTTTTCAACAATATGAAAACACTTGCCTGTTCAAATGTGAGAAGAGTATTAAAATGCCAAATTACAGTTATATGATTTTTTCCTTAGTATAAATATGCATGTGCTCTAATAACATAAGATCTCAAGAATTTTCATATTGCATTCAACACATTTATATGGCTTGTCTCCAGAATGAACAAGCATATGTCTTGCTAAGTAATAAGTCTTTGAGAACGCTTTATTTCACTGATCACTTTAGTATGGTTTGTTTAGAATAAGGACATGCATCTGTTTTGATAAAGCTGAAAAATGTGAAAGTCAGCAATGTACTAAAATACCTTGTTGCATTGAGAACATTTATATGATTTTGATCATGTTCAATCACATTTGTAATAATCCCAAAGAAGGAGAGAATGCTCTGCTGGACTAATCACATTTCTTTGAACAAGTATGAATGTACATGTATTTTGAAAAAGAAAAAGATTGTGGAAATGTTTTTATGTGCTGATCACATTGAAGTGATTTTCTCAAGTATTATAATGTAAGTTGAATGATAAATGAGGGAATAAGTTAACTTTACTTATCATACAGATATCAATTTACTGAAAATAAAACATATGTTTTGATAAGCCATTAAATAATACTTTTCTGCACTATTACATTTATACGGCTTTCAACAGCATGAAAAATTGTTTGTGATCACTAAATAGAATTTTGTTCTTGAGCAATCACATTTTAGGGATTTCAAAAGTATGAACAATTATGCAATAAGATAATTACAATAGTCAAGAATGTTTTGAACAATTTCAATTTTGAACAAGTGAACAATTTACTTGACTAATCCTTAGTATGAATATGCATTTGATGGAGCAAGCAACAAAGACCAAGATAATGCTCTATTATATTCATTGCATTTATACGGCTTTTCTCCAGTGTAAATGCACATCTGTTCTAATAAAGTTGGAAGTACAAGACAATAATTTATGTCAGTGACAACATACTAGTTTCTTTTCTGAAGTATAAGTAAACCTTTGTAGAGTAGAAGCCAATATACAACTGACAGGAATTAAAGACACTCTGTTATCATGTAGTTGGTAATGCAAAACAATAAGTAAAATTAATGACACACTCTATTATCAATATCATGAATTTGGTAATGCAAAACAATAAATAAAATTAAAGAAACTTTATTATCAAGTATGTGATAATGCAAAACAATAAATAAAATTAAAGAAACAGTAATATCATATAAGTGGTAATGAAAAAAATAAGTAAAATTGAGAAAAAACCAATAGTTACTTAAAGGTAAAACTCCAGCTGAAGTCCATGAAATGTTTTATAATTCACCGTACCTGAAGAGAATACATTGGCCAGTGTTAAAAACAGGAAGGAACAACCAAGACCAAGTGAAGATTTAGGCAAATCACATAAATAATTTTAAAATAGTATTATAATCATGTGTTAGACTCTCCAAACTAAATATTATGATTGGGCACGCCACAGGAAAAATGGACTCCACTCTAAACTGGCAGCATGATAAAGTATTAAGTATTCACACAAAATTTGCATTTTGATGACATGCTAAATACTCCACAATACTGAATTCAGGATTATGTATTAAATACTCTACTACAGTACAAGAAACTGAAATCAGAATTGTTTGTTACATTTACTTGACATGAAAATGAAATAGATGTGTGAAGTACTCCATGCCATGTTTAACTAAATAAACTAATCATGCAAGAAAATTTTCTTTTCTCAACATTTGTAACAAACTTGAAAACATACATTATATTTATAAAGAGAAAAAAGATTTAGAAATAACACTTCTAATAAA
Source organism: Sinotaia quadrata (assembly GCA_028829895.1). Taxonomy (NCBI): domain Eukaryota; kingdom Metazoa; phylum Mollusca; class Gastropoda; order Architaenioglossa; family Viviparidae; genus Sinotaia; species Sinotaia quadrata. The sequence goes on from CM054180.1 coordinate 119,092,845, forward strand.
CTTCAAAACATACATTATAATAAAGAATAATAAGATTATGAATAACATTTCTAACTTCAATTATAAAGAATGAAATGATTTATAAATAATACATCTAACAAACTTCAAGACCTATATTATGAAGAATAAAATTATTTACAAATAACACTTTTATTGTTTTAACAAACTTCAAATCTTGCATAATAAAGAATAATAAGATTTGCAAATAACACTTCTTCTAATAAAATTCATGACCTATTATTATAAAGAAAAATAAGATTTACAAATAACATTTCTAACAAAATTCTAGACATACATTATAAAGAAAAATAATATTTACGAATAACACTTCTGATAAAATAAATTCTTTTTTTTTCAAGACTTATATTATAAACAAAAATAAGATTTACAAATAACACTTCTAACTTTAACTGTTTAAGGCCTACATTATGAAGAATAAAAACATTTACATTTAACACTTCTAACAAACTTCAAGACCTGTAGTAAAGAAAAATTTGATTTATAAATAAAATGATTCACACTAAGTTGATCTTTAACACTTTCTTCACTTACCTATATTAATTATATTGTATTAGGAACAATCAAAAGATTTTCAGGTTTTGAAATGTTTGCCATCATTTTTCTTTACAGTAATTTCTGCATCCACACCCTGCAACCAAATATTTTAGTATCACTATATCAAGTAGTATATGGGTATGTGTGTTAACAACCAATAGAACTTTTAGAAGAGATTCTTGAGAACTGACCATATGAACTGAACTGAGTGATCAAATTAATAATGAAAATAAATACCAATTGTAGTTAAATCAGTATGCAGATAAACCAAATGAAATAATGTTCTTATTACTATATAGTGTATTGTATACACATGACATATTTCTTACTTTTAACATATATTTTATTTTTCATTGCAATCTTTATTCCTGTCCTCTCAAGCTATCAATAAGATATACCTTTGGCACTTTTGTTTGTGTAATTTTAGAGTACCTGACTGTAAAAAGTGTAAGAACCAGACAGTAAATGAGAGTGAGTGAAACCAAATGGTTAAATTTACTTGCGATGATTTAAATTTTCTTGTAAAGCAAAACAAATCTGGTTTCTTTTTTTTCTTCAAAGATGATGTGTGATGTCAGCATTTGCTAAAATGACCTTCAATTTCAGTGAGGCATGCAACCTCCTTTAAATCGTTTCCATATTGGCTGACTGAATAAAGTTTTTGTGTCGTGAAGGTTTGATGGAATGGCACTAAATTTTCCAGCTGAAGACACTTAAAATTCTAATAGGACTGGGATTGTGGGAATATATATTTCTATTCAATTTATATTTGTATAAATGTTATATGTAGATGTTGATTCTGTCTCAGGGGAAATAAGAATGGGAGAGGTCCAGATAACAGTTTTCTGTTGTTAACTGGTTTAATAAAAACAGTGACTGACGATTGGCTTGGGCCACACTTGCATAGGTAAGCTATGCCTATCACTGTATCAGATTTGCCCATTTCCGTTACCGTCGGATTGCTGGGATTAAAATGGAAAGAGGGAAAACATTATCTACAATAATTTATTTCAGTGACAACATACAAGTTTCTTTTCTGAAGTATAAGTAAACCTTTGTAGAGTAGAAGCCAATATACAACTGACAGGAATTAAAGACACTCTGTTATCATGTAGTTGGTAATGCAAAACAATAAGTAAAATTACAGACACTCTATAATTATCAATATCATGAATTTGGTAATGCAAAACAATAAATGAAATTAAAGAAACGTTTTTAATCAAGTATGTGATAATGCAAAACAATAAATAAAATGAAAGAAACTGTAATATCATATATGTGGTAATGAAAAACAATAAGTAAAATTGAAAAAAAACCACAATAATTACTTAAACGTAAAACTCCAGCTGAAGTCCATGAAATGTTTTATAATTCACCGTACCTGAAGAGAATACATTGGCCAGTGTTAAAAACAGGAAGGAACAACCAAGACCTAGTGAAGATTTAGGCAAATCACATAAATAATTTTAAAATAGTATTATAATCATGTGTTAGACTCTCCATATTAAATATTATGATTGGGCACTCCACAGGAAAAATGGACTCCACTCTAAACTGGCAGCATGATAAAGTATTAAGTATTCACACAAAATTTGCATTTTGATGACATGCTAAATACTCCATAATACTGAATTCAGGATCAAATGTATTAAATACTCTACAACAGTACAAGAAACTGAAATCAGAATTGTTTGTTACATTTACTTGACATGAAAATGAAATAGATGTGTGAAGTACTCCATGCCATGTTGAACTAAATAAACTAATCATGCAAGAAAATTTTCTTTTCTAAACATTTGTAACAAACTTGAAAACGAACAAATGTATAAATTTACTTGCGATGAATTAAATTTTCTTGTAAAGCAAAACACAACATCTGATTTCTTTGGATCTGCAAAGATGATGTGTGAGATAAGCATTTGCTAAAATGAGCTTCAATTTCAGAGAGGCATGCAACCAACTTTAAATTGTTTCCATACTGGCTGACTGAATGAAGTTTTTGTGTGGAGAAGGTTTGATGGAATGGCACCAAATTTTCCAGCTAAAGACACTTAAAATTTTAACAGGACTGGGAATATATATTTTTATTCAATTTATATTTGTATAAATGTTATATGTAGATGTTGATTCTGTCACAGGGGAAATAAGAATGGGAGAGGTCCAGATAACAGTGTTCTGTTGTTAACTGGTTTAATAAAAACAGTGACATATGATTGGCTTGTGCCACAGTTGCATAGGTAAGCTATGCCTATCACTGTATCAGATTTGCCCATTTCCGTTACCTTCAGATTGCTGGGATTAAAATGGAAAGAGGGAAAACCTTATCTACAGCCAGTGCCACTACCAAGCCCTTCTCAAGGTGGGAGAAAGAAGAGGAATACGGTATTGAAGACTACACACTAACAATAATAAAACTTGGAAAGAAGATGGGTCAAAGAAAAAAAGAAGTAACAGCCTTTGACTGCCAAATTTAGTCTGGCAAAGAAAAATATTGATAAAACATTCTTGGACCCTATTCTAGACTCTACAAATTCGTGGAAGTGGAAGACTTACAAAAAATAATCATACTGTAGTCCAAGCCATGATGCTAAGTAAGCTTCTTCAAAATCATCTCTCAATGACAAGCAAGGCAGAAACAGCAACAAGAACAAGGGCAGAAAGAGAGTCCCAAACAACCACCAGGACTGTGAGAAGGAAAGTACACAAATTATGTGGAAAATTCCTCCAATAACTAGTGTTCACTCTATAAACGTATATACAATGTTTCTTATTCTGTCTACAGCATTACAATCCTAACTAAAATGTCTCTCTTTTGTCTACAGATTTATATAATATCTATAATGATTCACTTTGTCTACAGATTTATTTACCTTTCTGTCTACTGTTTCTTGACCAATACAGTGAAAACAAAAGTAAATACTTCAATTTGCCATTCTGTCAAGTAAAGTATGTTGCATTACAAGCAATAGATCTAGTAATCTTTTATCATTGTTGATCTGGCAATACTATATTGGTCTAGATGGGGTATTATTTTATTTTTATTTAAAAGAAAGCTTACACTTAAAAAATGAAAGCAATTAACTTGCCGAAGAATTTGACAGATGTAGCACTCTGACTGATAAACAATTCTAAGTTCTACATTTTTTGGAGTGATTTTCTTTGATTCCATCTTTCTTTCCTTTAGACTAAATAAAATTTGGATGGGTGAGAGAATACCACACAATGTACACAGAGACATTCCATCTTTAATTATGTCCTGTATTTGATTTGTCAAGTTTGCAGATTGTCTTCTTTGCAACCAACTTCTTTTGTAATATCAGCATTTCTCCTTTCATGAATATTCACATTATATCCTTTCCTTTATTTTTTAGACCAAAGATGCATTCTGTGACATGTATTTTTGTGCCCCTAAAAACCAAGGATTTACGTTACTTTTCCACCCAGACAATATACTACTTGTTCATGCAACAATACAACGGCCTAGTCGACACACTCTCCCCACCAACCCCTGTCTAATGATAATTATCATATTAATTATTATATATATATACAGTATTACAGCCAACTCCAGTGCCATCTTAACAAATGGGTGTGATATGAGGTTGCTAATTTAAATATGTTGTGAATTGCTGTCAATTTTTATTCCTGTGAGTGGTTGTGTAGGTAGGGACCCCAGTGCACTTTGCCTCTTAGGATGGCCCTGGATAACAGACCTAACATTAGACCCCAAAAGAAGACATCCACAAAATATTTCCTTTGTCTGACTTACTAGTTACTTTTCCACAGTACAACATTAGAAATCTCCTTCTAAAATAAAACTAGGAAGTTGTGGATAAACAATAAATAAGATCAAATTTATTTTTTAAAATATAATCTAAATTTTATCATACACACACTATACAACATGTAAATATAATCATTAAATCAAGGATATAAAAATGTAGACCCCACACTACATAAACATATGATAATTAAGAAACTTCAATAATTTTCTAGCTTACTATCACTGCCTGGAGAGTAATTTTCTGGCTTTCTATCACTGCTAGGACAGAAATATTTGATCATTTGTAATTGTAGCCAAGAAACATTTAATAAATGTCCTTCAATGCTCTTCATTAAACTTAAAGTCAGTTTGTGTAAAAATGCAAAATTCCCTGAACCTAATTACACTAATTAATTAAAATCTGGTCTTACTTTTTAATGCTATGTTAGTATAGTAGTTATTTAAAAAGGCTTTTTGACTTGTACATTAACTTTATCACAGGTGATGTCATTAGCAATAGCATAATTCCTTTCATTATAAAATTATTTGAACTTTGTTTGAAAGCTTCAGAAAATGAATATTTTTTCTACATGAATTGCCTAAACAGGACATGCACTTACAGTTACACATGACATGCAAATGTTGAGTTTTACTTTTACTCTTAGAAGAAAAAATGGATCTGATTTATGTGGATCCAACATGTTACAATGACAATGCCTTTTAAAAATAGTATTTCTTCAAAAAATAAGACTGTTTCAAGAATTTTGTTTTAATGTATTGTCACTTCTAAGAAAATCTTGATGCTAAGTTTGCAGGATTATTTATGACAATCAAAAGTAAAGAAAAGAAAATTTTGTGAGTATAACACAAAATAAATTTGTATTACAAATAATTACAAAATAAGTGAAATTTTGCAAACATCATATGTAGCTGTCACACTGATTATGAAGCAATGAACATACAGAATACAAACACATGATATCTGAATGATATATTTTAAGGATAACACATTTCAAATTGACCCAGCCTAAGTTATGTACAGTTGTCAAGTGAATGATCAATATACATATTCAACAAAACATGAATATTCATATGGTATGGTAAGTCATCAGAATATAAGAATGATTTACTGCAATTATTACATATAAAAGGCTTTTTAAGTAAGAACACACTTTGTTACAAGGATGAAGTGTTTGAGAATGCTTTACTAAACTTGTCACATGTTTGTGGCTAGTCTTCAATATAAATATATGTGAGTTGTGACAAGTGAAAAGACTGAGAGAATGATTCAGTGAAATAATCAGATACTTAAGACTTTATCTCAAGAATGTTTGTGCATTGATAAGGTTAAGAATAAAGAGCATGGGAATGATATTTATTATTAGATTTATTTATATTACTGGTTTAATAATTCCTCTGCTATTTGTTATTTCATTTTTTACTGGTTTAATAAATGTTCTGTATTTATTATTCAATTTATCATTGGTTTAATAAATGCATTCATGTTTTATAATAAAGATTCTTACTTAGTTTTCAACTCTCAAGTTTTCAGTGTATTAATTCACTCAACACGATACCAAATATACTTTGAGAAATATTTTGTAATACAATGCTGATACAACTTCTTAACCCATACATTACAAACAATCCAATAAAATAACAAAAATTAAAAATCATATAATTTGTACTTCACACATGTGTTGCAAAGAAACATAAAGTCATAATTTTTCACACTGCTAAAATTGCATTTTGCCTGGGGTCATAACTGAAAAAGGAGTGAACTACTTTTTAATTTACCTCTAAGTCTAAGCCAACAAATAGTACTCATACTGTCATGATTTTCTTCCTAAAGTGTTTTTAAATTTTTCTGATTATTACAACTTTCAGAATGGCCTTCCAATTCTTGGAGTAATGACTAGGCCTACTTTATCACCAATTTAATATACACAGATGATAAAAAAATATATATATTCAGCATGGATGTTAAAGTGTTTTGTATCTTTCTACAAGAAAAAAATATCTTTATTCTTAGCACTGATGTCAAACTATGACAGCTATATGTTATTTAGTCTCCAATTTCACTCAGAGGCATAGAATGATAGATATTTAGAAGAGAAGATATTTTCGAATTTACCCAAAAGTCAGATTTCCTTTTTCAAGTAGGATTAAATGTTTAAAATACACGATACTCCTATTTTTGTTTGTATGTGTTTGTGTTGTTAATCATTTATTGTTTGTATGTGTTTGTGTTGTTGTTAATCATTTATTTATAGAATAAAATAATTATATAAACACATAAATATTAACATAATTATGAATATTCACACTAACACTAAATATAAATTATAATGCTCTATTCTTATTAATTTTAATTTTTCTAATGATAATTATTAATATTATGGCTACAAAAACTAAAAAGTTAATAAAGAAACCATGCACTAACAAATGTTAGATTAGTAATATTTAAATTTTGCAATGGAAATATTTAAACGTAACACAATAACTGTTAAAGATATAAGCTAATGAAATAAATTAGTACAATTAAAATACAATCTTTTTCATATATGAAGCTTTGAAAAGTCGAACACTTATCGAAATCGTGGGAATAACGCAAGATGAGACATTACTGGAATTTACAACTTTCAGTAAAAGTTAAAGGCCTCTAAAAGTACAACCACTAAAATAGTAAAAATAAGACGAAAATTGTATATACCTAATGCAAAGGTAGAGATTTACTTTTCTGTTTTCATCGCCATCTTCGGTCTTCGTTTTCGTACTCTCAAGCTGGCTAGATTAGATTTGCTTTGGCGTTGTCCCGCCTGTATTTATAATGTAGCCGACTATTAGAACATGTAAGTAAATGAGAGTGAGACAAATCAAGTGGTTATATTTACTTGAAATGATTTCGATTTTCTTGTATAGGAAAACACAACAGCAAACCAATTTCTTTGATATGCAATGTATGGCGTGAGATAGCGTTCGCTAAAACGACCTTCAACTTCAGAAGAATGCGACCTACTTTAAATTGTCTCTGTGTTGGCAGAACGAGTAATTTGTGTCGAGTAGGCGAGCTTTGTATAAGAAAGAGAGAGAGCTGAAGTTTTGTGTTTTGTGTTTGTATAAATGTGTCTGCTAATTTATCTGCCTCCCCCCCCCCTCCAAATTGTTTTGTGTTTTTGTTTGTAGTAGGGTTATTGGGGATTGGTGTCGTGCTTTTTTCTTCCCTGTACCAATTTTTTATTTTATTTAGCACCAGATTTGTTTGAGTGTGTTTTTCCAGGAATTTTTCCTGGCTGTTTGAAGTAATGCGTGTTTATTATGTGTTATTTAAAAAAAAAATTACTTGTTTTATTGTCTTCGTTTGATGAGTTCTAATCGTTGAGTGGAGACGATGGGCGTGGTTGGGTGAGGAAGAAGGCCGAGTTTGCTGTTTTGGTGATGGCATTTGTTAATTGGAGGGTGCGTTTTCCTGTGTTATTTGTTGTTCTGGGGTTCTGTATTGCGTTAGAAGGTTCCCCAATTGCCTTTGGATATGTGCTGTTGTGCTTGAGTATGTATCAGTGGTGTATTTTTGTTTGGTGTTGAGTTGCACTATGATGGGATAGTGGTCGCTGGTATAGTTGTCATCGTCCGTTGTGCTTGTAGTGTCTAGACTCTAGAGAGAGGTTAGTGATCATTAATGTAATGTCGAGGCTGATTTGACGTCGGAGGGGGGGGGGGGAGTTGTTTAAGGGGTGTCTAAAAAGTTTATTTTTTTCGTAAGCCAGTCCAGTAATTACTTTTGTGTTTCATTTAGCCAGCATGGGTGTACTGTGTTGAAGTCGCCTACGATTACATATGGTTTTGAAAGAGTGTAAGTTTTCTAGTCCTTTGTTAAGTTTAAGTGATTGCAGTTGGAAGTATGTGTTGGTGATGTATACTTGATGATTTTCGTTTGTTAGTACGATTGTTATGATGTGAAGCTGAATTTTCTATCTGGGTTTAGTTTAAAGACCAAGTGAAATTGAATCTAGGTCAGCCACAGGTAAGAATAAATCTGTATAAAATGAGTAATTCCCAATCTTAGAATCAAGCCGGCAAACTTTAAACTTTCAGAGATTTGTATAAATGCATTCATTTGGGTATTGAAAGTCAACATTTCTGAAATAAATCAGACCTCTCGTTCATTTGCGAGACTGACTTCTCACCATAGCATTTGACGTCATAAGTGAAACAAAACATGGTTAAATATTGAATGTCTGGAACAGGGGACAAACCAATAATATTCATTTTTTTTTTTTACTTTTCCCAAACACCACAAAGTACAAAATTTTGATTAAATGGATTACAAAGCTGAAGAGAGAAAACTCATCCAACAGCACAGACGACGGTTGTGTGTAGCGAGCACTTCAAATAAGAAGACTGAGATGTAAAGCAAACTCTCATTTCGGTACAGTTTAGCAATGGCATGCCTTGAGATGCCAAATTGACCAGTTTAGCAATGGCATGCCTTGAGATGCCAAATTGACCAGTTTAGCAATGGCATGCCTTGAGATGCCAAATTGACCAGTTTAGCAATGCCAGTGTTTTAGATGCCAAATTGACCAGTTTAGCAACGCCATGTGTTGAGATGTCAAAGTTAGATTTGACAAGTGTAGCAATGCCATGTGTTCAGATGCCAAAGATAGAATTGACCAGTTTTGCAATGCCATGCGTTCAGATGCCAAAGATAGATCATTGTGAAGGGAAGTCAAGGGACAGGCCTGTTAGCTCGACGAATAAGATAATTACAGATATAGGACGCGATTTCCTATCGGTTAAAATAACGGTCAGAAATTGAACGATCAAACAGTTTGTTTGGCACACTAAGTATTAGCATTTCTCCAGATTTTCAAACTACAAGGAGCATTATGAAAGAGAAATAAATGTGCTGTAGCCGTTCAACACGCTGACGCATTTATTTACATTTTCTGGATCAGTTACTCGATACGCGGCGTAGTAAAACCGATTACCAAAACTATTTATATCATGAACCGTATTACAAAATCGGGTATTCACATGCTTACATTTAAAATCATTAGCCAAGTCCAACCACTAAAAATAGCACACAAGTGAAACGGGGGGTCTTTACACATGTACATGGACTCACATTACTGGGGTTTTAACATGCCCTCAGTCCTTAAAATGTGGACGCTGACTCGGGCAATATGCTATTTTTACCTATTTATCTGATCTGATGAATCAATTTTGAAACATAATGTAATAGAAATAAATAATATGTGATAGGCAGCATTACGCTTATTGTTAATGAGTGTAAGGCTTTTTAAATTTCTCACAAAGACAAGTGAGCGTGTATGTTTTGATACAATAAAAAAAACAATATTGACGAAAACGAAAGTAGAATCCTCTCTGACTATAAATTCACCTATGACGAAAGCGAAAGAAGATTGAGCACTTCATTTACAATCAAAATACAACATACGTCCACATTCGTCAATACATGGTTACACACGAGTAATTTACATTGTGAAAGTCAATTATTGGTGACTGGGATTCTCGGGAGAAGAAATTAATTCTAGTTACACGGATTTACCTTGTGAAAGTCGATTATTGATGACTGTAAGCCTACTGACAAATATTCTAGTGTCAGGACGTGTCTCATATTTAGACTGCCGGTTAGACGATTGCACGTTGATAAACATCCGGTTTACAGAGGGTTTCAAGGAAGTCATTTAGAACTTGAGTGCGCGGTTCGTGCAGCAAGCGCCATAGATAACGTTCATATGCGTGCGCCCTAGTGACATAGTTTTACCTCAATATGTAGGTCAGAATAAATTGATTTATTTGTGAAATATAGAAGTTTGCATGCGTACGCATACAATTATATGTACGAACGAATCCATGTAAGGGAATATACCCGTGCTTGCATTTGAAATCATACAATCAGAAGTGCAAAATATTTTGTGAATAGATAATCACGTTTGCTTGTATCACACGTGTGCACGCACACGCTGGATGAATCAATAGATTGATGTACACACACAGACAATGAAACAGAGGAAAAGGTTGGAATAAAAAAAGAGAGAGAACACGGGAGAGATTTTTCTTTCTTTCTTCTACCTAAAGGCAATATAAATAAAATGTTTAGGAAGGTTTGTTTATTAAGGTTTTGAATGTCGAGTCACTTTTTTTTTTAAAATAAAGGCTTTGTCTCTCTGTCAAACACACACACACACACAGAAGATATGTTTCTATGTATGAGTACATGTGTACCTATGTGGACGTGCGTGACGTACAAGAGTGAGCGTTTACATTTCCTTGTTCACTTCTCTTATTGTTGTTTCTGAAAAAAAAAGTTATACAAATAACACTCTGTGCAACGGGTATTTTACAGTTGCGAGAGGGCCCTTTTAAATCATGAGAATATCACCTCCTCATCTATAATTGCACCTCTCAATTGCGGACAATGGATCGAAGGGGTAATCTCATTCATCCTCAGTATTATAAAAACCACTCAAAAAATTTTGACCTGGTATGATTCGAACAAGTAATGGACACTTGCCTTTGTCTGTAGTATTCATTATTATGCACCCCCCCCCCTCTCACACAGACTGCTTAAACTTTTACCCAATTAAATCACAAAGGTCAAGAGTGTTGATTAAAAGAATGTCGACACACTACAGAATGCATTTCAACATTCGATCAAATACAAGTTAGGACATACACAACATATATCAGACCTGCCTACCCCCCACCTTAGGAAACCAGAAGATCACTGGTCCAAAACCAGAAGATTTTGAATGGAAACCAGAAGATTTTATGCGGAGTCTGGCTTTTTAATAGAAATACCAATAATATAAAATAAATGCAAAATAAAAAAAATAATGTTAATATTTGTAAATAAACTTACCAATAATGTAATGATTAATGCAAAGCACAACAATTTGTCTACATTTTGTCTAGTCTCCATTCCACTGTTTATTTTAGATGAATTTTTGTCAAGCACACCAAGTGTTAGGCAGTTTTATTTAGATATTTCTTTAGACTTCATTTGAAGAAGGATCTTCACATTTCAGAATAATGGGCCATTGAAGTACCGCATCATGATTTTCACTTTTACAGAAATTCATTAAATATTTCATAAATGGATTTTTTTTAAAATATATATTTAACTTTTTATTATCTAATGTACAAGCCACAAACAGGAACATGTGCCTATTGAAAAATTTTAAGAAAAAAGTTATGATTTTTTTTTATTGTACCCATCTAAAATATATATTTTGGGAGAACATGTAGAATTTAAAAAAATAAAATTTACTTAAACCTAAAGCATATAGGCTTTCATCCATGCACAACCTTTTAATTTTATGTATGAGAAACTAATATACCAAATTTCAGGGACATGGAATAATTACAACTATTCAAAAGGGGTCTTAGCATTTAGTTCAACAGAGGAAAAAAGTCATTTTGAGAAAAACATTTAAAGTAAAATAAAGACTACAGAACTTTAAAAGTGTTCAAGTGGTTTATTTTTTTAAAATAAATATACCCTATCCATACTACATTGGACTGCTCTTAGTCATTTAGCTCTCTCAGAATTAAATATACTAATACTATATATTACTATCCTTTACATCCTCAGTGTACAGTCTTTTTATTTTCTAATACTACATAGAACCAGAATATTGCAAAGAAATTAAAAAAAATATATATTTATCAATCCACATTAATAAAATTTGGAATATATGTTGTCTTTGTTATGAGAAAGCAATACCAGTTATTAGTTTTAGAATATCTGGTTCAGATTTTAATTTATAAATGATTTAAATATATAAAACACCTGTATTTTTCTAAATTTACATGTCCATTAGACTAGAGAAAAAACAGTGAAAGTCTTCCTGTAACATTTAAAATGTTATTAAAAAGACATTATTCTTCAATAAGCATGCTTTGTTAATTAAGAATTGGATATGATTAATATTATTTTTAATGTTTTATGCATTTCTTTTGTCTTCAATGTATGTGTATTTATTATCATGCCTTCTAAAATTCTATTATAATAATGTGTGTACTGCGTAATCACAAAATATCAACGGCTAATTTACAAATACATGTATATATATAATATAGGCCTATATATATTTCTAATTTTTTATTATTTTTTTTAGCAGAAATGATTAAAATAAAAAATTCGACTAAATCAAAATGTTCACAATTCTGTAATTTAGTGTAAATTACTTTCAAACAAATTTGACTCAGGATCATTTCTTTATCGCCGATGATCTTTTGTTTTAAAACTTGTGTCACTTTTTTTTTTAAAATAAATTTTGAAGCCTTACATATTATATAAGAATAATTACAACGGATTCTAGAAAAATGATTATTTGAACCTCAATGCGGTTTCAAACATAGGCCTACCGTTATTGAAAACGCCAATCTTTGTCATTGCAATATAATTCGTCAAAGTAGCTCGTTTTGGACGGATAATTTCTGAAGAAAATTGCATAGACTGTCTTACAAGTAAGTTGAATGTTATTTATTAAAGTAAATATTTCGTAATTGTCACGCATATACTATCGCTACGTGGCCGCCATTTTGAAAAAGCGAACTTCGTCTATCGGTCGAACGGGCAGTAAAAACGTTATGAACCGAATTTGCTTATCCCGCTAAGCTCTGACTTCTCAACATAAAAAATATTTAAAGAAAATGTTTATTTCACGAGCGAAATTCTGTTTTGTCAACTAAAATTAATAACGGCCGACAATAAGATTCCGGAAGTGTTAGAAAAGGACTCGTATGCTGAAGAGCTCATAGCAGACGACAGAGAAGCAGTTAGAGTTACGCCGCCGTTAGCTCTGTTGAACGCACGGTAAGTTTTTCGTCCTGTCATAATCGATCGTGAAAAAAAAAATTGAAAATGAAAATGAAAGCGGAAGATTTCTTTTGGAAGCGGAAGAGCGGGAGATTCGAGGTAAAAGCGGGAGATTCTTCCGCTAAAAGCGGAAGGTAGGCAGGTATGATATATACATGACACAAATGTATAATAAAAATAATTTGATATCACAGTAGTAAAGAGAGTTTAAACAGCGTGTTTATAAACATTACGTTATCTTTGAGAGGATTCTTCACTTTCCACTGGCAGTGCATGACGTCAGAGGCAAAGTAAGATGCAGCCCACTTCTCACAGTAGACTCACAAGCCCATTAAAATGGCTGGAGGGGAAATCAAAGATTTGAAATACAAGAACGTTATAAGTTGCAGGAAAAGGTCCACAGAAGACCCAAACAAAGAACCATGAAAACAAAGGAATGTAGGGAAGCATAATGGGTTACTGTCAATGGAATCTGGTAAACAGTGTTTTTTGTGTAGGGAGTCTGGCTGGACTGATATTAACTGTCATTTAAAAAAAAACAAACTCTCATCATATTTTATTTTAACAATTATAGAACAGAATTATTTTAGTTCAATACAAGTGAACAATGAATTCAAGCTCTGTGCCTTCTTACTAATTTATGTACACCTTCAAATACAGTCATGTAGAATTAAACGGAATAATATTCACATACCAAAAGTTAACTATGAAAATCTCTAGATCATAAGGCATTTATTTTACAAATAAAAATTGTGATATATATATAAGGGTTCTTGTGACACCAATACCACTAGTTAATTGATATTATCATTATTAATTATGTTAATTAGCCCACTTTTGAAGTAAGCGCGTGTACGATATCAGAGTTGTGTCAGAGCAAAAAGACTCACGAATTTAAATTTGACACTGGTTAACTTTTGTAAACAAACGTACAGTATAACGAAAGGTTTGTATCGAAAATCGACAGTGGGCCAAATTCTCTCTTTGTCTTAGCATTTTCTCACTGGTTATGTCGATTCTTTTACGTCGCCGAGCACGAATACAATGTCTCTTTGTTTGTTTGTTTCTTTTTTTGTACATGTATCTCGAGTATAAAAGAGGGCCCAAATCGCCATTTAACATCGGTTATCTCGATCCCCATGACTAATCATCGCTGGCTTTTGAAAATGTTAGTTATCGATGCCCTTCAACTGGCTCACACATCTTTCATGTTACACTGTAATTAGCCCACTTTTGAAGGAGCCATTCATACGATTCTTTTCAGAGCTATGTCAGAGCGAAATGACCCGGGAATTTAATTTTGACACTGGTTAACTTTTGTAAAAATAACTACACGTACACCCCGCAGGTTTTTGTTGTTGTTGATTTTCTGAGCAATCTTTGTGTTTGCAACGTTGGAGAATACATGTACATACTTGTATAATGAAAAGTTTGAATCGAGAATCGACGCTGGGCCAAATTCCCTCTATCGTACAATTATGTTGATTATGTCGATTCTTTTTTGTCGCCGAACACTAATACAATATCTCTTTGTTTGTTTCTTTCTTTGTACTGTATAATTATCTCGAGCAAAAAAGAGGACCCAAATCACCACTTCATATCGGTTATCTCGATCCCAATATTAATCATCGCCGGCTTTTGAAAATGTTAGTTATCAATGTCCTTCAACTGGCTCACACATCTTTTATGTTAATTAGCCCACTTTTGAAGTAACCGCGTGTGTAAGATACTTTTCAGAGCTGTGTCAGAGCAAAATGACTCGCAAATTTAAGTTTGATATTGGTTAGCTTTTTGCAAAAACGAACTACACTGTACACCCTGCAGATTATTTTGTGATTTTATGAGTGATCTTTGTGTTTTAAGTGTTGGAGAATATAATGAAAGGTTTGTATATTTTTATTGTATACGTGTACTGGTAAAATTTTGCTGTTAGTAAGTGGAAATAAGCCTATTGTTGTTAGCAAACATGTACAGTTTATCAAGTTAATCGTGTTATCTAAAAAAATCGCGGCGACGCTGTTGTGTAAAAAATCAAAAAAATTTGTATGTACATTCTCATTTATTAATGCACATCATGTACATAAAGAAATTTCAAGCACGTTACATGTAATATTGAAGCATTTTTCTTCAAGTAGACTGTTAAAGGCAAAAAGCAAAAGAGCATTTTATTCGCAATTGGTTCATTTTTCTTTTCTATCTTAATTGAATTGTTATAAAATTTATTTTTATCTCATCTGTTTGTAGCTTGGTGGGGATTAGCTAACTGGGGGCCGAGCCATAATAAAGAGATAAAGAATTAGAAAATCTTCATTTATAAATAAAAGGGAGATAACATTGTTATCTAAGGCAAGTCAACTGATTTATCTGGCAAGGTGTCTCGAATAATTGCCTGAATATTGTGGCATTTCATGGGGGATGTCAGGCCATTCAGCTGTCGTTATTATTAGAAATTATTCAATATACCAATATTGATAATTGGAATCTAAATTAGGACAGGGTCGTTAAGCATAGACCGGACATATGACATACCTTATATATCTTTCCCCTATTGAATGGTACAATCTTTTAAGGTGGCACACTGTCACAGTCTGATAAAAATGTCATGACTCTGACCTACTTGTTTGTTTTTCAAACATCAAAATTTGAAAATTCCTTTGTTTGGAACTCTCCCATGATACACCAGTATCGAGAAGCTTCCAGCAAAGAGGTCAGGACGTTATGTAACTTTAGGCCCATTGTCTAGGTTCTAGAACCAACTACATGCCACGCGATCCGTCACGTGATATGCTCTATGCTTTCTTATAAATATGGTTAAAACGCGCCCGAACTGTACTCCAATCCAGAAGCTACGACGCTGTGCGACACGTCTAGTACTTGTGAGTCATACAGGAACGACCGACGCGTTTTGCTGAGATAACACCTCGATTTCTCACTAAGGTCGGTTTTCGTCTTAGACTTCGTCTTCTTCATGGTTCCTGTACAAGCCGGTTTGAACTCTGTTGAGCGAGTTCAACTCTTCCAAAGTCCACCACCATTGTAGAGCAACGCCAACGTGTAGGTGTATGCTTGTCTACTCTCAGGTTCACTAGCGGGCGAAACTAAAAAGACAGTTTTCCATTGTATGCCACGTGCATTTCCGCTGATGCAACTACAGTGAGATAGACCCGGTTCGGACTGGAACAAAAGACCAGGCGACACAGAGACACAAAGCTGAGTACCACTCGGATGACTAAAATTCATAAGAAACAATTGGGCACTCTTTCTCAAAGAACAATTAAGCACTTACGTGCCGAATTAAGAAAATAGACTTCGCGCTCGTATTTGATTACTGTTAAATTGTTAAACTTTATTAAATCTTATTTTTAATTGTTAAACCTCTTCGTAGTTCATTTTTATGCATAATAGACCTAATGATTTTTCATGGATTGGATGGGGGCGAATTGAGCTGAATGACGTAACGAATGCATATTAATTTAGAGGAATTTAACGACTCCAAACCAGCTAATGTACGCAATTTATCAGTTTGTAAATCTGCTGTCTGCACTACAAGACACATTTTTAAGTTAGTCAAATGATAAGTTGGGCAACCAGTCTGTATAGGATAGAGAGAAGGAATTAATTTAATCTATTATCTTTAAAGTCCTTAATTATCCTAGGCAGGGTCTCTAAATAAATACTGGAAACGTAACACACACCTTGCTCAAAAAGCTTGAAAAATTGAAAAAAATCAATAACAAAAATTTTATTGGTATTTTCTGATGTAACAGTGTCTGAATTTTATGAAATTGCTTTTATTTTTGGACAAATCACAATAGTTTTGAGGATATTTTCAATCAAAGATGGGAGTTTACCGTGGGAAACGTTTATGCTTAAAAAATTAACTGAAAATCAGTCATTAAATTCGGTTTTTGCAGGATATCTAAAAAAAAACAACAAACTATTAAAGATATCTGCAAAGAATTTTGAACGCAGTTTAAGGACAACATAATCTGGCTTCTGAACCTCTAACTTTTTTTTTACTATAGTGTAGATAAGAAATTATAATTAATTACATTTAAAAAAAAATATTATTTAAATGGAATAGGTGCTTCATTAGTTGAATGATTAGTAGACACTAGCCAGACATTACAGTATATTAATTCACTACCAAATATATTGTTTATATATTTTAAGGTTTTCTTGCAATCTTGTCAAAAGGAAATAAAAAATTTAAACTTTGGAAAATATGTTTACATTAAATAAATAATTTTGATACAAAACCTAGTAAATTTAGAAGAAAAGTGAGTAAGCCTATATATTTTGAATCATCAACCATTTTACATCAGTTTCTGAAAACTTGAATACAAATTTCATTCGTTTATTTGATACACTTTTTGTTGTTGATACTTAGTGGATTTCAGTTAGGTGTGCCAAATTAAGCTTTGGATAAGGAATATAAATTCAAAAGTAATTTTCAGATTTCACCCACCAACACCGAAGTTAAATTCTCTACCAAACGCCTTGTAAATGTAATAGAATGTGCATTATCAACTCACTCTTATATTTATTGTGGAAAAATAAGCTTGCAAAATACAGCAAATAAATATATAACTCACTCGTAAAAACAATCTAGATATCTACTCATTGTTTATACTGTTCCCCTGCTAATGCAGTAATGGACGAAAAAAGTGGTCACATAACCACAAAATAAAAAGAATTAAAAACAAATAACACGCGATCCGAATAAAGGAAATATATTATATTGTAAATAAATATGCCCCATATTGAATGATACAAAACTTAAGATATGGATAAGGCAGGCATTAATTCATAAAATTATTTTTCTTGTTCAACGCCTCAAGATGAATGCTACCGTAGGCCTATAGAGACTGAAAATTCTTATTTATCGGTTAATATAGTCCTTTAAACGAAAAGAAATATATATTTATAAATTGAAAATAATTGATTTAACTTATCAACTAACATCATCAGAGTGATGCATGAGAAAAGCAAAGTGGAAACTGGTTCAATGTCGCCGAGTTAAACACTACGGTACTCGATAAAATCCGCCATTGTTGTTGACAGTCTTCGGTGATTTCGCTCACTGACCTCAGTTCTTTCAACACAATTCAGTACGCATGCAGTATTTTTTGTCTCAAACAAACTATACAGACTTATAGATGAAGAGCTTTCCTATTTTCTGGTAGCTATTAAGGCTGCTATGTTATTGGAATCACCAAGGATGTAATTTAAGAAAATGTAAGTTTAACCTTATTTCACTTTATCGTGAAATTTCCGTGCATTATTTAGTATAGAAATGAACCTTGTTCTCTCAACTATAAGAAAACCGTTATTATTATTTACTGTACCGCACGCGTCCCCACGGGCCGAGAAAGAGTGCATTTGTTAAACATAAGCGCTGGACAAGTTATGACGGCTTGGTCAAAAAGTCGCTCGGTTGGTAACTTCTGAATAACTTCTTATTACTTTTTCACAATTATTTATTAAAACACAGACAGACAGAACAGAGAACAAACATGAGTGTTGAAAATGTAGAAAAATTGACTAAACAACATCACAATCAGCCATTCAGCGATGTTTGGAATGCCTACTCTAAATGTTAAGTCTGTAACCTTATTTTCATTCTCATAATAAATTTCTTTACAAGTTTGTACAGGAAATTCTTTCAATCAAGAATAAAATTACAAGTTTACATCAATTCAAAGGCTAACAAGGATTCACAATAAAAATGCAAATAAAATGCCATGAAATCTGTTAAGCAAAAATCATTATTACAAATAGAGATTAACTAGACCAGATGTACCTTTACCTTTCTTTGACCGTGAGATAGTCAGCAATGCAGGACTGCATTTAGAGTGATTAATTTAATGAGACACAGGCAATTTATACAAGTTAGGATTTTGCCTGGTAGTTGCACTGAAACTTAGCGTCTACCCTAGAGACATGCTTACACGTACTTCTCTTTAGTCTTAGTCTTCCCAATTTGTCTGCGTAGTCACGGTTGGGTGACTGTTTTCTAAAAGTCGGTGTCTCCTAAGTTACTTAATTCTATAGAATTTTACTAGGTACGTGTGGATATAATCTTTCCCATCTTGGTACACGTGTAATTATGTAACAGAGCTCTCCACAGCGAGCTGTCTTATGCAACACTTGCCGGACCATGTCAAATGCAGCTATTCACAGTGTCCAAACTTAGCATGCATTCAATTAACAATAGCGGTCCTTATAATCTTATTAAATAACTCTCGCTACTCAGTTTGACCTTCTTAAAACTAGGCCAGAAGTAAATTTTATGCATTATAATTAAATATTTAGAAAAAACAATTATAATATTTCTGAATTGCATTTTCAGGTTTACAAATATATTAGAACATGGCCAATAAAATGACATCAAAATATTATAACATTAACAGCCAATAAAATAGAATCACTGTATATATCTATAGGACATAAAATAAGAAAAGTGGGTAATTTCCTTTGGGTAGAAAAATGTTTCCAGAGTCAATAAAGTTTACAAGACTCAAAAGTAAGTTTACAAGACTCAAAGATTTATGAGATGTAAATACAGATCAAATCAGAGAGGTCAATATCGGGTCATCCATTATTTGTACTACCTCATAATGGTGTTATCTGTTTAGTAGATCTACTCCATTAATTATAAATTGATATCCGATACTGGCCATCACGGGACCCCTAAAATAGTTTCAATGGATGAACATGAGAAATACACTTTGTAGATTTTAATGATTATCTGTTATTAATCCCACTTTTAAACCCCATGTCAGCCCTGAAAATGAAAAAAAAAGTCCCACTAGCCTTTGGCTAGTAACTTTAAAATTTTACTAGCCAAACTAAAATTTTTACTAGCCAATTTAATTTTTTTCTAGACAATCAAAATAGCCTAACATAACAAGTGGGGGATTCTCGTCGCGGGATTGATATGTATTAAATCGAATTTTTTTATACATAGGGCATACCATATCTTTAGAAAACGACACAGAGAAAGTTTTGCCAATATTCTTTTGATTCAGATTCATTAGAAAGTATTTGTCACGAAAATCAAGAAATATTAATTAATTTTTTTCCTCTCCCTCTAAGTATTTTATAACTCTAAACTATGTACGAAACAGCTAAGTTAATTAGAAGAGGGACATGGGTGAAAATGACTACTTTGTCGAGAAAGCGAAAACTAAGTCGGAAACATTAGCTTTAAGTTCGTGTCGGGGAATGGAAAAGATATAATTAGCTTGCAAGAGAATGCTGGCTTGACCCTCTGCGGTCAGGACATTATGCCCATAAATATATGTCGGCGTAGGGCCAGCGTACGGAATTCGTGAGCGAGCGCTGGGACGCCAATTATGTCCGTGACGGAGGCAGACTGAGTTTTTGAAAATGTAAACATCTTTTTTTTTTTTATAATCACCACTATAAATGTTTGTTAGTAAGTTGATATTGTTATTGTGAAATTGCTATTGTTTTATGAAAGTGCTATTGAAATAGAATTTGAGATTATTGGAAAGTTAATAATTGTATTACTAAGTTAAAAAGGTTGGTTTGAGTGTACAACCATTTCTTGATGTGAGTTAATGTATGACTCGCCAGGTGGCCATGAGTTGCCATAGTAACTGTAGTTTTAAAATAAAATACAATTAGGATCATTGCTCTGAGATGTAGTTTAGTGTGTGCTCTGAGTTAGTTAAGATAGGCCAAATGGATAAGTAAATCACAGTGTCAACTGGGAACTTGATACTTTGGCACTGATAGAACTGGACATGCCAGAGGTGGCCAGGATGGGCAGAGAATATTCGTGCTGGTGGTAAATGGGCAGTGCCGGAAGGGGGATAGCGTGTGTGCTGGAAGGAGGGTGTACCAGTGAGCTCAGAGAAAGGGACGTGCAAGAACTTTGTGTATAAAAGAGATGGAGCCAGGAGGGGATGAGAAACGTGGAAAATGTAGCGTGTTGTAGGAGAGCGGGACATGCTCTCTGTTTCTCCCTGCTTTGTTGGTACCAAGAAAACTCTTTGAAGTTGGGACGCAAGCAACTAGAGGGTTCTTGGACCCTGTAACAGTGTGCCAGAATGTCTACCTGGCTGTATATGGAGCGCGTCGTAACGACCGCTGCAGTTTTTAGATGGGCCAAATCAAATCAGATAGCCATCTCAGGTTTTCAAAGACTCTGTCAAAGACCGCGGACAATCGATTATTTTCCATGCAGAAGGTAAATTCCTGGTGGAAGTCTAATGTTGTTGCGCTGGGAGATGTTACAGAACGAGATGTTACATAGTGGTAGTAACTATCGTTGGAAGCAGTAGTGGTCATGCATGAGGCATACCGCCGAGAACGGCAAAGGTTGGCCGTTATGAAGAAGAGAAGAGAAAAGAAGAGATGAGAAACGAAGTTATGAAGAAGTTAAGAGAAGAGATGAGAAACGAAGTTATGAAGAAAAGAGATGAGATGAAATGAGCAGAAATTGAAGAGAAGAAGAGAGAAGAGAGAACGCAATGAGAGTTGAGAAATTAGGCCTAATGAGAGAAGTGCACGGGAGCGTGAAGTTGTAGTAGCCGTTGTAGCAGTGAAGGCGGCCAGGTCGAGACGTCGACGATGTTATCATCAACCCCCCCCAGCACCAAAGGAGAAAGTGTAACGATGGAGCCCAGCACAAGAAGAAAGTAACAAATTATATGAGTAGAGAACAAGAGTAAGTAACGTTGATTATATGAGCAGATAACGAGAGAAAGTAACGAACTATGTGAGCAGAGAACAAGGAGAAAATGACGACACATATGCAGACCTGCCTACCCCCCACCTTAGGAAACCAGAAGATCACTGGTCCAAAACCAGAAGATTTTGAATGGAAACCAGAAGATTTTATGCGGAGTCTGGCTTTTTAATAGAAATACCAATAATATAAAATAAATGCAAAATAAAAAAAATAATGTTAATATTTGTAAATAAACTTACCAATAATGTAATGATTAATGCAAAGCACAACAATTTGTCTACATTTTGTCTAGTCTCCATTCCACTGTTTATTTTAGATGAATTTTTGTCAAGCACACCAAGTGTTAGGCAGTTTTATTTAGATATTTCTTTAGACTTCATTTGAAGAAGGATCTTCACATTTCAGAATAATGGGCCATTGAAGTACCGCATCATGATTTTCACTTTTACAGAAATTCATTAAATATTTCATAAATGGATTTTTTTTAAAATATATATTTAACTTTTTATTATCTAATGTACAAGCCACAAACAGGAACATGTGCCTATTGAAAAATTTTAAGAAAAAAGTTATGATTTTTTTTTATTGTACCCATCTAAAATATATATTTTGGGAGAACATGTAGAATTTAAAAAAATAAAATTTACTTAAACCTAAAGCATATAGGCTTTCATCCATGCACAACCTTTTAATTTTATGTATGAGAAACTAATATACCAAATTTCAGGGACATGGAATAATTACAACTATTCAAAAGGGGTCTTAGCATTTAGTTCAACAGAGGAAAAAAGTCATTTTGAGAAAAACATTTAAAGTAAAATAAAGACTACAGAACTTTAAAAGTGTTCAAGTGGTTTATTTTTTTAAAATAAATATACCCTATCCATACTACATTGGACTGCTCTTAGTCATTTAGCTCTCTCAGAATTAAATATACTAATACTATATATTACTATCCTTTACATCCTCAGTGTACAGTCTTTTTATTTTCTAATACTACATAGAACCAGAATATTGCAAAGAAATTAAAAAAAATATATATTTATCAATCCACATTAATAAAATTTGGAATATATGTTGTCTTTGTTATGAGAAAGCAATACCAGTTATTAGTTTTAGAATATCTGGTTCAGATTTTAATTTATAAATGATTTAAATATATAAAACACCTGTATTTTTCTAAATTTACATGTCCATTAGACTAGAGAAAAAACAGTGAAAGTCTTCCTGTAACATTTAAAATGTTATTAAAAAGACATTATTCTTCAATAAGCATGCTTTGTTAATTAAGAATTGGATATGATTAATATTATTTTTAATGTTTTATGCATTTCTTTTGTCTTCAATGTATGTGTATTTATTATCATGCCTTCTAAAATTCTATTATAATAATGTGTGTACTGCGTAATCACAAAATATCAACGGCTAATTTACAAATACATGTATATATATATATATATATATATATATATATATATATATAGGCCTATATATATTTCTAATTTTTTATTATTTTTTGATTAAATGATTAAAATAAAAAATTCGACTAAATCAAAATGTTCACAATTCCGTAAATTACTTTCAAACAAATTTGACTCAGTATCATTTCTTTATTGCCGATGATCTTTTGTTTTAAAACTTGTGTCACTTTTTTTTAAAAAAATAAATTTTGAAGCCTTACATATTATATAAGATTAATTACAACGGATTCTAGAAAAATGATTATTTGAACCTCAATGCGGTTTCAAACATAGGCCTACCGTTATTGAAAACGCCAATCTTTTTCCTAGCATTGCAATATAATTCGTCAAAGTAGCTCGTTTTGGACGGATAATTTCTGAAGAAAATTGCATAGACTGTCTTACATGTAAGTTGAATGTTATTTATTAAAGTAAATATTTCGTAATTGTCACGCATATACTATCGCTACGTGGCCGCCATTTTGAAAAAGCGAACTTCGTCTATCGGTCGAACGGGCAGTAAAAACGTTATGAACCGAATTTGCTTATCCCGCTAAGCTCTGACTTCTCAACATAAAAAATATTTAAAGAAAATGTTTATTTCACGAGCGAAATTCTGTTTTGTCAACTAAAATTAATAACGGCCGACGAATAATATTCCGGAAGTGTTAGAAAAGGACTCGTATGCTGAAGAGCTCATAGCAGACGACAGAGAAGCAGTTAGAGTTACGCCGCCATTAGCTCTATTGAACGCACGGTAAGTTTTTCGTCCTGTCATAATCGATCGTGAAAAAAAAAATTGAAAATGAAAATGAAAGCGGAAGATTTCTTTTGGAAGCGGAAGAGCGAGAGATTCGAGGTAAAAGCGGGAGATTCTTCCGCTAAAAGCGGAAGGTAGGCAGGTATGCATATGTGAGTAAAAGTAAATTCTAATTAGGGAAATCTCAGAGCACGTAAACATAAATATAAACTAGAACCTAAAACTAAAACTAGAATCTTAATTAAGTATTAAAACTAAAATTAGAAGTAAACCTTGATATAAAGAGATATTGATGGAACCGTGAAGAAGACTTGCAAGTTAAATGACATTTGTTCGTTATTGAACTTTGTTTATTATTATTGAACATTGATATAAGTTGTGGCGCCAGAACTCGGAAATAATGACTGCCCTATTATGTTGTAAAATGCCTAAGCAAAGTTAGAAGTAGTACTGCATGAAGAAACTGAATTTTGTAATTCTTTGATTTTATTCATCATTTATCATTTTTCTTTCTTCCCCCTTTCCCATGGGTGCGAGTGTGGATGGCTGACTGACTAACCAACGTGTGAGAGGAAACCCATAGACCAATAAATTTGAATATATACTCTGACATTGGGCCTTTCTCCTGTCTATGGTTTTGAAAGAGTGGTTGCTGTCATTGTTATACGTTGTGTCGTCTGTGCCATCT
Source organism: Sinotaia quadrata (assembly GCA_028829895.1). Taxonomy (NCBI): domain Eukaryota; kingdom Metazoa; phylum Mollusca; class Gastropoda; order Architaenioglossa; family Viviparidae; genus Sinotaia; species Sinotaia quadrata. The sequence goes on from CM054180.1 coordinate 119,117,644, forward strand.
ACACTTCACCCCTACCCGTATGCAAGCACACATGCAAACATGTCGGCAATACGTAACCTACACGCAGAATTAAATTCGAGCCAAACAAACATCTTGGTATTCTGTGTGTGGATTTGTCATTCTCTTTATGCAAGTCCTACGTGGAGCCGGCAAGCCACCACCCTCCCCTCATCAGAGAGAAGGTGGCAGGTGACAGTATTTATCTTTGCTTTTTCATTGTATTATTTATGCATGTATTCTTTTGCAGAGTATTATGTATACTTAATATGTTAACATATAGCATTGTATTTTTAGTTGTCGCTAGATACATGAATGTTAACTGTTGATTTATTTATTGTGTTACTGAATATTTCATTGTGAGAAGTTGACGTGTTATACCGCCAGCTAGGAGAGTTACCGGTAGTAACAGACTTCGAAATATTATATTTAGGGTGCTAAGTATAATGTTGTAATGTTGTATGGTTGGAGCCGTAACATTACGAAAGCCTTGGAGACACATAGACTGTAGCCAAGCAAGTGAAACGTGTGACTAACACGTAATTTATTTAGGACGGAGCTCTGAATAAATTAAATAATTTTTGTAAGATTATGTTACATGTCCAGTATTTATTTAAAGACCCTGCTTAGGAATTTTACAGAACTTTAATTTAATTAGATAAATTAATTTCTCTCCTTTCCCTAAACAGACTGGCTGCTTTGGCTAGTTTTTCAAACGTTTTTAAATATGCGTCTATTTGATCTTTGTGTTCATCAAAAGGAACCATATTTAATCTGGGAATGAAATGTTCAATCCTACTCTGGTTGTGTGTTCGTCACTCGAATGTGAACTACCACTGCTTCTCCTGTTATGACTACGATCATGTATTTCTAATCGTTTCATCTCCATCGTGTGGTCACGTACTTTCTGTTTCTCATCTGCTTCTAAACATTTTGCTTCATTTTCGGCGGCTATCCGTTTCGCTTCTTTGTCAGCTTCTATCCGTTTCACTTCGTTTTCGGCTTCAATCCGTTTCAATTCGCGATTCGCTGCGTGCTCTTCCCTCTCTCTCTCCGCTAGCTCAGTCTTGATGTAGTTTGTCAACTCATCACCTTGCCGATCGCTTCATTGTTCATCTTTGTACAGGAAATGAAGAGTGAAAATTTGGGGACTTCCGGGCTGAGTAAAAATACGGATAGGAAAATTTACAAACCCATAGTTGTTCACAAAAAAGTTCATTTTAGCGCACTCGCAGTTGGCGACTAAAGTTTTTTTTTTAGTCGCCAATTTTTTTTTTCACTAGCCATGGCGACTAAATTACAGATAGAGATTAACTAGACCAGATGTACCTTTACGCTTCTTTGACTGTGAGATAGTCAGCAATGCGGGACTGCATTTAGAGTGATTAATTTGTTGTTGTTGTTAATGTGGGGAACGCTTCCGGCTTCCGCCGCTTTCGCGTTTGGAGAGGGGGGAGAGAGGGAGGGGGTGCCTTTCTGCTGCTGCGTGTGCCCGTTGAGAAAAACATGTCTGGCCGGCAAAGGCGGACTCCAAACCCGGTGATCCGTGGGTTGAAGTCAATGTTATTGTTGTTCCTGGCGGTGGCTCTGATGTTGTTGCCGTTTCTGGTGTTATGGTGAGGGGGGGGTGTCTTACAGAGCCCAGGCTAGTAACACACCAGATCTATATCCAGTGTGTACATGTGCCCGGGTTGTTCGACTTCCCGGTCTCTTCACTGGTGGCGTCGTTGTTGTTGGAGTGGCTGTCCCCGGTGTCCGTTGGGCTGCTTGCCTGTGGGCGCTGGCGGCGTCGTTGTTGTTGTCGTGGCTGTCCCCGGTGTCCGTTGGGATGCCTGAAGGTGGGCGCTGGCGGCCAGTACAGATGGTCGAGTAGCAGTTGGATTAAATCAGCCATTGGATGGTTAAAATAACCCCAAGAGGGGTAATGTTGTTCCTGGTACTGCCCCTGTTGTTGTTGTCCGCGATGTTGTTGAAGTTGTTGTCGAGGGCACTGTTGTTGCCTCCGAATATGTGGTGGCGGGCGCCGTCTTTTTTTTCTTTCGCCCTGTTTTGTTGGTGTTGGTGGAGTGGGCTGGCATTCTGATGTTGATGCTGTTGTAGTTGTCGCCGTTGTTGGTGGTCGAGGCGGCGTCGCTGGTATGGGTGAGAGGGGCACGGCCTCGAGTTCCCTTGAAACCTGGTCCAGTAGGTTATCAAATTCGTTGGATTGTTGAGGTTCGTTCATGTGGACGTTTGTCGTTTGGATTTTTTTTTCCTTCGTCTCGATGTTGGTAGTCTGTGTATTAGCGGCTTTATGAGGTTTTTCATTTTTCTTCTTTGTCTCTGTTTGAGTTTTCTTTTCCTCACTTGTGGTCCTTTGCGTTTGCGTTTTCTTTTCTTCCGTCATTGATACTGGTGTCTGAGAAAACGCCGTTTTCCCTTTATCTTTTTCCTTCATAGTCTGTGTGGAGTTTATTTTGGTCTTTGGCGGAATTTTCCAGACTATGTGTGTATTAGTTTCCTTATCGCACGTGTCGACTGCTGATGTTTGTGATTCGTTTTCCGCTGTTCTTGGGCCTTCTCTCGTATAACTCTGATGTACCTCAAAAGCCTTACGTATAGCATTTTGGTTATTTGTTAGAAATAAATTAAACAGTAGAAGTTTATATGGACTACTGCAGGGGTCTATACGGTCGTCGAATGACAGGCAGATATAAGACAGCCATATGTTGAATTTCCCGTGTTTTCTTGAATTGATGGTGATCTCCAAGGCTCTGTCGTGTTTCTTGATTGCGTCTTGTTCACCCGGCTCTGAAAAGGGCAAAGGGCTAGTGTCTACCTGTTCCTCCGTCCCTGAAAGGGGCAGGGTAGTAGAGTTTATAGTCGATCGGGTGGAGCGTTTTTCCATGTTTTCGATCGTGCTTCTCCGTCGGTGGTCCGATGCGAAGTGTGCTGAGTGTCGTGAATGATGAAAATGAGTGATTAATTTAATCAGACACGGGCAATTTATACATGTTAGGATTTTGCCTGGTAGTTGCACTGAAACTTAGCGTCTATCCTAGAGACATGCTTACACGTACTTCTCTTTAGTCTTAGTCTTCCCACTTTGTCTGCGTAGTCACGGTTGGGTGACTGTTTTCTAAAAGTCGGTGTCATTTAATTCGATAGAATTTTACTAGGCACGTGTGGGTATCATCTCTCTGTTCTGCTAAGCGTGTAATTATGTAACAGAGCTCTCCACAGCAAGAAATCTTATGCAACACTTGCCGGACCATGTCGAATGCAGCTATTCACAGTGTCCAGAATTAGCATGCAGTAGCAATAGCAGTCGTTATTAAAGTATAATCTTATTAAATAACTCTCCCTACCCAGTTTGACCTTCTTAAAACTAGGCCAGAAGTAAATTTTATGCATTATAATTAAATATTTAGAAAAAACAATTATAATATTTCTGAATTGCATTTTCAGGTTTACAAATATATTAGAACATAGCCAATAAAATGACATCAAAATATTATAACATTAACAGCCAATAAAATAGAATCACTGTATATATCTATAGCACATAAAATAACAAAAGTGGGTAATTTCCTTTTGGGTAGAAAAATGTTTCCAGAGTCAATAAAATTTACAAGACTCAAAAGGAAGTTTACAAGACTCAAAGATTTATGAGATGTAAATACAGATCAAATCAGAGAGGTCAATATCGGGTCATCCATTATTTGTACTACCTCATAATGGTGTTATCTGTTTAGTAGATCTACTCCATTAATTATAAATTGATATCCGATACTGGCCATCACGGGACCCCTAAAATAGGTTCAATGGATGAACATGAGAAATACACTTTGTAGATTTTAATGATTATCTGTTATTAATCCCACTTTTAAACCCAATGTGTTACCATTCCCCATATGAATACTTGCTGGTTTAAGAAGAATGAATTTATTTACAAGAATGAATTCTTATGTGATTCTGTCACATAACAAGGCCTATATACATTTGCAGAACAATATAAAAGATATTACCAGGAACACGTCCAAAACAATAAATATAATATATACAGTTCTTTATTTGATAAATTCCACAGAAAATATTTACAATTGTCTATAATTGTACTTAGAATTACTTATATAAAAATACATACAATTATATTATACATGTGTTTCTTTAAAAATTATCTGTAAATTTTATATGAAAATGAACAAACGCAATCTAAATTTAAGAAATAAAGACTAAACAGATGATCACAATTTTCAATCTGTTACAGTCTTAGAATAAATGAACAAACAATAACACAGTTTTGTAAACTATTACTTTTCTAATGATTTAGTGCCTGGGAATTGTGTTAATGAAATGAATCTCAAAGTCAAATTATATTAAAAATATATAAATATTATACATATGATCAATAATGGAGTGATTATAAATTATTAATCATATTATACAGAATAGAATCATATATAGAATTCATATTGCATTTTATTAATTAATATATTAATAAAAACAATTTCAAAGGATAGACATGAAATAGCAAATTCAACAATGAATTGAAAATTTAATTGCTCAAGACTCAACATGCATTTCAATATTGACAAAATGCTCCCATCCCCCCCCAAAAAAAAATAAAAAATAAAAAATAAAATTAAACATACTTATATAGCTTAATACAGTTATACACACACAGCCATGGGTATATAATATGATAACTTGAAATAAATTAATTAAAATGAAATAATTGGCCATTATATTGATATAGCACAGACCTGCCTACCCCCCACCTTAGGAAACCAGAAGATCACTGGTCCAAAACCAGAAGATTTTGAATGGAAACCAGAAGATTTTATGCGTAGTCTGGCTTTTTAACAGAAATACCAATAACATAAAATAAATGCAAAATAAAAAAAATAATGTTAATATTTGTAAATAAACTTACCAATAATAATGTAATGATTTATGCAAAGCACAACAATTTGTCTACATTTTGTCTAGTCTCCATTCCACTGTTTATTTTAGATGAATTTTTGTCAAGCACACCAAGTGTTAGGCAGTTTTATTTAGATATTTCTTTAGACTTCATTTGAAGAAGGATCTTCACATTTCAAAATAATGGGCCATTGAAGTACCGCATCATGATTTTCACTTTTACAGAAATTCATTAAATATTTCATAAATGGATTTTAAAAAAAATATATATTTAACTTTTTATTATCTAATGTACAAGCCACAAAAAGGAACATATGCCTATTGAAAAATTTTAAGAAAAAAGTTATGATTTTTTATTTTATTGTACTCATCTAAAATATATATTTTGGGAGAACATGTAGAATTTAAAAAAATAAAATTTACTTAAACCTAAAGCATATAGGCTTTCATCCATGCACAAACTTTTAATTTTATGTATGAGAAACTAGTATACCAAATTTCAGGGACATGGAATAATTACAACTATTCAAAAGGGGTCTTAGCATTTAGTTCAACAGAGGAAAAAAGTCATTTTGAGAAAAAACACATTTAAAGTAAAATAAAGACTACAGAACTTTAAAAGTGTTCAAGTGGTTTATTTTTTTAAAATAAATATACCCTATCCATACTACATTGGACTGCTCTTAGTCATTTAGCTCTCTCAGAATTAAATATACTATATAATACTACCCTTTACATCCTCAGTGTACAGTCTTTTTATTTTCTTTCTAATACTAAATAGAACCAGAATATTGCAAAGAAATTAAAAAAAAATATATTTATCAATCTACATTAATAAAATTTGGAATATATGTTGTCTTTGTTATGAGAAAGCAATACCAGTTATTAGTTTTAGAATATCTGGTTCAGATTTTAATTTATAAATGATTTAAATATATAAAACACCTATATTTTTCTAAATTTACACATCCATTAGACTAGAGAAAAAACAGTGAAAGTCTTCCTGTAACATTTAAAATGTTATTAAAAAGACATTATTCTTCAATAAGCATGCTTTGTTAATTATGAATTGGATATGATTAATATTATTATTTTTAATGTTTTATGCATTTCTTTTGTCTTCAATGTATGTGTATTTATTATCATGCCTTCTAAAATTCTATTATAATGTGTGTACTGCGTAATCACAAAATATCAATGGCTAATTTACAAATACATATATATATATAGGCCTATATATATTTCTTATTTTTTTTATTTTTTTTTAGCAGAAATGATTAAAATAAAAAATTCGACTAAGGATCATTTCTTTATTGCCGATGATTTTTTTGTTTTAAAACTTGTGTCACTTTTTAAAAAAAATAAATTTTGAAGCCTTACATATTATATAAGAATAATTACAACGGATTCTAGAAAAATGATTAATTGAACCTCAATGCGGTTTCAAACATAGGCCTACCGTTATTGAAAATGCCAATCTTTTTCCTAGCATTGCAATATAATTCGTCAAAGTAGCCCGTTTCAGACGGATAATTTCTGAAGAATATTGCACAGATTGTCTTACATGTAAGTTGAATGTTATTTATTAAAGTAAATATTTCATAATTGTCACAATGGTATGGCGTTGTGCATGTACTATCGCTATGTGGCCGCCACTTTGAAAAAGCGAACGGGCAGTAAAAACGTTATGAACCGAATTTGCTTATCCCGCTAAGCTCTGACTTCTCAACATAAAAAATATTTAAAGAAAATGTTTATTTCACGAGCGAAATTCTGTTTTGTCAACTAAAATTAATAACGGCCGACGAATAATATTCCGGAAGTGTTAGAAAAGGACTCGTATGCTGAAGAGCTCATAGCAGACGACAGAGAAGCAGTTAGAGTTACGCCGCCATTAGCTCTATTGAACGCACGGTAAGTTTTTCGTCCTGTCATAATCGATCGTGAAAAAAAAAATTGAAAATGAAAATGAAAGCGGAAGATTTCTTTTGGAAGCGGAAGAGCGAGAGATTCGAGGTAAAAGCGGGAGATTCTTCCGCTAAAAGCGGAAGGTAGGCAGGTATGATAGCATATTCTTAGCACAAGTAAACCTTCTAAATATACTAGCAAAACGCAGAACACATAAATACCCGACTGAAGCCCAAAATAATTATTCTGGAAAACAATTCAGTTTCCCGTGCTAGACTCCCCACGGAGAGTGAGACGAGAAATAGGCACGCCTGAATGGTAAAATTCTATCTTTGTAAATAATGATTTTCATGTTAAGATAATTATTACAATTTTCCCACATTTCATTTTCATTCTTGTAATTTAAATTTGACTTGTATTTGTAATGTAATAAGAATACATGATTTTTTAAGAAAAAGAATGATTTTATCTAAATGGATTTTCTCCAGTATTTCGAGTTGCAAGATCATGAGAATGCTTTCATACAATGATCACATTTAAATGGCTTTTCTCCAGTATGAATATGCATGTGTGCTGATAAGTGAGAATACTCTGAGATGGAGAATGCTTTACTGCACTGATCACATCTAAATGGCTTTTAAAAAGTATAAAAACACTAATGACACAATAAGGAAGAAGACTCTGAGAATGGTTTAGTGCAATAATCACATTAAAATGGCTTTTCTCCAGTATGCATATGCATGTGTTGTGATAAGTAAGAAGACTGTGAAAATGTTTTACTGCACTGATCACAATTAAATGGCTTTTTTTCTCCAGTATGAATACGAATGTGATCTGATAAGTTAGAAGGCCAAAAGAATGCTTTAATGCAATGATCACATCAAAATGGCTTTTCTCCAGTATGCATACGCATGTGTTTTGATAACTGAGAAGATTGTGAGAATGCTTTACTGCACTGATCACATCTAAATGGCTTTTCTCCTGTATGAATACGCATGTGAGTCGATAAGATAGAAGATGTTGAGAATGCTTTACTGCACTGATCACATTTAAATGGCTTTTCTCCAGTATGAATACTCATATGTCGCAATAAGGTAGAAGAGTCTGAGAATGTCTTCCTGCACTGATTACATCTAAATGGCTTTTCTCCTGTATGAATGCGCATATGACGCAAAAGGGAAAAAGACTGTGAGAATGCTTTATTGCAATGATCACATCTGAATGGCTTTTCTCCAGTATGAATACGCATGTGTTGTGATAAGTGAGAAGATTGTGAGAATGCTTTATTGCAATGATCACATCTAAATGGCTTTTCTCCAGTATGCATACGCTTGTGATCTGATAAGCTAGAAGACCTTAAGAATGCTTTACTGCACTTATCACATATAAATGGCTTTTCTCCAGTATGAATACGCATGTGCTTTGATAAGTCAGAAGATTGTGAGAATGCTTTACTGAACTGCTCACATCTAAATGGCTTTTCTCCTGTATGAATACACATGTGATTTGATAACTTAGAAGACAATAAGAATGATTTACTGCACTTATCACATCTAAATGGCTTTTCTCCAGTATGCATACGCATGTGTTTTGATAACTGAGAAGATTGTGAGAAAGCTTTACTGCACAGCTCACATTTAAATGGCTTTTCTCCAGTATGAATACCCATGTGATTTGATAAGTTATAAGATTCTGAGAATGCTTTACTGCACTGATCACATTTAAATGGCTTTTCTCCAGTATGAATATTCATATGTCGCAATAAGGTAGAAGAGTCTGAGAATGTTTTCCTGCACTGATTACATCTAAATGGCTTTTCTCCTGTATGAATGCGCATATGACGCAAAAGAGAAGAAGACTGTGAGAATGCTTTATTGCAATGATCACATCTGAATGGCTTTTCTCCAGTATGAATACGCATATGGGGCAATAAGGAAGAAGATTGTGAGAATGCTTTACTGCACTGATCACATCTAAATGGCTTTTCTCCTGTATGAATACGCATGTGTATTGATAAGTTAGAAGATTGTGAGAATGCTTTACTGCACTGCTCACATTTAAATGGCTTTTCTCCAGTATGAATACGCATATGATTTGATAACTTAGAAGACAATAAGAAAGCTTTACTGCACTGCTCACATCTAAATGGCTTTTCTCCTGTATGAATACGCATTTGAATCGCTAAGCTAGAAGATTGTGAGAATGCTTTATTGCAATGATCACATCTAAATGGTTTTTCTCCAGTATGCTTATGCATGTGTTGTGATAAGTAAGAAGATTGTGAGAATGATTTACTACAATAAATACATCTAAATGGCTTTTCTCCTGTTTGAATACTCAAGTGTCTTGATAAGTTATAATACACTAAGAATACTTTATTGCAAATTCACATCTAAAGGCTTTTCTCCAATACGAATATGCATGTGACCAGATAAGTGAGAAAACACTGAAAATGCTTATTGCACTGATCACATGTAAATGACAATTCTCCAGTTTCAATATGTTTTAATAAGTCTTCACTGTACAATCACACTGAAGTAGCTTTTCCACAGTGTGAATACATATTTGTTGTGATAAAGCAGAAGACTATTATCATATTGAAATTATTTTCCTCCAATATTATCAAACATGTGTCTTGATTATGTTTGAAGACCTTGAGAAATATTTATTGCATTGATCTCACTTGTACAGTTTTTCCAGTATGAACATACTCATGTTCACAAGAAAGATGTTGAGAAAGCTTATTGCACTGATCACATCTATATGGTTTTTCAACAATATCAAAACACTTGCCTGTTCAAATGTGAGAAGAGTATTAAAATGCCAAATTACAGTTATATGATTTTTTCTCCAGTATAAATATGCACGTGCTCTAATAACATAAGATCTCAAGAATTTTAATATTGCATTCAACACATTTATATGGCTTTTCTCCAGAATGAACAAGCATATGTCTTGATAAGTAATAAGTCTTTGAGAATGCTTTATTTCACTGATCACTTTAGTATGGTTTGTTTAGAATAAGAACATGCATCTGTTTTGATAAAGCTGAAAAATGTGAAAGTCAGCAATGTACTAAAATACCTTGTTGCATTGACCAGATTTATATGATTTTGATCTTGTTCAATCACATTTGTAATAATCCCAAAGAAGGAGAGAATGCTCTGCTGGACGAATCACACTTCTTTGAACCAGTATGAACATACATGTTTTTTGAAAAAGAAAAGATTGTGGAAATGTTTTTATGTGCTGATCACATTGAAGTGATTTTCTCAAGTATTATAATGTAAGTTGAATGATAAATGAGGGAATAAGTTAACTTTACTTATCATACGGATATTAATTTTCTCAAAATAAAACATATGTTTCGATAAGCCATTAAATAATACTTTTCTGCACTATTACATTTATACAGCTTTCAACAGCATGAAAAATTGTTTGTGATCAGTAAAAAGAATTTTGTTCATGAGCGATCACATTTTAGGGCTTTCAAAAGTATGCACAATTATGCAATAAGATAATTACAATAGTTGAGAATGTTTTGATTAAGTGAACAATTTACATGACTGATCCTCAGTATGAATATGCATTTGATGGAGCAAGCAACAAAGACCAAGATAATGCTCTATTACATTCATTGCATTGATACGGCTTTTCTCCAGTGTCAATGCACATCTGTTCTAATAAAGTTGGAAGTACAACACAATAATTTATTTCAGTGACATCATACAAGTTTCTTTTCTGAAGTATAAGTAAACCTTTGTAGAGTAGAAGCCAATATACAACTGACAGGAATTAAAGGCACTCTGTTATCATGTATTTGGTAATGCAAAACAATAAGTAAAATTACAGACACACTCTATTATCAATATCATGAATTTGGTAATGAAAAACAATAAATAAAATTAAAGAAACTTTATTATCAAGTATGTGATAATGCAAAACAATAAATAAAAGAAAAGAAACTGTAATATCATATATGTGGTAATGAAAAACAATAAGAAAAATTTTTAAAAAAACCCAATAGTTACTTGAAGGTAAAACTCCAGCTGAAGTCCATGAAATGTTTTATAATTCACCGTACCTGAAGAGAATACATTGGCCAGTGTTAAAAACTGGAAGGAACAACCAAGACCAAGTGACGATTTAGGCAAATCACATAATTTTAAAATAGTATTATAATCATGTGTTAGTCTCTCCATATTAAATATTATGATTGGGCATGCCAGGGGAAAAATGGACTCCACTCTAAACTGGCAGCATGATAAAGTATTAAGTATTCACACAAAATTTGCATTTTGATGACATGCTAAATACTCCACAATACTAAATTCAGGATTATGTATTAAATACTCTACAACAGTACAAGAAACTGAAATCAGAATTGTTTGTTACATTTACTTGACATGAAAATGAAATCAGATGTGTGAAGTACTCCATGCCATGTTTAAATAAATAAACTAATCATGCAAGAAAATTTTCTTTTCTCAACATTTGTAACAAACTTCAAAATACATTATATTTATAAAGAGAAAAAAGATTTAGAAATAACACTTCTAACAAACTTCAAAACACACTTTATAAAGAATAAGAAGATTATGAATAACATTTCTAACAAAATTCAAGACCTATATTATAAAGAAAAATAATATTTACGAATAACACTTCTAATAAAATAAATTCATTTTTTTCAAGACCTATATTATAAACAAAAACAAGATTTACAAATAACACTTCTAACTAACTTTAAGGCCTACATTATAAAGAATAAAAACATTTACATTTAACACTCCTAACAAACTTCAAGACTGTAGTAAAGAAAAATAAAATTTATAAATAACACTTCTAACAAACAAGACCTGTAGTAAAGAAAAATAAGATTTATAAATAACACTCCTAACAAACTTCAAAACCTTTAGTAAAGAAAAATAAGATTTATAAATAAAATGATTCACACTAAGTTGATCTTTAACACTTTCTTCACTTACCTGTATTATATTAGGAACACAATCAAAACATTTTCAGTTTTTGAAATGTTTGCCATCATTGTCTTTGCATGTATGCAGTAATTTCTGCATCCACTCACTGCAACCAAATATTTTAGTATCACTATATGATATATCTAGTGCTAGTAGTATATGGGTATGTGTGTTAACAACCAATAGAACTTTTAGAAGTGATTCTTGAAAACTGACCGTATGAACTGAACTGAGTGATCAAATTAATAATGAAAATAAATACCAATTGTAGTTAAATCAGTATGAAGATAAACTAAGTAAATGAAATAGTGTTCTTATTACTGTATTATATACACATGACATATTTCTTACTTTTAACATATTTTATTTTTCATTGCAATATTTATTCCTGTCCTCTCAAGCTATCAATAAGATATACCTTTGGCATTTTTGTTTGTGTAATTTTAGAGTACCTGACTGTAAAAAGTGTAAGAACCAGACACTAAATGAGAAGTGAGTGAAACCAAATGTATAAATTTACTTGAGATGAATTAAATTTTCTTGTAAAGCAAAACACAACATCTGATTTCTTTGGATCTGCAAAGATGATGTGTGATGTCAGCAATTGCTAAAATGAGCTTCAATTTCAGAGAGGCATGCAAGCTACTTTAAATTGTTTCTATACTGGCTGACTGAATAAAGTTTTCGTGTTGTGAAAAATTGATGGACTGGCACTAAATTTTCTGGCTGAAGACACTTAAAATTTTAATAGGACTGGGAATATATATTTCTATTTAATTTATATTTGTATAAATATTATATGTAGATGTTGATTCTGTCTCAGGGGAAATAAGAATGGGAGATGTCCAGATAACAGTTTTCTGTTGTTAACTGGTTTAATAAAAACAGTGACATATGATTGGCTTGTGCCACACTTGCATAGGTAAGCTATGCCTATCACTGTATCAGATTTGCCCATTTCTGTTACCTTCAGATTGCTGGGATTAAAATGGAAAGAGGGAAAACCTTATCTACAGCCAGTGCCACTACCAAGCCCTTCTCAGGGTGGGAGAAAGAAGAGGAATACGGTATTGAAGACTACACTCTAACAATAATAAAACTTGGAAAGAAGATGGGTCAAAGAAAAAAAAGAAGTAACAGCCGTTGACTGCCAAATTTAGTCTGGCAAAGAAAAACATTGATAAAACATTCTTGGACCCTATTCTAGACTCTACAAATTCGTGGAAGTGGAAGACTTACAAAAAATAATCATACTGTAGTCCAAGCCATGATGCTAAGTAAGTTTCTTCAAAAACATCTCTCAATGACAAGCAAGGCAGAAACTGCAACAAGTACAAGGGCAGAAAAAGAGTCCCAAACAACCACCAGGACTGTGAGAAGGAAATAAGTACACAAATTATGTGGAAAATTCCTTCAATAACTAGTGTTCACTCTATAAGTATAAACGTATGTACAATGTTTCTTATTTTGTCTACAGGATTACAATCCTAACTAAAATGTCTCTCTTTTGTCTACAGATTTTTATAATATCTACAATGATTCATTTTGTCTACAGATTTATTTACCTTCCTGTCTACTGTTTCTTGACCAATATACTGAAAACAAAAGTAAATACTTCAATTTGCCATTCTGTCAAGTAATGTATGTTGCATTACAAGCAACAGATCTAGTAATCTTTTATCATTGTTGATCTGGCAATACTATATTGGTCTAGAGGGGGTATTATTTTATTTTTATTTAAAAGAAAAGCTTACACTTAAAAAATGAAAGCAATTAACTTGGCCAAGAATTTGACAGATGTAGCACTCTGACTGATAAACAATTCTAAGTTCTACATTTTTTGGAGTGATTTTCTTTGATTCCATCTTTCTTTCCTTTAGACTAAATAAAATTTGGATGGGTGAGAGAATACCACACAATGTACACAGAGACATTCCATCTTTAATTATGTCCTGTATTTGATTTGTTAAGTTTGCAGATTGTCTTCTTTGCAACCAACTTCTTTTGTAATATCAGCATTTCTCCTTTCATGAATATTCACATTATATCCTTTCCTTTATTTTTTAGATCAAAGATGCATTCTGTGACAGGTATTTTTGTGCCCCTAAAAACCGAGGATTTACATTTCTTTTCCACCCAGACAATATCCTACTTGTTCATGCACAGTAGACAACAATACAACGGCCTATTCCACACACTCTCCCCACCAACCCTTGTCTAATGCTAATTATCATATTATATATATATATATATATATATATATTACAGCCAACTATAATGCCATCTTAACAAATGGGTGTGATGGATGGTTGCTAATTTAAATATGTTGTGACTTGCTGTCAATTTTTATTCTTGTGAGTGGTTGTGCAGGTAGGACCCCAGTGCGATTTGCCTCTTACTCTTAGGAAAAAAGACCTAACATTAGACCCCAAAATGAGACATCCACAAAATATTTCCTTTGTCTGACTTACTTTTCCACAGTACATTAGAAATCTCCTAAAATAAAACTAAAGTTGTGGATAAACAATAAATAAGATCAAATTTATTTTTTAAAATATAATCTAAATTTTATCATACACACACTATACAACATGTAATAATCAAGGATATAAAAATGTAGACCCCACACTACATAAACATATGATAATTAAGAAACTTCAATAATTTTCTAGCTTATTATCACTGCCTGGACAGAAATATTTGATCATTAGTAGCCAGGAAACATTTAATAAATGTCCTTCAATGCTCTTTGTTAGTCAGTTAGTGTAAAAATGCAAAATTCCCTGAACCTAATTACACTAATTAATTAAAATCTGGTCTTACTTTTTAATGCTATGTTAGTATAGTAGTTATTTTAAAAAAGGCTTTTTGACTTGTAGTTGTACATTAACTTCATCACAGGTGATGTCATTAGCATAATTCCTTTCATTATAAAATTATTTGAACTTTGTTTGAAAGCTTCAGAAAATGAATATTTTTTCTACATGAACTGCCTAAACAGGACATTCACTTACAGTTACACATGACATGCAAATGTTGAGTTTTACTTTTAAAAGAAAAAAAAAGATCTGATTTATGTAGATCCAACATGTTACAATGAAAATGCCTTTTAAAAATAGTATTTCTTCAAAAAATAAGACAGTTTCAAGAATTTTGTTTTAATGTATTGTCACATCTAAGAAAATCTTGATGCTAAGTTTGCAGGATTATTTATGACAATCAAAAGTAAAGAAAAGAAAATTATGTTAGTATAACACAAAATAAATTTGTATTACAAATAATTACAAAATAAGTGAAATTTTGCAAACATCTTAAGTAGCTGTCATAATGATTATTAATATTATAGAATACAAGCACATGATATTTGAATGATATATTTTAAGGATAACACATTTCAAATTGACCCAGCCTAAGTTATGTACAGTTGTCAAGTGAATGATCAATATACCTATTTAACAAAACATGAATATTCATATGTTATGGTAAGTCATCAGAATATAAGAATGATTTACTGCTATTATTACATATATATGGCTTTTTAAGTAAGAACACACACTTTCTGACAAGGATGAAGTGTTTGAGAATGCTTTACTAAACTTTTCAAATGCTTGTGGCTAGTCTTCAATATAAATATGTGTTGTGACAAGTGAAAAGAATGAGAGAATGATTCAGGTGAAAAAATCAGATCCTTAAGACTTTATCTCAAGAATGTTTGTGCATTGATAAGGTTAAGAATAAAGAGCATGGGAATGATATTTATTATTCTAATTTATATTTATTAATATTACTGGTTGAATAATTCCTCTGCTATTTGTTATTTCATTTTTTATTGGTTTAATAAATGTTCTGTAATTATTATTCAATTTATCATTGGTTTAATAAATGCATTCATGTTTTATAATAAAGATTCTTATCTTACTTAGTTTTCAGTATAATTCACTCAACACAATACCAAATATACTTTGACTTGTTTGATAAATATTTTGTAATACAATGCTGATAAAACTTCTTAAACCATGCAAACAATCCAATAAAAAAAAACAAAAATTAAAAATGATATAATTTGTACTTCACATGTGTTGCAAAGAAACATAAAGTCATACTTTTTCACACTGCTAAAAAAGTAAAAGTGCATTTTGCCTGGGGTCATAACTGAAAATGTAGTGAACTACTTTTTAATTTACCTCTAAGCCAGCAATTAGTACTCATACTGTCATGATTTTGTTCCTAAAGTGTTTTTAAATTTTTCTGATTATTACAACTTTCAGAATGGCCTTCCAATTCTTGGAGTAATGACTAGGCCTACTTTATCACCAATTTAATATACACAGATGATGAAAAAATATATTCAGCATGGATGTTAAAGTGTTTTGTATCTTTCTACAAGAAAAAATATCTTAGCATTGATGTCAAACTATGACAGCTATATGTTATTTTGTTTACAATTTCACTCAAAAGGCATAGAAATTAGAATGATACTTGATAGATATTTAGAAGAGAAGATATTTTCGAATTTACCCAAAGTCATATTTACTTTTCAAGCAGGAATAAATGTTTAAAATACATGATACTCCTATTTTTGTTTCTATGTGTAGTTGTTAATCATTTAGTTAAAGAGTAAAATGATTATATAAACATATAAATATTAACATAATTATGATTATTCACACTAACACTAAATATAATGCTCTATTCTTGATTTTTTTATGATAACATTATGGCGACAAAAACTAAAAAGTTAATAAAGAAACCACGCACTAACCAATGTTAGATTAGTAATTTTGCAATGGAAATATTTAAACGTAACACAATAACTGTTAAAGATATAAGCTAATGAAATAAATTAGTACAATTAAAATACAATCTTTTTCATATATGAAGCTTTGAAAAGACGAACACTTATCGAAATCGTGGGAATAACGCAAGATGAGACATTACTGGAATTTACAACTTTCAGTGAAAGCTAAAAGGCCTCTAAAAGTACAACCACTAAAATAGTAAAAATAAGACGAAAATTGTATATACCTAATGCAAAGGTAGAGATTTACTTTTCTGTTTTCATCGCCATCTTCGGTCTTCGTTTTCGTACTCTCAAGCCGGCTAGATAGTAGATTAGATTTGCTTTGGCGTTGTCGCTCCTGTATTTAGAACCAGTAAGTAAATGAGAGTGAGACAAATCAAGTGGTTATATTTACTTGAAATGATTTCGATTTTCTTGTATAGGAAAACACAACAGTAAACAAATTTCTTTGATATGCAACGTATGGCTTGAGATAGAGTTCGCTAAAACGACCTTCAACTTCAGAAGAATGCGACCTACTTTAACTTGTTTCCTTACTTATTGGAAGATTGTGTAGTTTGTGTCGAGTAGGCGAGCTTTGTATAATAAATAGAGAGAGAGCTGAAGTTTTGTGTTTTGTCTTGTTCGTGTTTGCTTAAAATGTGTCTGCTAATGTATCTGCCTATCTGGGTTATTGGGTGTTGATGTGCTTTTTTTCTTCCCTGTATCCATTTTAAAAATTTTATTTAGCAACAGATTTGTTTGAGTGTGTTGTTTTATTTAGTTTGCAGTATGTTTTTCCAGGAATTTTTCCTGGCTGTTTGAAGTAATGCGTGTTTATTGTGGTATTTTAAAAAAAAATTTAGTTGTTTTATTGTCTTCGTTTGATGAGTTCTAATCGTTGAGTGGAGACAATGGGCGTGGTTGGGTGAGGAAGAAGGCCGAGTTTGCTGTTTTGGTGATGGCATTTGTTAATTGGTGGAAGCGTCCGTGCTTTCCTGTGTTATTTGTTGTTCTGGGGTTCTATATTGCGTTGGAAGGTCCCCCAATTGCCTTTGGATATGTGCTATGTTGGGTTTGAGTATGTATCAGTGGTGTATTTTTGTTTGGTGTTGAGTTCCACTATGATGGGATAGTGGTCGCTGTTATTGTTGCCGTTGTGATTGTAGTGTCTAGAGGTCTAGAGGAAAGTTAGTGATCATTAATGTAATGTCGAGGCTGGTTTGGAGTCGGAGGGGGAGGGGGTTGTTTAGGAGGTGTCTAAAAAATTTTTTTTTCTTCGTTAGCCAGTCCAGTAATTTCTTTTGTGTTCCATTTGGCCAGCATGTGTGTACTGTGTTGAAGTCGCCTACGATTACATATGGTTTTGAAAGAGTGTAAGTTTTCTAGTCCTTTGTTAAGTTTAAGTGATTGCAGTTGGAAGTATGTGTTGGTGATGTATACTTGATGATTTTTGTTTGTTAGTACAATTGTTATGATGTAAAGCTGAATTTTCTATCTGGGTTTAGTTTAAAGACCAAGTGAAATAGAATCTAGGTCAGCCACAGATAAGAATAAATCTGTATAAAATGAGTAATTCCCAATCTTAGAATCAAGACGGTAAACTTTAAACTTTCAGAGATTTGTATAAATGCATTCATTTGGGTATTGAAAGTCAACATTTTTTAAAGAAATCAGACCTCTCGTTCATTTGCGAGACTAACTTCTCACCATAGCATTTGGCGTCATAAGTGAAACAAAACATGGTTTAATATTGCATGGCTGCAACAGCTTACAGGCCAATAATATTAATTTTTATTTTTTTTATTTTTCCGAAACACCACAAAGTACAAAATTTTGATTAATCGATTATAAAGCTGAAGAGAGAAAACTCATCCGACAGCACAGATGCCAAAGATAGAATTGACCAGTTTAGCAATGCCATGCGTTGATATGCCAAAGATAGAATTGACTAGATTTATCAATGCCGTGAGTTGAGATGCCAAAAGTTAGATTTGACCAGTTTAGAGTCAGTCTTACACTTAACACAGTTATAGTTCTACCATTTGATCATTGGCATTGATTTATAATTTATATACAATCAATTCACACGTAACACATGTCAAAAATATCCTTTGTGGATAAATTCTAAATCTATTCATTTAGTGAATCTTCTTGTAACTGGGAAGTTATAGGACATTTTACTGATTTCTGATTAGTTTTATTTATTTTACTGAGATTTCTGATTAGTTTTATTTATTTATTTATTTTTTACTGATTTCTGATTAGTTTTATTTATTTATTTTTTACTGATTTCTGATTAGTTTTATTTATTTATTTATTTTTTTACTGATTTCTGATTAGTTTTATTTATTTATTTATTTATTTTTTACTGATTTCTGATTAGTTTTATTTATTTATTTAATTTTTACTGATTTCTGATTAGTTTTATTTATTTATTTATTTTTTACTGATTTCTGATTAGTTTTATTTATTTATTTATTTTACTGATTTCTGATTAGTTTTATTTATTTATTTATTTTACTGATTTCTGATTAGTTTTATTTATTTTGCAGACACATAATAAATTTTTTATTTATGTACACCTACTAAAATGAATTTAAATTCATTTAGATAGGTCAGGCTGTCGCTAATATTAAAAGATAATCGATAATCAATATAGATATTTGGGGAATCTAATATATTGAGAGGGTCGTTAAACATAGCCGGACACGTGACAGATGGGAACTCATCCGTGGATGTAACAGTAATTTCATCCATGGAAGAATCTAGGGAAAACATTTTTATATTTTTGATCTCTTTTTATAAATCTTATAAATCACCCTAGACAATGACGTGTTTATTTTCCAAACGTACACGGTGTACACACACTGATCAGTTCATTAATTGGAGTAGAATAAAACTGTTTCATTACTGTATTTGAATTCATTTGTTGCATTGCTGTGCATGTATTCTTTTGAAGGGCTGTGAGTCAGGTACGATTGTTATGTGCTGAGAATGCCTTCTTCTTTTCTATCTTAATTGAATTGTTATTAAATTTATTTTTATCTTACCTGTTGTTACATATAGGTTTGATGTTTGGTTACAGATAAAGAACTAACTAACTATGTTAGGACTGAGGTTCACAGACTAGAATGAGAAAGAGTAGAAAAAGAAGAACTTACACTTCACATGACAGGAATAGTAAAAGTCGCGATTGTTACAAACTTAGCATACGACGTGATTTTGGGATGCACTTATGTACTGCCGTGTAAAAAGCCTAGTACATGTGACGCATTGCTTGAGAAAAACACACGTGAGAGGATAGGGACAAATGTTATTAGCTGGGTGTGTCATCAAGGTGTGATAGGTCTAACAGAATAGGTGTAGCATTACAGGTAGTGATACAGTGACTGATTTTACCGACAAGGTTGTTAGTATACAGATAGTCATGAGGGTGTATCAGCTACGGAGACAGAGAACATTTTACCGATAGCTGACGTCAAGATGAACGAAAGTTCGAGTCATGACGCAATTTTAGAACATAAACTTATTGCGCCATACAAAGTTTCTATTGCTAATGAAGTGATAGCTAAGGAAATGGGAGTAATTGACACAGATAAAAGCACAGGTAGTGAAGCAGACAAAGATGACGTACCTATGATAAATTCATTTACTTCAGATGACATGACAGTTGACAGAACTGAGACAGAAGTCCTTTCTGATCAAGATATGGAAAAACATGAAGTCAAAAACTGCACAGGAACAGGAGTCCATAGCAAGGAAGGCTGATGACTGCATATTGTCTACTTGTAGCACACATAATAAACTTAGTGACGTAGACAGAAACCACGGTACACTGATTACTCTCACTGACTCAGTTGTCAATACAGTGTAGATCATGAGAACATACCAAAAACAGTAAGAAGGGTTTGTGGTTGGCTTCTAAAGACTTAACATAATTGGTTGTAGCCAAGTGGGGATTAACTAACAGGGGGCCAAGCCATAATAAAGAGATAAATAATTATAAAATCTTCATTTATAAATAAAAGGGAGATAACATTAGTTAAGGCAAGTCAACTGATTTATCTGGCAAGGTGTTGCAAATAATTGCCTGAATATTGTGGCATTTCATGAGTGATGTCAGGCTGTTCAGCAGTCGCTATTGTTAGAAATTATCCAATAAACCAATATTGACAACTGGAATCTAAAATAGGGCAGGGTCATTGACATATGACATACCTTATATATCTTTCCCTTATTGAATGGTACAATCTTTTAAGGTGGCACACCTAACTCAAAAAGCTTGAAAAATTTTAAAAATTCAAACAATTTTATTGGACTTAATTTTATTGGATATAAAAGTGGCTGAATTTTATGAAATTACTTTTATTTTTGGTCAAATCACAATAGTTTTAAGGATATTTTCAATCAAAGATAGAGTATACTATGGGAAACGTTTATGGTTAAAACGTAGGCAAAGTGCAGCCCACTTCTCACAGTAGACTCACAAGCCCATTAAAGTGGCTGGAGGGGAAATCAAAGATTTGAAATACAAGAACGTTATAAGTTGCAGGACAAGGTCCACAGAAGACCCAAACAAAGAACCATGAAAACAAAGGAATGTCTGGAAGCATAAGGGGTTACTGTCAATGGAATCTGGTAAACAGTGTTCTTTGTGTAGGGAGTCTGGCTGGCCTGATATTAACTGTCATTTAAAAAAAAAAACCTCTCCTCATATTTTATTTTAACAATTATAGAACAGAATTATTTTAGTTCAATACAAGTGAACAATGAATTCAAGCTCTGTGCCTTCTTACTAATTTATGTACACCTCCAAATACAGTCATGTAGAATTAAACGGAATAATATTCACTTACCAAAAGTTAACTAGGAAAGTCTCTAGATCATAAGGCAATATTTTACAAATAAAAATTGTGATATGTATATAAGGGTTCTTGTGACACCAATACCACTAGTTAATTGATATTATCATTATTAATTATGTTAATTAGCCCACTTTTGTAGTAAGCGCGTGCACGATATTCAGAGTTGTGTCAGAGCGAAATGACTCACGAATTTAAATTTGACACTGGTTAGCTTTTGTAAACAAACGTACAGTATAACGAAAGGTTTGTATCGAAAATCGACAGTGGGCCAAATTCTCTCTTTGTCTTAGCATTTTCTAATTGGTTATGTCGATTCTTTTACGTCGCCGAGCACGAATACAATGTCTCTTTGTTTGTTTGTTTGTTTCCTTCTTTTTTTGTACATGTATCTCGAGCAAAAAAAGAGGGCCCAAATCACGATTTAACATCGGTTATCTCGATCCCCATGACTAATCATCACCGGCTTTTGAAAATGTTAGTTATCGATGCCCTTCAACTGGCTCACACATCATTCATGTTACACTGTAATTAGCCCACTTTTGAAGTAACCATTCATACGATTCTTTTCAGAGCGAAATGACTCGGGAATTTAATTTTGACACTGGTTAACTTTTGTAAAAATAACTACACGTACACCGCACAGGTTTTTTTAAATTTTTTTTTTTTAATATTTTGTGAGCAATCTTTGTGTCTGCAACGTTGGAGAATACATGTACAGTACATACGTGTATAATGAAAGGTTTGTATCGAGAATCGACGCTGGGCCAAATTCCCTCATTGTTGTAGAATGTTGATTCTTTTTTGTCGCTGAACACTAATACAAGGTCTCTTTGTTTGTTTGTTTCTTTCTTTCTTTCTTTCTTTGTACTGTACATGAATCTCGAGCAAAAAAAAAGGGACCAAAAATGCCATGAAATCTGTTAAGCAAAATTCATTATTCAAGATTAACTAGACCAGACATACCTTTACGCTTCTTTGACCGTGAGATAGTCGGCAATGCGAGACTGCATTTAGAGTGATTAATTTGTTGTTAATGTGGGGAACGCTTCCGGCTTCCGCCGCTTTCGCGTTTGGAGAGGGGGGGAGAGGGAGGGGGTGCCTTTCTGCTGCTGCGTGTGCCCGTTGAGAAAAACATGTCTGGCCGGCAAAGGCGGACTCCAAACCCGGTGATCCGTGGGTTGAAGTCGATGTTATTGTTGTTCCTGGCGGTGGCTCTGATATTGTTGCCGTTTCTGGTGTTATGGTGAGGGGGGGTGTCTTACAGAGCCCAGGCTAGTAACACACCAGATCTATATCCAGTGTGTACATGTGCCCGGGTTGTTCGACTTCCCGGTCTCTTCACTGGTGGCGTCGTTGTTGTTGGAGTGGCTGTCCCCGGTGTCCGTTGGGATGCTTGCATGTGGGCGCTGGCGGCGGCGTTGTTGTTGTTGTCGTGGCTGTCCCCGGTGTCCGTTGGGATGCCTGAAGGTGGGCGCTGGCGGCCAGTACAGATGGTCGAGTAGCAGTTGGATTAAATCAGCCATTGGATGGTTAAAATAACCCCAAGAGGGGTAATGTTGTTCCTGGTACTGCCCCTGTTGTTGTTGTTGTCCGCGATGTTGTTGAGGTTGTTGTCGAGGGCACTGTTGTTGCCTCCGAATATGTGGTGGCGGGCGCCGTCTTTTTTTCCTTTCGCCCTGTTTTGTTGTTGTTGGTGTTGGTGGAGTGGGCTGGCATTCTGATGTTGTAGTTGTCGCCGTTGTTAGTGGTCGAGGCGGCGTCGCTGGTATGGGTGAGAGGGGCACGGCCTCGAGTTCCCTTGAAACCTGGTCCAGTAAGTTATCAAATTCGTTGGATTGTTGAGGTTCGTTCTTGTGGACGTTTGTCGTTTGAATTTTTTTTTCTTTCGTCTCGATGTTGGTAGTCTGTGTATTAGCGGCTTTATGAGGTTTGTCCTTTTTCTTCTTTGTCTCTGTTTGGGGTTTTTTTTCCTCACTTGTAGTCCTTTGCGTTTGCGTTTTCTTTTCTTCCGACGCTGGAGTTGGTGTCTGGGAAAATGCCACTTTGGTGTTAATTTTTCCAGTCGAAGTCTGTGTGGCGTTGACTTTTGTGGTTGGTGGAATTTTCCACACGATGTGCGTGTTACTTTCTTGGTCAGTCGTGTTGGTGGACGTTTGTGTTTCGTTGTCAGCACATGTAGATTTCTTATCCTCTATTTTGATGCGGTGCCAATTCTTGAAAATTGTATAGGCTTCACGCACGCCTACCTCACTTGGATGGTCGAATGTTTCGCGCAGTAAATAACTGTATGCTGTATTGATTTTTTCGTTGCCTGTATCGATTTTAAGGCAGAAAGGTGCAAGGTATATGCGGCGGCGGGCACGCACCTCCTCATCATATACTTCTACTAATCTGCACCGGGCGTGATTTTGGATTCTGCTTTCCTCCTCCCGGTCTGTAAAAGGCAGGGTAGAAGTGTTGATGGTGGAGCGAGTGGTACGTTTTTCCATAGTAATTTCCTGCGTGCTTCTCCGTCGGTGGTCCGATGCGAAGTGAGTGATTAATTTAATCAGAGATGGGCAATTTATACAAGTTAGGATTTTGCCTGGTAGTTGCACTGAAACTTAGCGTCTACCCTAGGGACATGCTTACACGTACTTCTCTTAGTCTTCCCACTTTGTCTGCGTAGTCACGGTTGGGTGACTGTTTTCTTATGCAACACTTGTCGGACCATGTCGAACGCATCTATTCACGGTGTCCAGATTTAGCATGCAGTAACAATAACGGTCCTTATTAAAGTATAATCTTATTACATAACTCTCGCTACTCAGTTGGACCTTCTTAAAACTAGGCCAGAAGTAAATTGTATGCATTATAATTAAATATTTAGAAAAAATAATTATAATATTTCTGAATTGCATTTTCAGGTTTACAAATATATTAGAACATAGCCAATAAAATGACATCAATATATTATAACATTAACAGCCAATAAAATAGAATCACTGTATATATCTATAGCACATAAAATAACAAAAGTGGGTAATTTCCTTTGGGTAGCAAAATGTTTCCCGAGTCAATAAAGTTTACAAGACTCAAAAGGAAGTTTACAAGACTCAAAGATTTACGAGATGTAAATACTGATCAAATCAGAGAGGTCAACATCAGGTCATCCATTATTTGTACTACCTCATAATGGTGTTACCTGTTTAATAGATCTACTCCATTAATTATAAATTGATATCTGATACTGGCCATCAGGGGACCCCTAAAATAGGTTCAATGGATGAACATGAGAAATACACTTTGTAGATTTTAATGATTATCTGTTATTAATCCCACTTTTAAACCCCATGTGTTACCATTCCCCATATGAATACTTGCTTGTTTAAGAAGAATGAATTTATTTACAAGAATGAATTCTTATGTGATTCTGTCACATAAGAAGGCCTATATATATTTGCAGAACAATATAAAAGATATTACCAGGAACACATCCAAAACAATAAATATAATATATACAGTTCTTACTTTATTTGATAAATTCCACAGAAAATATTTACAATTTCTATAATTGTACTTAGAGTTACTTATATAAAAATACATACAATTATATTAAACATGTATTTCTTTAAAAATTATCTGTAAATTTTATATGAAAATGAAACTAAATTTAAGAAATAAATACTAAACAGTTGATCACAATTTTCAATCTGTTACAGTATTAGAATAAATGAACATACAATAATACAGTTTTGTAAACTATTACTTTTCTAATGATTTAGTGATTGGGAATTGTGTTAATGAAATGAATCTCAAAGTCAAAATATATTAAAAAATATATAAATATTATACATATGATCAATAATGGAGTGATTATATATTATTAATCATATTATACAGAATAGAATCATATATAGAATTCATATTTCATTTTATTAATTAATATACATGTATTAATAAAAACAATTTCAATGGATAGACATGAAATAGCAAATTGAACTATGAATTGAAAATTTAATTGCTCAAGACTGAACATGCATTTCAATATTGACAAAATGCTCCCATACCCCCCCCCCAACAAAAAAATAAAAATAAATAAATATAAAATTAAAATTAAAATTAAACATACTTATATAGCTTAATACACACACAGCGATGGGTATATAATATGATAACTTGAAACAAATTAATTAAAATGAAATAATTGTTCATTATATTGATATAGCATATTCTTAGCACAAGTAAACCTTCTAAATATACTAGTGCAGAATGATTACTTCTCTAATAATACACACATTACAAATATGCACAAACCCATTTTCTTTTTTGTTTTAAGTGTTCAAAATAATATATATAACCCTAATTGTTCAAAATAATATATATAACACTAAGTGTTCAAAATAATATATATAACCCTAAGTGTTCAAAATAATATACACAACTCTAAGTGTTCAAAATAATATATATAACACTAAGTGTTCAAAATAATATATATATAACACTGGGTGTTCAAAATAATATATATATATAACCTAAGTGTTCAAATTAATATACACAACTCTAAGTGTTCAAAATAATATATATAACACTAAGTGTTCAAAATAATATGTATAACCCTAAGTGTTCAAAATAATATACAGAACTCTAAGTGTTCAAAATAATATATATAACACTAAGTGTTCAAAATACATGTAATATGTATAACCCTAAGTGTTCAAAATAATATACACAACTCTAAGTGTTCAAAATTATATGTATAACTCTAAGTGTTCAAAATAATATATATAACACTAAGTGTTCAAAATATATATATATAACTCTACTCTAAGTGTTCAAAATAATATAAACAACAATAATATATATAACACTAAGTGTTCAAAATAATATATATAACTCTAAGTAATAATATGTATACACACATAAGTGCCAATATATCTCTCAGAGTACAAAATATTCTATACATGCCCATACAATTGTAAAAGTGTAATGATGCAGATATGGTTAAAATGTTTTATTAAAAAAAGTAAATTTGATTAAGTACAGGAAATAGAAAATGCCTTCATTAATTCTAAAATTACAAAAAAAAGGAAACATTAAAGTATGTTATTTCTTCTACTCTAATAGTATAAATTCTACAAGCACAAAGTAATAAGAAAGAACAAACAAAAACGTCCAATCCTTTGCATTTGTGAAAGTTTATATTAAAATAACAATATGAATGCACAACTGTGATAAATCAGAGGAATGTGAGTGCCCTGCTCTTTCTTATCAATTAAAATACCATTTTCAAATAACATTATTAAAAAAGGTGAATTAATTTTTCACATATTAATCATAAAAATGAAAATGATTTCAGAGCAGACATTGTGACTTGAACAGTTATGGAAAAAACTTCAACCAGAATGGGAGATCACACAGAGGCTACAATCTGAAAATGAATGATGTTTATGTGATATTGTTGGTAAAAAAATAAGAATAAATTTTTAAATTGTCAGGGTATATATGATAAATGAGATTTCTCTAATGTGAATGTGAATGAGCAAGAGAATGACTTTAGGCACTAATACAGTCAAACACAGTAAGGTTGCCACCTAAGGGTTTGCCAAAAAGTGTAGAGTTAAGTGAAAACTAATAGTGCAGCAATATATTACACTACAGTACTGTAACATGCTTTTAAAATTTCTTTATGTACATGCTGTGCATTAATAAATGAGAATACACATGCAAGTGTTTCTGGTGATTTTTATACAAAAGCGTTGCAGCGATTTGTTTGATGATGCGATCTGCATGCTATAAAAATGTACATACATGTACTTGTTTGCTAACATCAAAAGACATATGTACACGTGATTATTATTGTTTCTTTATAAAGTCTAAAATGATTTGTTGCATTTTGTCTTTAACAGTCTGCTTGAAAATAGCATTTTAAATTAACATAATCACAGACAAGAAAAAAACAGACATAATGCAGAATCGAAATTTGTATGATCAATAAATTGTGCTCATCAGCTAAAAAAAATATTCCATAAATGTTCAACCATTAAAATTTTCTTTAAAAAAGTATGCAAACAAGTATG
The DNA here is from genome assembly GCA_028829895.1 of Sinotaia quadrata. Lineage (NCBI taxonomy): Eukaryota > Metazoa > Mollusca > Gastropoda > Architaenioglossa > Viviparidae > Sinotaia > Sinotaia quadrata. The sequence continues at coordinate 119,145,140 of CM054180.1, forward strand.
CTTCTTCAAAATAATCTTTTAGTAGGATAACTATTAGCTGCATACTTTTAATAACTTGCTATTAATGTGAAGAAAAAAGTATACATTGCTTACCAGCTAAATAAGTGAAAGGACCAAACAATATTTTACACTTTAAAATAAAGTAAAACATGCAAGAAATATTAAGATAGCTATAAATAGTATAAGATTAAAAACAAATGAACAGCAGCCTGCTGTCTTTATTATTAAAAAACGAAACAACAACCTAGTTAGCTATTTCTCCATTTATGTAGAAGTGTAAAGAAATTACATTTAAAAGGCTTTTTTCCATCCAGTATGAATACGCTTGTGTTTTGATAAGTGAGAAGACCATAAGAATGCTTTACTGCACTGATCACATCTAAATGGCTTTTCTCCAGTATGAATACGCATATGACGCCATAAGTTAAAAGACTGTGAGAATGCTTTACTGCACTGATCACATCTAAATGACTTTTCTCCGCTATGCATAAGCATGTGTTGTGATAAGTGAGAAAACTGTGAGAATGCTTTATTGCACTGATCACAACTAAATGGCTTTTCTCCAGTATGGATACGCATATGACGCCATAAGTTAGAAGACTGTGAGAATGCTTTACTGCACTGATCACATCTAAATGGCTTTTCTCCAGTATGAAAATGCATATGACGCCATAAGTGAGAAGACTGTGAGAATGCTTTACTGCACTGATCACATTTAAATGGCTTTTCTCCTGTATGTATACGCATGTGATTTGATAAGTGAGAAGACACTGAGAATGTTTTACTGCAATGATCACATCTAAATGGCATTTCTCCTGTATGAATACGCATATGACGCAAAAGGGAAGGAGACTGTGAGAATGCTTTACTGCACTGATCACATCTAAATGGCTTTTCTCCAGTATGAATACGCATATGACGCAATAAGGAAGCAGACACTGAGAATACTTTACTGCACTGATCACATCTAAATGGCTTTTCTCCAGTATGAATACGCATATGACACAATAAGTTAGAAGACTGTGAGATTGCTTTATTGCACTGATCACATCTAAATGACTTTTCTCCAGTATGAATACGCATATGACTCGTTAAGTTAGAAGACTGTGAGAATGTTTTACTGCAATGATCACATCTAAATGTTTTTTCTCCTGTATGAATATGCATGTGTTTTGATAAGTGAGAAGACACTGAGAATGCTTTATTGCAATGATCACATCTAAATGGCTTTTCTATAGTATGCATATGCATGTGTTTTGATAGGTAATAAGATTGTGAGAATGCTTTACTGCACTGATCACATCTAAATGGCTTTTCTCCAGTATGAATAAGCATATGACGCGATAAGTTAGAAGATTGTGAGAATGCTTTACTGCACTGATCACATTTAAATTGCTTTTCTCCAGTATGAATAAGCATATGATGCAATAAGGAAGAAGATGTTGAGAATGCTTTACTGCACTGCTCACATTTAAATGGCTTTTCTCCAGTATGAATACGCATGTGATTTGATAAGTTAGAAAATTGTGAGAATGCTTTACTGCACTGATCACATCTAAATGGCTTTTCTCCTGTATGAATACGCATGTGAGTCGATAAGCTAGAAGATCTTGAAAATGCTTTACTGCACTGATCACATCTAAATGGCTTTTCTCCTGTATGAATACACATGTGAGTCAATAAGCTAGAAGACTGTGAGAATACTTTACTGCACTGATTACATCTAAATGGCTTTTCTCCAGTATGAATACGCATGTGTCTTGATAAGTTAGAAGATTGTGAGAATGCTTTACTGCACTGATCACATCTAAATGGCTTTTCTCCAGTATGAATACGCATATGACGCAATAAGGAAGCAGACACTGAGAATACTTTACTGCACTGATCACATCTAAATGGCTTTTCTCCAGTATGAATACGCATATGACACAATAAGTTAGAAGACTGTGAGATTGCTTTATTGCACTGATCACATCTAAATGACTTTTCTCCAGTATGAATACGCATATGACTCGTTAAGTTAGAAGACTGTGAGAATGTTTTACTGCAATGATCACATCTAAATGTTTTTTCTCCTGTATGAATATGCATGTGTTTTGATAAGTGAGAAGACACTGAGAATGCTTTATTGCAATGATCACATCTAAATGGCTTTTCTATAGTATGCATATGCATGTGTTTTGATAGGTAATAAGATTGTGAGAATGCTTTACTGCACTGATCACATCTAAATGGCTTTTCTCCAGTATGAATAAGCATATGACGCGATAAGTTAGAAGATTGTGAGAATGCTTTACTGCACTGATCACATTTAAATTGCTTTTCTCCAGTATGAATAAGCATATGATGCAATAAGGAAGAAGATGTTGAGAATGCTTTACTGCACTGCTCACATTTAAATGGCTTTTCTCCAGTATGAATACGCATGTGATTTGATAAGTTAGAAAATTGTGAGAATGCTTTACTGCACTGATCACATCTAAATGGCTTTTCTCCTGTATGAATACGCATGTGAGTCGATAAGCTAGAAGATCTTGAAAATGCTTTACTGCACTGATCACATCTAAATGGCTTTTCTCCTGTATGAATACACATGTGAGTCAATAAGCTAGAAGACTGTGAGAATACTTTACTGCACTGATTACATCTAAATGGCTTTTCTCCAGTATGAATACGCATGTGTCTTGATAAGTTAGAAGATTGTGAGAATGCTTTACTGCACTGATCACATCTAAATGGCTTTTCTCCTGTATGAATATGCATATGACGCAATAAGGAAGAAGACACTGAGAATGCTTTATTGCAATGTTCACATCTAAATGGCTTTTCTCCAGTATGAATACTCATGTGTTGTGATAAGTAAGAAGATTGTGAGAATGATTTACTGCAATAAATACATCTAAATGGCTTATCTCCTGTTGGAATACACACATGTTTTGATAAGTTAGAGGACACTAAGAACACTTTATTGCAATATTCACATCTAAAGGCTTTCTCCAGTATGAATATGCATGTGACTAGATAAGTGAGAAAACATTGAAAATGCTTATTGCAATGATCACATGTAAATGACAATTCTCCAGTTTGAATATGTTTTAATAAGTCCTCACTGTACAATCACACTGAAGTGTCTATTTTACAGTGTGAATACATATATGTTGTGATAAAGCAGAAGACTATCATCATATTGAAATTATTTTCCTCCAATATTATCAAACATGTGTCTTGATTATGTTTGAAGACCTTGAGAAATATTTATTGCATTGATCTCACTTGTATAGTTTTTCCAATATGAACATACTCATGTCCATAAGAAAGATGTTGAGAAAGCTTTATTGAAGTGATCGCATCTGTATGGTTTTTTCAACAATATGACCAGGCAAGTGTTTTGATATGTGAGAAGAGTATTAAAATGCCAAATTAAAGTTATATGATTTTTTTCTCCAGTATAAATATGCATGTGCTCTAATAACATAAGATCTCAAGAATTTTAATATTGCATTCAACACATTTATATGGCTTCTCTCCAGAATGAACAAGCATATGTCTTGATAAGTAATAAGTTTTTGAGAATGATTTATTTCACTGATCACTATAGTATGTTTTTTTTAGAATAAGAGCATGCATCTGTTTTGATGATGCTGAAAAATGTGAAAGTCAGCCATGTACTAAAATACCTTGTTGCATTGACCACATTTATAAGATTTTGGTCTTGGTCAATCACATTTGTAATAATCCCAAAGAATGAGGGAATGCTCTGCTGGACTAATCACATTTCTTTGAACCAGTATGAATGTACATGTATTTTGAAAAAGAAAAGGATTGTGGAAATGTTTTTATGGTCTGATCACATTTAAGTGACTTTTCTCAAGTATTATAATGTAAGTTGAATGATAAATGAGGGAATAAGTTAACTTTACTTATCATATGGATATTAATTTTCTCAAAATAAAACATATGTTTCGATAAGCCATAAAAAAAAGAATACTTTATCTGCACTATTGCATTTATACGGCTTTCAACAGCATGAAAAATTTTTTGTGATCAGTAAATAGAATATTGTTCTTGAGCGATCACATTTTAGGTCTTTCAAAAGTATGAACAATTATGCAATAAGATCATTACAAAGTTGAGAATGTTTTGATTAAGTGAACAATTTACCTGACTGATCCTCAATATAAATATGCATTTGTTGGAGCAAACAACAAATACCTAGATAATGCTCTATTATATTCATTGCATTGATACGGCTTTTCTCCAGTGTCAATGCACATCAATTCTAATAAAGTTGGAAGTACAACCACAATAATTTATTTCAGTGACAACATACAAGTTTCTTTTCTGAAGTATAAGTAAACCTTTGTAGAGTAGAAGCCAATTTACAACTGACAGGAATTAAAGACACTCTGTTATCATGTATTTGGTAATGCAAAACATTAAGTAAAATTAAAGACATTCATCAATATCATGAATTTGGTTATGCAAAACAATAAATAAAATTAAAGAAAATTTATTATCATGTATGTGATAATGCAAAACAATAAATGAAATTAAAGAAACTCTATTATCATGTATTTGTAATGCAAAACAATAAGTAAAATTGAAAAAAAAACCCAATAATTACTTAAAGGTAAAACTCCAGCTGATGTCCACGAAATGTTTCATAATTCACTGTACCTGCAGAGAATACATTGGCCAGTGTTAAAAACGGGAAGGAACAACAAAGACCAAGTGAAGATTTAGACAAATCACATAAATAATTTCAAAATAGTATTATAATCATGTGTTAGACTCTCCATATTAAATATTATGATCGGGCACGCCACAGGAAAAAATGGACTCCACTCTAAACTGGCAGTATGATAAGTATTCACACAAAATTTGCATTTTGATGATATGCTAAATACTCCACAATACTAAATTCAGGATTATGTATTAAATACTCTACAACAGTACAAGAAACTGAAATCAGAATTGTTTGTTACATTTACTTGACATGAAAATGAAATAGATGTGTGAAGTACTCCATGCCATGTTTAAATAAACTAATCATGCAAGAAAATTTTCTTTTCTCAACATTTGTAACAAACTTGAAAACATACATTATATTTATAAAGAGAAAAAAGATTTAGAAATAACACTTCTAATAAACTTCAAAACATACATTATAATAAAGAATAATAAGATTATGAATAACATTTCTAACTTCAATTATAAAGAATGAAATGATTTATAAATAATACATCTAACAAACTTCAAGACCTATATTATGAAGAATAAAATTATTTACAAATAACACTTTTATTGTTTTAACAAACTTCAAATCCTGCATTATAAAGAATAATAAGATTTACAAATAACATTTCTTCTAATAAAATTCATGACCTATATTATAAAGAAAAATAAGATTTACAAATAACATTTCTAACAAAATTCATGACCTATATTATAAAGAAAAATAATATTTACGAATAACACTTCTATTGTTCTAATAAAATAAATTCATTTTTTTCTAGACCTATATTATAAACAAAAACAAGATTTACAAATAACACTTCTAACTAACTTTAAGGCCTACATTATAAAGAATAAAAACATTTACATTTAACACTTCTAACAAACTTCAAGACTGTAGTAAAGAAAAATAAAATTTATAAATAACACTTCTAACAAACAACAAGACCTGTAGTAAAGAAAAATAAGATTTATAAATAAAATGATTCACACTAAGTTGATCTTTAACACTTTCTTCACTTACCTGTATTATATTAGGAACACAATCAAAACATTTTCAGTTTTTGAAATGTTTGCCATCATTGTCTTTGTATGTATGCAGTAATTTCTGCATCCACTCACTGCAACCAAATATTTTAGTATCACTATATGATATATCTAGTGCTAGTAGTACATGGGTATGTGTGTTAACAACCAATAGAACTTTTAGAAGAGATTCTTGAAAACTGACCATATGAACTGAACTGAGTGATCAAATTAATAATGAAAATAAATACCAATTGTAGTTAAATCAGTATGAAGATAAACTAAGTAAATGAAATAGTGTTCTTATTACTGTATTGTATACACATGACATATTTCTTACTTTTAACATATTTTATTTTTCATTGCAATCTTTATTACTGTCCTCTCAAGCTATCAAGATATATCTTTGGCATTTTTGTTTGTGTAATTTTAGAGTACCTGACTGTAAAAAGTGTAAGAACCAGACACTAAATGAGAAGATGGGTCAAAGAAAAAAAAGAAGTAACAGCCTTTGACTGCGAAATTTAGTCTGGCAAAGAAAAACATTGATAAAACATTCTTGGACCCTATTCTAGACTCTACAAATTCGTGGAAGTGGAAGACTTACAAAAAATAATCATACTGTAGTGGAAGCCATGATGCTAAGTAAGCTTCTTTAAAATCATCTCTCAATGACAAGCAAGGCAGAAACAGCAACAAGAGCAAGTGCAGAAAAAGAGTCCCAAACAACCACCAGGACTGTGAGAAGGAAATAAGTACACAAAGTATGTGTAAAATTCCTCCAATAACTAGTGTTCACTCTATAAACGTGTGTACAATGTTTCTTATTTTGTCTACAGGATTACAATCCTAACTAAAATGTCTCTCTTTTGTCTACAGATTTATATACATGTAATATCTTTAATGATTCTCTTAGTCTTCAGATTTATTTACCTTCCTGTCTATTGCTTTCTTGACCAATACACTGAAAACAAAAGTAAATACTTCAATTTGCCATTCTGTCAAGTAATGTATGTTGCATTACAAGCAATAGATCTAGTAATCTTTTATCATTGTTGATCTGGCAACACTATATTGGTCTAGATGGGGTATTATTTTATTTTTATTTAAAAGAAAGCTTACACTTAAAAAATGAAAGCAATTAACTTGCCCAACAATTTGACAGATATAGTAGTTTTTTAGTACTCTGACTGATAAAAGATTCTAAGTTCTACATTTTTTGAAGTGATTTTCTTTGATTCCATCTTTCTTTCCTTTAGACTAAATAAAATTTGGATGGGTGAGAGAATACCATACAATGTACTCAGAGACATTCCGTCTTTAATTATGTCCTGTATTTGATTTGTCAAGTTTGCAGATTGTCTTCTTTGCAACCAACTTCTTTTGTAATATCAGCATTTCTCCTTTCATGAATATTCACATTATATCCTTTCCTTTATTTTTTATATCAAAGATGCATTCTGTGACATGTATTTTTGTGCCCATAAAAACCAAGGATTTACATTACTTTTCCACCCAGACAATATCGTACTTGTTCATGCAATAATACAACAGCCTAGTCCACACACTCTCCCCACCAACCCCTGTCTAATGCTAATTATCATATTAATTATTATATATACATATTACAGCCAACTCCAGTGCCATCTTAACAAATGGGTGTGATGGAAGGTTGCTAATTTAAATATGTTGTGAATTGCTGTCAATTTTTATTCCTGTGTAGGTAGGGACCCCAGTGCACTTTGCCTCTTAGGATGGCCCTGGATAACAGACCTAACATTAGACCCCAAAAGAAGACATCCACAAAATATTTCCTTTGTCTGACTTACTAGTTACTTTTCCACAGTACAGCATTAGAAATCTCCTTCTAAAATAAAACTAGGAAGTTGTGGATAAACAATAAATAAGATCTAATTTATTTTTTAAAATATAATCTAAATTTTATCATACACACACTATACAACAAGTAAATATAATCATTAAACCAAGGATATAAAAATGTAGACCCCACACTACATAAACATATGATAATTAAGAAACTTCAATAATTTTCTAGCTTTCTATCACTGCCTGGAGAGTAATTTTCTGGCTTTCTATCACTGCTAGGACAGAAATATTTGATCATTTGTAATAGTAGCCAAGAAACATTTAATAAATGTCCTTCAATGCTCTTCATTAAACTTAAAGTCAGTTTGTGTAAAAATGCAAAATTCCCTGAACCTAATTACACTAATTAATTAAAATCTGGTCTTACTTTTTAATGCTATGTTAGTATAGTAGTTATTTAAAAAGGCTTTTTGATCTGTACATTAACTTTATCACAGGTGATGTCATTAGCAATAGTATAATTCCTTTCATTATAAAATTATTTGAACTTTGTTTGAAAGCTTCAGAAAATGAATATTTTTTCTACATGAATTGCCTAAACAGGACATGCACTTAAAGTTACACATGACATGCAAATGTTGAGTTTTACTTTTACTTTTACTAGTTTTAGAAGAAAAAAAATTGGATCTGATTTATGTGGATCCAACATGTTACAATGAAAATGCCTTTTAAAAATAGTATTTCTTCAAAAAATAAGACTGTTTCAAGAATTTTGTTTTAATGTATTGTCACTTCTAAGAAAATCTTGATGCTAAGTTTGCAGGATTATTTATGACAATCAAAAGTAAAGAAAAGAAAATTATGTGAGTATAACACAAAATAAATTTGTATTACAAATAATTACAAAATAAGTGAAATTTTGCAAACATCATATGTAGCTGTCACACTAATTATGAAGCAATGAACATATAGAATACAAACACATGATATCTGAATGATATATTTTAAGGACAACACATTTCAAATTGACCCAGCCTAAGTTATGTACAGTTGTCAAGTGAATGATCAATATACATATTCAACAAAACATGAATATTCATATGGTATGGTAAGTCATCAGAATATAAGAATGATTTACTGCAATTATTACATATAAAAGAACACACTTTGTTACAAGGATGAAGTGTTTGAGAATGCTTTACTAAACTTGTCACATGTTTGTTGCTAGTCTTCAGTATAAATATGTGTTGTGACAAGTGAAAAGACTGAGAGAATGTTTCAGTGAAATAATCAGATCCTTAAGACTTCATCTCTAGAATGTTTGTGCATTGATAAGGTTAAGAATAAAGAGCTTGTGAATGATATTTATTATTCTATTTATTAATATTACTGGTTTAATAATTCCTCTGCTATTTGTTATTTCATTTTTTACTGGTTTAATAAATGTTCTGTATTTATTATTCAATTTATCATTGGTTTAATAAATGCATTCATGTTTTATAATAAAGATTCTTACTTAGTTTTCAACTCTCAAGTTTTCAGTGTATTAATTCACTCAACACGATACCAAATATACTTTGAGAAATATTTTGTAATACAATGCTGATACAACTTCTTAAACCATGCAAACAATCCAATAAAATAACAAAATTTAAAAATCATATAATTTATACTTCACACATGCGTTGCAAAGAAACATAAAGTCATAATTTTTCACACTGCTAAAATTGCATTTTGCCTGGGGTCATAACTAAAAATGGAGTGAACTACTTTTTAATTTACCTCTAAGTCTAAGCCAACAATTAGTACTCATACTGTCATGGTTTTCTTCCTAAAGTGTTTTAAATTTTTCTGATTATTACAACTTTCAGAATGGCCTTACAATTCTTGGAGTAATGACCATTTATAATTATATTTGTATAAATGTTATAGGTAGATGTTGACTCTAAGGGAAATAAGTATGGAAAAAGTGCAGATGATAGTGTTCTGTTGTTAACTGGTTTAATAAAAACAGTCACATATGATTGGCTTGTGCCACACTTGCATAGGTAAGCTATACCTATCACTGTAGTGTATCAGATTTGCCCATTTCCATCATCTTCGGATTGCTGGGATTAATAATATGGAAAAAGGGAAAACCTGATCTACAGCCAGTGCCACTACCAAGCCCTTCTCAGGGTGGGAGAAAGAAGAGGAATACGATATTGAAGACTACACTCTAACAATAATAAAACTTGGAAAGAAGATGGGTCAAAGAAAAAAATAAGTAACACCCTCTGACTGCCAAATTTAGTCTGGCAAAGAAAAACATTGATAAAACATTCTTGGACCCTATTCTAGACTCTACAAATTCGTGGAAGTAGAAGACTGTCTTACACAAAATAATCATACTGTAGTCCAAGCCTTGATGCTAAGTAAGCTTCTTCAAAATCATCTCTCAATGACAAGCAAGGCAGAAACAGCAAGAAGAACAAGCGAGAAAAAGAGTCCCAAACAACCACCAGGACTGTGAGAAGGAAATAAGTACACAAATTATGTGTAAAATTCCTCCAATAACTAGTGTTTACTCTATAAACGTATGTACAATGTTTCTTATTTTGTCTACAGGTTTACAATCCTACCTATGTCTCTCTTTTGTCTACAGATTTATATAATATCTATACTGACTCACTTTGTCTACAGATTTATTTACCTTCCTGTCTACTGTTTCTTGACCAATACACTGAAAACAAAAGTAAATACTTCAATTTGCCATTCTGTTGTCGAGGAGTGGGTGTTGTTGAGCCGCCTCCTCGATGGGTGGGGGTTCAGCTACCGCGACTTGCTGAGACCACGCCGAATGACTTAAGTTGTTAAAATAAATCACTCTCACATACAGATACCAACGATGTTCTTGTGGGGGGGGGAAATATTTATTCTGCATGTGGGGCAAAGCGTGGAAATCAGCGTGCATGTATGCTTGCGGAATGAATGTATTGTGAGGGACGAACAGAACGAACAAACAAACAACCGCACCAGCACACTTTCACAACAGAGAGAGAGAAAAGAACCCAACTCTTGATGAAGAGTTTAAAAAAAGAATTTATTCTAATAATAATATGGGTTACCCTCTCGTACGGTGTTAGTCATTCATCCAGCAACATCCACTCAGCAACATTCATGGGATGGGGGACCAGAGCAATGAATATGATAAAAATAAAATAAAATAAAAATACAAAGCAAAATTAATAATATGCCTAGCAGTGAAAACTGCGAATATTAGCACTGAAAAGAGTTGCGGTTGAAAACCACAATACTCTAACAAATAATATACAAAATTTACTATACCAATCTGTGGGTAAAAGCCCACCACAAAAGATAAACACAGAAAGTAGTGATGACCACAAATGTTAACACTGAAATTAGGCTGATGGGTGAAAACCCAAAGTTAATAATAAAGTCTTAAGTGTTTAGGGTGAAAAATAAACCCAATCACCACCTTACTAAATTATTTATGAAAATTGTTTATATGATAAAATGTCTCTAAACAGTTTAGGGTAAGTACCCAAATAATTAATAAATGTTTATAGGTAAAATGTCAATAATATTCTAAACTTCTAATTAATTAATAAGCTATGACTAAACTACCTACCTAAATAAATGCACCACTAGGTTAACTATGCTACTTACAGTTATTTAGAATAATGAAACCACAGTCCTGGAAATGTCCCGAAAATGTCAAGTACACTAATGCCAACACACTGGCCACGTATGAAATATGGAAGTCCAATAAATGAATTACACTTTTCCTCGAATAGTCACAGGAAATGTCGACAATGTTCCTCGGTGAAGACCGGGAACAAAATAACGATGTCTCCCCCTGGACAGGGATGGGGGTAAAACAGCACGTACGCAGGTTGATGAACCTGGTTATCTCTCTCTCACGTTGATAAACGTAGAAAGTACCACTCGCTGAAAAGCAACGAAGTTATAAGTGGTTGATGAACCAATGTAGACCAGAATGTGAGCGAAGAATGCCCCGTCCAGACCTGTCCCAGGATCCCCAGTCTGTAATACGATAGCAGCCCTGGTTCCTGCTGACAATCTAGGGAGGGTGCCCGACGTATGGCTGGGAGGGTAGAAGCCAGCTGGTCCTAGCCCCAAGCAAAAACTGCCAAGTCTTGCCAACGAAGGGTGAGCACTCTTCCAATCCTATTTTACTAACTGCGAAAAGTTAGATAAAATGGACGGCGCCAGAACGAGACGATAAAAACGTCTAAAATCTCCGATGTTGCTCTGCGCGCAATTGCTCAACACTCTCTCGAAAAAGTCCCTGCAATTTCCTTTTATAAAAACCAACTCTTCCACGGCCTTCTAGAAAAATCAGGCACGTGAAAAGATGGACGTCTATTGTTATAGGTGCACTTATCTAGTGGTGCATTGGCTAAAATAATCCCTAGTTAAATTTCTATTTAATGAACATTTAATGAACTAAATATATAATCTACCTATCACTAATTTAATTATTATCATCTAACATAAATGAACAAGTAAGCAAATCAAATAACAATGTTATAAATAAGAAATAAATAATCACGCTCGCAAACTGACTGACAATGCATGCATCACGCCACTCGCTCATTATTATATGAAACAAAAACGTAAAGAAAACGTCACAAAGCAAAGGGAGGTAATTAAGTAAAATAAAAAAAAATAAATTTCAGCCGCTTACTTCCCTTCCACCGTGACATCTGTCAAGTAATGTATGTTGCATTACAAGCAACAGATCTAGTAATCTTTTATCATTGTTGATCTGGCAATACTATATTGGTCTAGAGGGGGTATTATTTTATTTTTATTTAAAAGAAAGCTTACACTTAGAAAATGAAAGCAATTAACTTGCCCAACAATTTGACAGATGTAGCACTCTGACTGATAAACAATTCTAAGTTCTACATTTTTTGGAGTGATTTTCTTTGATTCCATCTTTCTTTCCTTTAGACTAAATAAAATTTGGATGGGTAAGAGAATACCACAAAATGTACACAGAAACATTTCATCTTTAATTATGTCCAGTATTCGCTTTGTCAACTTAGCAGATTGTCTTTTTTGCAACCAACTTCTTTTGTAATATCAGCATTTCTCCTTTCATGAATATTCACTGTTTAGTGTATATCCTTTCTTTCTTTTTTAAATCAAAGGTGCATTCTGTGACAGGTATTTTTGTGCCCCTAAAAACCAAGGATTTTCATTATTTTTCCACCCAGACAATAGTGTACTTTTTCATGCACAGTAGTCAACAATACATCGGCCTAGTCCACACACTCCCCCAACCAACCCCTATCAAATGCTAACTATTATATTATAAATATATATAGTACTTTACAGCCAACTTCAGTGCCATCTTAACAAATTGGTGTGATAAAAGGTTGCCAATTTAAGTATGTTGTGACTTGCTGTCAATTTTTATTCCGGTTAGTGGTTGTGTAGGTAGGGACCCCAGTGCACTTTACCTGTGGGCCTATAAATTATAATGCTCTTAGAATGGCCCTGGAAAACACTGACCTAACATTAGACCCCAAAATATTCTATGAGACATCAACAAAATATTTCCTTTGATTTACTTTTCAACAGTACAACATTAGAAAACTCCTTCAAAAATAAAACGAAGAAGTTTTGGATAAACAATAAATAAGATCAAATTTATTTTTAAAAAATATAATCTAAATTGTATCATATACACACTATACATAATAATCAAGGATATACAAATGTAGACCCCACACTACATAAACATATGATAATTAAGAAACTTCAATAATTTTCTAGCTTCCTATCACTGCCTGTTGAGTAATTTTCTCACTTTACATATGATACGCAAATTTTGAGTTATAGAAAAAAAATGGATCAGATTTATGAGGATCCAACATGTTACAATGAAAAAAATGCCTTTTGAAAATAGTATTTCTTCAACAAAAAAATGAGTGTTTCATGAATTTTGTTTTAATGTATTGTCACTTCTAAGAAAATCTTGATGTTACGTTTGCTGGATTATTTATGACATTGACAATCAAAAGTAAAGAAAAGAGAATATTTGAGCATATCACAAAATAAATTTGTATTACATATAATTACAAAATAAATGAAAGTTTGCAAACATCTTATGTGGCTGTAAGTGTCATACTGATTATGAACATATAGTAATTAGTATACAAACACATGATATTAGAATGATATATTTTAAGGACAACACATTTCAAATTGACCTAGCCTAAGTTATGTACAGTTGTCAAGTGAATGATCAATATACCTTTTCATTTTCTACTAAACATGAATATTCAGGTGGTATGATAAGTCATCAGAATATAAGAATGATTTACTGCAATTATTACATATATGGCTTTTTAAGTAAGAACACACTTTCTGACAAGGATCATGAAGGATGAAGTGTTTGAGAATGCTTTAGTAAACTTGTCACATGCTTGTTGCTAGTCTTCAGTATAAATATGTGTTGTGACAAGTGAAAAGAATGAGAGAATGATTCAGTGAAATAATCAGATACTTAAGACTTCATCTAAATAATGTTTGTGTATTACTATTAGTATTAATAAGATTAAGAATATAGAGTGTAAGCATGATATTTATTATTCTATTTATTACTGGTTTAATAATAGTTATAATTCCTCTGCTATTTGTTATAATTTATCATTGGCTTAATAAATGTTCTGTAATTGTTATTCAATTTATGATTGGTTTAATAAATGTTCAGTAATTGTTATTCAATTTATCATTGGTTTAAATTAATAAATGTTCTGTGATTGTTATTCAATTTATCATTGGTTTAAAAAATGCATTCATGTTTTATAATTAAAGATTCTTACTTAGTTTTCAACTCTCAAGTTTTCAGTATAATGCACTCAACACGGTACCAAATATATTTTGAGAAAAATATTTTGTAATACAATGCTGATACAACTTCTTAAACCATGCAAACAATCCAATAGAAAACCAAAAATTAAAAATGATATAATTTGTACTTCACAGGTGTTGCAAAGAAACATAAAGTCATAATTTTTCACACTGCTAAAATTGCATTTTGCCTGGGGTCATAACTGAAAATGGAGTGAACTAATTTACCTCTAACTCTAAGCCAGCAATTAGTACTCATAAGTCATAGTCATACTGTCATGATTTTGTTCCTAAAGTGTCCTAAAATTTTCCTGACTATTACAACTTTCAGAATGGCCTTACAATTCTTGGAGTAATGACCAGGCCTACTTTATCACCAATTTAATATACAAAGATGATAAAAAAAAATATATTCAGCATGGATGTTAAAGTGTTTTGTATCTTTCTACAAGAACAAAATATCTTTATTCTTAGCATTGATGTCAAACTATGACAGCTATATGTTATTTAGTCTCCAATTTCACTCAGAGGCATAGAATGATAGATATTTAGAAGAGAAGATATTTTCGAATTTACCCAAAAGTCATATTTACTTTTTCAAGTAGGATTAAATGTTTAAACTACACAATACTCCTATTTTTGTTTGTATGTGTTTGTGTTGTTGTTAATCATTTATTTATAGAATAAAATAATTATATAAATATTAATATAATTATGAATATTCACACTAACACTAAATATAAATTATAATGCTCTATTCTTATTAATCTTAATTTTTCTAATGATAATTATTAATATTATGGCTACAAAAACTAAAAAGTTAATAAAGAAACCATGCACTAACAAATGTTAGATTAGTAATATTTAAATTTTGCAATGGAAATATTTAAACGTAACACAATAACTGTTAAAGATATAAGCTAATGAAATAAATTAGTACAATTAAAAACAATCTTTTTCATATAATATTAATAAGGAAGCTTTGAAAAGACGAACACTTATCGAAATCGTGGGAATAACGCAAGATGAGACATTACTGGAATTTACAACTTTCAGTAAAAGCTAAAAGGCCTCTAAAAGAACAACCACTAAAATAGTAAAAATAAGACGAAAATTGTATATACCTAATGCAAAGGTAGAGATTTACTTTTCATCGCCATCTTCGGTCTTCGTTTTCGTACTCTCAAGCCGGCTAGATTAGATTTGCTTTGGCGTTGTCCCGCCTGTATTTATAATGTAGCCGACTATTAGAACCAGTAAGTAAATGAGAGTGTGACAAATCAAGTGGTTATATTTACTTGAAATGATTTCGATTTTCTTGTATAGGAAAACACAACAGCAAACCAATTTCTTTGATATGCAATGAGGTGTGGCGTGAGATAGCGTTCGCTAAAACGACCTTCAACTTCAGAAGAATGCGACCTACTTTAACTTGTTTCCTTATTGTTAGAATGTAAGTAGATTGTGTCGAGTACACGAGCTTTGTACAAATACAGAGAGAACTGAAGTTTTGTATTTTGTCTTGTTCGTGTTTGCTTAAGATGTGTCTGCTAATGTATCTGCCTCCCCCCCCCCTTCCAAATTGGTTTGTGTTTTTGTTTGTAGTAGGGTTATTGGGTGTTGGTGTCGTGCTTTTTTCTTCACTGTACTCATTTTTTATTTTATTTAGCACCAGATTTGTTTAAGTTACTTGTTTTATTTAGTTTGCAGTATGTTTTTTCAGGAATTTTTCCTGACTGTTTGAAGTAATGCGTGTTTATTATGTGGTATTTAAAAAAAAATTAGTTGTTTTATTGTCTTCGTTTGATGAGTTCTAATCGTTGAGTGGCGACGATGGGCGTGGTTGGGTGAGGAAGAAGGCCGAGTTTGCTGTTTTGGTGATGGCATTTGTTAATTGGTGGTTGCGTCCGTGCTTTCCTGTGTTATTTGTTGTTCTGGGGTTCTATATTGCGTTGGAAGGTTCCCCAATTGCCTTTGGATATGTGCTATGTTGGGCTTGAGTATGTATCAGTGGTGTATTTTTGTTTGGTGTTGAGTTCCACTATGATGGGATAGTGGTCGCTGGTATAGTTGTCATCGTCCGTTGTGATTGTAGTGTCTAGAGTCTAGACTCTAGAGGGAGGTTAGTGATCATCAATGTAATGTCGAGGCTGGTTTGGCGTCGGAGGGGGGGGGGAGTTGTTTAAGGGGTGTCTAAAAAGTTTATTTTTTTCGTTAGCCAGTCCAGTAATTTCTTTTGTGTTCCATTTAGCCAGCATTGGTGAACTGTGTTGAAGTCGCCTACGATTACATATGATTTTGAAAGACTGTAAGTTTTCTAGTCCTTTGTTAAGTTTAAGTGATTGCAGTTGCAAGTATGTGTTGGTGATGTATACTTGATGATTTTTGTTTGTTAGTACGATTGTTATGATGTGAAGCTGAATTTTCTATCTGGGTTTAGTTTAAAGACCAAGTAAAATTGAATCTAGGTCTGCCACAGATAAGAATAAATCTGTATAAAATGAGTAATTCCCAATCTTAGAATCAAGACGGCAAACTTTAAACTTTCAGAGATTTGTATAAATGCATTCATTTGGGTATTGAAAGTCAACATTTCTGAAAGAAATCAGACCTCTCGCTCATTTGCGAGACTGACTTCTCACCATACATTTGACGTCATAAGTGAAACAAAATCATGTTTAAATATTGCATGGCTGGAACAGCGGACAGACCAATAATATTGGTTTTTTTTTTACTTTTCACAAACACCACAAAGTACAAAATTTTGATTAAATGGATTACAAAATTGAAGAGAGAAAACTCATCCCACAGCACAGACGACGGTTGATTGTAGCGAGCACTTCAAGGAAGAAGACTGAGATGTAAAGCAAACTCTCATTTCGGTAGAGGGTAGCAATGGCATGCCTTGAGATGCCAAATTGACCAGTTTAGCAATGCCAGTGTTTTAGATGCCAAATTGACCAGTTTAGCAACGCCATGTGTTCAGATGCCAAAGTTAGATTTGACAAGTGTAGCAATGCCATGTGTTCAGATGCCAAAGATAGAATTGACCAGTTTAGCAATGCCATGTCTTGAGTGCCAAATTGACCAGTTTAGCAATGCCATGCCTTGAGATGCCAAGTTGACCAGTTTAGCAAGGTCATGCGTTGAGATTCCAAAAGTTAGATTTGACCAGTTTAGAATCAGTCTTACACTTGTAGTTCTCCCGTTTGATCATTGACTGATTTGTAATTTATATACAATCAATTCATTACAGTAACACCTGTCATAAATATCCAGTGTGGATAAGTTCTAAATCTATTCATTTAGTGAATCTTCTTGTAACTGGGAAGTTATTGAAAATTTTACTGATTTCTGATTAGTTTTATTTTATTTTATTTTTTTTGCAGACATATAATTAAATTTTTATTTATGTACACCTACTAAAATGAATTTAAATTCACTTAGATAGGTCAGGCCACCCGGTTGTCGCTAATATTAGAAGATAATCGATAATCAATGTAGATATTTGGGGAATCTAATATATTGTGAGGGTCGTTAAACATAGCCGGACAAGTTACAGATGGGAACTCATCCGTGGATGTAACAGTAATTTCATCCATGGGAAAATATTTTTGATCTCTTTTTATAAATCTTTTAAATCACCCTAGAGGCCTAGACAATAACGTGTGAAAGGTTTGTATCGAAAATCGACGCTGGGCCAAATTCCCTCTTTGTTGTAGAATTTTATCATCGGTTATATTGATTCTTTTTTGTCGCCGAACACTAATACAATATCTCTTTGTTTGTTTCTTTCTTTGTACTGTATAATTATCTCGCGCAAAAAAGAGGGCCCAAATCACCACTTCACATCGGTTATCTCGATCCCCATACTAATCATTGCCGGCTTTTGAAAATGATAGTTATCGATGCCCTTCAACTGGCTCACACATCTTTTATGTTAATTAGCCCACTTTTGAAGAAACCGCGCGTGTATGATACTTTTCAGAGCTGTGTCAGAGCAAAATGACTCGCAAATTTAATTAGCCCACTTTTGAAGTAACCATGCATGTATGATACTTTTCAGAGCAGTGTCAGAGCAAAATGACTCGCAAATTTAATTAGCCCACTTTTGAAGTAACCATGCATGTATGATACTTTTCAGAGCTGTGTCAGAGCAAAATGACTCGCAAATTTAATTAGCCCACTTTTGAAGTAACCATGCATGTATGATACTTTTCAGAGCAGTGTCAGAGCAAAATGACTCGCAAATTTAATTAGCCCACTTTTGAAGTAACCATGCATGTATGATACTTTTCAGAGCTGTGTCAGAGCAAAATGACTCGCAAATTTAATTAGCCCACTTTTGAAGTAACCATGCATGTATGATACTTTTCAGAGCAGTGTCAGAGCGAAATGACTCGCAAATTTATGTTTGACATTAGTTAGCTTTTTGCAAAAACGAACTACACTGTACATCCCGCAGATTTTTTGTGATTTTGTGAGTGATTTTTGTGTTTTAAGTGTTGGAGGATATAATGAAAGGTTTGTATATTTTTATTGTATACATGTACTGGTAAATCTCTGCTGTTAGTTAGTGGACATAAGCATATTGTTGTTAGCAAACATGTACAGTTTATGAAGTCAATCGTGTTATCAAACAAATCGCGGCAACGCTGTTGTGTAAAAAGTCAAAAAACATGTGTATGTACATTCTCATTTATTAATGCACATCATGTACATACAGAAATTTCAAGCACGTTACATGTAATATTGAAACATTTTTTTTCAAGTAGACTGTTAAAGGCAAAAAACAACAAAGCATTTTATTCGCAATTGGTTCATTTTTCTATCTTAATTGAATTGTTATTAAATTTATTTTTATCACACCTGTTGTTACATAATTGTTTGTAGCTGGGTGGGGATTAGCTAACATGGGGCCGAGCCATAATAAAGAGATAAAGAATTATAAAATCTTCATTTATAAATAAAAGGGAGATAACATTAGCTAAGGCAAGTCAACTGATTTATCTGCAAAGGTGTCTCGAATAATTGCCTGAATATTGTGGTATTTCATGGGGGATGTCAAGGCTATTCTGCTGTCGCTATTGTTAGAAATTATTCAATAAACCAATATTGTCAATTGGAATCTAAATTAGGGCAGGGTCGTTAAGCATGGACCGGATATATGACATACCTTATATATCTTTCCCTTATTAAATGGTACAATCTTTTAAGGTGGCACACCTAGCTCAAAAAGCTTAAAAAATTGAAAAAATTCAATAACAAAAATTTTATTGGTCTTTTCTAATATAAAAGTGGATAACTTTTATGAAATTGCTTTTATTTTTGGACAAATCAAAATAGTTTTAAAGATATTTTCAATCAAAGATGGGAGTATACCATGGGAAACGTTTATGGTTAAAAAGTTAACTGAAAATCAGTCATTAATTTCGTTTTTTTGCAGGATATCTAAAAAAACTATTAAAGATATCTGCAAAGAATTTTGAACACAGTTTAAGGACAACATAAGCTGGCTTTTGAACCTCTAACTTTTTTTTTATACTATTGTGTCTTTATTATTTTTATTACTGTACTGCACGCATCCCCACGGACCGAGAAAGAGTGCATGTGTTAAGCGTTAGCGCTGGACAAGTTATAACGGCTTGGTCAAAAAGTCGCTCGGCAGGAATTATAATTAATTACATTTTTAAAAAATATATTATTTAAATAGAATATGTGCTTCATCAGCTGAATGATTGGTACATACTAGCCAGATTTTACAGTATATTAATTGACTACCAAATATATTGTCTATATATTTTAAGGTTTTCTTGCAATCTTGTCAAAAGGAATTTTAAAAAATTTAAGCTTTGGAAAATATGTTTAGATTAAATAAATAATTCTGATGCAAAACCTAGTAAATTTATAAGAAAAGTGAGTAAGCCTATATACTTTGAATCATCACCATTTTACATCAGTTTCTGAAAACTTAAATAAAATTTTCCTTCCTTTATTTGATACAATCTTTGTTGTTGATATTTAGTGGATTTCAGTTAGGTGTGCCAAATTAAGCTTTGGATAAGGAATATAAATTCTAAAGTAATTTTCAGAGTTCACCCACCAACAACGAAGTTAAATTCTCTACCATAGGCCTTGTAAATGTAATAGAATGTGCATTATCAACTCACTCTTATATTATTTGTGGAAAATAAGCTTGCAAAATACAGCAAATAAATATATAACTCACTTGTAAAAAAATTTGAAAAACCCATCTAGTAATCTACTCATTGTGTACACGGTGCCCCTGCTAATGCAGTAATGGACAAAAAAAACGAGGTCACGTGACCACAAAATAAACAGAATTAAAAACAAATAACACGCGATCTGAATAAAAAAAAATATATTATATTGTAAATAAATCTGTCCCCTATTGAATGATACAAAAGTTAAGCTATGGATAAGGCAGGGATTAATTGATAAAATTATTTTTCGTGTTCACCCTCAACGCCTTAAAAGATGAAATCTACCGTAGGCCTATAGAGACAGAAAATTCTTATTTATCGGTTAATATAGTCCTTTAAAAAATATTTATAAACTGAAAGTAATTGATTTAACTTATCAACTAACATCCTCAGAGTGGTGCATCAGAATGCAAAGTGGAAACTGGTTCAATGTCGCCGAGTTGAACACTACGGTACTCGATAAAATCCGCCATTGTTGTTTACAGTCTTCGGTGATTTCGCTCACTGACCACAGTTCTTTCAACGCAATTCAGTATGCATGCAGTATTGTTTGTCTCATATATAGACTTATAGATGAAGAGCTTTCCTATTTTATGGTAGCTTTTAAAGCTGCTATGTCATCGGAATCAACAAGGACGTAATTTAAGAAAATTTAAGTTTAACCTTATTTCACTTTATCTTGAAATTCCCGTGCATTGTTTAGTATGGAAATGAACCTTGTTCTCTCACCTACATAAAACCGTTATTATTTTTAGATTACTGTACTGCACGCGTCCCCACGGACCGAGAAAGAGTGCATGTGTTAAGTGTTAGCGCTGGACAAGTTATAACGGCTTGGTCAAAAAGTCGCTCGGTTGGTAACTTCTTATTAATATTTCACAATTATTTATTTATTAAAACAAAAAACACGGACAGACAGAAAGGAGAACAAACATTTTGTTTCATGTGCTTTTATTTTACAAAGCTTTAAATATACAGAAGAAACATGAGTGTTGAAAATGTAGAAAAATTGACTAAACAACATCCCAATCAGCCATTCAGCGATGTTTGGAATGCCTACTCTAAGTGTTAAGTCTGTAACCTTATTTTCATTCTCATAATAAATTTCTTTACAAGTTTGTACAGGAAATTCTTTCAATCAAGAATAAAATTACAAGTTTACATCAATTCAAAGGCTAACAAGGATTCACAATAAAAATGCAAATAAAATACCATGAAATCTGTTAAGCAAAAATCATTATTACAGATAGAGATTAACTAGACCAGATGTACCTTTACCTTTCTTTGACCGTGAGATAGTCAGCAATGCGGGACTGCATTTAGAGTGATTAATTTGGATGGATGGAGTGTAGGGGGCGCTTCCGGCTTCTGCCGCTTTCGCGCTGGGTCAAGGGGGTTGTGGGGGGAAAGGCAGGGGGTGGTTTAGCCCACTGGCTATGTCAAAGTAGTTGTCATGTATCGTTTCCAATTGGACAGTTGTCCGCAGAGTTGTTTGGTGGCTTACTCGTTACCTCATGCCTGGCCGGTCAAAGCTGTCTGTCATTCTGAGCTCTTGCTGTTCGGGCGTATCCCTTTTTTTTAAATTATTTTTTTTATATATATATTTTTTAATTTTTATTTCAAATAAAACAACAAAGAATCCAACACCCTTCTTGTTTTTGTCCTCTTTTTTTTTCTTTTATATTATTTAGCTGTTCTGATTATTATTATTTTTCCCTTTTTTTTTCACTTTCTCCTGTTAATCTTTTATCTTTTCGCTTATTATTTGTTCTATTTAACTTGTTTATTTCTTTTCTCTAGATTTTGCTTTTATTTACCTGGTTATAATAATTTAATTAGTTGTTTTTATATATCCATTATTATTTCCTTATTCACTTTGTGATTTTGTTGTATAAATTTAGGTGGTCCTCCCAATCATTACTTTAGTCGACCAATGGTGGGGCGGTAGGGGGCATCACTGGGGAAGCAGACGGAATGTAAAAAAGGACAGACCTCCTGGGTGCAATGGGGTTGGGATGAATAATAAACATATATGAGTTACTACGTGTACATTCCAGACGATACTTAAACAATACAACACACACACACACACACAAAAAGTTCCTTTAACACATAGGTCCCATCCGGGGAAAAAACATAGGTTTATAGTCCGATACTAGCTCCCAACTCATACCCAGTGGATGACTGAGTGGAGGCAGATTACCAGCACCGGTTTGGGGGGTTATAGGTCTTGGGAATAAATTAAAAATCAAGGTTTGGGGGGTAAATTTCACAATGAAACCAGAGCACCCCTTTAGGCTACGTTGCGAGCTGTGTGTCTGAGGTATCCAGTGTGAGATTGTGGGGACTATAAAAAAGGTGATTATATATCTCGAGCTGTCTGTCACAAGTCTGATAAAAATGCCCGACCTGATGACCCACTTAGCCTTGTTTACTTCAAATTCGAATATTTGAAACCCTTGACTCCTTTGTTCAAAGCTTCCTTTTTCGAAGTGCTTCTAGAACAGGTCAAGATGTTATGTAACTTTAGGACCATTGTCCGGTTCTCGAACCAACCACATGCTTCGCGAACAGTCACGTGATACGCAATATGCTTTTCTATATATGTGCCTACACGCCTCCGCTCCGTCACTGGGAGAACACATTAGCTAGGTCCATTTCAGCTAACTCCGGTCACGAGGGGCAAGCCGACAAGCCGTTGAGAATCAAGACACCATTCGTCTTCTCATAAAGAGGTATCATTTTATTTAATAGTATTTTGCCTATGATGTTTAAGTATGTATTTATGCTATGTATTATGTTATTTCCATAACACTTGAGCATGGTCCAGAGAAATGGCTGAGAAAAACCTATAAGTTACGAAATATAAATTGATTGTAACTCCTTTCCATTTTGTACTTTAATTTATATTGTTTTAATTCATTAAGAGTCAGAATGCCTGTACTCGATATGAATTCTTCATGTAATTCAATTATTGCGTGTAATTTTAATTGTAAATTGTGAAGCGCTTTGTTAGCTTGGATTACCCCTTTTGTATGAACATTAATTTAACGTTGTATCTATTTTATTGTTTCATACGTCACGCTGTTAAATGAAAACATGCGTGAGACGATTACATTTTTCTAAATCTAATTGTAAAACGACACGAGGTCGAAACTCTTACTCAGTGCATTTTATCTGGGACATGCTTTAGTAGGAAGTGTTCAATCGAAAGTATATTAGAGCCATTGTTCTCCAGATCGGTTCCTATTGTCCATGCCTTACCTCGTCTTGCTTTGGTTCTGCTGGTGAACTCTACATTGAGGGTCCATGTCGTTAAAATTCAAGTTCCCTAGCTACATGAAAAAGGAGCGTCTTTCCTCAGGCACCACGTGCGTCGCTAGAGCGGGACTGTGAAATTAGACTGACTGACCTAATAAAGAGACCAGGCTGATACAAGCAATCTAGCTAAGTACAATCACAGTGTACAAATGTTAAACGAACAATGGTTGGCAATTTTGTGACAAGAATCGAACACATGCGCGTAGAGATAGAGAAGTAGACTATTCGCGTCGTCTTTGATTATTGTTAATTTGTTAAACTTTATTAAATCTTATTTTTCTTGTTAATACCTCTTAGTAGTTAATTAATATGCATGATAGACCAATAGATTCTTAGATTTGAATGGGGGCGAATGAGCAGAAAGTTGACAACGAATGCGTATTAAATTAGAGGGATTTAACTGTTTCAAATCTAGCTAAAAGTTCGCAGTTTATTAGTTTGTAAATTTGTCGTCTGAACTACGAGACACACTTTTAATTAGTCAAATAATAAATTGAGCATCCAGTCTGCATAGAATATGAGAGAAAGAATTAATTATATTTAAAGTCTTTAATTATTCTAGGCAGGGTCTTTAAATAAATACTGGGAACGTAACAAGTGGGGGAAATCTCGTCCGTGGATTGATATGTATTAAATTGTAACATTTTTTATACATAGGGCGTATCATAAACCTAGAAACGAACGAACGAACAAAGAATTGCCAATTGTTCTTTTGATTTTTGTATTACTGATTTTCTTTGCTTTTGTTGTGACATGTGCATGTATTCTTTTGCAGAGTAATGTACAATTTTTTAATTAGTGTAGTATGTTTAAGCGTAGTTAAACATTGCATTGATTAAGTTAAATGATTTATTTAGTATTGTGTTACTGGATACTTCATTGTGAGAAGTCGAACGTGTTATACCGCCAGCTAGGAGAGTTATCGGTAGTAACAGACTTCGGACTATTATATTTAGGGTGCTAGATATAATGTGTAATGTTGTATGGTAGGAGCCGTGACATTACGAAAGTCTTGGAACAGCGGACACTGTGACAAGCAGGTGAAACGTGTAAAGAGTTAACGCGTAATTTATTTCGGAAGGTGTTCTGAGTAAATTAAATAATTTTTGTAAGGTTGTAGCCTAAAAGTTATTTTCGGGATAAGCGGAGTTATCGCCGACGGTTAAAACACACAATTCACGAGAGACATTTCATTGTAGCCAGACGCGCTAAGACAGTAAAATGGATCTAGAGCAGATTATTGAAAATCTGAAAAGGAAAGGTTCCTTAATAGGATACCAGGGTGACGAACTGACTAGCTACGTTAAAACTGAGCTAGAGAAAGCGGAAAAAGCAGAAAAGGAGAGATTAGAAAAAGCAGACAAAGAAAGGCAAGAGATAGAAAGAGAAGAACGTGTTGCTAATCGCGAACTGAAGAAGTTAGAAGCTGAAAAACTAGCCGAAACTGAAGCTAAACGCATCGCAGCTGACGCAGAAGCTAAAAGGTTAGAAGCTGAAAGATTAGCCGACATTGAAACAAAACGTATCGCAGCGGATACAGAAGCCAAACGCATCGCCGCAGACGCGGAAATAAAACGGTTAGAATGGGAAGTAAAGAAACTAGAAGTTACCAATCCAAACCGTGATCGCAGAAGCAGTGGTGATTCGCATTCTAGCGATGGAAATAATCACAGTAGAATTGAAAACATCATTCCAAAGATAAATATGGTCCCATTTGATGAGAACAAAGATCAAATAGACGCGTATTTAAAAACGTTTGAAAAGTTAGCCAGAGCAACAAACATTCCAGCGGAACATTGGGCGATAAATTTATCGGGGTTACTGCAGGGTACTGCGAAAAACGAATTCAATAAGCTTAGCGATTCTGAGTCAGATAATTACGACACAGTCAAGGCCGCATTATTGAAACGATACAGACTCACCGCAGATACATACCGTCGTAAATTTAAACAGGCCACGAAAGCCAGTTCAGAGACGCACGCACAGTACATACGACGCGTAACTGACTTATTCCAAAGATGGATAGATCTAGCTGACACTCCACAGACGTACGCAGGTCTTAGGGATGAAATGATAAAAGACCATATTCTCGGGTCATACAAATCAGATCTACTGATTCACTTAGCAATAAGGGAAAAATCTACGCTAGAGGAGATAGGCAACGCCGCCGATCGCTTTGATGACGCACATTCTCAATTCTCGAACGCACACGCGAACAACAAGTCTCGACCGAACGAACCGCAGACTCGAAAGGATAAGAAAAATGACGGGAAGACACATAGTGAACGCGATGATAAAACATCTAAACCCGACACTAAAAACAAGTCCGACAAACAGAAAGATAAAAAGAATCTTGCATGTTACACTTGTGGTGATAGTGGCCATTTTTCACGAACTTGTCCTGAAAAGAAAACAGCTAAGGTTTACGCAGTAGAAAGTCATACACCTAAAACAGAAAAGTCGAATCGAACACCAGTACAGGCAAACGGTCACGACACAATCGCTTTGCTTGATACAGGGTGTGAGCTAGACGCTATTGTAAATGCATCATTAGTTAACCGTACCGACTACACAGGGGAGACAATCTCTGTCACCTTTGCGAACGGCGAACAAGACATTTTGCCAGTAGCTGAAGTCTCGATTATTTCAGACTTTGTAGAAGGAACAGTCAAAGCGGCAGTTATGGAAAACTCACCGCATGACGTGATCCTTGGTTGCAAGTATGTTTTGCCATGCAAAAAACAAACTTCAATCGAACCACCACTGGTTAACGCTGTAACCAGAGCAGCGAGTAGTAAAGACAAATCTGTGACTGCACCGATGTCTGCCGCACCAGCCGTAGATGAAGCAACAGTTAGCGAGATTAAATTATTACAAGCTGAAGACGAAACACTAGACAAGTTACGCAAGCAGGCTGTACCTGTTAGTGACGTCAACACTGACGATTCGAATAAGAAAGCGTGCATTATTCTGAAAAAGGGTTTACTGTACCGCTATTCGAAAGTGGGAGACGAATTTCGGAAACAATTAGTCGTTCCACAAACCAAACGAAATGACGTATTGCGATTAGGTCATGAGAGTCTTTTTGGTGCACACATGGGTGTACAAAAAACAACTAGTCGTATTACAAGTGAGTTTTATTGGCCGGGCATCATTGCCGATATCCGTAGATTCGTGTTAAGTTGCGACACATGCCAGAGAACACAGTCTAAAAATTCAATCAGACCCGCACCGTTAGGAGAGCCTGAACTGATCAGTGAACCCTACAAGCGCGTAGCATTGGATTTGATTGGGCCTATAATACCCACATCAACGAGAGGTAATCGATACGTGCTGACCACTATTGATTACGCAACAAGATTCGCCGACGCAGTACCATTGAAAAACATTGATACTGAAACTGTCGCCGAAGCCCTTTTCGGATTATGGAGTCGTGTTGGAATACCCACCGAAATTTTGACAGATCAGGGGAGTCAATTCGTAGGCAACGTAATGAAGGAAGTAAATCGCTTACTTTCCATCAAACATCTTACTTGCACACCCTACCACCCCCAGGCAAATGGTCTGATCGAAAAATACAACGGGACATTAAAAACAGCACTTAAAAAGCTCGCCACAGATAAACCGAAAGACTGGGACAGATACATCCCTGCCCTACTATTTGCATATAGGGAAGTGCCACAATCTTCCACTGGATTTTCACCATTCGAGCTACTTTACGGACGTACTGTACGCGGACCGATGATGATTTTGAAGGCACTTTGGACTGATGAAAAGACAGATGACGAAGTTAAAACAACTTACACATACGTCACTGACTTAAGAAACCGTCTTGAAACTATAGGCAAGATAGCACGGGAAAACCTGACGATAGCTCAGTCTAGACAGGCAGAATATTACAATAAGCACACCAAACCTAGAGAATTTGAAGTTAACGACAAAGTGTTATTGTTGCTTCCTGAAGCACATAACAAACTTCAGATGAAATGGAAGGGGCCCTTTGTAGTTACCGCCAAGCTAGGGGGACTGAACTATAAGGTACAGACAGGAAAGAGAGAGAAAATCTTTCATGTTAACCTACTCAAAAAGTACATAAGCCGTGAGGATCAAACCACTCAAGCTGATTTTGTCGTAGCGACGATAGTTACAGAAGACGAGGGGGAGACTGATTGCGTCACCGGTACTTTACCAAACTGTCCTTTACAGACAGAGGAGACTGTTAAAGACGTTAGGGTGAATGACGCCTTGACGGAAGGACAGAAGAAAGAAGTGAATAAATTGCTCAATGAGTTCTCATCTACTCTGACAGACAAACCAGGGTTGACAGACTTAATAGAATTTTCACTGAAGCTGACTGACAACAAACCGATACGTTTGAAGCCGTATCCGTTGCCACACGCTAAGATAGATGACATTAGACGTGAGATTAAGACTATGCTAGATCTAGGGGTCATAGAGAAGACTGACAGTGCCTACGGATCACCCATCGTGTTGATTAAAAAACGTGATAACTCGTTCCGTTTTTGCGTAGACTATCGCAAACTCAATCAAGTGACAGAGTTTTGTGCCGAACCTCTTCCTGATCCGGATCTCATCTTCACTAAGCTAGCTAACGCTCATTACTATACCAAAATAGATTTGTCACGCGGTTTGTGGCAAATCAAGGTCAAGGACACTGATCGACACATACTAGCTTTCACTACACCAGTAGGAAACTATACCTGGAAAGTTATGCCTTTCGGAGTTTCAAACGCTCCAAGCATTTTTTCTAAGATGATGCGGTCATTGTTAGAACCACTGTACGGATGTGGAGTTGAGAACTTCATGGATGATTTAATTCTAGGCACCCAGACATGGGAAGAGCACTTAACACTCTTACGAGACGTGCTAGCCAGATTAAAGCAAGCCAACCTCACTGCCCGCCCTACGAAGTGTGAAATAGCACAATTCTCCTTAGACTTCTTGGGACACAAGTTGAGTCATGGAACTATGTCGCCAAGTGAAGCTAAGATAGCACAACTTAAGGACACTTCACAACCGCTAACCAAAACACAAGTTAGAAGTTTCCTTGGTCTTGCTAACTACTACAGAAAATTCGTACCAGATTTTAGTGCCATTGCATGTCCTCTGACTGACTTGACACGTAAGAATATGCCTACAAAAGTAGTGTGGACTGATGCATGCCAAAACGCTTTTGACACACTGAAATCTAGGCGATTTAGTTGTTAAACTGCCAGATTTGACAAAACCATTCTTGTTAAGGACTGATGCTAGCAACACAGGATTAGGAGCAGTGTTATTACAAGAACACAATGACACCAAACACCCAGTTGCATACGCAAGCCGTAAACTCACAACTACTGAACAGAAATATTCCACCAGTGAAAAGGAATGTCTTGCAATAGTTTGGGCTATAAAAAAGTTCGAAAACTATTTGTACGGAAAAACCTTTGTCATTGAGTGCGACCACCAGCCGTTAGCCTTTCTCGGGCAAGCGCAATTTACAAACAGCCGTTTAATGCGTTGGTCTCTGTTTCTGACACAGTACGACGCAAATATTCATTACATCAAAGGTTCTTTGAATGTTGGCGCAGACTACATGAGTCGTGCTTGATGCCATCAAGTGCCGGTACTGATAGAATGTCGTTTAATCAATTAACTGAACCCTACGGATTCCTTCCTGTAACCATGAAATATAGTTGCACACTTTATTTCTAGAGATGTTGAAATTTTTTTGTGTAAATTTTTCTTCATTGTGGACTTCTACATTTTATCATACATAATTTGTAGGAGGCATTTTATCTTTGGCAAGATAAACGCCTCAAAAGCAAGGGGGTGTCACAAGTCTGATAAAAATGCCCGACCTGATGACCCACTTAGCCTTGTTTACTTCAAATTCGAATATTTGAAACCCTTGACTCCTTTGTTCAAAGCTTCCTTTTTCGAAGTGCTTCTAGAACAGGTCAAGATGTTATGTAACTTTAGGACCATTGTCCGGTTCTCGAACCAACCACATGCTTCGCGAACAGTCACGTGATACGCAATATGCTTTTCTATATATGTGCCTACACGCCTCCGCTCCGTCACTGGGAGAACACATTAGCTAGGTCCATTTCAGCTAACTCCGGTCACGAGGGGCAAGCCGACAAGCCGTTGAGAATCAAGACACCATTCGTCTTCTCATAAAGAGGTATCATTTTATTTAATAGTATTTTGCCTATGATGTTTAAGTATGTATTTATGCTATGTATTATGTTATTTCCATAACACTTGAGCATGGTCCAGAGAAATGGCTGAGAAAAACCTATAAGTTACGAAATATAAATTGATTGTAACTCCTTTCCATTTTGTACTTTAATTTATATTGTTTTAATTCATTAAGAGTCAGAATGCCTGTACTCGATATGAATTCTTCATGTAATTCAATTATTGCGTGTAATTTTAATTGTAAATTGTGAAGCGCTTTGTTAGCTTGGATTACCCCTTTTGTATGAACATTAATTTAACGTTGTATCTATTTTATTGTTTCATACGTCGCGCTGTTAAATGAAAACATGCGTGAGACGATTACATTTTTCTAAATCTAATTGTAAAACGACACGAGGTCGAAACTCTTACTCAGTGCATTTTATCTGGGACATGCTTTAGTAGGAAGTGTTCAATCGAAAGTATATTAGAGCCATTGTTCTCCAGATCGGTTCCTATTGTCCATGCCTTACCTCGTCTTGCTTTGGTTCTGCTGGTGAACTCTACATTGAGGGTCCATGTCGTTAAAATTCAAGTTCCCTAGCTACATGAAAAAGGAGCGTCTTTCCTCAGGCACCACGTGCGTCGCTAGAGCGGGACTGTGAAATTAGACTGACTGACCTAATAAAGAGACCAGGCTGATACAAGCAATCTAGCTAAGTACAATCACAGTGTACAAATGTTAAACGAACAATGGTTGGCAATTTTGTGACAAGAATCGAACACATGCGCGTAGAGATAGAGAAGTAGACTATTCGCGTCGTCTTTGATTATTGTTAATTTGTTAAACTTTATTAAATCTTATTTTTCTTGTTAATACCTCTTAGTAGTTAATTAATATGCATGATAGACCAATAGATTCTTAGATTTGAATGGGGGCGAATGAGCAGAAAGTTGACAACGAATGCGTATTAAATTAGAGGGATTTAACTGTTTCAAATCTAGCTAAAAGTTCGCAGTTTATTAGTTTGTAAATTTGTCGTCTGAACTACGAGACACACTTTTAATTAGTCAAATAATAAATTGAGCATCCAGTCTGCATAGAATATGAGAGAAAGAATTAATTATATTTAAAGTCTTTAATTATTCTAGGCAGGGTCTTTAAATAAATACTGGGAACGTAACACTGTCTATAGTAGTCATCTATTGCTCAAGAACCATCTCGCAATACCTCCTGTGGTTTGTGCGAGAGGGAAAGGTTATGTTGTGGTTGGGTTCGTGGCCTTGTGGGGTGGTGGGGGAATGTGGGTGGGTGGGACCTGCCCATCGTATTTGCCACATTGGGTGGTGGTACTATGGGGCGCGCCAGGTCCGTTATCTTTGGGACGTTGTTTTGGGGGGCGTCGCCTCATGTCGGATTTCCCCCGCCTTGCTGGCGGACAAAGCCAGCAATCGGCTATTGTAAAAAAAAAAAAGGAAGAAAAAGAAAAAGAAAATTTCTAAATATTTAAAATTATCTATATATTCTCGGGCCCTGGATGGGATACTGTTATGTACATGGAGAGAGTATAGTCATCCCAACAGTTAGCTTCCCACCACTGGTCTCAATTTCGTGTGGGGCGCATAGGACCACCTAAGTGTAATTTGGGGTTTTAATTTGGGATATCTTCCCTCTAGTTTCTTTCATAGTAGTCTGTGAAGGGGGTGTTTGATGATGAGACTATTAAGTTTGCTAAGACACCCCTGCCAGAGCTGTTTTGAAGGGTTGAGTACCCCTTCTATTGTAGTTTGAATGTTATTTTCTATCAAATATTCTGTAAAATCCCTTCTTTCCTGGGCTATCAATTGGCAATTTTTTAATATGTTTTTTGCGTTGAAGTCTCCACTAATAATCGTGTTTGGTCCGTCTAATGCTTTTAGTGTGTCTGCGTTAATTGTATTGTAGTGTGCGTCGTTTGCTATATACACGTTATGTATAGTGTACGTCTTTGTCTGTCTGTTATTAATTGTGGTAACGTCAATTTTTGCTGATATTATTTCGGTATTCGGGTTATTTAAGTTTATTATGGTTGGTGTGATTATTGTGCCTATTTTGGAGTAAATGGCCACCCCTCCACCCCTGGTCGGTCGGGTAGTTTGTATCGGAGGGAAGTGATATCCATTTATTTTAATTGGGTTTTGGTTTTTGGGTTGGAGACCCAGTTCTTGTATAATTAGTAAGGTTGGGGGGTTGTTTTTAATATATTCCTCCAGTTCACCTCTATGCCTTTGGAGGGACCTGCTATTCCACTGGAGGACAGTTATGTGATTAATTTAATCAGACAGAGGCAATTTATACAAGTTAGGATTTTGCCTGGTAGTTGCACTGAAACTTAGCGTTTACCCTAGAGACATGCTTACACGTACTTCTCTTTAGTCTTAGTCTTCCCACTTTGTCTGCGTAGTCACGTTTGGGTGACTGTTTTCTAAAAGTCGGTGTCTCCTAAGTTACTTAATTCTATAGAATTTTACTAGGTACGTGTGGATATAATCTTTCCCGTCTTGGTACACGTGTAATTATGTAACAGAGCTCTCCACAGCAAGAAGTCTTATGCAACACTTGCCGGACCATGTTGAAAGCAGCTATTCACAGTGTCCAGAATTAGCATGCAGTAGCAATAGTGGTCCTTATTAAAGTATAATCTTATTACATAACTCTCGCTACCCAGTTTGACCTTCTTAAAACTAGGCCAGGAGTAAATTTTATGCATTATAATTAAATAGAAAAAACAATTATAATATTTTTGAATTGCATTTTCAGGTTTACAAATATATTAGAACATAGCAAATAAAATTACATCAATATATTATAACATTAACAGCCAATAAAATAGAATCACTGTATATATCTATAGCACATAAAATAACAAAAGTGGGTAATTTCCTTTGGGTACAAAATGTTTCCCGAGTCAATAATGTTTACAAGACTCAAAAGGAAGTTTACATGACTCAAAGATTTATGAGATGTAAATACAGATCAAATCAGAGAGGTCAATATCAGGTCATTCATTATTTGTGTTACGTGTCCAGTATTTATTTAGAGACCCTGTTCAGGAATTTTAGAATTTTAAATTAAACAATTTAATTCTCTCCGTTATTCTGAACAGACTGGCTGCTCAAGCCTATCCTTCAGTCTCAACGAAAATTGCGTCTAGTAGTTCAAGACGGACAAATTCACAGACAGATAAACTTGTGTACAAAGCATGGTTTGGGAATCGTTAAAACTCTTATAAATAATTATGCATTCAAATTCTCATTCAGTTCATTCGCCCCCACCCAAACCTTACAAAATTGGTCTATATGCATAAAAATCCAACTACGAATAAGGTGTTTTAACAAGATAAAAGAATTTAATAAATTAAAAACAATAACAAGTTAATCAAAGATAGACGACATTTAGTCTCCTAAACTATGCTATTGCGTGCGTTAAAGTCACAAATGCTGATATAGGTATTGAAACAAGGTCACTGAGCATAGCACTTAGCTTCGCATATGGAGTGGTTGTAGACCACGCAGTCCCCACAGTTTAAATGGTTCTGGACTCAGAGTCTTTCCACCGATAATGTCTCATCAATACACCTTCCCCCAGATTTAGGTTATGCCAGTCGTCTACTCGACCTTCAGGCAACACTCGTAGTGTACTTTATGATGACGTATCAACAAGATACAAAGGCAAGAAGCAGTACTTGTAACAGGCAAGTAAAGCCAAAGGAAAGGAAAACCTGCTCTGGAAATAAAATAATCCCTATGAGCAATTGCTTTACGTTTTCGCAATCCAATGCACATGGTTGACAATAATGCGCATAGTTTACTCCATGACTTATTGTGTCTTTACAAATATAATTATATGTTTATGAAAAAAGATACAATATAGTCTGCATGTGCATTATAATTAACATTCACGTGAACATAGGAATTCCCAAAAGATTTATGTTACACAAAATGGAATTCATATAAAAGAAAATCAGTAACAATTCAAATTACGCAAGTGCGCTTTACAAATATACAACAAAATTATACACAGAAATGAATTTGAATTATTACAAGGAATTTCGAAAAGTGCACAGATGTTCTGCAACACAAAGTTTTTATAAATTAAAAAGGTTTACAAGTTAATTTATATACAATGTAACATTTGACCTAGCCGCATTCTTATCAAGCCACATGTTTGGAGGAGATTGCAACAATATTTTTCCTGCACAAAACACATACATATATTCACACAAGAAAATCATAAAATAGAAATACAATTAATATTTTAAGAAGTTGATGTGTTACCTGCTTACGTAGACAATAGCCAGACAGCAGGCTTGACTAAAACGGCGCACAGTGACGTATTTAAGAAAGCATAGGAATTTATGGCGCGAATGATCATGTGGTGACGCTCGATTCGACCTACAGTTCGGCTATTGTCTGAATGTTGCATAACATGGAATGAATTCTCCCTTACCTATGAATAGGCGATACACAGTAGAGCATGTCGGTACTGGGTCTAACAAAGAAACTTCATTCGAAATAGCAAATTTAAAATTTGAAGAATTGGGTTAAGAGTTCATGACATGATTTTATCTTGACTCTATCACAATTTGTACTACCTCATAATGGTGTTACCTGTTTAGTAGATCTACTCCATTAATTATAAATTGATATCAGATACTGGCCATCACGGGACCCCTAAAATAGGTTCAATGGATGAACATGAGAAATACACTTTGTAGATTTTAATGATTATCTGTTATTAATCCCACTTTTACAAGAATGAATTCTTATGTGATTCTGTCACATAAGAAGGCCTATATACATTTGCAGAACAATATAAAAGATATTACCAGGAACACATCCAAAACAATAAATATAAATATATACAGTTCTTACTTTATTTGATAAATTCCACAGAAAATATTTACAATTGACTATAATTGTACTTAGAATTACTTATATAAAAATACATACAATTATATTATACATGTGTTTCTTTAAAGATTATCTGTAAATTTTATATGAAAATGAACAAACACAATCTAAATTTAAGAAATAAAGACTAAACAGATGATCACAATTTTCAATCTGTTACAGTCTTAGAATAAATGAACATACAATAACACAGTTTTGTAAACTATTACTTTTTTAATGATTTAGTGCCTGGGAATTGTGTTAATGAAATGAATCTCAAAGTCAAATTATATTAAAAAATATATAAATATTATACATATGATCAATAATGGAGTGATTATATATTATTAATCATATTATACAGATTAGAATCATATATAGAATTCATATTTCATTTTATTAATTAATATATTAATAAAAACAATTTCAAAGGATAGCCATGAAATAGCAAATTCAACTATGAATTGAAAATTTAATTGCTCAAGACTCAACATGCATTTCAATATTGACAAAATGCTCCCACCACCACCACCACCACCCCAAAAAAACAAAAAAAACAAATAAAAAATTAAAATTAAAATTAAACATACTTATATAGCTTAATACAGTTATACACACAGCCATGGGTATATAATATGATAACGTGAAACAAATTAATTAAAATGAAATAATTGGCCATTATATTGATATAGCATTTTCTTAGCACAAGTAAACCTTCTAAATGTACTAGCATTAAAGTGCAGAATGATTACTTCTCTAATAATACACACATTACAAATATGCACAAACCCATGTTCTTTTTTGTTTTAAGTGTTCAAAATAATATATATAACCCTAAGTGTTCAAAATAATATATATAACACTAAGTGTTCAAAATAATATACACAACCCTAAGTGTTCAAAATAATATGTATAATAACCCTAAGTGTTCAAAATAATAT
Organism: Sinotaia quadrata; assembly: GCA_028829895.1. NCBI lineage: Eukaryota > Metazoa > Mollusca > Gastropoda > Architaenioglossa > Viviparidae > Sinotaia > Sinotaia quadrata. The sequence continues at coordinate 119,181,219 of CM054180.1, forward strand.
ATATAACACTTAGTGTTCAAAATAATATATATAACACTAAGTGTTCAAAATAATATATATAACCATAATTGTTCAAAATAATATACACAACCCTAAGTGTTCAAAATAATATGTATAACACTAAGTGTTCAAAATAATATGTATAACTCTAAGTGTTCAAAATAAAATATATAACTCTAAGTGTTCAAAATGATATGTATAACTCTAAGTGTTCAAAGTAATATATATAAGTGTTCAAAATAATATATATAACACTAAGTGTTCAAAAAATATAACTCTAACTCTAAGTGTTCAAAATAATATATATAACACTAAGTGTTCAAAATATTATGTATACACACATAATTGCCAATGTATATCTATGAGTACAAAATATTCCATACATGCATAAAATGCTCATTTTAAACTGTAAAAGTGTAATGACGCAGATATGGTTAAAATGTTTTATTAAAAAAAGTAAATTTGATTAAGTACAGGAAATAGAAAATGCCTTCATTAATTCTAAAATTACACAAAAAAGAAACATTAAAAATGTTATTTCTTCTACTCTAATAGTATAAATTCTACTAGCACAAAGTAATAAGAAAGAACAAACAAAAACGTCAAATCCTTTGCATTTGTGAAAGTTTATATTAAAATAACAATATGAATGCACAACTGTGATAAATCAGAGGAATGTGAGTGCCCTGCTCTTTCTTATCAATTAAAATACCATTTTCAAATAACATTATTAAAAAAGGTGAATTAATTTTTCACATATTAATCATAAAAATGAAAATGATTTCAGAGCAGACATTGTGACTTGAACAGTTATGGAAAAAACTTCAACCAGAATGGGAGATCACACAGAGGCTACAATCTGAAAATGAATGATGTTTATGTGATATTGTTGGTAAAAAAATAAGAATACATTTTTAAATTGCCAGGGTATATATGATAAATGAGATTTCTCTAATGTGAATGTGAATGAGCAAGAGAATGACTTTAGGCACTAATACAGTCAAACACAGTAAGGTTGCCACCTAAGGGTTTGCCAAAAAGTGTAGAGTTAATTGAAAACTAATAGTGCAGCAATATATTACACTACAGTACTGTAACGTGCTTTTAAAATTTCTTTATGTACATGCTGTGCATTAATAAATGAGAATACACATGCAAGTATTTCTGGTGAATTTTATACAAAAGCGTTGCAGCGATTTGTTTGATGATGCGATCGGCATGCTATAAAAATGTACATACATGTACTTGTTTGCTAACATCAAAAGGCATATGTACACGTGATTATTATTGTTTCTTTATAAAGTCTAAAATTATTTGTTGCATTTTGTCTTTAATAGTCTGCTTAAAAACAGCATTTTAAATTAACATAATCACAGACAACAAGAAAAAAACAGACATAATGCAGAATCGAAATTTCAGTTTATTATAAATTGCGATGGAAAACGTGCTTTTGTTTCATAAAATTGCTTACAAAACGCAACAAACTGGAATATTCATGGCATCATAGCATAATCAACCGATGAACAAAGTATATCCAGAATGCATATTATTAAATCATTTGATATGTGGTTAATGCCTATTTTTTCCAAAGGCATAGCAACAACAGTGAAGAAATTATTTGATGCTGAAAATGGCCATTTCAACAAATTTTAACCAAAAAATAGCAGTAACCAAGTGTGATAGGAAAACATAAAAAACTAAGCAAATTGTCATATCTCTAAAACTATACAACATACAGAGCTGGTTCACATATCAGAATGATCAGTAAATTGTGCTCTATATAAATATATAAAGTTATGATTAATGATATATTTAATTTACATTTTTAATTTTATTATAAAATTTCTATTTACGAAAAAAATGAAAATGGATAAATTGTAATATCTCAGAAACTATACATAACAGTAAAAATGAGTTATGGTTCACCTATTAAAATGACCAGCAGGATGTTATACATGTAACTAAACAAAAGATTTGTTCATCATTTTATTTGTTTTAATATTTCATAATACAAAATTTAATATTTAAAATCTTAAAACTGTACTAAAACTTCTTGATTGGTATAAAAGCACTCTATATGTATCAAAGATACATATCGTTTTAATCAGAAGGTTTGACCAGGTCTTAAATCACTGAAATTGTGCATGAAAAATTTATTCTTAAATTAAAACAGTGTTCTGCACACCTGTACTTTGATTAAAAAAAATATTAACATATTTAATAATTTATATAATTATAATATAGGCTATGAATAAAAGATCATTTCATTTTGTTTTATTTCTTTCAAATAATGAACATACACAACACACAGTGACACACAAACAATAAGCATCGTGTTGTAACAAAATATATGTTTAAATCATTAATTACCTCTGTTCAAAACTTAATATTAATTTAATTTAATTTAATCCCAGTAACTTCATATTGATAGAGAAAGTAATATACCAATAATATAATATAAGTAATATCCAATACATCATTTTATAAATAGAAAATTCTTCTTGCAAAACTCTAAAGTCAGCATCTGGCCAGGTTCTTCCAATGGTTATCTCCATTGTTAAGCCCCATTTAAAAACAAACTCGGCATTCACATCATCACAGTCTATCTATGCTATCAAACCACTTCAAAATATTCTTATTTCTATACTGCTCCATCAATATTATTTTGCACTGTGAACTTCTAATGCGTCACTAATGACAAATCCATTATCATAACAAACAGCAACACCTTAGCTTGTAAATCCACCATCTTCTTTCATTCTCTTTGGCAGATGGCTACGTGGAAAGTTATCTACATTAGTTGCTCTTGCCACTTCAGTTTCATCTAGGTTACTACCTGCATTTACAAAAGTCAGCATGTGCACAATCAGATACTGGAGTGCCTTCTAGCAAATATTTGCATAAATTATTTTATCAACAAGGGTTAAGATGCCTTTACCTTTTATTTTTATATTCAGACTTTTAGCACCCAAATCAACCTTGTACCTATGATTTCTATGGAGTACTACTAGTGCTAGCTTTATTTAAAATCTGAAGCTCTTTGCAAAAACTTTCAAAGCAAGAATAATTTGACTATCTGGTTTTAAATGACAAGTTTAAAGAACAATGCACTGATTGCATTTTTAGTGATTCTGTATTTCATGTTTTTGCATTTTTGGAGAGATGGGCAAAACAAGCCACTCATTCAGACAGCAATCTTTCAAACTTAATTTCTTGGCAAAACTTTGAAGTTCTCAAATCAGATTATCATAAAAAGCTGTTAATGAATCACATACTTTAACAGCAACTCCTGACTAATACCATACTTTTCACAAAAAGGCCCCAAACTAAGTTGTAATGCTTTGGAAAGAACAGTTTCTCAGTTGTTACAAGGGGTGTTCTTAAGTTCAGTCAATACCATGAAGATAAGTTAGTGTACTGCTCATCAGCTAAAAAAAATATTCCATAAATGTTCAACCATTAAAATTTTCTTTAAAAAAGTATGCAAACAAGTATGCTTCTTCAAAATAATCTTTTAGTAGGATAACTATTAGCTGCATACCTTTAATAACTTGTTATTAATGTGAAGAAAAAAGTATACATTGCTTACCAGCTAAATAAGTGAAAGGACGAAACAATATTTCACACTTTAAAATAAAGTAAAACATGCAAGAAATATTAAGATAGCTATAAATAGTATAAGATTAAAAACAAATGTACAGCAGCCTGCTGTCTTTATTATTAAAAAACGAAACAACAACCTAGTTAGCTATTTCACCATTTATATAGAAGTGTAAAGAAATTACATTTAAAAGGCCTTTTTCCCTCCAGTATGAATACGATTGTGTTTTGATAAGTTAGAAGACTGTGAGAATGCTTTATTGCACTGATCACATCTAAATGGCTTTTCTCCAGTATGGACATGCATATGACGCGATAAGGAAGAAGAGTGTGAGAATGCTTTACTTCACTGATCACATCTAAATGGCTTTTCTCCGCTATGCATAAGCACGTGTTTTGATAAGTAAGAAGATTGTGAGAATGCTTTACTGCACTGATCACATTTAAATGGCTTTTTTTTCTCCAGTATGAATACGAATGTGATCTGATAATTTAGATGGCCAAAAGAATGCTTTACTGCACTGATCACATCTAAATGGCTTTTCTCCTGTATGAATACGCATGTGTTTTGAGAAGTCAGAAGAAACACAGAATGCTTTATTGCAATGATCACATCTAAATGGCTTTTCTTCAGTATGAATACGCATGTGTTTTGATAAGTTAGAAGATTTTGAGAATGCTTTACTGCACTGCTCACATTTAAATGGTTTTTCTCCAGTATGAATACGCATGTGATCTGATAAGTAAGAAGACACTGAGAATGCTTTATTGCAATGATCACATCTAAATGGCTTTTCTCCAGTATGTATACACATGTGTTTTGATAAGTTAGAAGATGTTGAGAATGGTTTACTGCACTGATCACATCTAAATGGCTTTTCTCCTGTATGAATACGCATGTGAGTCGATAAGCTAGAAGATGTTGAGAATGTATTATTGCACTGATCACATCTAAATGGCTTTTCTCCTGTATGAATACACATGTGAGTCAATAAGCTAGAAGACTGTGAGAATGCTTTACTGCACTGCTCACATTTAAATGGTTTTTCTCCAGTATGAATACGCATATGACACCATAAGTTAAAAGACTGTGAGAATGCTTTATTGCAATGATCACATCTAAATGGCTTTTCTCCAGTATGTATACACATGTGTTTTGATAAGTTAGAAGATGTTGAGAATGCTTTACTGCACTGCTCACATTTAAATGGCTTTTCTCCAGTATGAATACGCATGTGATTTGATAAGTGAGAAGATTGTGAGAATGCTTTACTGCACTGATCACATCTAAATGGCTTTTCTCCTGTATGAATATGCATATGACGCAATAAGGAAGAAGACACTGAGAATGCTTTACTGCACTGATCACATTTAAATGGTTTTTCTCCAGTATGAATACGCATGTGACGCAATAAGGAAGAAGACACTGAGAATGCTTTATTGCAATGATCACATCTAAATGGCTTTTCTCCAGTATGAATACTCATGTGTTGTGATAAGTAAGAAGATTGTGAGAATGCTTTACTGCAAAGATCACTTTTGTATGACATTTCTCCAGTGTGCATATGCATGTGTTGTGATAAGTAAGAAGATTGTGAGAATGCTTTACTGCAATAAATACATCTAAATGGCTTATCTCCTGTTTGAATACACACGTGTTTTGATAAGTTAGAGGACACTAAGAATACTTTATTGCAATATTCACATCTAAAGGCTTTCTCCAGTATGAATATGGTTGTGACTTGATAAGTGAGAAAACATTGAAAATGCTTATTGCAATGATCACATGTAAATGACAATTCTCCAGTTTGAATATGTTTTAATAAGTCTTCAATGAACAATCACACTGAAGTGTCTATTCTACAGTGTGAATACATATATGTTGTCATAAAGCAGAAGACTATCATCATATTGAAATTATTTTCCTCCAATATTATCAAACATGTGTCTTGATTATGTTTGAAGACCTTGAGAAATATTTATTGCATTGATCTCACTTGTATAGTTTTTCCAATATGAACATACTCATGTTCATAAGAAAGATGTTGAGAAAGCTTTATTGAAGTGATCGCATCTGTATGGTTTTTTTCAACAATATGACCAGGCAAGTGTTTTGATATGTGAGAAGAGTATTAAAATGCCAAATTAAAGTTATATGATTTTTTTCTCCAGTATAAATATGTATGTGCTCTAATAACATAAGATCTCAAGAATTTTAATATTGCATTCAACACATTTATATGGCTTCTCTCCAGAATGAACAAGCATATGTCTTGATAAGTAATAAGTTTTTGAGAATGATTTATTTCACTGATCACTATAGTATGTTTTTTTTAGAATAAGAGCATGCATCTGTTTTGATGATGCTGAAAAATGTGAAAGTCAGCAATGTACTAAAATACCTTGTTGCATTGACCACATTTATAAGATTTTGATCTTGGTCAATCACATTAATAATAATCCCAAAGAATGAGGGAATGCTCTGCTGGACTAATCACATTTCTTTGAACCGGTATGAACGTACATGTATTTTGAAAAAGAAAAAGATTGTGGAAATGTTTTTTATGTGCTGATCACAATGAAGTGATTTTCTCAAGTATTATAATGTAAGTTGAATGATAAATGAGGGAATAAGTTAACTTTACTTATCATATGGATATTAATTTTCTCAAAATAAAACATATGTTTCGATAAGCCATAAAAAAAAGAATACGTTATCTGCACTATTGCATTTATACGGCTTTCAACAGCATGAAAAATTTTTTGTGATCAGTAAATAGAATTTTGTTCTTGAGCAATCACATTTTAGGTCGTTCAAAAGTATGAACAATTAAGCAATAAGATAATTAAAAAGTTGAGAATGTTTTGATTAAGTGAACAATTTACATGACTGATCCTCAGTATGAATATGCATTTGTTGGAGCAAACAACAAATACCTAGATAATGCTCTATTATATTCATTGCATTGATACAGCTTTTCTCCAGTGTCAATGCACATCAGTTCTAATAAAGTTGGAAGTACAACACAATAATTTATTTCAGTGACAACATACAACTTTCTTTTCTGAAGTATAAATAAACCTTTGTAGTGTAGAAGCCAATATACAACTGACAGGAATTAAAGACACTCTGTTATCATGAATTTGGTAATGCAAAACAATAAATAAAATTAAAGAAACTTTATTATCTTGTATGTGATAATGCAAAACAATAAATAAAATTAAAGAAACTCTATTATCATGTATTTGTAATGCAAAACAATAAGTAAAATTGAAAAAAAAACAATAATTACTTAAAGGTAAAACTCCAGCTGATGTCCACGAAATGTTTCATAATTCACTGTACCTGCAGAGAATACATTGGCCAGTGTTAAAAACTGGAAGGAACAACCAAGACCAAGTGAAGATTTAGACAAATCACATAAATAATTTTAAAATAGTATTATAATCATGTGCTAGACTCTCCATATTAAATATTATGATCGGGCACTCCACAGGAAAAAATGGACTCCACTCTAAACTGGCAGCATGATAAGTATTCACACAAAATTTGCATTTTGATGATATGCTAAATACTCCACAATACTGAATTCAGGATTATGTATTAAATACTCTACAACAGTACAAGAAACTGAAATCAGAATTGTTTGTTACATTTACTTGACATGAAAATGAAATAGATGTGTGAAGTACTCCATGCCATGTTTAAATAAACTAATCATGCAAGAAAATTTTCTTTTCTCAACATTTGAAACAAACTTGAAAACATACATTATATTTATAAAGAGAAAAAAATTTAGAAATAACACTTCTAATAAACTTCAAAACATACATTATAATAAAGAATAATAAGATTATGAATAACATTTCTAACTTCAATTATAAAGAATGAAATGATTTATAAATAATAAATCTAACAAACTTCAAGACCTATATTATGAAGAATAAAATTATTTACAAATAACACTTTTATTGTTTTAACAAACTTCAAATCCTGCATAATAAAGAATAATAAGATTTGCAAATAACACTTCTTCTAATAAAATTCATGACCTATTATTATAAAGAAAAATGAGATTTACAAATAACATTTCTAATAAAATTCTAGACATACATTATAAAGAAAAATAATATTTACGAATAACACTTCTGATAAAATAAATTCTTTTTTTTTCAAGACTTATATTATAAACAAAAATAAGATTTACAAATAACACTTCTAACTTTAACTGTTTAAGGCCTACATTATGAAGAATAAAAACATTTACATTTAACACTTCTAACAAACTTCAAGACCTGTAGTAAAGAAAAATTTGAGTTATAAATAAAATGATTCACACTAAGTTGATCTTTAACACTTTCTTCACTTACCTATATTAATTATATTGTATTAGGAACACAATCAAAAGATTTTCAGGTTTTGAAATGTTTGCCATCATTGTCTTTTCTGCAGTAATTTCTGCATCCACACCCTGCAACCAAATATTTTAGTATCACTATATCGAGTAGTATATGGGTATGTGTGTTAACAACCAATAGAACTTTTAGAAGAGATTCTTGAGAACTGACCATATGAACTGAACTGAGTGATCAAATTAATAATGAAAATAAATACCAATTGTAGTTAAATCAGTATGCAGATAAACTAAATGAAATAATGTTCTTATTACCATATAGTGTATTGTATACACATATTTCTTACTTTTAACATATATTTTATTTTTCATTGCAATCTTTATTCCTGTCCTCTCAAGCTATCAATAAGATATACCTTTGGCACTTTTGTTTGTGTAATTTTAGAGTACCTGACTGTAAAAAGTGTAAGAACCAGACAGTAAATGAGAGTGAGTGAAACCAAATGGTTAAATTTACTTGCGATTATTTAAATTTTCTTGTAAAGGAAAACAAATCTGGTTTCTTTTTTTTCTTCAAAGATGATGTGTGATGTCAGCATTTGCTAAAATGACCTTCAATTTCAGTGAGGCATGCAACCTCCTTTAAATCGTTTCCATATTGGCTGACTGAATAAAGTTTTTGTATCGTGAAGGTTTGATGGAATGGCACTAAATTTTCCAGCTGAAGACACTTAAAATTCTAATAGGACTGGGATTGTGGGAATATATATTTCTATTCAATTTATATTTGTATAAATGTTATATGTAGATGTTGATTCTGTCTCAGGGGAAATAAGAATGGGAGAGGTCCAGATAACAGTTTTCTGTTGTTAACTGGTTTAATAAAAACAGTGACTGATGATTGGCTTGTGCCACACTTGCATAGGTAAGTTATGCCTATCACTGTATCAGATTTGCCCATTTCCGTTACCGTCGGATTGCTGGGATTAAAATGGAAAGAGGGAAAACCTTATCTACAATAATTTATTTCAGTGACAACATACAAGTTTCTTTTCTGAAGTATAAGTAAACCTTTGTAGAGTAGAAGCCAATATACACCTGACAGGAATTAAAGACACTCTGTTATCATGTATTTGGTAATGTAAAACAATAAGTAAAATTACAGACACTCTCTATTATCAAAATCATGAATTTGGTAATGCAAAACAATAAATAAAATTAAAGAAACGTTTTTAATCAAGTATGTGATAATGCAAAACAATAAATAAAATGAAAGAAACTGTAATATCATATATGTGGTAATGAAAAACAATAAGTAAAATTGAAAAAAAAACACAATAATTACTTAAAGGTAAAACTCCAGCTGAAGTCCATGAAATGTTTTATAATTCACCGTACCTGAAGAGAATACATTGGCCAGTGTTAAAAACAGGAAGGAACAACCAAGACCAAGTGAAGATTTAGGCAAATCACATAAATAATTTTAAAATAGTATTATAATAGGTAAGACCACTCGCTATATGGAGACTGGAGACAACGTCACTTTTTGACTGAATTCACTCTTTTTCAAAACTGTCTATCTCAGTAATTAAAAGAAAGAAATGGTTGGAAATTGTTTTAACAAATAAAGGAATCTTCCAACGTTAAATATAAGTTTTGTTTGTACATTTGAATGACATATTTATTACGTTTTGATCGATAAACTCACAGTCGGTAAAGCGTACTAAAGTACCCGTGGCGAGATTTGAAAATGGCTTACCGCCGACATCGTTTTTGGGTATGCTCACTTAACGCGCTGTCGCTCTTTTACGATTCAACCAATAAAAATAAATCTTATATCAATGGAAAGCTAAGATAATGACCTTTAACATAAGCATCGGTTGATTTAATTTTTAAAAATTTTTACTGTAGAAAATGATAATCCAAATTATGTGTTATGTTTGACGCATTATAACTTCGAAACCCATTATCATCTGTTCGCCTACTTTATACTGTTGAAAAGGTCATCTTTTGCCCTTTAAAATGGTATATAACATGAACCGGAAGTCTCTATAAGGGAAGTGCGAATGGCAATGAACGTGGGTAACCCTAATAGTTTTATTCGCGCCCATGCCGAAGTTGACGAGAGATCGCCATCTTGGACCACACGTGTATTAAAATGGTTCAACCAGACAACATTCTGCGTAAATTTTAACAAAAACTATTAAATTTCATCTAAATATTGCAACTGTAAAACGATTATTTATTATTTTTAAGTTACGATTTGTTAGAAAGTTTTATTTTGATCATTAACGAGGTTAGCTAAACATCGGCCATTTAAAGTACGGTTGCAAGAGGGTGATGATTTGTTAGGACAAACTGCTTATATTAAAAGCAGTCCTATACAAAAAATACTGGCTGCAAATGATTAAATGATGATTCATGATGAGACTTATTTTTTTAGAAAATATTTTAATTAATCGGCGATATTTTAAATTAATTTTACAAAGCACCAATCCAAAATAAAGAACGACAACTTTTAATGCTGGCGGATTTTTGTCTCTGTGTTACTGTCTGTAGCTGACCAGTACTTTTCATTATTTTATTATAATTCGGGTTTTAAGAAACAATCTAGTAAATGATGAATGAGAATTTGTCATTGAGTGACCGTTCAAGGTAAAGATATATACTAATATAGAAATAAGTGTATGTGTCAGTGAGTGAGTGAATCGATGTATGGTAAAAATTGAGATCAAGACAAGGATGAGTAACATGCTACACACACTACAGTCATACAGTATACACTAATATAGTAGATATATAATAAGTAAAACTATGAAAGACTTTTAGCTTTCAATTTTCAAGATATTTTTAGAATGTAAATGTCTTATATTATGAAACAAATAGACACCTATTAAAAATAAAGATACTAATAATTACAATTGCTGTTGAAGGGAACTAAAAAATAAACTGCAAATAGTAACAACTATTGAACATTGTAACAATGTAAAAGTATTTTATTAAACTAAAAGAGTATCACTATCAGTTTTGCTAGCTTTGAACTGTTTTTAAAATTGTGCTGTTCTTAATACATTGTTAATAAATAATTGACAATTAATGAATTATACAACTTTGTCAAATAGTAACTCACTAACTGCAAATACATGTAGTAACAACTATTGAACTAACATTGTAACAATGTAAAAGTATTTTATTAAACTAAAAAGAGTATCAGTTTTGCTAGCTTTGAACTGTTTTTAAAATTAATGTTCTGCTCTTAATACTTTGTTAATAATAGAATTAAAATCAAAGCAGCATCTGTTCATAAGTTTATCATATGTGTACACAAATATGGGTGTATCAAAGTATATTTATGCATATGTGTGAATGTGTCTAAATCCACAAGTGAAAAGACATTAAAATTAAATAAATCAACTAACTAGTTATTGGCAATGCAGTTCATAACATTAACAAGCAAAGAAATTGACTGAACAGGATTTACAGGGCTGATATAGGTACACAAATGGATAGTTCATGTTATGATATATGGTGAGCATTATTCAACTTATTCGTTATTGCTAAATACATGCACATAAGTATGCAAAATATAATTTATGACTTTATTTAGGTTAGAATGATCATGCTGTCAGTTATAGAAATTAGAAACACTGTATTATAATAATAACTGTTTCGTTTGACCTATTTTTCTCTTCAACAAGTGAACATTATGTGCGATTGTATTGCAAAAAGCTATATTTTTCATATGTTATATTTATTATTTCTAAATCTATTAAACAAGATTGTCTAAAACTTCACCCTGGAAATGTCTATACTCCAAAGAGCAAGTATACCAAATCTGGATGATGTATATGAAGTAGTTTTTGTTTTACAAGACTCCAAAAGAGACATTCTGTTTTTGACCACTTGCCGTTTGAAATTTTGAACAAAATGCTATTTTGAGAGGACTGTATTTCATTTTCTATGCATCTGTGATCCTTAAAAAAAAATCAGCAGTATAATTGTGTTACAGAGAGTTGACATAGCAAAGATGAACTGTGTATGTTTCATAGTTTTTGTTTTGTGGTCATTTCAAAAGGGGGTTTCGTGAAATCTGAGTTTTTCTGCAATTTACATCAAACTTTGAACTGTCATAACTTTTTTTCTATTAAAGCTAGAGCTCCAAAATTTTGTATACAAACTTACTTTGAGGTACATAACATAACCTGTAAATATCAGCTTATTTGGCCAGACTTCAAAATTTGAGTGGTCTTACCTAATTATAATCATGTGTTAGACTCTCCATATTAAATATTATGATTGGGCACTCCACAGGAAAAATGGACTCCACTCTAAACTGGCAGCATGATAAAGTATTAAGTATTCACACAAAATTTGCATTTTGATGACATGCTAAATACTCCATAATACTGAATTCAGGATCATGTATTAAATACTCTACAACAGTACAAGAAACTGAAATCAGAATTGTTTGTTACATTTACTTGACATGAAAATAAAATAGATGTGTGAAGTACTCCATGCCATGTTTAACTAAATAAACTAATCATGCAAGAAAATTTTCTTTTCTAAACATTTGTAACAAACTTGAAAACGAACAAATGTATAAATTTACTTGCGATGAATTAAATTTTCTTGTAAAGCAAAACACAACATCTGATTTGTTTGGATCTGCAAAGATGATGTGTGATGTCAGCATTTGCTAAAATGAGCTTCAATTTCAGAGAGGCATGCAACCTACTTTAAATTGTTTCCATACTGGCTGACTGAATGAAGGTTTTGTGTGGAGAAGGTTTGATGGAATGGCACTAAATTTTCTGGCTGAACACACTTAAAATTTTAATAGGACTGGGAATATATATTTTTATTCAATTTATATTTGTATAAATGTTATATGTAGATGTTGATTCTGTCACAGGGGAAATAAGAATGGGAGAGGTCCAGATAACAGTGTTCTGTTGCTAACTGGTTTAATAAAAACAGTGACATATGATTGGCTTGTGCCACAGTTGCATAGGTAAGCTATGCCTATCACTGTATGAGATTTGCCCATTTCTGTTACTTTCAGATTGCTGGGATTAAAATGGAAAGAGGGAAAACCTTATCTACAGCCAGTGCCACTACCAAGCCCTTCTCAGGGTGGGAGAAAGAAGAGGAATACGGTATTGAAGACTACACACTAACAATAATAAAACTTGGAAAGAAGATGGGTCAAAGAAAAAAAAGAAGTAACAGCCTTTGACTACCAAATTTAGTCTGGCAAAGAAAAACATTGATAAAACATTCTTGGACCCTATTCTAGACTCTACAAATTCGTGGAAGTGGAAGACTTACAAAAAATAATCATACTGTAGTCCAAGCCATGATGCTAAGTAAGCTTCTTCAAAATCATCTCTCAATGACAAGCAAGGCAGAAACAGCAACAAGAACAAGGGCAGAAAGAGAGTCCCAAACAACCACCAGGACTGTGAGAAGGAAAGTACACAAATTATGTGGAAAATTCTTCCAATAACTAGTGTTCACTCTATAAACGTATGTACAATGTTTCTTTTTTTGTCTACATCATTACAATCCTAACTAAAATGTCTGTCTTTTGTCTACAGATTTATTTAATATCTATAATGATTCACTTTGTCTACAGATTTATTTACCTTCCTGTCTACTGTTTCTTGACCAATACACTGAAAACAAAAGTAAATACATGTACTTCAATTTGCCATTCTGTCAAGTAATGTATGTTGCATTACAAGCAATAGATCTTGTAATCTTTTATCATTGTTGATCTGGCAACACTATATTGGTCTAGATGGGGTATTACAGTATTTTGTTTTCATTTAAAAGAAAGCTTACAAAATAAGTTACACTTAAAAAATGAAAACAATTTGACAGATATAGCACTCTGACTGATAAACAATTCTAAGTTCTACATTTTTTGGAGTGATTTTCTTTGATTCCATCTTTCTTTCCTTTAGACTAAATAAAATTTGGATGGGTGAGAGAATACCACACAATGTACACAGAGACATTCCATCTTTAATTATGTCCTGTATTTGATTTGTCAAGTTTGCAGATTGTCTTCTTTGCAACCAACTTCTTTTGTAATATCAGCATTTCTCCTTTCATGAATATTCACATTATATCCTTTCCTTTATTTTTTAGATCAAAGATGCATTCTGTGACATGTATTTTTGTGCCCCTAAAAACCGAGGATTTACATTACTTCTCCACCCAGAAAATATCCTACTTGTTCATGCACAGTAGTCAACAATACAACAGCCTAGTCCACACACTCTCTCCACCAACCCCTGTCTAATGCTAATTATCATATTAATTATTATATATATATATTACAGCCAACTCCAGTGCCATCTTAACAAATGGGTGTGATGGGAGGTTGCTAATTTAAATATGTTGTGAATTGCTGTCAATTTTTATTCCTGTGAGTGGTTGTGTAGGTAGGGAACCCAGTGCACTTTGCCTCTTAGGATGGCCCTGGATAACAGACCTAACATTAGACCCCAAAAGAAGACATCCACAAAATATTTCCTTTGTCTGACTTACTAGTTACTTTTCCACAGTACAGCATTAGAAATCTCCTTCTAAAATAAAACTAGGAAGTTGTGGATAAACAATAAATAAGATCAAATTTATTTTTTAAAATATAATCTAAATTTTATCATACACACACTATACAACATGTAATAATCAAGGATATAAAAATGTAGACACCACACTACATAAACATATGATAATTAAGAAACTTCAATAATTTTCTAGCTTACTATCACTGCCTGGAGAGTAATTTTCTGGCTTTCTATCACTGCTTGGACAGAAATATTTGATCATTTGCAGCCAAGAAACATTTAATAAATGTCCTTCAATGCTCTTCGTTAAAGTCAGTTTGTGTAAAAATGCAAAATTCCCTGAACCTAATTACACTCATTAATTAAAATCTGGTCTTACTGTTTAATGCTATGTTAGTATAGTAGTTATTTAAAAAATGCTTTTTGACTTTACATTAACTTTATCACAGGTGATGTCATTAGCAATAGCATAATTCCTTTCATTATAAAATTATTTGAACTTTTTTTGAAAGCTTCAGAAAATGATATTTTTTCTACACGAATTGCCTAAACAGGACATGCACTTACAGTTACACATGACATGCAAATGTTGAGTTTTACTTTTAGAAGAAGAAAAAGTGGATATGATTTTGTGGATCCAACATGTTACAATGAAAATGCCTTTTAAAAATAGTATTTCTTCAAAAATTAAGACTGTTTCACGAATTTTGTTTTAATGTATTGTCACTTCTAAGAAAATCTTGATGCTAAGTTTGCAGGATTATTTATGACAATCAAAAGTAAAGAAAAGAAAATTACGTGAGTATAACACAAAATAAATTTGTATTACAAATAATTACAAAATAAGTGAAATTTTGCAAACATCATATGTAGCTGTCACACTGATTATGAAGCAATGAACATATAGAATACAAACACATGATATCTGAATGATATATTTTAAGGACAACACATTTCAAATTGACCCAGCCTAAGTTATGTACAGTTGTCAAGTGAATGATCAATATACATATTCAACAAAACATGAATATTCATATGGTATGGTAAGTCATCAGAATATAAGAATGATTTACTGCAATTATTACATATAAAAGGCTTTTTAAGTAAGAACACACTTTGTTACAAGGATGAAGTGTTTGAGAATGCTTTACTAAACTTGTCACACGCTTGTGGCTAGTCTTCAATATAAATATGTGTTGTGACAAGTGAAAAGAATGAATGATTCAGTGAAATAATCAGATACTTAAGACATTATCTCAAGAATGTTTGTGCATTGATACGATTAAGAATAAAGAGCATGGGAATGATATTTATTATTCTATTTATTTATATTACTCGTTTAATAATTCCTCTGCTATTTGTTATTTCATTTTTTACTGGTTTAATAATTCCTCTGCTATTTGTTATTTCATTTTTTACTGGTTTAATAATTCCTCTGCTATTTGTTATTTCATTTTTTACTGGTTTAATAAATGTTCTGTATTTATTATTTAATTTATCATTGGTTTAATAAATGCATTCATGTTTTATAATAAAGATTCTTACTTACTTAGTTTTCAACTCTCAAGTTTTCAGTGTATTAATTCACTCAACACCATACCAAATATACTTTGAGAAATATTTTGTAATACAATGCTGATACAACTTCTTAACCCATACATTACAAACAATCCAATAAAATAACAAAAATTAAAAATCATATAATTTGTACTTCACACATGTGTTGCAAAGAAACATAAAGTCATAATTTTTCACACTGCTAAAATTGCATTTTGCCTGGGGTCATAACTGAAAATGGAGTTAACTACTTTTTAATTTACCTCTAAGTCTAAGCCAACAATTAGTACCCATACTGTCATGATTTTCTTCCTAATGTGTTTTTAAATTTTTCTGATTATTACAACTTTCAGAATGGCCTTCCAATTCTTGGAGTAATGACTAGGCCTACTTTATCACCAATTTAATATACACAGATGATAAAAAAAAAATATATTCAGCATGGATGTTAAAGTGTTGTGTATCTTTCTATAAGAAAAAAAATATCTTTATTCTTAGCATTGATGTCAAACTATGACAGCTATATGTTATTTAGTCTCCAATTTCACTCAGAGGCATAGAATGATAGATATTTAGAAGAGAAGATATTTTCGAATTTACCCAAAAGTCAGATTTCCTTTGTCAAGTAGGATTAAATGTTTAAACTACACGATACTCCTATTTTTGTTTGTACGTGTTTGTGTTGTTGTTAATCATTTATTTATAGAGAAAATAATTATATAAACATATAAATATTAACATAATTATGAATATTCACACTAACACTAAATATAAATTATAATGCTCTATTCTTATTAATCTTAATTTTTCTAATGATAATTATTAATATTATGGCTACAAAAACTAAAAAGTTAATAAAGAAACCATGCACTAACAAATATTAGATTAGTAATATTTAAATTTTGCAATGGAAATATTTAAACGTAACACAATAACTGTTAAAGATATAAGCTAATGAAATAAATTAGTACAATTAAAATACAATCTTTTTCATATATGAAGCTTTGAAAAGACGAACACTTATCGAAATCGTGGGAATAACGCAAGATGAGACATTACTGGAATTTACAACTTTCAGTAAAAGCTAAAAGACCTCTAAAAGTATAACTACTAAAGTAGTAAAAATAAGACGAAAAATGTATAAACCTAATGCAAAGGTAGAGAGATTTACTTTTCTGTTTTCATCGCCATCTTCGGTCTTCGTTTTCGTACTCTCAAGCCGGCTAGATTAGATTTGCTTTGGCGTTGTCCCGCCTGTATTTATAATGTAGCCGACTATTAGAACCAGTAAGTAAATGAGAGTGAGACAAATCAAGTGGTTATAATTACTTGAAATGATTTCGATTTTCTTGCATAGGAAAACACAACAGCAAACCAATTTCTTTAATATGCAATGTATGGCGTGAGATAGCGTTCGCTAAAACGACCTTCAACTTCAGAAGAATGCGACCTACTTTAAAGTGTTTCCTTATTGTTAGAATGTATGTAGTTTTGTCGAGTACGCGAGATTTGTACAGAGAGAGAGCTGAAGTTTTGTGTTTTGTCTTGTTCGTGTTTGCTTAAAATGTGTCTGCCTCCCCCCCCCCTCCAAATTGGTTTGTGTTTTTGTTTGTAGTAGGGTTATTGGGTGTTGGTGTCGTGCCTTTTTTCTTCCCTGTACTCATTTTTTATTTTATTTAGCACCAGATTTGTTTGAGAGTGTTGTTTAATTAGTTTGCAGTATGTTTTTTTCAGGAATTTTTCCTGTCTGTTTGAAGTAATGCGTGTTTATTATGTGGTATTTAAAAAAAAAATTAGTTGTTTTATTGTCTTCGTTTGATGAGTTCTAATCGTTGAGTGGAGACGATGGGCGTGGTTCGGTGAGGAAGAAGGCGGAGTTTGCTGTTTTGGTGATGGCATTTGTTAATTGGTGGGTGTCACAGGAAATGAGGGACAGAAATTATATTTTATTTCATTTAAAAAAACCGCTAACAAAACTAGTTGAAGTAACCCGAGTTTAGTTATTTTTCAAAATGTAGCATGTAACTTCCAGTAACGGTCACCTAAGATCTCTTTAGTAGACAGACGTTCGTGACGCAGTGTGTGTTATTATATCATATTGAATATATATATTAGTTTGTGAAAGATATGTATATTAAACAATTGGGACAATTGCGCATTACTGGTCACATGTTGTTTACGAGAGGAAAGGCCAGTGCGCATTAGAATTGACCACAGAAAAGCGCGCCGCACGGAGAGTACTATTTATCCGAGGGAAAATCGAGTCATGAGACATAGCTTCTGGATGTTTCTGGAAACCTTCAGTGAAGCTATATAAGAGGCAAAAGGAAGATTTTACTCTCAATGTTGAAAACGTCGATTCGTCTGAAGCCAGTCTAACTACACGTATGAATTATCTCATGTACAGAGATTTCATAAAGGAAAGCTGCAAAAATCTCTTTCCATCAGTTTTCCATCCGTCTGATGCCATATATTGAGTAACGAGGCAAAATTACTCAGTATAATTTTTGGCAAAGTGGAAAGTTCACTGTCAAGAAAAACCGATGTATGCGACGCAGGTTGTATGCAGTTAACGACACGAGGGACCAATTTGTTCTTCCCCCTGTCTGAGAGTTTGGTTTGACAGTCTATCCCGCCATTGGGAGGCTAGCACCGAGATAATCTTACAGATATCCGGATTTCTACACTCAATGTAATGCGACGACACATCCCACTGGACGACTCCACCCGATAATGCTAAACGTCGTTGGGGTGTCCGTTTCCACGACAACCAAGAAACAACGACAGTTATCGAGGCTGACAACAGTCAGCTAAATTTCAGATTTCTCCGCAGGATAATCTGAAAGTGGTGCCTAGATTCTGCAGAATCTTCACCTGTAATGCGACGCCGCAATTGCATCGTGGTCTTCACTTTGAAGTGCCTCTTGTAAGTGACGTGTGAGATTACGTCATCTCCTTGGAACTCTGACATTAATAGTGAGTAATAATTAGCACGGCTAACGCGCACATACTTAACTCTAGGACTCTAAGAATATGAACATTATTATATCATTTGTGAAATACGAACTTTAATGTTAAAATTAATGCTTATGTTATATGTGAACTATTGTTAAAGCGGCCCCATTTGCCACATAAGAATTGTGTAATTAATCTTTATTTTATATTTTGAATTTCATCATTTTCATCTCCCCTTATTCCCCACAGAGTGTATGACATTGGAAAGTTGAATGAATGATTAATCACTGTGCGAAAGAGTAGTGCCCCTTTTAAATCGGGAAATAAATATCCTGATTTAACCATCTTTCAACTCTCTTGTTATTCATAGTTTTTGAGAGGGACGAAAGAATTTGTACTATTGCTTTGCACCGTTCGTCTGTTCGTCCATTTATTCACATTCATTATACTCACTCACAACACACACCGCCAATAAAACGTTCCTTGGCATGACATTAATAAACTGGGCCCCACCCAAACATCAATGGTGTATGTCATGTGTGTCTATGTAACAACCTGACACGACGTAGTACTGGCATACATCACACGGGCTTTTCTTGGAGGTGCACTGGAACAGGCCAAAAATAGACTTCACCCCTTGCATCTCTAACTTCAGCCCGGGTCGGCTTGTAACGAGCCTCCCAGTTTGTGACATCTGGTGACCACTGACTGTGATCTGACAAGGTAAATTGTGTTGTTGTAAGAAAGTGTCATCTCTTTCTGCTTTTCTATCTCATCACCATTATGCATTGTTTATTGCATGTTAGGGCTTTACTATTGAGACTTAGGTGAACTGGATTTTGATAAGACTGATTATTATTGTGTTGAAATAAGTTTTATAATCTTTACGCTATTATCGTTAACGCGTACCGACTCGTGTTTAGACGTACATAGATTGATATTTTGTACGCTACATAGCAACTGTTGTTTTGCTAATTTTGCAATTTTGCAAATTTGCGATTAGGATTTCTTTTATTCGTGTTTGTCATAATCCTAATCACGTGGTGGCTGGTGTTCATACGCACACCAGTGCACCACTTGTGACCGATAGAGATCAAAATCCCGCGAATATTCTAAGTCACTTTATCCATACTCGTGATAACTAGCAATTTTAAAAATGGCCGAGCTAGTAAACATAAGGAAAGAACTTGTAGCTATGGGTAGAGAATTCGGGTATGAGAAAGCCGAGTTAAAGAAATACGTGGATGAGGAGATAGCTAAATGGTATGTTGCGAAAGAAAATGAGGCGAAAGAGATGAGAGAGCTAGAGGAAAAAAGATCGAAAGAGGCTATAGAGCTAGAAGATAAGAGACAGTTAGCTAAACAGCTAGAGATGCAAAACCTGAGAGAGCTAGAGGAAAAAAGATCGAAAGAGGCGAGAGAGCTAGAAGATAAGAGACAGTTAGCTAAACAGCTAGAGATGCAAAACCTGAGAGAGCTAGAAGAAAAAAGAGCGAAAGAGGCGAGAGCTTTTAAAGAGAAAGAAATCCAAGATATGAAAGAAATAGAGTTATTAAAGATTCAGTCTGCTAGGGATTTAGAAGATAAAAGGCAGGAAGTAGAAGAGAAAAAGCTTAAGTTAAAAGCTAAAGCACATCAGGAACAGCTTGAATTAGCTAAGCAAGAGTCAACAGCTAGAGAGAAGTTGTTAGAGGGGACTGCTAAGCAACAGGCCGAATTAAATAAACCCCGGACACGGCTAGCTTTCTTCAACCCTGAAATCGAGACGATTGACGAGTTTTTGACACGCTTTGACAGTTTCATTGCCAACTTTAATTACACTGACATTGAAAAGAAACAGCAACTCGGTCAAATACTCCAAGGTGAAAGCTCGCGTGCATTTACTGATCTAACGCGCGATCCCGCTATTACTTATGCAGATCTCAAAACGGGTTTGATGCGTACTTTTCAATGTACAGCAGAAGGCTTTAGGAAAATGTTTAGAAGAGCCATACCCAAAGCAAATGACACCATGCAAGCCTTCGGTACCTGGTTACGCCATTATCTTGATAGATGGATTGATTTGACAGACATCCAGAAGACATATGAGGGCCTATTTGATTTGATATTAAGAGATCAATTTCTCCATATTGCTCCGCCTGCAATGACGACATATTTGCAGCGAAATCCCCCGACTAACTTCAGTGATATGTTGAAGTTAGCAGACACTTATAATGATTACCCTGATCCGGTAATTACGAGGAGTGCACCACGCCCTTTTCTCACAAATCGGCAGAAGTATACACTGAAGCTGAACCGACCGATGACGAAATCGGAAAAACCCGAACCGGTACAGCGGACATACACTAGGTCACAAGACGTACAACGTCACACACGTGACTCCCCACCTATGACATGTTACACTTGTAAAGGGAGGGGGCATAGTTCTCAGAACTGTCCCAGTCCACATGATGTAAAAGTATGCACTGAAACAGGTGCAACTCTAAAGACCCAACAGGCTACAGTAAACGGACAAAAAGTCAAAATACTGGTCGATACAGGCGCATCCATAAGCCACATAAATGCTAAACTTGTACACCCAGAACAGTACCTAAGGGGTAGTGTCCGCATTTGATGTGTTATGGGACACCTTAGTACATGTCCAAGAGCTACTGTACATGTTACGTCATCCGTATTTTCCGGTACAGTCACCGCCGCAGTATTAAGAGACATGCAGTTCGGATTCATACTATCGCCCGGACAGTGTGACGCACACACTGATAACATCTATCCTGTTCTCCCCGTAACCACTAGAGCACAACGGGAACGTAGTAAACAAGGACCCCCAGCTCTAAAGATAGTCGAGAATACATTCCCGCAGTTGACCCCAAGTCAACTCAGTCCCCTGCAGCAGGAGGACAAAAGCTTGTCCTCAATGCTAAAGCTGGCACGGAAAAACACTATTACGTCCAGCAAGTACGCGACAATGACGTATTTCCTGAAGGACGGGCTAGCGTTTCGGCGCACCGACTATAAGGAAAATGATACTAGAAGCACCACGTGTCTATTTACCCCTACACCACTCAGACCGCTGATTCTTAGCTTTGCACACCGCATGCAAATGCACTGGCGTGGACCCTACCGCGTTATTAAGCGTGTGAAGCAGAACGATTACAGCATATGCACTGGCGTGGACCCTACCGCGTTATTAAGCGTGTGAAGCAGAACGCTTACAGCATACAGATAGGAAATAAGAGGAAAATCTATCACATAAATATGCTAAAGCGTTTCTATGAACGCAGCGACAAACAGATACAAAACGTGAATGTCGCACTGATACAATTGGAAGACTCCAATTTCAGAACAGACATGATGTCCGCCGAAACCACGCCTATCTCCGCAGTTACAGTCGATCAAGTCGAGTGACTCGAACTTAACTGTCGAACACATCGCGGGCAGAGAAAATTCGGGTGCCGATGCATTATCCCGGCATGCCATAACCGCGATATAAACAAGAGAGAGGATAGTCTCTCCACAGATGCGCATATAATTCCTGTGGGGACTATCATGTGAAATAAAATTTTTTTGTTCCTATTTGATTTCCACTCTGTGAGCTCCAATCAATTTTAAGAAGGGGGTTGTCACAGGAAATGAGGGACAGAAATTATATTTTATTTCATTTTAAAAAACCGCTAACAAAACTAGTTGAAGTAACCCGAGTTTTGTTATTTTTCAAAATGTAGCATGTAACTTCCAGTAACGGTCACCTAAGATCTCTTTAGTAGACAGACATTCGTGACGCAGTGTGTGTTATTATATCATATTGAATATATATATTAGTTTGTGAAAGATATGTATATTAAACAATTGGGACAATTGCGCATTACTGGTCACATGTTGTTTACGAGAGGAAAGGCCAGTGCGCATTAGAATTGACCACAGAAAAGCGCGCCGCACGGACAGTACTAATTATCCGAGGGAAAATCGAGTCATGAGACATAGCTTCTGGATGTTTCTGGAAACCTTCAATGAAGCTATATAAGAGGCAAAAGGAAGATTTTACTCTCAATGTTGAAAACGTCGATTCGTCTGAAGCCAGTCTAACTACACGTATGAATTATCTCATGTACAGAGATTTCATAAAGGAAAGCTGCAAAAATCTCTTTCCATCAGTTTTCCATCCGTCTGATGCCATATATTGAGTAACGAGGCAAAATTACTCAGTATAATTTTTGGCAAAGTGGAAAGTTCACTGTCAAGAAAAACCGATGTATGCGACGCAGGTTGTATGCAGTTAACGACACGAGGGACCAATTTGTTCTTCCCCCTGTCTGAGAGTTTGGTTTGACAGTCTATCCCGCCATTGGGAGGCTAGCACCGAGATAATCTTACAGATATCCGGATTTCTACACTCAATGTAATGCGACGACACATCCCACTGGACGACTCCACCCGATAATGCTAAACGTCGTTGGGGTGTCCGTTTCCACGACAACCAAGAAACAACGACAGTTATCGAGGCTGACAACAGTCAGCTAAATTTCAGATTTCTCCGCAGGATAATCTGAAAGTGGTGCCTAGATTCTGCAGAATCTTCACCTGTAATGCGACGCCGCAATTGCGTCGTGGTCTTCACTTTGAAGTGCCTCTTGTAAGTGACGTGTGATATTACGTCATCTCCTTGGAACTCTGACATTAATAGTGAGTAATAATTAGCACGGCTAATGCGCACATACTTAACTCTAGGACTCTAAGAATATGAACATTATTATATTATTTGTGAAATACGAACTTTAATGTTAAAATTAATGCTTATGTTATATGTGAACTATTGTTAAAGCGGCCCCATTTGCCGCATAAGAATTGTGTAATTAATCTTTATTTTATATTTTGAATTTCATCATTTTCATCTCCCCTTATTTCCCACAGAGTGTATGACATTGGAAAGTTGAATGAATGATTAATCACTGTGCGAAAGAGTAGTGCCCCTTTTAAATCGGGAAATAAATATCCTGATTTAACCATCTTTCAACTCTCTTGTTATTCATAGTTTTTGAGAGGGACGAAAGAATTTGTACTATTGTTTTGCACCGTTCGTCTGTTCGTCCATTTATTCACATTCATGATACTCACTCACAACACACACCGCCAATAAAACGTTCCTTGGCATGACATTAATAAACTGGGCCCCACCCAAACATCAATGGTGTATGTCATGTGTGTCTATGTAACAACCTGACACGACGTAGTACTGGCATACGTCACACGGGCTTTTCTTGGAGGTGCACCGGAGCAGGCCAAAAATAGACTTCACCCCTTGCATCTCTAACTTCAGCCCGGGTCGGCTTGTAACGAGCCTCCCAGTTTGTGACAGTGGGTGTGTCCGTGCTTTCCTGTGTTATTTGTTGTGCTGGGGTTCTATATTGCGTTAGAAGGTTCCCCAATTGCCTTTGAGTATGTGCTATGTTGGGCTAGAGCAGGGATGGGCAACATACGGCCCGCGACGTGATTTTGACCGGCCCGCTGACTGTTTCTGGCCGTACATGGTAATGTGGCCCGCGTCCACATCCCCGCCCCCCCCACCCCCGCAATCTCCCACTATCTTACTGCGTCGCAGTTAATAATGACTGTTAGTTATTCTTTGATTGTTTTCGGTTAGATTTAGAATTTACAATAAAATTTTTATCACGGATTTTGCCAAGAAACATAAAGTTGACATTGAGTGTAGCCATTTAACAAAGATTGGATACCTATATACTTTTTCACAGAAGTCGCAAGAAAGCGGTATGTTTGATGTACAGTTAAAGTGTTGCAATGTTGAAAGAGTACAACATTAGCCGCCATGGTAATGTGGCCCCATCCACATCCTGCTGCAATCTCCCACTACTTTCTTACTGTGTCACAGTGTTACATGCCAGTATTTATTTAAAGACCCTGTTCCAGAATTAAGATTTAGATTAATTAAATTCCAGGATTAGATTAATTAAATCTCCTCATTTATTCTGAAACAGACTGGCTGCCCAGATCTATCCTTCAGTCTGACTAAATTTAATCTCGTAGTAAGACACGAAATTTAGAGACAGATAAACCTGTGTGACAATTGCAGGGAATGGGACACATTAATCAATTACGACTAATCATACTTGCATACATCACACTCTTAATGCTCGCCCCCACCCAGCCCTAATTTGGTCTTTCTCGCAAATGATTTAGTCGACTATGTAATTGATCAACAAATATTAGATTTAATAAAAGATTTACAAATAACAAAAATTGAATCAAATACTCGGTCTAACAAGACTACGTATTATCAGCTCTGCGAATAGTTTCAATGTCAATTACGGATTAGTGATTCCAGTTTATTGTCATTACTCAACTTGCAACTTCCCACTGCTATGACGACACTCTATCATCAGCTATGGCAACACTCGCACCCAACTAGCATGAGTTGTGGCTTCAGCGATGATCCATAACATCAGTGCCCGATCCTCACATCAAGTTCAGCAGAACTTAAACGGACCAGTCCCAGACTCCTCTAGAAATCTCAGGACTCAGAGATTATGAAATCTCAAACCCAACGATACAAACTCGAACCCGCTCTGAAAATACAATAATTCTTATGAGCGACAGTTCCTACTGATTCGCAATCTACACAAGTGGCTTTTGATAATAGCGTAGCTTGTTTTACAAATGACCGTTCTGTATCTTCACATTCAATAGTTTAAATATAATAATGAAGATACAGTTCACATCACGCTCATGCGTGTTACAATTAAAATGCAGCAATACACATGCGTGAGAATTTAAATCGTTCCAAAGAAAACATTTAGATTTTACAATGAAAGTGAATATGAAATAAAATCACGCAATTACGCGTTACAAGTATAAACACAGTTATACATATTGTTTACATCGAAAGGATCTTTACATAAAAGAATCCTATAAACGTGCACAAACGTTCTTTAGTTACAATTCCGTCAATCTAGCATTATAAACCATTGTCTCACAATTCGACAATTAACGTTCATGCGGTTTTCCTCGCAGCAATGCCGATTAACTTTCATACCTGGTTTATAAAGACTTGTGGATTCGGACAGAGAACCGTCATGTATGCACGTAGTGCTTGGGTGGTTCAGCTGTGCGTGTAGTGGCCGTAGAAAGGGTCAGCCACGCCGCGCTGACACGGTCATAAACCACGGACCCTAAAAGTGCCAGCTATCGGAGACTGGCGAGTCCGAGGAAGTTACGTATAATTTGCCCCGACCCTATTACACACAGTAATAGTGACTGTTAGTTATTCTTTGGTTGTTTTCGGTTAGATTTAGAAATTTTATCATGTATTTTGCCAAGAAACGTAAAGTTGACAGCGAGTGTCGTGCATTTAACAAAGATTGGATGCCTAAGTACTTTTTCACAGAAGTTGGCAAGAAAGAAGTATGTTTGCTGTGCAGTGAAAGTGTTGCCGTGTTGAAAGAGTACAACGTTAGCCGCCATTATGCGATGAAACATGCAGGCTATGGCAGTACTTTATCAGCAGCGAAACGGCAAATAAAAGCAACAGAACAGGACAGAAAACTTGTAAAGCAGCAGAATTTATTCGGAAAAGTAGCCCAGAAAGCTGCTACTCATGCCAGCTTTGTGGTCGCACACAACATTGCTAAGCACAGCAAATCGTTCTGTGATGGTGAATTTGTCAAAAAGTGCATGCTCGATGTAGTTGATCAAGTCTGTCCAGAACAAAGAAAGAAGTTTGAAGAATTCAGTTTGTCGAGAAGAACTGTGGCTCGCCGCATTGAAGCAATTGGTGAAGACCTGACATCACAACTAAAAAGGCGTGTACCTTCATTTCAGCTGTTTTCCCTGGCATTGGATGAAAGCACTGACATCAATGACACTGCACAGTTGCTCATCTTTGTACGAGGCATTTCAGAAAACTTTGAAATCACAGAAGAATTGCTGTGAATGGAATCAATGAAAGACACTACTACCGGGGAAGATATTTTCGAATGTGTGGAAAATGCCTTGCACACAATGCAATTACCATGGCAGAAAATGTTAAGTGTTACTACGGATGGTTCTCCATCTTTGACAGGAAAGAAAGTTGGTCTACTGAAGAGAATGGGTGACCGTGTTGCAGAGGTCGATTGCATCAGGGAATTGATATTTCTATATTGCATAATACACCAGGAAGTGCTGTGTAAAAGTGTGCTTGACATGAAACATGTTGTGGATCCAGTTGTGAAAATTGTTAATTTCATCAGGGCGAGAGGTCTAAATCACAGACAGTTTATCACACTTCTGGAAGATTGCGGTTCTGATCACAGTGATGTTTTGTATCATACCGATGTACGCTGGTTGAGTTTGGGGAAAGTTCTGAGATGTGTCTGGGACCTGAAAACAGAAATCTTACTGTTTTTGGAGATGAAAGGGAAAGATACAGAATATCCTCAACTCAGAAAATCAGAATGGCTCTCAGATCTGGCGTTTGCAGTTGATCTCTTTGAACATATGAATGAATTGAACACCAGACTTCAAGGGAAGGGCACTTTTGCTCACGAAATGTACTCAACAGTGAAGGCATTCAAGGTGAAGCTAAAACTGTTTTCTCGCCAGCTCAGTCAGAATATCACAACACACTTTCCAACATTCGAAACTATGGCACCCCAGATGATGTCAACTGAGAAGTACACCAATATGATATCTGCACTAGACAATGAATTTGCTCATCGTTTTGCGGACTTCCAGAAACTTGCTGCTGAGTTTGATATCTTGTCATCACCGTTTACAACTGACTTTGAAAAGGCGCCGGATGCTCTACAGCTGGAACTGATTGATCTGCAGTGTGACTCTAACCTGAAAGAGAAATTCCAATCTGAAAGCATTGACAAATTTTATGCGTCAATGAATGAATCCAAGTTTGCCAACCTGAGAAAGATGGCCATGAAACTACTTGTTCTGTTCGGGTCTACATACATTTGTGAACAAACATTTTCGACCATGAACATTAACAAGACAAAGCTGCGTTCCAATCTAACTGATGTTCACGTGCAGTCTTTACTGAGAATTTCTACGTCCGACATGCAGCCAGAGTTCAAACAACTTGTTGAAAACTTTGATCGACCACAGATGTCTCATTGACTTCAGCAACTATTGAGGTACATTACGTTAAATTCATTATATACTGTTTTTGGTCTCTATGCTTTAATGTTTACAAGTTTAAAGTTTACATTAAATACGATTAAGGTATTGATTTAGTAATCCGGCCCGCCAAGGACTTCATTTTCCCATATCCGGCCCGCCGACTGAAGAAGTTGCCCACCTCTGGGCTAGAGTATGTATCAGTGGTGTATTTTTGTTTGGAGTTGAGTTCCACTATGATGGGATAGTGGTCGCTGGTATAGTTGTCATCGTCCGTTGTGATTTTAGTGTCTAGACTCTAGACGGAGATTAGTGATCATTAATGTAATGTTGAGGCTGGTTTGGCGTCGGAGTGGGGGGGGGGAGTTGTTTAAGTGGTGTCTAAAAAGTTTATTTTTTTCGTTAGCCAGTCCAGTAATTTCTTTTGTGTTCCATTTAGCCGGCATTGGTGTACTGTGTTGAAGTCCCCTACAATTACATATGGTTTTGAAAGAGTGTAAGTTTACTAGTCCTTTGTTAAATTTAAGTGATTGCAGTTGCAAATATGTGTTGGTGATGTATGCTTGATGATTTTTGTTTGTTAGTACGATTGTTATGATGCAAAGCTGAATTTTCTATCTGGGTTTAGTTTAAAGACCAAGTGAAATTGAATCTAGGTCAGCCACAGATAAGAATAAATCTGTATAAAATGAGTAATTCCCAATCTTAGAATCAAGACCGCAAACTTTAAACTTTCAGAGATTTGTATAGATGCATTCATTTGGGTATTGAAAGTCAACATTCTTGAAAGAAATCAGACCTCTCGTTCATTTGCGAGACTGACTTCTCACCATAGCATTTGGCGTCATAAGTGAAACAAAATCATTGCATGTCTGGAACAGCGGACAGTCCAATAATATTCATTTTATTTTTACTTTTCCCAAACACCACAAAGGACAAAATTTTGATTAAATGGATTACAAAGCTGAAGAGAGAAAACTCATCCGACAGCATAGACGACGGTTGATTGTAGCGAGCACTTCAAGGAAGAAGACTGAGATGTAAAGCAAACTCTCAATTCGGTACAGTTTAGCAATGGCATGTCTTGAGATGCCAAATTGACCAGTTTAGCAATGCCTGTGTTTTAGATGCCAAATTGACAAGTTTAGCAACGCAATGTGTTGAGATGCCAAAGTTAGATTTGACAAGTGTAGCAATGCCATGTGTTCAGATGCCAAAGATAGAATTGACCAGTTTAGCAATGCCACGTCTTGAGTGCCAAATTGACCAGTTTAGCAATGCCATGCCTTGAGATGCCAAATTGACCAGTTTAGCAAGGTCATGCGTTGAGATTCCAAAAGTTAGATTTGACCAGTTTAGAATCAGTCTTACACTTATCAGTTATAGTTCTCCCATGTGATGATTGACATTGATTTGTAATTTATATACAATCAATTCATTACAGTAACACCTGTCATAAATATCCAGTGTGGATAAGTTCTAAATCTATTCATTTAGTGATTCTTCTTGTAACTGGGAAGTTATTGAAAATTTTACTGATTTCTGATTAGTTTTATTTATTTATTTTTTTTTTGCAGACATATAATTAAATTTTTATTTATGTACACCTACTAAAATGAATTTAAATTCACTTAGATAGGTCAGGCCAACCGGCTGTCGCTAATATTAGAAGATAATCGATAATCAATATAGATATTTGGGGAATCTAATATATTGTGAGGGTCGTTAAACATAGCCGGACAAGTTACAGATGGGAACTCATCCGTGGATGTAACAGTAATTTCATCCATGGGAAAACATTTTTATATTTTTGATCTCTTTTTATAAATCTTTTAAATCACCCTAGAGGCCTAGACAATGACGTGTTTATTTTCCAAACATACACGGTGTACGCACACTGATCAGTTCATTAATTGGAGTAGAAGAAAACTGTTTCATTACTGTATTTGAATTCATTTGTTGCATTGCTGTGCATGTATTCTTTTGAAGGGCTTTGAATAATATTCACATACCAAAAGTGAACTATGAAAATCTTTAGATCATAAGGCAATATTTTACAAATAAAAATTGTGATATATATAAGGATTCTTGTGACACCAATACCACTAGTTAATTGATATTATCATTATTAATTATGTTAATTAGCCCACTTTTGAAGTAAGCGCGTGTACGATATTCAGAGTTGTGTCAGAGCTAAATGACTCACGAATTTAAATTTTACACTGGTTAGCCTTTTGTAGACAAACGTACAGTCTTAGCATTTTCTCACTGGTTATGTCGATTTAAGTTTAACCTTATTTCACTTTACCTTGAAATTCCCTTGCATTGTTTAGTATGGAATAGAACCTTGTTCTCCCACCTACATGAAACCCGTTATTATTTTTTGATTACTGTACTACACGCGTCCCCACGGACCGAGAAAGAGTGCATGTGTTAATCGTTAGCGCTGGACAAGTTATGGTGGCTTGGTCAAAAAGTCGCTCGGTTGGTAACTTCTGAATAACTTCTTATAAATTTTTCACAATTATTTATTAAAACAAAAAACACAGACAGAACAGAGAACAAACATTTTGTTTCATGTGCTTTTATTTTACAAAGCTTTAAATATACAGAAGAAACATGAGTGTTGAAAATTTAATTGCTCAAGACTCAATATGCATTTCAATATTCACAAAATGCTTCCCTCCCCCCCCTCCCAAAAAAAAATTAAAAAAATTAAACATACTTATATAGCTTAATACACACATTATTGGGTATGTGTTATAACAACTTGAAACAAATTAATTAAAATGAAATAATTGGCCATTATATTGAAATAGCATTTTCTTAGCACAAGTAAACCTAAGTGTACTAGCATTAAAGTGAAGAATGATTACTTCTTTTCTAAAAATACACACCTTACAAATATGCACAAACCCATGTTCTTTTTTATTTTAACTCTAAGTGTTCAAAATTATATATACACAACCTTAAGTGTTCAAAATATTATGTATACACACGTAAAGTGCCAATGTATCTCTATGAGTACAAAATATTCTATACATGCATAAAATGCTTTTTTAAACTGCACAAGTGTAATGACGCAGAAATGGTTAAAATGTTTTATTAACAAAAGTAAATTTTATTAAGTACAGGAAATAGAAAATGCCTTCATTAATTCTAAAATTACACAAAAAAGAAACATTACAAAATGTTATTTCTTCTACTGTAATAGTATAAATTCTACAAGCACAAAGTAATAAGAAAGAACAAACAAAAACGTCAAATCCTTTGCATTTGTGAAAGTTTATATTAAAATAACAATATGAATGCACAACTGTGATAAATCTGAGGAATGTGAGAGTGCCATGCTCTTTCCTATCAATTAAAATGCCATTTTCAAATAACATTATTAAAAAAGGTGAATTAATTCTTCACTTTTTAATCATAAAAATTATCTCAGCGGACATTGTGACTTGAACAGTTATGGAAAAAACTTCAACCAGGATGGGAGATCACACAGAGGCTACAATCTGAAAATGAATGATGTTTATGTGATGTTTGTGTTGTTGGTCAAAAATAAGAATAAATTCTTAAATTGTCAGGGTATATATGATAAATGAGATTTCTCTAATGTGAATATGAATTAGCAAGAAAATGACTTTAGGCATTAATACAGTCAAACGCGGTAAGGTTGCCACCTAGGGGTTTGCCAAAAAGCGTCGAGATAACTGAAAACCAAGAGGGCAGCAATATATTACAGTACTGTAATGTGCTTGAAATTTCTTTATGTACATCATGTGCATTAATAAATGAGAATGCACATGCTCATGTTTCTGGAGATTTTTATACAAAGGGGTTGCCGTGATTTGTTTGAAGATGCCATCGGCATTCTATAAAAATGTACATAATTATATGTACATGTTTGCTAACAACTAAAGGCATATGTACACGTGATTATTATGGTTTCTTTATAAAGTTTAAAATGATTTGTTGCATTTTGTCTTTAACAGTCTGCTTGAAAACAAATGCTTCAATATTACATGTAACATGTGCTTGAAATTTCTTTATGTATATGATGTGCATTAATAAATGAGAATGTCCATGCACATGTTTTTGGTGACGTTTTACATAACAGAGTTGCTGCGATTTGTTTGATGATTCGATCGGCAAGATATAAAAATACTCTGTACATGTTTGCTAACAACAAAAGGCTTATGTGCACCAACAAACAGAAGAGATTCACCAGTACATGCATACAAATTACAATAAAAATGTACAAACCTTTCCCACTCATTTTTTTCTACTTGATATTGTACAAATGTTTTAACTTTTATGCTCAAAATGTGTGTTCTGATGAAATAAGGTTGTACAGAAAAAATACGATGATAGCTATAATACCTTTGGAGATATTGTCAATTTAATGCCTTAATTTGTGATTGACATTTTTAGACGTAACGAATGTGCAGTTTGTCTAGTTCAGTACAAGTAAAATATAAAATATAAACCACACTGATCAACAGTCCCAACATTTTAAATTAACATAATCACAGAAAAGAAAATACAGATATAATGCAGAATCGAAATTTCAGTTTATTATAAATTGCGACGGAAAACGTGCTTTGTTTCATAAAATTGCTTACAAAACGCAACAAACTGGAATATTCATGGCATCATAGCATAATCAACTGATGAACAAAGTATATCCAGAATGCATATTATTAAATCATTTGCTATGTAGTTAATGTCTATTTTTTCTCAGAGGCATAGCAACAGCAGTGAAGAAATTATTTGATGTTGAAAATGGCCATTTCAACTAATTTTAACCAAAAAAGAGCAGTAACCAAGTGTTATACTTATAGGGAAAACATAAAAAAGCAAATTGTCATATCTCTAAAACTATACAACATACAGAGCTGGTTCACATATCAGTAAATTGTGCTCTATCTAAATATATAAAGTTAAGTTATGTTTAATCATTTATTTAATTTACATTTTTAATTTTATTATAAAATTTCTATTTATGAAGAAAATGAAAATGGATAAATTGTCATCTCTGAAACTATACATAACACAGTGATGGTTCTCCTATTAAAATGACCAGCAGGATGTTATACATGTAACTAAACAAAAGATTTGTTCAGCATTTTATTTGTTTTAATATTTTATAATACATAATTTAATATTTAAAATCTTAAAACCGTATTAAAACTGCTTAATTGGTATAAAAGCACTCTATATGTGTCAAAGATACATAAAGATGTTGAACCCAAGCCATTGCTAATTATATCACTACACACGCAGATGCTAAAAAACCAAATACATATCGTTTTATTCTGAAGGTTTGACCCGATCTTAAATCATGAAAGTGTGCATGAAAAATTTATTCTTAAATTAAAACAGTGGTCAGCACACGTGTACATGATTTAAAGAAATATTAACATATTTATATAATTATAATGTAGACTATAAATAAAAGATCATTTCATTTTTGTTTTATTTATTTCAAATAATGAATATGCACAATAACACACAGTGACACACATACAATAAGCATCATGTGGTAACAAAATATATGTTTAAATTAATATTAAATCTTGAACAGAGGTAATGTATTTAATCCGAGTAACTTCATATTGATAGAGAAAGTAATATACCAATAATATAAGTAATATCCAATACATAATTTTATAAATAGAAAATTCTTCTTGCAAAACTCTAAAGTCAGCAGCTGGCCAGGTTCTTCCATTGGATATCTCCATTGTTAAGCCCCATTTAAAAACAAACTTGGCATTCACATCATTACAGTCTATGCTATCACACCACTTCAAAATATTCTTATTTCTATAATGCTCCATCAATATTATTTTGCACTGTGAACTTCTAATGCGTCACTAATGACAAATTCATTATCATAACAAACAGCAACACCTTAGCTTGTAAATCCACCATCTTCTTTCATTCTCTTTGGCAGATGGCTACGTGGAAAGTTATCTACATTAGTTGCTCTTGCCACTTCAGTTTCATCTAGGCTACTACCTGCATTTACAAAAGTCAGCATGTGCACAATCAGATACTGGAGTGCCTTCTAGCAAATATTTGCATAAATTATTTTATCAACAAGGGTTAAGATGCCTTTACCTTTTATTTTTATATTCAGACTTTTAGCACCCAAATCAACCTTGTACCTATGATTTCTATGGAGTACTACTAGTGCTAGCTTTATTTAAAATCTGAAGCTCTTTGCAAAAACTTTCATTCATAAACAAAGCAAGAATAATTTGACTATCTGGTTTTAAATGACAAGTTTAAAGAACAATGCACTGATTGCATTTTTAGTGATTCTGTATTTTATGTTTTTGCATTTTTGGAGAGATGGGCAAAACAAGCCACTCATTCAGACAGCAATCTTTCAAACTTAATTTCTTGGCAAAACTTTGAAGTTCTCAAATCAGAAAAACTTTTTAAAAAGCTGTTAATGAATCACATACTTCAACAGCAACTCCTGACTAATAATATACTTTTCACAAAAAGGCCCAAAACTAAGTTGTAATGCTTTGGAAAGAACAGTTTCTCAGTTGTTACAAGGGGTGTTCTTAAGTTCAGTCATAACCATGAAGATAAGTTAGTGTACTGCTCATCAGCTAAAAAAAATATTCCATAAATGTTCAACCATTAAAATTTTATTTAAAAAAGTATGCAAACAAGTATGCTTCTTCAAAATAATCTTTTAGTAGGATAACTATTAGCTGCATACTTTTAATTACTTGCTATTAATGTGAAGAAAAAAGTATACATTGCTTACCAGCTAAATAAGCGAAAGGAGCAAACAATATTTCACACTTTAAAATAAAGTAAAACATGCAAGAAATATTAAGATAGATATAAATAGTATAAGATTAAAAACAAACGTACAGCAGCCTGCTGTATTTATTATTAAAAAACGAAACAACAACCTAGTTAGCTATTTCACCATTTATGTAGAAGTGTAAAGAAATTACATTTAAAAGGCCTTTTTCCCTCCAGTATGAATACGATTGTGTTTTGATAAGTGAGAAGACCATAAGAATGCTTTACTGCACTGATCACATCTAAATGGCTTTCCCCAGTATGAATATGCATATGATGCCATAAGTTAGAAGACTGTGAGAATGCTTTACTGCACTGATCACATTTAAATGACTTTTTTCCGCTATGCATAAGCATGTGTTGTGATAAGTTAAAAGACTGTGAGAATGCTTTATTGCACTGATCACATCTAAATGGCTTTTCTCCAGCATGGATACGCATATGACGCGATAAGGAAGAAGAGTGTGAGAATGCTTTACTTCACTGATCACATCTAAATGGCTTTTCTCCGCTATGCATAAGCACGTGTTTTGATAAGTAAGAAGATTGTGAGAATGCTTTACTGCACTGATCACATTTAAATGGCTTTTTTTCTCCAGTATGAATACGAATGTGATCTGATAATTTAGAAGGCCAAAAGAATGCTTTACTGCACTGATCACATCTAAATGGCTTTTCTCCAGTATGAATACGCAAGTGTTTTGATAAGTTACAAAATTGTGAGAATGCTTTACTGCACTGATCACATCTAAATGGCTTTTCTCCTGTATGAATACGCATGTGAGTCGATAAGCTAGAAGATGTTGAGAATGCTTTACTGCACTGATCACATCTAAATGGCTTTTCTCCTGTATGAATATGCATATGACGCAATAAGGAAGAAGACACTGTGAATGCTTTATTGCATTGATCACATCTAAATGGCTTTTCTCCTGTATGAATACGCATGTGTGCTGATAAGTGAGAAGAGTGTGAGAATGCTTTATTGCACTGATCACATCTAAATGGCTTTTCCCCAGTATGAATACGCATGTGATTTGATAAGTTAGAAGATTGTGAGAATGCTTTACTGCACTGATCACATCTAAATGGCATTTCTCCTGTATGAATACGTATGTGTACTGATAAGTCAGAAGACAGTGAGAATGCTTTACTGCATTGATCACATCTAAATGGCTTTTCTCCTGTATGAATACGCATATGTGCTGATAAGTGAGAAGAGTGTGAGAATGCTTTATTGCACTGATCACATCTAAATGGCTTTTCCCCAGTATGAATACGCATGTGATTTGATAAGTTAGAAGATTGTGAGAATGCTTTACTGCACTGATCACATCTAAATGGCATTTCTCCTGTATGAATACGTATGTGTACTGATAAGTCAGAAGACAGTGAGAATGCTTTATTGCACTGATCACATCTAAATGGCTTTTCCCCAGTATGAATACGCATGTGGTGTGATAAGAAAGAAGACCGTGAGAAAGCTTTACTGCACTTATCACATCTAAATGGCTTTTCTCCAGTATGAATACGCATGTGATTTGATAAGGTAGAAGATTGTGAGAATGCTTTACTGCATTGATCACATCTAAATGGCTTTTCTCCTGTATGAATACGCATATGTGCTGATAAGTGAGAAGAGTGTGAGAATGCTTTATTGCAATGATCACATCTAAATGGCTTTTCTCCAGTATGAATACGCATGTGTTGTGATAAGCGAGAAGAAAATGAGAATTCTTTATTGCAATGATCACATCTAAATGGCTTTTCTCCAGTATGAATACTCAGGTGTTGTGATAAGTAAGAAGATTGTGAGAATGCTTTACTGCAAAGATCACTTTTGTATGACATTTCTCCAATATGCATATGCATGTGTTGTGATAAGTAAGAAGATTGTGAGAATGATTTACTGCAATAAATACATCTAAATGGCTTTTCTCCTGTTTGAATACTCAAGTGTCTTGATAAGTTAGAATACACAAAGAATACTTTATTGCAAATTCACATCTAAAGGCTTTTCTCCAAAATGAATATGTATTTGACTAGAAAGTGAGAAATCATTGAAAATGCTTATTGCACTGATCACATGTAAATAAATGACAATTCTCCAGTTTGAATATGTTTTAATAAGTCTTCACTTTACAATCACACTGAAGTGGCTTTTCTACAGTGTGAATACATATTTGTTGTGATAAAGCAGAAGACTATTATCATATTGAAATTATTTTCCTCCAATATTATCAAACATGTGTCTTGATAATGTTTGAAGACCTTTATAAATATTTATTGCATTGATCTCACTTGTATAGTTTTTCCAGTATGAACATACTCATGTTCACAAGAAAGATGTTGAGAAAGCTTTATTGCACTGATCACATCTATATGGTTTTTCAACAATATGTACAGGCAAGTGTTTTGATATGTGAGAAGAGTATTAAAATGCCAAATTACAGTTATATGATTTTTTTCTCCAGTATAAATATGCATGTGCTCTAATAACATAAGATCTCAAGAATTTTAATATTGCATTTAACACATTTATGGCTTTTCTCCAGAATGAACAAGCATATGTCTTGATAAGTAATAAGTCTTTAAGAATACTTTATTTCACTGATCACTTTAGTATGGTTTGTTTAGAGTAAAAACATGCATCTGTTTTGATAAAGCTGAAAAATGTAAAGTCAGCAATGTACTAAAATACCTTGTTGCATTGACCACATTTATATGATTTTGATCTTGTTCAATCACATTTGTAATAATCCCAAAGAATGAGAGAATGCTCTGCTGGACTAATCACATTTCTTTGAACCAGTATGAACATACATGTATTTTGAAAAAGAAAAAGATTGTGGAAATGTTTTTATGTGCTGATCACATTGAAGTTATTTTCTCAAGTATTATAATGTAAGTTGAATGATAAATGAGGGAATAAATTAACTTTACTTATCATACGGATATTAATTTTATCAAAATGAAACATATGTTTCGATAAGCCATTAAATAAAGAATACTTTTCTGCACTATTACAGCTCACAACAGCATGAAAAATTGTTTGTGATCAGTAAATAGAATTTTGTTCTTGAGCGATCACATTTTAGGGCTTTCAAAAGTATGCACAATTATGCAATAAGATAATTGCAATAGTTGAGAATGTTTTGAACAATTTCAATTTTTAACAAGTGAACAATTTACTTGACTGATCCTCAGTATGAATATGCATTTGATGGAGCAAGCAACAAAGACCAAGATAATGCTCTATTACATTAATTGCATTGATACGGCTTTTCTCCAGTGTCAATGCACATCTGTTCTAATAAAGTTGGAAGTACAACACAATAATTTATTTCAGTGACAACATACAAGTTTCTTTTCTGAAGTATAAATAAACCTTTGTAGAGTAGCATCCAATATACAACTGACAGGAATTAAAGACACTCTGTTATCATGTATTTGGTTCTGCAAAACAATAAGTAAAATTACAGACACACTCTATTATCAATATCATGAATTTGGTAATGCACAACACTAAATAAAATTAAAGAAACGTTTTTAATCAAGTATGTGATAATGCAAAACAATAAATAAAATGAAAGAAACTGTAATATCATATATGTGGTAATGAAAAACAATAAGTAAATTTGAAAAAAAAACCAATAATTACTTAAAGGTAAAACTCCAGCTGAAGTCCATGAAATGTTTTATAATTCACCGTACCTGAAGAGAATACATTGGCCAGTGTTAAAAACAGGAAGGAACAACCAAGACCTAGTGAAGATTTAGGCAAATCACACAAATAATTTTAAAATAGTATTATAATCATGTGTTAGACTCTCCATATTAAATATTATGATTGGGCACTCCACAGGAAAAATGGACTCCACTCTAAACTGGCAGCATGATAAAGTATTAAGTATTCACACAAAATTTGCATTTTGATGACATGCTAAATGAAATAGATGTGTGAAGCACTCCACGCCATGTTTAACTAAATAAATCATGCAAGAAAATTTTCTTTTATCAACATTTGTAACAAACTTCAAAACGAACATTATATTTATAAAAAGAAAAAAGATTTAGAAATAACACTTCTAACAAACTTCAAAACATACATTATAAAGAATAAGAAGATTATGAATAACATTTCTAACTTCAATTATAAAGAATGAAATGATTTATAAATTATATATCTAACAAACTTCAAGACCTATATAATAAAGAATAAAATTATTTACAAATAACACTTTTAAAAAACTTCAAATCTTGCATTATAAAGAATAATAAGATTTACAAATAATACTTCTAATAAAAAGACCTATATTATAAAGAATAATAAGATTTACAAATAACACTTCTAATAAAATTCAAGACCTATATTATAAAGAAAAATAAGATTTACAAATAACATTTCTAACAAAATTCAAGACCTATATTATAAAGTAAAATAAGATTTGCAAATAACACTTCTTCTAATAAAATTCATGACCAATATTATAAAGAAAAATAAGATTTACAAATAACATTTCTAACAAAATTCAAGACCTATATTATAAAGAAAAATAATATTTACGAATAACACTTCTATTGTTCTAATAAAATAAATTCATTTTTTTCTAGACCTATATTATAAACAAAAACAAGATTTACAAATAACACTTCTAACTAACTTTAAGGCCTACATTATAAAGAATAAAAACATTTACATTTAACACTTCTAACAAACTTCAAGACTGTAGTAAAGAAAAATAAAATTGATAAATAACACTTCTAACAAACAAGAAGACCTGTAGTAAAGAAAAATAAGATTTATAAATAAAATGATTCACACTAAGTTGATCTTTAACACTTTCTTCACTTACCTGTATTATATTAGGAACACAATCAAAACATTTTCAGTTTTTGAAATGTTTGCCATCATTGTCTTTGTATGTATGCAGTAATTTTTGCATCCACTCACTGCAACCAAATATTTTAGTATCACTATATGATATATCTAGTGCTAGTAGTACATGGGTATGTGTGTTAACAACCAATAGAACTTTTAGAAAGAGATTCTTGAAAACTGACCATATGACCTGAACTGAGTGATCAAATTAATAATGAAAATAAATACCAATTGTAGTTAAATCAGTATGAAGATAAACTAAGTAAATGAAATAGTGTTCTAATTACTGAAGTGTATACACATGACATATTTCTTACTTTTAAAATATTTTATTTTTCATTGCAATATTTATTCCTGTCCTCTCAAGCTATCAATAAGAATTAAGATATACCTTTGGCATTTTTGTTTGTGTAATTTTAGAGTACCTGACTGTAAAAAGTGTAAGAACCAGACAGTAAATGAGTGTGAGTGAAACCAAATGTATAAATTTACTTGAGATGAATTAAATTTTCTTGTAAAGCAAAACACAACATCTGATTTCTTTGGATCTGCAAAGATAATGTGTGATGTCAGCAATTGCTAAAATGAGCTTCAATTTCAGAGAGGAATGCAAGCTACTTTAAATTGTTTCCATACTGGCTGACTGAATGAAGTTTTTGTGTCGAGAAGGTTTGATGGGCTGGCACTAAGTTTTCTGGCTGAAGACACTTAAAATTTTAACAGGACTGGGAATATATATTTCTATTTAATTTATATTTGTATAAATATTATATGTAGATGTTGATTCTGTCTCAGGGGAAATAAGAATGGGAGAGGTCCAGATAACAGTTTTCTGTTGTTAACTGGTTTAATAAAAACAGTGACATATGATTGGCTTGTGCCACACTTGCATAGGTAAGCTATGCCTATCACTGTATCAGATTTGCCCATTTCCGTTACCTTCAGATTGCTGGGATTAAAATGGAAAGAGGGAAAACCTTATCTACAGACAGTGCCACTACCAAGCCCTTCTAAAGGTGGGAGAAAGAAGAGGAATACGGTATTGAAAACTACACACTAACAATAATAAAACTTGGAAAGAAGATGGGTCAAAGAAAAAAAAGAAGTAACAGCCTTTGACTGCGAAATTTAGTCTGGCAAAGAAAAACATTGATAAAACATTCTTGGACCCTATTCTAGACTCTACAAATTCGTGGAAGTGGAAGACTTACAAAAAATAATCATACTGTAGTCCAAGCCATGATGCTATTGCTAAGTAAGCTTCTTCAAAATCATCTCTCAATGACAAGCAAGGCAGAAACAGCAACAAGAACAAGGGCAGAAAGAGAGTCCCAAACAACCACCAGGACTGTGAGAAGGAAAGTACACAAATTATGTGGAAAATTCCTCCAATAACTAGTGTTCACTCTATAAACGTATGTACAATGTTTCTTATTTTGTCTACAGCATTACAATCCTAACTAAAATGTCTCTCTTTTGTCTACAGATTTATATAATATCTATAATGATTCACTTTGTCTACAGATTTATTTACCTTCCTATCTACTGTTTCTTGACCAATACACTGAAAACAAAAGTAAATACTTCAATTTGCCATTCTGTCAAGTAATGTATGTTGCATTACATTCACAAGCAATAGATCTAGTAATCTTTTATCATTGTTGATCTGGCAACACTATATTGGTCTAGATGGGGTATTATTTTGTTTTTATTTAAAAGAAAGCTTACACTTAAAAAATGAAAGCAATTAATTTACCCAACAATTTGACAGATAGGGCACTCTGACTGATAAACAATTCTAAGTTCTACATTTTTTGGAGTGATTTTCTTTGATTCCATCTTTCTTTCCTTTAGACTAAATAAAATTTGGATCGGTGAGAGAATACCACACAATGTACACAGAGACATTCCATCTTTAATTATGTCCTGTATTTGATTTGTCAAGTTTGCAGATTGTCTTCTTTGCAACCAACTTCTTTTGTAATATCAGCATTTCTCCTTTCATGAATATTCACATTATATCCTTTCCTTTATTTTTTAGACCAAAGATCCATTCTGTGACAGGTATTTTTGTGCCCCTAAAAACCAGGAATTTACATTACTTTTCCACCCAGACAATATACTACTTGTTCATGCACAGTATTCAAC
Organism: Sinotaia quadrata; assembly: GCA_028829895.1. NCBI lineage: Eukaryota > Metazoa > Mollusca > Gastropoda > Architaenioglossa > Viviparidae > Sinotaia > Sinotaia quadrata. The sequence continues at coordinate 119,223,242 of CM054180.1, forward strand.
AATACAACGGCCTAGTCCACACACTCTCCCCACCAACCTCTGTCTAATGCTAATTATCATATTATATATAAATATATTACAGCCAACTCCAGTGCCATCTTAACAAATGGGTGTGATGGAAGGTTGCTAATTTAAATATGTTGTGACTTGCTGTCAATTTTTATTCCTGTGAGTGGTTGTGTAGTTAGGGACCCCAGTGTACTTTGCCTCTTAGGAAACACAGACCTAACATTAGACCCCAAAATGAGACATCCACAAAATATTTCCTTTGTCTGACTTATTTTCCACAGTACAACATTAGAAATCTCCTTTTAAATTAAAACTAGGAAGTTGTGGATAAACAATAAATAAGATCAAATTTATTTTTTAAAATATAATCTAAATTTTATCATACACACACTATACAACATGTAATAATCAAGGATATAAAAATGTAGACCCCACACTACATAAACATATGATAATTAAGAAACTTCAATAATTTTCTAGCTTACTTTCAATGCCTGGAGAGTAATTTCCTGGTTTCTATCACTGCCTGGACAGAAATATTTGATCATTTGTAGCCAGGAAACATTTAATAAATGTCCTTCAATGCTTTTCAGTTTTTGTTAAAGTCATTTTGTGTAAAAATGCAAAATTCCCTGAACCTAATTACACTAATTAATTAAAATCTGGTCTTACTTTTTAATGCTATGTTAGTATAGTAGTTATTTAAAAAAGGCTTTTTGACTTGTACATTGACTTTATCACAGGTGATGTCATTAGCATAATTCCTTTCATTATAAAATTATTTGAACTTTGTTTGAAAGCTTCAGAAAATGAAGATTTTTTCTACATGAATTGCCTAAACAGGACATGCACTTACAGTTACACATGACATGCAAATGTTGAATTTTACTTTTAGAAGAAAAAAAAAGGATCTGATTTATGTGGATCCAACATGTTACAATGAAAATGCCTTTTAAAAATAGTATTTCTTCAAAAAATAAGACTGTTTCAAGAATTTTGTTTTATTTTTAATGTATTGTCACTTCTAAGAAAATCTTGATGCTAAGTTTGCAGGATTATTTATTACAATCAAAAGTAAAGAAAATAAAATTATGTGAGTATAACACAAAATAAATTTGTATTACAAATAATTACAAAATAAATGAAATTTTGCAAACATCTTATGTAACTGTCACACTGATTATGAAGTAATCAACATATAGAATACAAACACATGATATTTGAATGATATATTTTAAGGACAACACATTTCAAATTGACCCAGCCTAAGTTATGTACATTTGTCAAGCAAATGATCAATATACCTATTCAACAATACATGAATATTCATATGGTATGGTAAGTCATCAGAATATAAGAATGATTTACTGCTATTATTACATATATAAAGCTTTTTAAGTAAGAACCCACACTTTCTGATAAGGAGAGAATGCTTTACTAAACTTTTCACATGCTTGTGGCTAGTCTTCCATATAAATATGTGTTGTGACAAGTGAAAAGAATGAGAGAATGATTCAGTGAAATAATCAGATACTTAAGACTTTATCTCAAGAATGTTTGTGCATTGATAAGATTAAGAATAAAGAGCATGGGAATGATATTTATTATTCTAATTTATATTTATTAATATTACTGGTTTAATAATTCCTCTGCTATTTGTTATTTCATTTTCTACTGGTTTAATAAATGTTCTGTAATTATTATTCAATTTATTATTGGTTTAATAAATGGATTCATGTTTTGTAATTAAAGATTCTTACTTAGTTTTCAACTCTCAAGTTTTCAGTATAATTCACTCAACACGATACCAAATATACTTTGAGAAATATTTTGTAATACAATGCTGATACAACTTCTTAACCCATGCAAACAATCCAATAAAAACAAAAATTAAAAATCATATAATTTGTACTTCACACGTGTTGCAAAGAAAGATAAAGTCATAATTTTTCACACTGCTAAAAGTGCATTTTGCATGGGGTTATAACTGAAAATGGAGTTAACTACTTTTTAATTTACCTCAAAGTCAAACCAGTAATTAGTACTCATACTGTCATGATTTTGTTCCTAAAGTGTTTTTAAATTTTTCTGATTATTACAACTTTCAGAATGGCCTTCCAATTCTTGGAGTAATGACTAGGCCTACTTTATCACCAATTTAATATACACAGATGATGAAAAAATATATTCAGCATGGATGTTAAAGTGTTTTGTATTTTTCTACAAGAAAAAATATCTTAGCATTGATGTCAAACTATGACAGCTATACGTTATTTAGTTTACAATTTCACTCAAAAGGCATAGAATGATAGATATTTACAAAGAAGATAATTTCGAATTTATCCAAAGTCATATTTACTTTTTCAAGCAGGATTAAATGTTTAAAATACATGATACTCCTAATTTTGTTTGTATGTGTTGTTGTTAATCATTTAGTTAAAGATTCAAATGATTATATCAACATATAAATATTAACATAATTATGAATATTCACACTAACACTAAATATAATGCTCTATTCTTAATTTTTCTAATGATAGCATTATAAACTAAAAAGTTAATAAAGAAACAACGCACTAACAAATGTTAGATTAGTAACATTTAAATTTTGCAATGGAAATATTTAAACGTAACACAATAACTGTTAAAGATATAAGCTAATTAGTAAAATTTAAATACATATACAAAGATTTGAAAAGACAAACACTTATCCCTGTAAATACTGAAATCGTGGGAATAACGCAAGATGAGACATTACTGGAATTTACAACTTTCAGTACAAACTAAATGGCCTCTAAAAGTACAACCACTAAAAAAAAAGATGAAAAATGTATATACCTAATGCAAAGGTAGAGATTTACTTTTCATCGCCATCTTCGTTTTCGTACTCTCAAGCCGGCTAGATTAGATTTGCTTTGGATGGAGTGTAGGGGGCGCTTCCGGCTTCCGCCGCTTTCGCGATTTGCTTTGGCGTTATCGCTCCTGTATTTATAATGTAGCCGACTATTAGAACCTGTAAGTAAATGAGAGTGAGACAAATCAAGTGGTTATAATTTCTTGAAATGATTTCTATTTTTTTATATAAGGAAAACACTACAGCAGACCAATTTCTTTGATCTGCAATGTATGTTGTGAGATAGCGTTCGCTAAGACGACCTTCAACTTCAGAAGAATGCGACCTACTTTAAATTGTCTCCGTATTGGCAGAACGTGTAGTTTGTGTTGAGTAGGCGAGCTTTGTATAATAAATAGAGAGAGAGCTGAAGTTTTGTGTTTTGTGTTGTTCGTGTTTGCTTAAAATGTATCTGCTAATGTATCTGCCTCCCCCACCTCCAAATTGGTTTGTGTTTTTGTTTGTAGTAGGGTTTTTGGGTGTTGGTGTCGTGCTTTTTTCTTCTCTGTACCCATTTTAAAAATTTTATTTAGCACCAGATTTGTTTGAGTGTGTTGTTTTATTTAGTTTGCAGTAAGTTTTTCCAGGAATTTTTCCTGGCTGTTTGAAGTAATGCGTGTTTATTATGTGGTATTTAAAAAAAAAATTTTTTTTGTTTTATTGTCTTCGTTTGATGAGTTCTTATCGTTGAGTGGAGACGATGGGCGTGGTTGGGTGAGGAAGAAGGCCGAGTTTGCTGTTTTGGTGATGGCATTTGTTAATTGGAGGGTGCGTCCGTGCTTTCCTGTGTTATTTATTGTTCTGGGGTTCTATATTGCGTTGGAAGGTTCCCGAATTGCCTTTGGATATGTGCTGTTGGACTTGAGTATGTATCAGTGGTGTATTTTTGTTTGGTTTTGAGTTCCACTATGATGGGATAGTGGTCGCTGGTATAGTTGTCATCGTCCGTTGTGATTGTAGACTCTAGAGTCTAGAGGGAGGTTAGTGATCATTAATGTAATGTCGAGGCTGGTTTGGCGTCGGAGGGGGGGGGGGGAGTTGTTTAAGGGGTGTCTAAAAAGTTTATTTTTTTCGTTAGCCAGTCCAGTAATTTCTTTTGTGTTCCATTTAGCCAGCATGGGTGTACTGTGTTGAAGTCGCCTACGATTACATATGGTTTTGAAAGAGTGTAAGTTTTCTAGTCCTTTGTTAAGTTTAAGTGATTGCAGTTGCAAGTATGTGTTGGTGATGTATACTTGATGATTTTTCTTTGTTAGTAGGATTGTTATGATGTGAAGCTGAATTTTCTATCTGGGTTTAGTTTAAAGACCAAGTGAAATTGAATCTAGGTCAGCCACAGATAAGAATAAATCTGTATAAAATGAGTAATTCCCAATCTTAGAATCAAGACGGCAAACTTTAAACTTTCAGAGATTTTTATAAATGCATTCATTTGGGTATTGAAAGTCAACATTTCTGAAAGAAATCAGACCTCTCGTTCATTTGCGAGACTAACTTCTCACCATACATTTGACGTCATAAGTGAAACAAAACATGGTTAAATATTGCATGTCTGGAACAGCGGACAAACCAATAATATTCATTTTTTTTTTACTTTTCCCAAACACCACAAAGTACAAAATTTTGATTAAATGGATTACAAAGCTGAAGAGAGAAAACTCATCCGACAGCACAGACGACGGTTGATTGTAGCGAGCACTTCAAGGAAGAAGACTGAGATGTAAAGCAAACTCTCATTTCGGTACAGTTTAGCAATGGCATGCCTTGAGATGCCAAATTGACCAGTTTAGCAATGGCATGCCTTGAGATGCCAAATTGACCAGTTTAGCAATGGCATGCCTTGAGATGCCGAATTGACCAGTTTAGCAATGGAATGCCTTGAGATGCCAAATTGACCAGTTTAGCAATGCCATTGTTTAGATGCCAAATTGACCAGTTTAGCAACGCCATGTGTTGAGATGCCAAAGTTAGATTTGACAAGTGTAGCAATGCCATGTGTTCAGATACCAAAGTTAGAATTGACGAAGCAATGCTATGCGTTCAGATGCCAAAGTTAGAATTGACCAGTTTAGGAATGCCATGCGTTGAGATGCTAAAGATACAATTGACCAGTTTAGCAATGCCATGCCTTGAGTGCCAAATTGACAAGTGTAGCAATGCCATGCGTTGAGATGCCAAAGATGGAATTGACCAGTTTAGCAATGCCATGAGTTGAGATGCCAAAAGTTAGATTTGACCAGTTTGGAGTCAGTCTTACACTTAACACAGTTATAGTTCTACCGTTTGATCATTGGCAATGATTTATAATTTATATACAATCAATTCATTACATTAACAAGTCTCAAAAATATCCTTTGTGGATAAATTCTAAATCTATTCATTTAGTGAATCTTCTTGTAACTGGGAAGTTATAGAACATTTTACTGATTTCTGATTAGTTTTATTTATTTATTTAATTTACTGATTTTTGAATAGTTTTATTTATTTATTTATTTTACTGATTAGTTTTATTTATTTATTTATTTTTTTTTTACTGATTTCTGATTAGTTTTATTTATTTATTTATTTTACTGATTTCTGATTAGTTTTATTTATTTATTTATTTTACTGATTTCTGATCAGTTTTATTTATTTATTTATTTTACTGATTTCTGATTATTTTTATTTATTTATTTATTTATTTTACTGATTTTTGATTAGTTTTATTTATTTATTTATTTTACTGATTTCTGATTAGTTTTATTTATTTATTTATTTTACTGATTTCTGATTAGTTTTATTTATTTATTTATTTTTTTTGCAGATATATAATTAAATTTTTATTAATGTACACCTACTAAAATGAATTTAAATTCACTTAGATAGGTCAGGCCAACCGGCTGTCGCAAATATTAGAAGATAATCGATAATCAATATAGATATTTGGGGAATCTAATATATTGAGAGGGTCGTTAAACATAGCCGGACACGTGACAGATGGGAACTCATCCGTGGATGTAACAGTAATTCCACCATGGGAGAACCTAGGGAAAACATTTTTATATTTTTGACCTCTTTTATAAATCTTTTAAATCACCCTAGAGGCCTAGACAATGACGTGTTTATTTTCCAAACGTACACGGTGTACGCACACTGATCAGTTCATTAATTGGAGTAGAAGAAAACTGTTTCATTACTGTATTTGAATTCATTTGCTGCGTTGCTGTGCATGTATTCTTTTGAAGGTTTATGAGTCTGGTACGATTGTTATGTGCTGAGAATGCCTTTTAGTTGTAGCTAGTGCTAGACATATTAACAGACAGATTGGATGATTGTATAATAGACATTGTAGCATCATTATATTGATGATTTATTAATCTTATTTGCGAGAGTGACTAACTAGATCATTGTGAAGGGAAGTCAAGGGACAGGCCTGTTCGCTCCACTAATTTCTAATAAGATATAGATATAGGACGCGATTTCCTGTCAGTTAAAATAACGGTCAGAAATTGAACGATCAGCTGTTTGTTTGGCACACCAAGTACTAACATTTCTCTAGAATTCCAAATTACAAGGAACGTTATGAAAGAGAAATAAATATACTGTAGCCGTTCAACACGCTGACACATTTATTTACTTTTTCTGGATCAGTTGCTCGGTAGTAAAACCGATTACCAAAACTGTTTAAATCATGAACCGTATTATAAAATCCGGTGTAGACATGCTTACATTTCAAATCATTTGCCAAGTGCAACCGTTACTAAAAATAGCACACAAGTAAAATGGAGGCCTTTACATATCTACATGGACTCACATCAAATGTCTTTTTAACTCGGCTCAGTCCTTAAAATGTGGGCGCTGACTCGGGCAATATGCTATGTTTACTTATTTATCTTGATGAATCAATCTTGAAACATAATGTAATAGAAATAAATAAAGTATAATGTGTGGTCGGCAGCATTACGCTTATTGTTAATCAGTGTAAGCCTTGTAAATTTCTCACGCAGACAAGTGAGCGTGTATGTTTTGATACAATAAAAAAAAAAAAATAATGACGTAAACGAAAGTAGAATCCTCTCTGACTATAAAATCACGTATCACGAAAGCGAAAGTAGATTGAGCACTTCATTTACATTCAAGTGACATATTGATTAGATCTCTCTGATATTTCTTTCTCATTGTATGTGTTTTGCGTATTTTACCTGATTACCGTTTTAGTGTGTTCTTACTGCGTATCTGCTTACGAAAATTTAACGAACAGTGATGGTATACTATATAATTTTACTTCCTTAAATGCATATCTTCGCGTTAAGGCCCACATAACGAACCGTGATTGTATAATTATAATATTACTTCCTTAAATGCTCGCTGCGCGTTAAGGCCCACATAACGAACAGTGATTGTATATTGTATAATTATAATATTACTTCCTTAAATGCTCGCTGCGCGTTAAGGCCCACATAACGAACCGTGATTGTATATTGTATAATTATAATATTACTTCCTTAAATGCTCGCTGCGCGTAAGGCACACTTAACGAAATGTTTATCTCCTGACAATTCAGGCAAACTAGTGAATATTTAACACCTGAAATTCTTATGCTACTAACACTTTAAAAACAGAAATTACTACAAAGTTGTGCCTACACAAACCAAATAAAGTTGATCAAGACTCGAGCCAAAGGGAGACAGCAGACTTGCTGATCATCACAGTTGGAGATTCTTAACTCTTGCATTCTACAACTACGTCATCTTTGACTAAATGTTTGCACGCCTTCAGTTAACAGAAGAAATCAAATGCATTGCCATACATAAGTAGTATACCTTTATTTTCATCAGCAAATTATAATCTGTGAACATTGAAACGTTATTTCCTAGCTGCTTTTACGTCATCACACAACTCCAGTTTCATCAATCGTCACCCTGTCAAGTGACGTCCCGTTAATGTCAAAGTTATGATACCACATTAAATAAAAATAAATAAATTAAAAAAAAATTCTTCGTACTGAGGCGCGAGATATTGAAGATTTCAGGAAATGGTAACGTTGTGTTTTGTCTTGCATAAAGTAATAATTTATTCCATTATATTCAAATGTTACAATAGGTTGTTCACGCGATGTTGTTGGTGCAAGCAAATTAGAGGGATGTATAACAGTAGAGACTATATATTTTACACCAAAAGTAAGTAAAATGATTTTGCCAAAATATATCCATAGGCAGTCTTGGTCATTGCTCAGTGTGAAGTTATCTGAATTGTTTTTACTGGAAGGACTGTTATCTGCACACATACATTTTTATTTTAAAGTACGTTTAAGTTAATACGTTTATATATGATTTGAAAGTGTGAGCACATACAAGAATTAAGTGTTAAACATCTCATTTTGGTTGTAGCAATAAAAATACAGACACGTTATCGGGTGTAAGTAAGGAGACAGAAGTATAGGTCTTAAAAAATAAATGTTTGATGTACAGTTATACAGATAAACGTTTACAGCGCCTGCTTTTGCCAAGTGAGAGAGACGAATGGTGTTTTCTGGAGAATTATTAATAACATAAATTAAGATTCTCATCACTTGTAATTATTTTTGGATGATTAATTGATAATAATAATAATAATAATAACCATTAATTAGGAGGCGTTATCATCACAGATAGATATAGAAACATACATTGAGAACATGGCTAGCCAGGTAGACACATTGCTTTATGACATAGACATATACTTTCACAGTTAGTTATGAATAATTCATTACAAACAGATAGATGGATGATTGGATAGGTAGATAGAAAAATATATAGAGAGAGGGATGAATCGAAAAATTAGATGGATGGATGGATTGATTGCATGGATAGACAGATAGACAGACAGATAGATAGATAGATAGATAGATAGACAGATAGATAGATAGATAGATAGATAGATAGATAGATAGATAGATAGATAGATTTGAACATAGCGGAAACTTCAGAACATCAATTAATACCTGTATACACTGTCTCCGAACATCATACATTGCCCAACATGGTTGCTGTACAATCTGAGCCACAGCACCTTTGTCAACGCCATTAAAAAAGAGATGAAGACAACTTGAGGAATCCAACACAATGCCCAGGCGACTTCCTGCTACAATCTTGCAAACTCTGTTTTCCAACTGCATTGAACGATACAGAAATAAAAGAAGTGCCTGTGTATTTCCTATTTCTGTACATGGGGCTTTAATATTATTGACCTTTAACAAAATGTTATGACTACTCTTATTGTGTTAAAACAGTAGATTAACAATGGGGAAACTAAAGTGAAATACTGCTTCATTAATTCACGTTTTCTCACTCGGCAATTATTATACAGTAATGATGTCTAGTATTATTTCACAACTGTGTATGATGGTTCAGCTGACGATATGATGTGTGCAATCAGGATCAAAGGTACAAGAAGATAAAATATGCACGTCATGCGAAAGACATACAAATGAAAACTGTTTAGAAATCCTACGGGAGCATACAGAATCTTTACGTCATCTTCTGCATGCGTGGATTTTTGAATTTAATTGTTGGTGAGAACTTTCATTACTGCTCAGTGTCTTAGATAAGAAGTAACAAAAATATTTATTCTGTCTTAGTTTCGATGAATATATATGAATATATGCAGTGCATTATATTTGGAAATTTATCATTTGATGGAAGAGTGAGATTCTGGAGTAAAGAGTAAACCTTAAACGATGCCAAATGAATACGTAATTCGGAATACGCACAAACATACGTGATTTTAATATATATGATTTAAATATACACACATGGAAACAGCATTGCATTTTTACTCTTAGAAGCATATTGGTAGTGAGAAATGACGTCATACACAACCTCAACACGTAAGCACACGCAAGGCGTGTAGGTCTGATCTTGTTTTCGTACACACCTTAACCACACGTAAGTTGTTTCCGTACATATCTTAACCACACGTAAGTTGTTTCCGTACTTATCTTAACCACACGTAAGTTGTCGTAAAGTAACTTTCTGACATGTTTGACTAATGAGGAAAATGCTCCTATGTACCTCAATAGATGTGATTACTTTAGAAGACGGCAATTCTACAGTCCACTCTGGCAAATTGTCGAACGTGTTCGGGTTCTGCCAGGTCACGCCCACTTGCATGGTCCAGACCCATTGGACATCCACCTCGTCCACACGCACCTTCATTGAATGTGCAGATAAAACAAATAAGAAATTATATATATTGATTTTTTTCCTCATAAATTTGTTTTTGTAAAAAAATACTCTAAATTAACGAAAAATAGTCAATATATTTTCTTTAAAATGATTAAATAACGAATTAACGGATTTGAACTTTTAATTATTAAAAATCGTATTCATCAGTCATACTCCAATAATTCATTGATCATCTGTATAGACTCAAGACTCCTGCAGACAGCCACTCGATTTAGAAACAATCAATCATGCAGTTAGATATTCGGTCCGGCAGATTTAATCAATCAAATAGTAAATCAGGCCAGTCCGAAGACCAGTCAGACTGTCAGTTACTCTGTCAAATCAGCCAATGGGCAACCCGTCATTCATTTTTTGAAAGCAGTCTTTTATACGATTGGTTAATCTCTCATTTCACTCTGCCCATCAATTCAGCCAATAGCCAATTCGCCATACATGTACTAAAACAGTCTTTTACACCGTGGCAGATTTAAATTATGGCAGGTTAATCTATCAAGTCACTCTGTTGGTTACTCAGTACGCGTACAGAACACTAACCTCGTACAAACAGTTTACTTTCATGGTTTCACTGGAAAATACGATCCCACTTGTGATTCCTGACATTCTTCGAGCAGTCTGGCACTCGTTCCACAGCTCTATGTTGTCGCCATGGACGGCATGAAAGTGAAATACACCCTGCCCGGTTGGCTGTATATAAAATAAAATATTGTCCTATATTTTGATTTATATAGATTTGAGACTGATGTAATGCATAAAACTATTATTGTGCATCTACAAAATATCCCCATTTTAACGATATGTTTAAAAACAATTTTGGTTTCCCAGTATTATTGCAGAGGTCATAGAACGCACAGACAAAAGTAAAATCTTGTTACGAATTGCATTTTAAGCCCTTCATAACTGCTATGTTAAAGTGTTTCGAGGTTTGCTTCTTAAACATTCTTAAGTACTCTTACTGCTGCTTCTACCTCCTGTTTGAGAATGGAAAAGTCGTCATCATTTGAGGACTCTGGCACTACAAGAACGTCGGGGTCTCCTTTGGGTGGGTGATTGTAGAGTTCTTAGCAATATTCAGTCCATCTTTCTATTATTTCATTAAATTTCCCATCTTTGTCTTGAATGGTGTTGACTCTTGGTTGTTGATGTCTTGTTTGATCTTTCACAATTTGGAATGCCAGTTTGCTATTGTTTTTCCTCAAACTGTTTTCAAATCTGTGCATTTTGTTGGATCCCGCGTTTTCTTCAGCTTTCTTCAAACTTATTTTTGATGTGATTGTCAATTTCTCTGTATACTTGTGTTCCTGTTGTATGTTTGTTTCTTTTTAGGTCTGTCCGGGCGTCACAAATTTTGAGAATTTCTTCTGTAACCCAAGATTTGTTCTTTGGGCGATGGAGGCCAAAGATGTCCTTGGCAGCTTCGGTCATGATTGTGTTGAAGGCGTATGTAAACATTTCAACATCATCATCCACTGGCTGGATTTAGAGCTGGACAAGGTACAACAAAACAAATATTTAATCTCGGGGTTCTGTGCGAAAAATATTCACAAAACCAACAAGACATTTATCATGTGTTCATAGATTTCAAAAAGGCCTTTGATAAAGTGTGACACGAGGCATTATGGGCACAATTAAGAAATACAACATGGGCCGTATGCTGACTAACACTTCAAGTAGCTATACCTATACCAAGGCTACCAGTGCAGTACTTGTCCAGGGATCTGTGGAAGAATGGTTTCAGTCAACAGTTGATGTACGTCAGGGCTGACTTCTGACACCCACACTTTTCAACATCTACTGGAACATCACTATGGCACAGTCAGCATTGGAGGGCATATCATCACCAATCTCCACTGTGAAGATGACATCGACGGGCTGGCTGGCAGTGAGGATAAGATTGCCATCTTAGTAATAACCCTTGATGAATCTTCTTCGAGATTTGGCATAGAGATAAATGCAGAAAAAAAAGCTGATGACAAAAGGTGAAAAACAAGTTTCAACCCAAATCAAGGTCAGAGGACAAGAACCAGAAGCAGTGAGCCAATTCAAGTATCTAGGCTCTGTCATTAGTGAAAAGGGATCAAAATAAGAAGTCTTGTCTAGAGCAGCTCAGACAACGGCAGCCAGGTCAAAACTAAGACCCATTTGGAGAGACAAAAATATCAGTCTAAAAACAAAAATAAAATAAGGCTTCTGAAAAACTCTAGTCCTCTCGATCTTTTTGTATGCATGTGAAATATGGACCCTGACAGCAGAAATCAGCGCAGAGTATAAGCACTTGAAATGAGATACTACAGAACCATCCTTGGCATCTCATACAAAGATCACCTCACAAATGAAGACGTGCGTAATGCCAATCAGAAGTGAAGCTGGCGAATATGAAGATCTCCTAGCCAATATAAAAAATGACCCTTCATCATGTCATCATGAACGTGGTTCACTCTTGTATGTCATCTCCATTATTTAATCTGTCATCCCACCATCCATAAATCCCATACGATATAGAGAAAGCACAAACTGTCTACAAGGACATAAAAAATTCCATACCATTGCCTACATGCGATCAACGCCTACACAAATTAATGTTCCTCTGGATGATGAAGAAAGTTACGTAAAACAGAGAGTTAGTCATATCAATTGCCTTATTTAAAATGTTCCCAAAGGAAACTTCAGCAAATGTTCATAATACCAATAATCTCCCCTGGTAAGTGTAGGCAAATTCCACTATAATCGCCCCAGGTAGGCGTGGGCACGTTCCACTATTGTCTCCCCTGGTAGGTGTAGGTATATTCCACTTCCAGACTGTTACAGTTGTCCTGTATGATGTGTTTCCTTCTTTATTTTAAAATGGGAGAAAATGCAGAACGTATATAGTAGAAAACCAATATGTCCCCATTCCTGTTCAAACATATTCTACTACTTTGCCAGTACAATGTTGAGTAGTAATAGTGGTCAGTGAGGAAAGATTAAAATTCTCGCATTAAGGTGCTTCTGCATTGCATTACTTACACTTTTATAAACATGCATATACTTAATATCAGATCGTATTTCTAGTTTTGCATATATCACCCGACACCCATGTATTTACCTACCGTTGTAGTGTGATTGGTTGCAGTTAGACGTGACGTCACAGGAAAACTTAAACGAAATGGCACTGTTGATGAAGACATTGACAACTTGCTAATGGCTCTTTCAATTTTCTTCAATTTCTTTGAATCCACTGACAGTCTTTCCACGTGAACAGCGCTCGCATACAAATCTATGGATGTTGGCAAATTAAGGTCTGTCGTGCGTGCTCTCAGTGTGTGTAGCATGTGCATCACGACAGAATCGGGAACGCTGTTGCATACGCGCTTCACGAGGAGTCTGTGTGAGGTCACCTGACCTCTCACTCGTGCAAGTGCAGCTTTTCTCTCGAGCACACTCCGGCAGTTGCTAGCTTCTGTTTCTCTTGCAATGTCCTTGAGACGCTTGCGGATTTGATCCACTGACTGCTGGAGTGAATCACACACAGCATCAATTTCACCCACAGTAATTTGCGTGTACTTTCCCACATCTACAATGAGATTTTCTGCCATATTTCTGGAATGCAGCAAAGTGCTTTCAAGAGACATTAACATATTGTGCAAGGACGACAACGACTCTCGTACTTTAGTTAATTTGACCTGTAGGTCTTCTTGTGTGCATGTCCGGTGGTCTAATACGATGCATGCCTTACAAATCGGGATGTCGTGAGTGGAACAGTAGACTTCCGCTTTGGTGTCGGGGTGAGCGTCACACACCAGCGGACGACTGGAAGTCAAAGTGTCTGGAGTCAGAGTGGCAATGTCTTTCAAAGTGTGGTGCTGCGTGACAGACATCTTGACATGAACGTCACAACAGACCTGGCAGAACATTTCATTACAGTCCAGACAAAGGGAAACCGCAGCCTCGCCATCATGGACAAGACATGTTTGTTGCTGTTTCAGGCGTACCTCACTCTCCACAAGTGCCTCCATGGCAAGGTCAGTAGGCAGAATATCAGCCAATTGTTCGCATGTCTTGTCAAGTCTTTTGCCCGTGTCGACCATAAGACAGCGACACAAGGGGCACTGGGCTTCCGTACTGACTTTCAGCCATGATATGACACAGCTTCGGCAAATCACGTGACCGCAGAGCAAAATCTTAGGACAAACGAACAGTTCGCTGCATACAGGGCACTCCCGTTCCTCTCCACCGGTCTCTGCTGTCGCCATCTTCTCTGAGGTTGGCCTGCTTATGAGAGATTGCTCAGTTAATAATGATTTGCTGATTCAAGAGATTAATAAGCTGTTTAAAGTGAACACAAAGGAAAATTTAAACTTTAAAGTGATTAATTACAATGCGTGGAAAAGATTTATGTATGTTGAAATGAGACTATTATAAAATTAATGAAAAATATTTTGTAGTGTTCTACAGTGATAAATATCTGAATGTATCCTGAAATATGAATGCATGATGTACGTCACACACGTTGACTTAACAGGTTTATTTATATTATTTTTCAGCAAATAAGCAAATGAAAGGAAATATCATTAGTATATTACAAAATAATAAATAAAGTAACAAGATAGCATACAAACTAAAGAAATCATTGCGCATTATGTAACTAACATTATTTTCGCAACGTGTAGAGAAGGAAAATATATGACATTATTTTTTTGTTAGTAATAATCTTGAGTAACTAACTGTAACAGGTTGTTTTAAACGACGAGAGAGTCTCTTTAATTAAGACAATAGTATCATCTCTCCTGGTGCAATTTTCTTTGTTGCATAAAGTGCATGAAAGATTACTGAGACAGTGCTTAAACCAGGGTATGTACAAATTATTCTCAATCATCTCTAATAACTCCATTTCTATTCTCTGATAAGAATTATCATGTGATACTAATATATTCAATTGTGTGTTAGGATATAAGACTGCAGAGATATTAACATTATTCGAATGTGGTTTTGTAAAAATATTGATGTCAAATAATCTTTTTCATTGTTTTTGTTATATGCATTATTGACTGTTGATTTAATAATGCATTGTTAAATTTATTGACCTTACAAATATTGATATCCATATGTTGGAGAAGAAAGTGGATGGATGGTGGCTCACTAAATACATATTATAGACGGACTTATCTTCTCCTTTAGTATGATGTTTTCCACCTATGGAAATAGTGTGTGACGGTAAATGTTTGTCTTTAATCTTGTAGAAAAAAGAGAACGTTTACAGCATCTGCACATATCCGCCAAGTGAGAGAGACAAGTGGTGTCTACTGGAGAATAATTAATAACATAAATTAAGATTGTCATCACTTGTAATTAGTTATGGACGATTAATTAAATTTAATAATCATAGACACTAACTAGGTGGCATTGGTGTCAAAGATAGATAGATGGATAGATAGATAGATAGATGGATGGAGGGATGGATGGATGGATAGATTAGATAGATTTGGATTAATTTTAAAGCAATATTCGTTGTAGATAAAATCACTCATTCATAAGTGCACATTTATTTGTGTAAGCTCGTGTGTAAGAGATATGAAGTCCCTTTCTTTAATATATAATTGAATACTTCGCTTTAATTCACTTTGTACTAATAGAAGTGTTGTTTCAAAAGTGTAGCCTTTATCTGCTTGACCTAGATAAGATATGAATAAATAAACAACAGAAATCATTTACAAATATTTACCGGGAAACTTATATTCTAACGATGTAACTTTTGCTTCACAAAACAGACTTTCTGAAGTGCATCTGTTTCTGTATTAATGTATTGTGACAAAATATTTACCCCAGTTTCAATGCAAAGAAATTCACATGTTTACTTAATGTTCAATTAATTGCATTTTCTAATGGCATGTTATAGAAATAATCCAACAAGGTATTATCTAATGGACACACCTTGCCATCAGTGAAGCTTCTTTATACCTGGAGTGTCACAGGTTTTGATGTATTTCATTAGGTTGTAATGTACTGTTAATACGTAGACTTGTATCTGTCTTCTTTTTGAAGTAGTACAATGTACACTTTATATCGGGAGAGCTGATTTTATTTACCTGTAGGAAAAAAAACCTAATTTTCTAGTGTTTGTACGATAACTGCTGCCAAAATACATGCAACGAATGCCCTGTCTGTAATAATCTATCCTCACACTGCATGTAAGGATATAAACAGAAAGACAGGAGAATTTCACATAAAACACACACTAGCTGTTACACTCAGAAGTCAACCTTGTCTAACATAAAAAAGATTTAACACAGAGCACTTAATTCTTCACGCTCTTTTGCGAAGGACGATTTCCGACCCATATTGTTAAATTATAGTTACAAACACAGCTGACTGATGGTAGTTGGGACATGGATGCAGGTGGCATTTGTTTGAAGTAGGACAAGTTGCGATCGGAAATGTAGATGCACAGTTGTGAATGACGAATGCGGATGTTGAGAGAGTGAATGAATGGTTCCTGTTAGTTGACACATGAAGTTTATAAAAACCCAGTCAAACCTTTTTGCAATTACTTGTGACAAATATTCGAGAAATCCGGTTCTAAGGCAATCGTAAATCAAGTGGTGAGTTATCTAATCAATAGTGTGAGAATGGACTTAGAATAATTTGATGTTAAAATTATTGTTCATGCATTGATTTGATATATTGTATATTTTGAAGTTTCATTGATATGTATATGTTACAAATTATGTATTAGTGAATGAAGTATGTATGAGGGCTAAGAATTCTCTTGCAGACATGTAAGTAAGTTGAATGACTGGAGAGAAATCGAGAGAGAGAGAGAGAGTGTGTAGGAAATTATGGACTGAAAGCATTGTGCTTGAATGTTTTTCATGCTGTGCCTTTCAGCATTCAGCTTTCCGTTTGGGCCTTCAGCTTCAGCTTTCTCTTTTGGCTTCTTATTGACGTGATGTGGATTCATCTTGAAAGATCGCTGAATTGAGCTGTAATCATCGGACTACTGTCTATCAAGGAATCCCAGAGTGGTGAAAGCAGAACTGACAATTATCACCGCCGTTCTTATCTCCAGGAGATCCTAGCATTGCTCAGCATACCGTGTACATAAGCGAAGTGGAACCTGGTTTTGTATCGTCTGTTATAAACTTTCCACATGTGTTTCTGCTATGATGCGGCATATGGTGGCCCAACAGTACAGGTCATGAACTCAGTTAATTTTCTTTACCTTTCTCTTTTCCAAATCTCGTGATTAGAATCTCTAATTTTGATTAGAGATTGTTACCCCAGATACTCGCTGTTAATATCGATTGTGTAGAGAAAAGACTTGAACACTTAATTACTAATGTAAACACGTGACTGTTTCAAAATTAGTTGTATTTTGTAATATATTATTTTATAATAAATCTTTATTTTTTGTTAAATCCTTTTTATGCATGTTAATTGATACGTGTCTGGAGTAGTTAGTGGGTGGATGGGGGGCAAGGTGAGTCATTGATTGGATGAAAGTTTAGTAAATTTTTAAATTACATTACTCCTTAAGTAGGAAGTTCCACCTGCTAACAGATAAATTATGTGTCGGTAGTACGTTACTTATGGTGGTATGTGAGTGTGGAATTCGTGTTGGAAATTTAATCACTGATAAGTGATTATGCTTATTAAATAAAGGAATTCATAATAATAATCACAATAGAGGCAAAATGTATTATATTTGCCACACACAAGTAACACTCTCGAAGTATTTGCCACACTAGCGTATACATGTTAAAAAGACTGGTTAACACTGTCGATGTATTTGCCACACTAGCGTATACATGTTAAAAGACTGGTTAACACTGTCGATGTATTTGCCACATCGTAGATATCAAAGTGGAATCGCACGAACCATTCTGTAGACAAATGAACCGCTTTGTTGTGGTCTTGCGATTAAACTGTCCTAAACGCACTGACCGATCTATGCATGCAGTTTACCTTTTCTTTCCCAGCTCATTCTACATCGATGGAAAAAATTATACTCGTTCAAGAAAAGACAAATGGCAAAGAATTGTTTGCAAATTAGAGTTGCAACTTTATTGTTATTGTGAACACCGATCATTAATTTTTCGTAGATTTATACTTCAACCATACATCGGAAGAGAATTGTTATCGGTTCAGACGGTCGTGTAGGGAGGGGTCGGACATGTTTGCTCTAGTAATTTTGTATGAAACATAAAGACAGGAGAAGCAGCCAAGAGATAGGCCTGTTCGCTCGACTAATTTAGTTTAAGATATAGATATAGAACACGATTTCTTATCAGTTTAAATAACGGTCAGAAATTGTACGATCAACATTTTGTTAGGCACACTAAGAAGGCGTGGACTTACTACCACAGTGATCTATCTTATAATTTTCCTGAATTTCAAAATACAAGGAGCGTTATGAAAGAGAAATAAATGTGCTGTAGCCGTTCAACACGCTGACACATTTGTTTACATTTTCTGGATCAGTTACTCGATACGCGGAGTAGTAAAACCGATTACCAAAACTGTTTAAATCACGAACTGTATTACAAAATCGGGTGTACACAATCTTACATTTCAAATAATTTGCCAACTTCAACCGTTACTAAAAATAGCACACAAGTAAAATGGGGGTCTTTACACATTTACATGGACTCACATTAATAGGGTTTTAACACGGCTCAGTCCTGGCAATAAGCTATTTTTACTTATTTATCTAATCTGACGAATCAATCTTGAAACATAATATAATAGAAATAAATAATGTGTGGTCGGCAGCATTACGCTTATTGTTAATGAGTGTAAGCCTTGTAAATTTCTCAGACAAGTGAGCGTGTATGTTTTGATACAATAAAAAAAAAATATTGACGAAAACGAAAGTAGAATCCT
Organism: Sinotaia quadrata; assembly: GCA_028829895.1. NCBI lineage: Eukaryota > Metazoa > Mollusca > Gastropoda > Architaenioglossa > Viviparidae > Sinotaia > Sinotaia quadrata. The sequence goes on from CM054180.1 coordinate 119,242,205, forward strand.
CTCTGATTCTAGGAAATCACGTATCACGAAAGTGAAAGTAGATTGAGCACTTCATTTACAATCAAAATACAACATACGTCCACATTCGTCAGTACAAGATTACACACGAGTAATTTACCTTGTGAAAGTCAATTATTGGTGACTGGGATTCTCGGGAAGAAATTAATTCTAGTGACAGGATTTACCTTGTGAAAGTCGATTATTGGTGACTGGGATTCTCTTGTAGAAATTAATTCCAGTGACAGGATTTACCTTGTGAAAGTTGATTATTGATGACTGGAATCCTATTGACAAATATTCTAGTGTCAGGACGTGTCTGACATTTAGACTGCCGGTTAGACGATTGCACATTGAGAAACATCCGGTTTACAGAGGGTTTCAAGGAAGTCATTTACAAACTGAAAGTGCGCGGTTCGTGCCTCAAGCACCATAGATAACGTTCATATTCGTGCGCCCTAGTGACATAGTTTTACCTCAATATGTATGTCAGAGTAAATTGATTTATTTGGGAAAGTTTGCATGCGTACGCCCGTCACGGGGAAGGGAGAGTATCCATGAAAAAAATATTTTTGTAATTTACCTTCTTACCTCCCTTTGACCTGTGACGTTTTTACCATGTATTGAGCGAGTTCATGTTCTGTCAGAATGTAGGATAGTGTGAATGTTTATTTTGTAATTTTAGTATTGTAATTAATTTATTAAGTCATTTATTTATTTATGTTAGGGTTGACAAGAGATGCGTTTACGATGGCGTCCAACTCGCAACCTGTGTCGAGTAAAGCCAATGTTTTCCAACCGTTGGCTTGTACTGGTGTACGGTTCGGCTTAGCTGTATCAGAATCGTGAGTGGCTACAGCGTAGACTTTAGCTGGCTTTCAGTCTGGACAATTATGTGAAAAATGACCACTGTCACCACAATTATAGCATGCAAGTTTTTTCTTGTCTTTGTGTGTGTGTCAGACTCGGGTTTGGTTTCTTGCCTAGCTGCCTTTTAGTCCTACCATTCTTCTTATCCTTTCTCTCCTTCTCTCTCTGTGGTGGCTGTTCGTTCGAACGCTGTTTGTGGTTTGTGTGTGTGTGTGTGTGTGTGTGTGTGTGCGTGCGTGTATCTCGATCGAGCTTCGTCATAACGATCGGCGGCTCGGCTAATTTCATCTAAAGAGGATATACCATGATCCGCTAGAAAAATTACCAACTCTTGCTTATAAGAACTGACTACTGTCCTTTAGTATCTCATCCCGAATTCCATTGTATGTCTGTGGGACCTCCGCTAATTCCATCCATTTCTGAAATAAGTCGGTCACGCATCTAATGTACTGTGCCTGCGTCTCTGAATTCAGCTTTGTAGCCTGTTTAAACTTATCTGTTTGTCGGTGGTAATCCTGTAACGTTTTAACAAGGCAGCTTTTACCTTATCGAAATCTTCCGATTCGATGTCGCTCAGCCTGTTACATTCTTCTTTGGCACTTCCTTGCAACAGACCAGATAAATTTGCCGCCCAATGTTCTAAATGGAATCTTATTTGTTTTCGCGATCTTTTCAAACGTAGCTAAATGCGCGTCTATTCGATCTTTCTGTTCATCGAATGGAACCATATTTATTCTGGGGAAATAGCTCTCGACTCTACTCTGATCATTGGAATGCGAACTTCCACTGCTACTTCTACGGTCACTAATTTCTAACCGCTTTATCTCTAAAGCATAATCTCGCTCTTGTCTTTTTGCTTCGCGTTCGGCAGCGCGTTCTTTTTTTATCCGCTTTCTCTTTTTCTAGCCTGTCTAGCACGGTCCTGATATAGTTTGTCAACTCTTCGTCTTTGTATCCAATCAGGGAGCCTTTCTCTTCTTCAGATTCTCAATAAATGTTTAACAATTGAAAAAAGATTTAATAAAAATTAACAATAACAAGATAATCAGATTACGTGATTTCAGTCTTATCAATGCTATTGTCCGACCCGTGTTGGATTGCTAAAAAGTGTTACTTTATTGTTCAGGTGATCAGACCCCTGCACTTAGCTGGTCATCACGGAATCTCGCTAATGACTAGACAAGTCCGTCTCCTTCCTGGTGAATAATGATTTCGCGGCAGTATGCGGTATTTAAAGAAGCGTAAGAATTTGTGGAGGAATTCTATTAGTCACGTGTCGTGCTTGGGTTCGACTTACAATCGGCCATTGTCTAAAATATTACGTAATTGGAGCCAGTCTCTTCTCTCTCTGAATGCAAGGTGTGCCTAGAGCGTATCGATTATGCAATTTTTATGAAAAGGACTGTCCATGAAACTAAATATAATGAATTCACTGAATGCGGGTTAGGAGGTCAAGTATAATTTGTCCTGACTCCATGACAATGTTGTCAAACGGTATGATGATTATTTAACGAAGCACACTTGCTTTGCTGTTAGGCAAATGTCATCGAGAAATGTATATCACAAACAATTAACAGCAGTAACATTTACAGATTGTGAATAGTTCTCTTTATTAAATGACGCTCTCACTACAATAATATCTTTGTGTTTATCTCTGAAACATTCGTTCTCTTCAGTGGAATGTTGTTACAATAGTATTAGTACTCATCTCTGAAACGTTCGTTCTCTTCAGTGGAATGTTGTTACAATAGTATTAGTACTCATCTCTGAAACGTTCCTTCTCGTTATTAGAATGTTTTCACCTCTGAAATGAAAATTCTCTTTATTATGATGCACTCGTACCAGTAACAGCTTGGTACGCGTCTCTGATATAGGTGACCTTGCAGCACCCCCGCAAGAAATTGCTTTAATTTTGAGCGTGCTTTCCGTGCGCGTATATGTGTGTGCATGTGTCCGTGCGTGCACGTGCATGCTTACCAATATACGATTGCTTAGATACATGTTATTGAAAATGTGTTTGAATGTTATATGGATGGCTTCATATTTTTGTGTGTGTGTGTGAGTGAGTATGTGTATGTGTGTGTGTGTGTGTGTGTGTGTGTGTGTGTGTGTGTGTGTGTGTGTGTGTGAATTAAACCAGGACACCTCTGTATAACTGTGTGCAGTGATCTTAAATAAAGATTGTTCGCATACTGGAACACCCCTTTCCTATTCCAGATTCCGGAAGCCATTATTGTCTTAGTCGTGGCAGGGCAGACATATTTGGCAACACACAACCATAGTGACGCAGCTCAAGGCTCAATTCTTATCTGAAACATCACATGTGTTTGGAAAATAATATCATTACTTGTTCATTATCAAACGCAAGTTATCACAATAATTAATTATTTAGTTTTCATTTAACAAGTAGTATTCCTTGGACCTCCATTCATTAATAATTACATAATTGTGGGAAAAGGTAAAACTATAAAACTAGATGGATGACTTAGTGATATTTTAAAATCAAAACTGTATTTCTAAATCACGATTAAAATCGCCGATAGACTTTAGTTTGCTGCAAGGGAAGTCGTGTTGGGCTCCTGGTGATGGATGTTTAATATTCTTAGCAGACTGTGAGATAATTCGACTGTCTTCATTGTTGTAGTGAGCAAGCAGTTCGATAGTTGTGCATCGATAACATATTTTCTGTAATATTTTGTATTGTGCTATTTATAGAAATGCACTGCACTTCACATGACCTCTTCTTCATTATGAATAATGCATTGCACTTCACTTGACCTCTTCAGTGTGAATAATCCACAGCACTTCACTTGACCTCTTTTTCATTGTGAATAATGCATTGCTCAAATCAAACATTGCGTAACTGTCATCTTAACATATATGGTTTCGCGGTACGAAAATATTAAAAACATTTTCTTTTCTGCAGCCTTTCACAAGTCTGCAGCGAACAGAGTATCTAATAACTGAAAATATTCTATGTTTGCAAAAGGCCAATGTAAACGGGCGTTTCTTTAAATACGTTAATGTAAATATGCCTCTCACATCTCTTGCTATGGATGGACAGAGAGCACAGACATTTAAGTCTGGGTATATTTAGCAGTAATGACAGTGGTCATTCATTCAACACATTAAAGTACTTCTACCTTAATCTATATTCTTGTTTTCCACACGAAAGAGATCGTCTAGTGATTTTCTAATTTATCATCTCCCTTTATGCACTTCAAGTATAATGTTAGTGATTGGCTAACACTAGCATTGACGATTGTTGATTGGTTAATGCATCTTGAACTCTTTCACCCATTCTCCAATACGAGTCACGAAAAACTTTATGAAAAGTGAACTGATTTACACAATGGATGAAGACCACGAATAACACTTCTAAAAACAAAAGTAATATTTTTTTTCCCAGTAAGTGTAAAATAATAATAGTTTTTTAATTTTAATTTTGAAAGTGTAACCGTGGTGAACACGATCGATGTCTAATTGTACAAAATGATTGATTCTAAAATGTTCACATACACTTGTGCACTTTCCTCTGACGTCGAAAACAGCCCAGCATGGCGAGTTAAACCTAAAGCGACGAATTACGTCATCCACCTCTCCCTCCTTTCCGTCGATGTACAAGTGCAGACAATTCTCGCTATCAAGTTCGATTTCAACCGTGCTTCCTTTGTCAATGGACCCCAACGCCTTTCCATAGCTGCTCCCGAAGTTCCTCTTATCAAAGAGATGAAAATGAAATAAATGCATTATCTCCCATACGTGCCAAAAACATATGATAGAGTCTGAAGTAGAACATCAATTTGCCAACTTGTTTCAGCATTGTAACTCAAGAGTGATGTAGAACAGATAGCAGAATTAATGAATATAATAAAATATGAATGTGCATATGCTTTCTATAACAGTACTAGTTAGGGTGCGCAGACAGTTAATCGCGCGTCACTTAATAGCGGACAGTTAATCGAGCGTCACTTAATAGCGGACAGTTAATCGCGCGTCACTGAATAGCGGACAGTTAATCGCGCGTCACTTAATAGCGGACAGTTAATCGCGCGTCACTTAATAGCGGACAGTTAATCACGCGTCACATAATAGCGGACAGTAAATCGCGCGTCACTTAATAGCGGACAGTTAACCGCAGACAGATAACCACAGAGAAAGTTCATCACTAAGACAGTTCACCGCGCGACAAAAAAAAAACGGACGTACTTTTAATCGCACGACACTTCTACGCTGCTAACGCAATAGGTTAGAGTTAGGGTTAGGGTTAGTTAGGGTTAGTTAGGGTTAGTTAGGGTTAGTTAGGGTTAGGGTTAGGGTTAGGGTTAGTTAGGGTTAGGGTTAGGGTTAGGGTTAGCTGCATTTCTCTCGGAAATACTTGTTTACTTACGTTTTATTGCTCATATTTCGCATTCTTAACATAATTTCCAGTTCCAGACAGTACATAGAAGTTTCTTATTTCGAATTTCTCGGATACAGTACGACAGTAGGTTATGAAAGACCTCTTATTTTTTTTCTTTTTTATAAACTTTTTTTTTTATAGACTTTTATAATTTTTTTCATGTGTATGTGATTTTATATACTTTTTTGCGACAAAATACGTTTAACTGATGACGATTAACTGTCTTCGAGATTATATGTCATACCGTTTCAATGGTTCGAGTTTAAGTGAAGCGCGATTAAACGTCTATAAATGTCGATTAAAAGTCTATTTATATCATTAACTCTTTTATCTGCACAACCGCGTTTGTTGTTAGGCTAGAATCAGTTAAATATACCCAATTACTAAATAGCAGGGTTATCATGTCAATGCAAAGAAGTTATTGGTATATATAATTATGTACTATTATTAAACACAATTATGAACTAACGGCTGCGTAATACATATTTTATGGCGTTAGAGCATGTTTGTATCTATATGGGGTTTATATGGGCGCATGACTACGTTTTAGTAGTGTGTGTGTGTATGTGTATGTGTGTGTGTGTGTGTGTGTGTGTGTGTGTGTGTGTGTGTGTGTATGTGTGTGCGTGTTTGGTTGGAGGGGGGCAGGGAGAAACAAATACAATTTAACCGAGAGCACGTGGTACTGGTGGAGCTGCAGGACAGAACTTTGGTTTTCAATCAACAGGAGTTGAACTCAGTCATGAAAGGCACAACAAGCAACTTTCAAATTCTTAGCAAGAACCACAACTTCCTTATTACAAAATGTGCATCCCTAATTCGTGCATGACGTTTTAAAAACACCCATTATTTGTGTCTCATGTTATGGAGACTAATGTGCTCTACGAGATCCCTAGTTCGTGCATGACGTTTTAAAAACACCCATTATTAGTGTCTCATGTTATGGAGACTAATGTGCTCTACGAGATTACGTTGGCGTGTGAATCACTTGTCAACCTATTAGTAAAATGTGTTGCTGTAAGGTGATTCTTGTGAATTTTGTTTTAAAAACACCCATTATTTGTGTCTCATGTTATGGAGACTAATGTGCTCTACGAGATCCCTAGTTCGTGCATGACGTTTTAAAAACACCCATTATTAGTGTCTCATGTTATGGAGATTAATGTGCTCTACGAGATTACGTTGGCGTGTGAATCACATGTCAACCTATTAGTAAAATGTGTTGCTGTAAGGTGATTCCTGTGGATTTTGTTCGAGAGCCAATATGGCAGAAATTTGTGGTTTGAATTTGGTATCGAGAATTCAATAAGATTATTTTGAATGTTCCTCAAGGTGTGTTGGGTAAACGCACACGGAAATTCAAGAATATCCCTCCTGATGTAAAAAAGTCGAAAACAACTCGTTTAGATGTATTTCTCTCCGTTTTGTTAAGTTAACGTGGTAACATTCGCTCATGTAATTCTTTCCACTTTCTTGCAAAGCAAGAAACTAGAGCTTTAAAGTTTTTAGGACTAACTAGTATTATATAATTAAATAAACTATCAACATTATTAATTCCTTGAAACATTTTAGAATTGCTTTTAAATTATTTTTGAAGTATGGTGTATCTGTTGTCCATACACACACATATAGACATATACATATATGCTCATCAGACGTGTTTATTTACTGGATTGGAAGCACGTTAGCTATAATTTGAAGACAGGATGGTTTTATAAAACGAATTAGATCGATTTTGTTATAGGCATGTTACTTCTGCACAAAAACGTGTACAGTATACGTATGGACTGCGTTTAGCGAGAATTTACGGAAGCTCACTAGCAACGTCATTCGCCCTTCAGTTAAACATCATTAGTCAGAGTACATCATGCAACCGACCGCGGACAAAAGTGTCTGGAGTTTGCAAAAAATAGGCCAGGGCAGTGCTTGAGAGATTCTCGACTGTGATTGGTGTGAGTACACAGGAATACAATAGTGGGGGTGTTCGCAAGAAGAACAACGACAATGCATTCAGAGTGCACACGACACACTTGTGGTATGCTTTGTTAATGGCTATTGTTAGTGATCGTAATTAATCTGATCATCTTGCACACGTGTACCTTTTTCCTAGGACCTTTACGAAGTGTAATTTCAGAACAATTGATGATCACACTGTCCGCTAGCTGACTAGCCCAGTATTTGTGCTTGATGACGTCATTGCCGTTGATCATTGGATCAGTCCAGGTCACGCCTGCTGCCATATTTTCTTTACTGTCTTTTAGGATCGATTCTATCTCTATCTGCACATATAAGTAATTCGTTGCATACAGTTGAATATTTTAATTAGCATTAATCAACGGAAAGTAATTAATTAACAGTTTAATAAATGTGACAAATATTCAGAGATCACATACATCTTTGCATGGATAAAATGCGATTTTAGCTCGGCTAGTTACTTTCGTACATTTTGAAATTACTCCTCCCCCCACCCCACCCATTGCATTCTATAAACTTTCCATTCGAAAGTCCAGCGCCTGGAAAAGCTTCAATCGATAACAATCGTAAATGTTTCTCTAAGAGTAAAACTATTATTTCAAGGAATTTGTCTCGAGGAAACAACTCAGCCCAAAGCTCTTCGGTACGTCAGAGACAGGAAGTGTGTACGACAATCGAGATGGAACAGAAACTACGTACGAACCAACCCTAACCCACACTCTAAATCTAACCCTAACCCTAATTCTAATTTTAGCCAGATCCCAGTGTTAAGTCGTCCTGTGTACATTTTGTTTAGTGTTGCACAACCTAGAATTATGAGTTTTGTAAGAGTTAAAATAAGGATCCTGATTTTCGAATACATAAATTCTGATACACATTAAATACAAGTGACTCGTATGGCATATCCGCTCTCGTTGGTATCGACATTAAACACCTGTTTCATTGATGTTTGCATAGCGAGCAAGCTATGTTTAAAACATTTACAGCAATAGGGCATAAAGTAGCACTTTAAAACGTTCTGCTTAACTGCTACGTTATCATAGTGAGCAAGCTATTATTAGTGTTTAAAACATTTACATCAATAGGGCATAATGTAGCATTTCAAAATGTTCTATTTAATTGCCATTTTAAAATTTTAATATCTAAAAATGACAATCCACAATGGAAATACATTTTCTTATGACTGCCATCATTTAGTCGAATATTTTACACACACACACACACACACACACACACACACACACACACACACACACACACACACACACACACACACACACACACACACACACACACACACACACACACACACGCACACACACACACACATACACACACACAAACAGAGAGACACAGACAGAGAGAGAGAGAGAGAGAGAGAGAGAGAGAGAGAGAGCGGATTACAGAGATACAGAGACAGATTGAGGTGGTTAGTCGAATCTAAAAACGCGGACGACTTTATTTCCTTTAATAATACGTTACATTGAAATTTAAAAAAAATGAATAATGTAAAACATGACTAGGGGTTCGAATAAATGGGCTTACATTAAACTTTGAAATATAACTTTTAATAATCTAATTATAAAATTGTTTACCTTGTAACGTCTGCAGATGCCCATTGACATTTCAGAAACCACCATAGATTTTAAAACACCCTGATACCGAGTAGCGATATTTTTTTCATCATTCAGCTGGACATACTCCCCGTGTTTGTAGAAACACCACGAATACTAAAAGTGAATAAATAGTAATATTTGATCACGTGACATTCCTTGCTCCGCATGCCTGTCTGTCTACATGGATATCAACTAATCGTATCTACCCAAACAATATCCGCACCCGTGTTATGCGTTCACCTTATATACATACTTCAAATATTACACCTGCTAATGTTGGTAGATTTATAAATATTTCCTATATATTAGATTTTAGTGACAGATATCTAAATATATGAAATATGACTTCCATAATAGGTTTATAAATATTTGATATATGGATTTGACTTCCATTACAGGTTTATAAATATTTGATATATGGATTTGACTTCCATTACAGGTTTATAAATATTTGATATATGGATTTGACTTCCATTACAGGTTTATAAATATTTGATATATGGATTTGACTTCCATTACAGGTTTATAAATATTTGATATATGGATTTGACTTCCATTACAGGTTTATAAATATTTGATATATGGATTTGACTTCCATTACAAGTTTATAAATATTTGATGTACGGATTTGATTTCAATAACAGGTTTATAAAAAAAATAGTTGATATACATTTGATCTCATTGACACTTATACATATTTGAAATTCACTCGACGTGCTCAATGCTGAGGTATCTGAAGATTTCAAAGCTGTCACCGTTATATAAATTAAACAAGTACTACAACAACTAGTAGTAGTAGCAGTAGCAGTAAGTTGTATCGATAGTCTAGTAGTTAGTAGTAGCAGTAGTAGTAAGTTGTATCAATAGTCTAGTAGTTAGTAGTAGCAGTAGTAGTAAGTTGTATCGATAGTCTAGTAGTTGGTAGTAGCAGTAGTAGTAAGTTGTATCAATAGTCTAGTAGTTAGTAGTAGCAGTAGTAGTAAGTTGTATCGATAGTCTAGTAGTTAGTACGGAAAAGTAAAGACTTACAAATTAAGTTGGATAGTGAATTGGAAAGTCATTAAAAAGTGTGAAGTATGTTTATTTTAATTCACATGTTTTAGTCTTATTAATATTTTATTAAATAAATGAGCTAGGTGATAAACCACCAGTCATTTTATCTGAACATGTTTATTAAAAAATAATTTGTTAAAAATAATCACAACAAGAAGCGCTTTACTTTAGAGATGTGTACGCTGATAAAAGTAATGAAAATAAGATTTTTTTGTGTGTTTTCGCTTTACCTGACTTGAAGTAGGTTGTACTTCGTTACTGACAGATTCAGTTGGGGATTTAATCTTCTCCTTGACCTTTGCAGATGTTACATCCAGGAATTTGTTTAAATCTGTCAACATAAACAGAAGACCATCCACAGGTCTCTTAGAAAAGACGTCATAATCAGAATATTCTCCCAAAGATCAACGCATTTCTTTTTATACTCGAATCATCTGCATTGAAATCTACATACAATATTTATGAGTAAATCCTTCTCAAAATAAGGTTCCACTTTCGGAATTCACCTGGAATTCCATCTGTGTATAAGGTGACAAGAAGCTGAGCTCTACCTTCGTTGCTCGTCACTTGCGGTATGTCCTTGTCAGGCAATCCGACGTTACCATTTAATGTCGATGAAAGTGTGTTGTTTTCTCCAGAAATGTGACGTAATTCGTACGATGTATATATAAAAGAAAGAGAAAGATTCGTTTTGGATATTCAGACAAGATTTTATTGTCTCTGTGTTTGTGTGTGTGAGTGTGTGTACTTTTATCTAGAACTGGATTTTCCCTGGACATTATCTTAAAGAAATTAGTCATCATCTTCAAGATCCACTGGTGAATTAACAAAGGTGATTGAATTTATATTTATTTCAGCTGAAATATTTTGTGATGAAATTGTTCGTCACGTAGCTTTACATGCTACTCTAATTATAAAGGCATATACGTTGTAATAAATTCTATCTGGGTGGACATTACTACATTTTCTGAGACATATGTAGCTGTGTGATGTTTGAGATCTAATTATTTCTGAGACATATGTAACTGTGTGATGTTTGAGATCTAATTATTTCTGAGAATATTTAACTGTGTGATGTTTGAGATCTAATTATTTCTGAGAATATGTAACTGTGTAATGTTTGAGATCTAATTGTTTCTTGTTCATGGTAAATTAGTACGCTACACTTCAATAGCAAATACTTCATAAGTATTTAGAACTGGAATTAGGAAAGTTATAGACGATAATAGGACTTGGAAAGAGCAAGAAAATATATATGTTGTTTATAAATTCTTCTAGTGCTTTGAACGTGTAAACAATTTTTAATTAAAACATACTGTGCATATCTGTGTGCATGTTTATGTGTGTGTGTGTGTGTGTGTGTGTGTGTGTGTGTGTGTGTTGCGTGTGTACATGTTGGGCATAGAAATAAATATATAAAGCCAGCATTTGATTTTACCAAGTTATGGGATTATAAATGTCAAGCCCGATATCCAATCGATGTGGAAGAAATAACATCTCTACAGCACAGAATTATCTACTCATAATCAAATGAAAGACAATTATTTAGTCAAAGGCTAACTGTCTTTCACGCTATCTGTCTATCTATCTATCTATCTATCTATCTATCTATCTATCTATCTATCTATCTATCTATCTATCTATCTATCTATCTATCTATCTATCTATCTATCTATCTATCTATCTATCTATCTATCTATCTATCTATCTATCTATCTATCTATCTATCTATCTATCTATCTATCTATCTATCTATCTATCTATCTATCAATCATTATACACACATTGTACAAATACATATTCATGCACTCCACAGGAAATGCCCAATTATAAAGACTGTGATCTCTCTTCATTACCTTCCCATTGCTCCACTGATTTGTTCCTTGTAGCACTGCCTTTCTGAGGACTCCCTGTTAGTGAAAGTAAAAATAATAATACCTGAATATATTACCATCTGAGTAGCTCTTTCTTAAATATATATATAACCCTACTCATAAACCTAAGCAGACCAAACATGCTTACAAACCAGCCTTAGGTCAACCCACAGCATTAGGCAGACAAATATGTTGTCTAACTATGTCTTGTATTATAATTTATATAAGTAAAACCGCTTTTTGCAATTTTCTCTCTTACTATTATCTTTATTGTAAATACCTTTGACATATTTCAATATATTTCATATTTCAATAGTTTCTCCTGTGTATTCAAGTGTGGTTTTGAAGGTTGTATATATATATATATATATAAACCAGCTTTAGGTGGACTTCAAAGCACTGTCTGCCTAATGTTGGAAGTAGGGTTGTATATATATTTTGGCAAATCAGCATCATATAGTGCGCTGAACACAATTTTGAATACTAATTTTCAAGTCTTAAAAACAGGGAAGGTTTTTTGCAACTATGCTCCTTTTAGCATAGTATGAAAATATTTTTTATCCTATAAGAAAAAGAAAGAAAGAGAAATACCACATTGAATAAATAAATAAGTTGAATGTCATATAGTAGATTCATCATCATCGTCATCTTCTTCAACTTCTTCATCATCTTTACTAACATTAGGAAATGAACACTAGTATTAACTTGGTCATGTCAAAGTAGTCCTAGTATGTATTGCTCTTGTTGTATTCATTGTATGCAAGTTTGGCCCAGGTGTTATTGCTGCTGAAGATGTAACTATTCATATTATAGAATTTTACATTTAATACTCTTTAGTTATAACGAAATCTAAACTAGTTTTATTTTCCTTTGCACGTGACTATTCTAAAGTTGATCCAGTAATATTGCAATTATTTACAATATAAGGATAATTTCTATTGAATAAATTAATTAATTAATATTTCCCCAAAAATTAACACAAAACGTTAACAAACACATTGAATATGTGAATAAAGAGGTGGGTTACTTAATAAATGATTTCAAAGCAGAAGAAATTAACATTTGTTTTGAATTAATAGTCAGTAGTTGCACGGGATTTAGTTAAATTTTCCAACATATTTTCCTCTCTTCAGACATCTAGGTCTTTGCTTGTTTAATTTATTTCAATGCGCGTAACAACAATAATGCAAAAACTAACAAATTAATATTACAAATGCTCAATTTCTTTCTAGCGGACTGATGATGAAAGGTACTGACATGTCCTATGTTCCGGCGTAAATTTGGTCGCATAGTACATGAAACGAGGCGAAACTTAACAGGGGTTACAGAACAAAGGTCAAGGAACTATTGTGACGCCTCATGAATTTATACCACTAAGTTATAATCTTGTGAAGTATTTGTTGTGTAATTTATACCACTAAGTTATAACCTTGTAAAGTATTTGTTGTGTAATTTATACCACTAAATTATAACCTTGTGAAGTATTTGTTGTGTAATTTATACCACTAAGTTATAAACTTGTGAAGTATTTGTTGTGTAATTTATACCACTAAGTTATAACCTTGTGAAGTATTTGTTGTGTAATTTATACCACTAAGTTATAACCTTGTGAAGTATTTGTTGTGTAATTTATACCACTAAATTATAACCTTGTGAAGTATTTGTTGTGTAATTTATACCACTAAGTTATAACCTTGTGAAGTATTTGTTGTGTAATTTATACCACTAAGTTATAACCTTGTGAAGTATTTGTTGTGTAATTTATACCACTAAGTTATAACCTTGTGAAGTATTTGTTGTGTAATTTATACTACTAAGTTATAACCTTGTGAAGTATTTGTTGTGTAATTTATGCTACTAAGTTATAACCTTGTGAAGTATTTGTTATGTAATATTATACTCGTTCACTGTTGACATTCACAAGTTTGGCCTTACCTTTCATATCATTCACGGAAGACACCAGCTCAGATGTAAAGCTTTGAAACTCTTGATCCTCCTTAGATGGATGTCCACAATATATAATCCTTGGGTTGTTAAAAGTGGTGGAGTGAAAACAAATAAAGAAAACACAGCAATAAAAGAACAAGGCATTATGGATTAAGTGAATACAATGCAATTGCAACGGTTGCATAAGGCATACCACAGTATGCATATATGAAATATGTGTAGAGCGTCTGTGAACGCGTAGTCATCACTACGACAAGAACGTTTTGAATGTACCGTATACAACCAAAAAAGAGAGTGGAACATTATATAACTCTACAAAGGTATATATACAATTTTACATATATACACAAATACAATGCCGATTAAAAAAAAACCAAACGTTATTTGGAGTGATCAACATCTTGTCTGTGCCATATATTATTAATGATTGCAATCACGTGGTTTACTCGAAAGTTCACTCTCTTAAATCACAGTAACATTTTGCCTCGACCTCTTAAAACAAATTTTATACAAGTGAATTAACTTAATCACACATATAATCACACGTGCAGTCTATTGATACTGCAGCAGTGCTTTATAAATAAAGGAAATAACTAATAAATGTGATTAAAGTGATTATAGCTTATTGATAGTAATTATAATAATAATGTACACTTACGTGGTCTTCGATGACCTTCTCCTCCTCTTCTGAATATTTCAACAGCAAGAGAAATTAAAGAAGAAGAAGAAATAATATAAATGAACGGAATCGACACATCATGTCTGGAAGACAGAGTGATGGATAGATGCACAGTCAGATGATTACATATGTGAACATATGTTTACACTGTTACAATAGGAAATGTATCGTTCGTGAATTAATGTAGCATAAGAACAAGTCTGGTTTAATAAACAAGTATCACCTGAACAAGACTGGCTAAAATTAATGGAATTCTTGGAGAATGAGACACACAATGTTGCTACAAAATGAGACACAATTGCACAAGTTGTTTAATACAAACTGCACGTGCTGTACCGTACATTCATTATAAGCGATCTTACCTTACGTTTCGAATGCTTCGCCTTCGCACTGTCCGAGAGAATGGATTCGGTCTCAGACGGGATCGGACTGCTCAGAACAGAAACAAAACTATAGTGTAAATACTGTAAATTTTAACTCTACATTTGTAAATCTCCAATTTAGTGCTCAGATTGAAGATATCTCTACCAATGGTCAAACGATGTGAAACAATAATTGAGTGATGGTATAAATGAAATTGTGTCTACATAGATGGATAGTGTAACAAAAATAAGTTCAGGAATTTAGTTTGCGATTAGATTTTGCCTGGAAGTTAGTGGTGGGTGTGCCATAATTAGCTGTGTTTCCAGTGTATACTGTCTTGCCATAATTAGCTGTCTTTCCTGTCTGTACTGTCTTGCCATAATTAGCTGTCTTTCCCGTCTGTACTGTCTTGCCATATTTAGTTTTTTTTCATCAAGGGAGAGATTTATGTGCATACCTTAAGATTTTTTACGCAACTGATGTCATGAATCTGTCTACATGAAGAAGTCTTAATTTGAAATAATATTTTAATAAAAAATGAAATGAGCTCATTATGAAGAGAGAAAAAGTTATTATAATTATACAATATATATAATTTTTTTTAAAATAAAAATTTTGGGGAAACCCATTTTAATTGAATAAAACTTTCAAGTTCCAAAATTAATACGAGAATTATTTAAAAGAAAAAAGTGAACAAACTAGAGAAACAAACATATGTTATGCATTTTAATAAGAAATACATTTATTTAAGGTCAAGTACGTTTGCATATTTTCGACTACCAAACATAATAGTGAAATTAGTATACTTTTCATTGTGAGGTTTATTTTCTTTTGTAGGTCATTAAAGCGCTGATATTATGACATTAGTTGTGGAGCAAATTAATTTCAACATCACATTTATCAAGCAATACAATAAATAAACTTAAACCACATGCTAGTGATTTTTAAATGAAACCATTATAATTACTTTGTTTAAATTAGAAGTGATTTAGTGTAAGTCTCATCAGGTGAAACAATTACTGAAAGCATTTTCATCATAATATATGATTAGTTTTTATTTGACACAATTATTGTTTCCTGAGAGTGTCAGCTACGCAATCGCAATTTAAGAAATACATATTTAAACAGTATTTTGCATTTATATAATTGTTTAATGAGGAAACTAATCAAAAGACTTAAATTTCAAATCCGAATATAGAATAGAGATATATCTGTCTCATCTTTTCATCTAGCACATATTATAATAATATCTTGAAATCTTATTTGCATTAATTAACTGTGTCCTTCGAATAAAAGTATAATAATAAATGAAATTATGAAGTCAGTTTTCTTTATTGATAATACATCTATTTATGATGTAATTTTACATATATACACATTACAATGCCGATTAAAAAAAAACAAACGTCATTTGGAGTGATCAACATCTTGTCTGTGCCATATATTAGTTATAATATTTATCACGTGGTTTAATCGAAAGTTCACTCTTATAAATCACGGTAACATTTTGCCTTAAAACAAATTTTACACAAGTGCATTAATTTAATCACACATAAAAGCACATATACAGTCTATTGATAATGAAGCAGTGCTTTATAAATAAAGGAAATAAATAATAAATATGATTAAAGTGATTTTAACTTATTGATAGTAATTATAATAATAATGTTCACTTACGTGGACTTCGTTGACGTTTTCCTCTTCTTCTGAATATTTCAACAGCAAGAGAAATATAAAAAAGAAGAAATGATATAAATGAACGGAATCGATACATCATGTCTGGAAGACAGAGTGATGGAAAAATGCACAGTCAGATGATTAGATACGTGAACATATGTTTACACTGTTACAATAGGAAATGTATCGTTCGTTAATTAATGTAGCATAAGAGCAAGTCTGGTTTAATAAACAAGTATCACCTGAACTAGATTGGCAAAAATTAATGGACTCCATTGAGAATGAGACACACAATGTTGTTACAGAATGAGACACACAATGTTGTTACAGTATGAGACACACCTGCACATTGTTGTTTAATACAAACGGCACGTGCTGTACCGTACATTCATTATATGCGATCTTACCTTACGTTTCGAAGACTCCGCACTGTCTGAGTGAATGGATTCGGTCTCAGATGGGATCGAACTGCTCAGACCAGAAACAAAACAATAGTGTAAAGACTGTAAATTTTAACTCTGCATTTGTAAATCTCCAATTTAGTGCTGAGATTGAAGATATCTCTACCAATGGTTTATCGATGTCAAACAATAAATGAGTGATGGTATAAATGACATTCTGTCTACATAGATAGATAGTGTAACAAAAATATGTTCAGGAATTTAGTTTGCGATTAGATTTTGCCGGTAGTGGTGGGTATTTAGTGTGTGCCATAATTAGGTGTATTTCATGTCTGTACTGTCTTGCCATAATTAGCTGACTTTCATTTCTCTACTGTCTTGCCATAATTAGCTGTATTTCCTGTGTGTACTGTCTTTCCATAATTAGCTGTCTTTCCCGTCTGTACAGTCTTGCCATAATTAGTTGTCTTTCCTGTCTGTACTGTCTTGCCATATATCTATTTGTATCTATCTATAAGTATATTCACTGATATATTCACATATCTCTGGTAGGTGGATGTATATCGTCACACATTAGTAAAGACGAAAATAATAAATAATAAAACACAAGTTTTGGTTTGCATTTTTATCAAGCGGTAGATTTATGCGCATACATTTTTTACGCAACTGATGTCATGAATCTGTCTACATGAAGAAGTCTTAATATCTTAATTTTAAATAATATTTTAATAAAAAATGAAATGAGGTCATTATGAAGAAAAACAAAAAAAAATAATAATTATAAAATATATTTAATTTAATTTTTTTTAAAATAAAATTTTGGGGAAACCCATTTTTAATTGATTGAAACTTTAAAGTTCCAAAATAAATACGAGGAAGAAAGTGAACAAACCAGAGAAACAAACATATGTTATGCATTTTAATAATAATAAATACATTTATTTAAGGTCAGGTACGTTTGCATATTTTCGACTACATAAACATAATAGTGAAATTAGTATACTTTTCGTTGTGAGGTTTATTTTCTTTTGCAGGTCATTAAAGCACTGATATTATGAAATTAGTTATGGAGAAAATTAATTTCAACATCACATTTATCAAGCAATACAATAAATAAACTTAAACCACATGCTAGTGATTTTTAAGTGAAACCATTATAATTACTTTGTTTAAATTAGAAGTGATTTAGTGTAAGTCTCATCAGGTGAAACAATTATTGAAAGCATTTTTATCATAATATATGATTAGTTTTTATTTGACACAATTATTGTTTCCTGAGAGTGTCAGCTACGCAATCGCATTCAAAGAAATAATATTTAAACAGTATTTTACATTTATATAATTGCTTAATGAGGAAACTAATCAAAAGACTTAAATTTCAAATCTGAATATAGCATAAAGATATATCTTTCTCAACTTTTCATCTAGCAAAATATCTTGAAATGTTATTTGCTTTCATTAATCGTGTCCTTTCAATAAAAGTATAATAATAAATGAATTTATTGAGTCAGTTTTCTTTATTGATAATGCATGTATTTATGATGTAATTTTACATATATACTCAAATACAATGCCGATTGAAAAAAACAACCAAACGTTATTTGGAGTGATCAACATCTTCTCTGTGCCATATATTAGTTATGATTGCAATCACGTGGTTTTTCGAAAGTTCACTCTCTTAAATCACAGTAATATTTTGCCTCAATCTCTTAAACAAATTTTATACAAGTGCATTAATTTAATCACACATAAAATCACATGTGCAGTCTATTGATAATGAAGCAGTGCTTTATAAATAAAGGAAATAAATAATAAATGTGATTAAAGAGATTTTAACTTATTGATAGCAATTAAAATAATAATGTACACTTACGTGGACTTCGCTGACGTTTTCCTCTTCTTCTGAATATTTCAACAGCAAGAGAAATAAAAAAAAAAGAAGAAATGATATAAGTGCACGGAACCGATACATCATGTCTGGAAGACAGAGTGATGGATAGATGCACAGTCAGATGATTACATACGTGAACATATGTTTACACTGTTACAATAGGAAATGTATCGTTCGTGAATTAATGTAGCATAAGAGCAAGTCTGGTTTAATAAACAAGTATCACCTGAACAAGACTGGCTAAAATTAATGGAATTCTTGGAGAATGAGACACACAATGTTGTTACATAATGTGAAACACCTGCACATTGTTGTTTAATTCAAACTCCACTTGTTGTACCGTACATTCATTATATGCGATCTTACCTTACGTTTCGAAGTCTCCGCATTGTCTGAGAGATGGGATTCGGTCTCAGATACGATCGGACTGCTCAGAACAGAAACAAAACAATAGTGTAAAGACTGTAAATTTTAACTCTACATTTGTAAATCTCCAATTTAGTGCTCAGACTGAAGATATCTCTACCAATGGTCTATCGATGTGAAACAATAAACGAGTGATGGTATAAATGAAATTGTGTCTACATAGATAGATAGTGTAACAAAAATAAGTTCAGGAATTTAGTTTGCGATTAGATTTTGCCTGTAAGATAGTGGTGGGTGTGCCATAATTAGCTGTCTTTCCTGTCTGTACAGTCCTGCCATAATTAGCTGTCTTTCCTGTGTGTACTGTCTTGCCATATATCTATCTGTATCTGTCTATAAGTATATTCACTGACATATTCACATATCTCTGGTAGTTGGCCGTATATCGTCACACATTACTAAGTACGAAAATAATAAATAATAAAATACAAGTTTTGGTTTGCATTTTTCATCAAGCGGTAGATTTATGCGCATGCATTAAGATTTTTTACCCAAATGATATCATGAATCTGTCTACATGAAGAAGTCTTAATTTCTTAATTTTAAATAATATTTTAATAAAAAATGAAATGAGGTCATTATGAAGAAAAACAAAAAATATAATAATTATAAAATATATTTAATTTTTTTTTTTAAATAAAAATTTTGGGGAAACCCATTTTTAATTGAATAAAACTTTCAAGTTCCAAAATAAACACGAGAATTATTTAAAAGAAGAAAGTGAACAAACCAGAGAAACAAACATATGTTATGCATTTTAATAATAAATACATTTATTTAATGTCAAGTACGTATGCATATTTTCGACTACCAAAACATAATAGTGAAATTAGTATACTTTTCATTGTGAGGTTTATTTTCTTTTGCAGGTCATTAAAGCACTGATATTATGACATTAGTTGTGGAGCAAATTAATTTCAACATCACATTTATCAAGCAATACAATAAATAAACTTAAACCACATGCTAGTGATTTTTAAATGAAACCATTATAATTACTTTGTTTAAATTAGAAGTGATTTAGTGTAAGTCTCATCAGGTGAAACAATTATTGAAAGCATTTTCATCATAATATATGATTAGTTTTTATTTGACACAATTATTGTTTCCTGAGAGTGTCAGCTACGCAATCGCATTCAAAGAAATAATATTTAAACAGTATTTTGCATTTATATAATTGTTTAATGAGGAAACTAAGCAAAAGACTTATATTTTAAATAAGAAAATAGAATAGAGATATATCTGTTTCATCTTGTCATTTAGCACAATATCTTGAAATCTTATTTGCTTTCATTAATCGTGTCATTTCAATAACAGTATAATAAAAAATGAAGTCAGTTGTCATTCTTGATAATACATCTATTTATGATGTAATTTTACATATATTCACAAATACAATGCCGATTTAAAAAAACAACAACCAAACGTTATTTGGAGTGATCAACATCTTGTCTGTGCCATATATTTATTTATGATATTTATCACGTGGTTTAATCGAAAGTTCACTCTCATAAATCACGTTAACATTTTGCCTCAACCTCTTAAAACAAATTTTTTACAAGTGCATTAATTTAATCACACATAAAATCACATGTGCAGTCTATTGATAATGAAGCAGTGCTTTATAAATAAAGGAAATAAATAATAAATGTGATTAAAGTGATTTTAACTTATTGATAGCAATTAAAATAATAATGTACACTTACGTGGACTTCGCTGACGTTTTCCTCTTCTTCTGAATATTTCAACAGCAAGAGAAATAAAAAAAAGAAGAAATGATATAAATGAACGGAATCGATACATCATGTCTGGAAGACAGAGTGATGGAAAAATGCACAGTCAGATGATTAGATACGTGAACATATGTTATCGATACATCATGTCTGGAAGACAGAGTGATGGAAAAATGCACAGTCACATGATTAGATACGTGAACATATGTTTACACTGTTACAATGGGAAATGTATCGTTCGTGAATTAATGTAGCATAAGAGCAAGTCTGGTTTAATAAACAAGTATCACCTAAACATGACTTCCTAAAATTAATGGACTCCATTGAGAATGAGACACATAATTTTGTTACAAAACGAGACACAACTGCATATTGTTGTTTAATACAAACTGCACGTGCTGTACCGTACATTCATTATATGCGATCTTACCTTAAGTTTCGAGGACACCGCACTGTCTGAGTGATGGGAATCGGTCTCAGATTTGATCGGACTGTTCAGAACAGAAACAAAACAATAGTGTAAATACTGTAAATTTTAAGTCTACATTTGTAAATCTCCAATTTAGTGCTCAGATTGAAGATATCTCTACCAATGTTCTATCGATGTGAAACAATAAACGAGTGATGGTATAAATGAAATTGTGTCTACATAGATAGATAGTGTAACAAAAATAAGTTCAGGAATTTAGTTTGCGATTAGATTTTGCCTGTAAGATAGTGGTGGGTGTGCCATAATTAGCTGTCTTTCCTGTCTGTACTGTCTTTCCATAATTAGCTGTCTTTCCTGTCTGTACTGTCTTTCCATAATTCGCTGTCTTTCCTGTCTGTACTGTCTTGCCATAATTACTGTCTTTCCTGTCTGTACTGTCTTTGCACAATTACCTGTCTTTCCTGTCTGCACTGTTGTTACGTTTCCAGTATTTATTTAGAGACCCTGCTTAGGAAATTATGGAAACTTTAATTTACTTATTAAATTAATTCCTTCTCGTTTAACCTAAACAGACTGGTTGCCCAAATCATCATTTGACTAACTTAAAAATGTGTCGTGTAGTGCGGACAACAGATTTACAAACTGACAATTTGCGTACAAAGCTGGCTTGGAGTCGTTAAATTCCTCTAAATTAATATGCATTCGTTATGTCATTCAGCTCATTCGCCCCCATCCAAACCAAGAGTATCTATAGGTCTATCATGCATAGAAATGTACTACAAAGAGGATTAACAATTAAAAAATAAGATTTAATAAGTTTAACAATTTAACAAATAGTTAATACGAGCGCAAAGTCTGATTCTAAGCCTCGACTATTTAACGTGCTAAATGTCAACGAGAGAATTGCCTTGTAACAAAGTTCATTTGATTTCGGTACACCAAGCAATGACTTAGCTTGTGAAAGTGGCCACGTGTTCGAATCCAGTCCAGACCAGTCTACCTCACTTGTCTTCCCTCAGCAAGGATGCATACAGCATAACAATGGAACTGTCTTTCAGTATCACGCTGAATGGAATGGTAAGTATAGACAGACGTGCAAACCTGCGCATCAGCACTGTCTCAATATGGTAATAGGACAATAGTGGATTCAGCTCACTCATAGAGCTTGAACAGGGCTTTGTAGAACAAGGATAAAAAGCCGACCTGAAAACAAGAATGTTTTCGTAATCGTCTTGCGTTTAAGGTCGCCACCTAAGCACGATTAGTTTTTAAATGCTCGGGCTAGAATTTCGACATGCGTCGTTTACAATTTAGA
This sequence comes from Sinotaia quadrata, assembly GCA_028829895.1. Classification (NCBI taxonomy): domain Eukaryota; kingdom Metazoa; phylum Mollusca; class Gastropoda; order Architaenioglossa; family Viviparidae; genus Sinotaia; species Sinotaia quadrata. Next base: position 119,264,853 of record CM054180.1, read on the forward strand.
TCAAAGTATAATCTCACGCATGTTGCGTTTAAGAAGCATGACATATGAATTACCAAATATTTACAACGTTAAAATTTAGAGTTCATACAAAAGGGACAATTCAAACTAAGCAAAGTGCTTTACAATTTACATTAAAATTCACATGCAATAATTTGAATTACAATAGAAATTCATGTCGGGCTCAGGCACTCCTGGCTCTAGTGAATTTAAAGTTATATAAATTAAAGTTACAATGGGAAAAGAGTTACAATGATTTATATACAATAACTTATAGGTTTCTGTCATTTATCAACGAACCGTGCTTAAGCTCAGTAGCAATACATAGCACAAAAATTACATACATAGTTCAAGAATGCAAAATACAATCAATAAAAGTGGTACCTTTAGTGAGAAGTCGAAATGTTATCTCAGCAATCGCGTCGGCTGTCCTCTGACTCAACGAATTAAGCGACGGTACTGTACTACGTCAATGCTTCTGGTTCTCGGAGTGACTCTACAGAAACGCGTTCCCCTATTTATCAGAATGTATAGGACGCATCACGTGACTGGTCACGTGGTATGTAGTTGATTCAAGAATTTAGACAATGGCCTAAAGTTACATAATGTCTCTGACCTCTTTGTTAGAAGCTTCTCGATACTGAAGTATCATGGGAGAACTCTAAACAAAGGAATTTCAAATTTTGATGTTTGAAAAACAAACAAGTGGGTCAAGGAGTCATGACATTTTTATCAGACTGTGACAACTGTCTTGCCATAATTAGCTGTTTTTCTTGTCTGTACTGTCTTTCCATAATTAGCTGTGTTTCCTGTCTGTACTGTCTTTCCATAATTAGCTTGTCTTTCCTGTCTGTACTGTCTTGTGGCTGTTTGCTTAACAAATCTTGTGGAGGCGTGAGTGATATGGGTCAGTTCAGGACCAGTGTCAAAACAGTTCTTGGCTGACAGGTGAACGGGAAACCCAGCGTGTTGTTCATGCAGGTCAGTAGTGATTAATTTTTGAGCCCGGTGGCCAACACAGAAATTGCATAAAGTCGTACTCGAGCAAGCACCTTTTGTCTGATTTTGAAAGTGTCTCTGGACTCTCGAACAGACCCAGTGTCACAGCTTGGATATGTGTGGATAGCGTGATGTATTTTGTTCTTTTAGCATTGTAGCATTTTTGCAGCATTGCTTTGTAGCATTGTAGCATTGTAGCATAATAGGATTGAAGGCTAGAGTTTAAGTCGAACTATAGAGAGGAAGGTGTGGAAATGCTTTGTTGTAGTTATGACGGTGTAATTATTGTAGTACATAAAGTATCATGAGTTCTAAGTGGTTTCAGTCAGTATTGTATCTTGTATATTGATGGAGTGGATTTAGTGTAGAAATATGTCGACCTTGTAAGGGATATTCTGACTGTCATATTTAAGAATCCAACTAATGCTAATTAATATTTATGACGTTCTCACATCTTTGATACCACATGTCAACCTACATATCCCCTATCCAGAAACATGTTCATAGTTACATTAGCCTAAAAGGTGCGTAACACACAACTATGTCTAAACACAAGATTAAACTGTAACGTTTAAACCGACCACCCTATTTCTTAGATGCCAAGAACCTAGTGTTCTCATAAACAATAACAATAGTCCTACCCTGCGGCTAGAACTCTATGTACTCACTCAGACAGCTTATTTCCCCATCCCACCCATGTCCATTCTGGACATTCACTTCAGAAATAAATTGTTTACATTATAAAATCATATAAATTACAATTAACATCTCATTAGAAAAATTATAGCTCAGAATATGAAAAAAAGATTTATTAAAAATATGTGGGAGAATCCACCATCACATGACACCGACTTTGATTTTTATGCAGAATTAGCGGTAAAATGTATCACCGTGATACGAAATGGTAGCTTTGTTTTGTAGGAGATATTCTCTTGTGAATACCTCAGTAATACGAAATGGTAGCTGTTTTGTAGGAGATATTCTCTTGTGAATACCTCAGTAATACGAAATGGTAGCTTTGTTTTGCAGGTGATATTCTCTTGTGAATACCTCAGTAATACGAAATGGTAGCTTTGTTTTGTAGGAGATATTCTCTTGTGAATACCTCAGTAATACGAAATGGTAGCTTTGTTTTGTAGGAGATATTCTCTTGTGAATACCTCAGTAATACGAAATGGTAGCTTTGTTTTGCAGGTGATATTCTCTTGTGAATAACACTTGTTTGGATGAATGTTCAAATGCTGCTGACAGAAGCCTTCATTTTGTCTTGTCATTTTGCTTGTCTACCTGAGTCTGAGATGATGTATTAGAAAATTAAAACGATTGCTAGTGCGAAACTAGATTTGTTGTTTAATGAATTCAGCAACCACCTACATAACTGTGTAACACTTTTAATTAGAGTTAGGAGTGTTTGTTTTTAAACGCAGAGCTTGAATTTATGTCTCTATTTGTCTTCTTCCTTTAATAAATATATTGTTAAATTTTAAATGAGTTTGTTATTTATAAGTTACAACATGGTATATGTCGTGCTGTGTAGCTAGAGACTTGTCTCTGTACAATTGTCTGTGCAGTCAAACGTTGTCCGTCAGTGTTGGGTATTGTCTTCTCATGTCATTGTCATCCCAAGTGACGCGGCAAGGGTTTGGAAGGGGTGGGGGGCTATGAGCTAAGATTGAGCAGATGAAGTCCGACATAATGGAAAGACAGTTTCCCTTGTGTAGTATAAGTGTGGGGTGGGATATATATATATATATATATATATATATATATATAGAGAGAGAGAGAGAGAGAGAGAGAGAGAGAGAGAGAGAGAGAGAGAGAGAGAGGAGAGACAGACAGACAGACAGATAGACAGACAGACAGACGGACGGATGGATGGATGGATAGATGGATGAATAGATAGATAGATGCTTACTTTAAGAAACCCAGCTTTAAACTAGTTAGGTGTTTCTTATTAATATACTTCTGTTTGGTAAATTACCTGTTGTCTGTATTTTATATAGCCTTATATTCTGCTAAAAGTGTTTATATATATACTTACATGGAGAGATAGAAGGAAATATTTAAAATTGATAATGGAAGCAGAAGGTTATGAGTTTAAACGTAAAACTGGTTATGTTACTTGTTTTGTCGTTTTTATATTCCTGCCTACTTCGGAGTACATGGGGAGATCAACATCATGATTATAGTAGAATGATGATAACGAGGATGGTGAGGATAATGAAGATAACGATGACAACATTGCAGTTCTATCGGTAGTTGAAAGGTATTTATAGCGTGCTTGAACAATCCATACGGATATGGGCATGTATTTTGAAGCCATTTTGGCTAAAGAAGATTGATAGGATGGATAACAGTTTCGCGAATATTGTCAAATATTCCAGGTAGTTGTTTTAAACTGTACTCACAATTCTTTCAGTGTGTCGTCCTCGTCGGCTGAGATCTCTAGCATATTTTCCGACTAACGGAAAGAGAAACAGAAAGCAAAACTTTAAACCAAATACCTAGAATATGCGAAAGTAAATGCAAAACCCCACAAATAATATTTTCATCGCTGATAAGTATGATATCACCACTGGTAAATATAATAGCAATAATAATAAACATGATATCACCAATGATAAATATTGTAAACGGGGAGTACACGAATATGTGGTTGATTATAGATTTACAGATAAAAAAGACGAATACCTAAACAGGCACAAGAATATCCGAACACACACACACACACACTCACACACACACTCACACACACACACACACACTCACACACACACACACAAATGACTGTCATCAAACATGATATAGAAGTAAGTTAAATTGACAATCACCCCAAGTGCGCTGTCTTCACTGGAATAACCCGATTGACTGCTTGCACTTTGATAAGATCTGTTTTATAAAAAAAAATATAATGGTTACTTTATTACATGACGAAGGACGAAAAGAGTCGGGATTAAAATCAGTTAATTATTTTAAAGTTATGTTAATTCAAAGGGTTTCAACATACAAACGATTAATACAACGCCATAATAAACGTAATATCTAAATTTATAATACAACGTCATAATAAACGTAATATCTAAATTTATAATACAACGCTATAATAAACGTAATATCTAAATTTATAATATAACGCCATAATAAACATAATATCTAAATTTATAATACAACGCCATAATAAACGTAATATCTAAATTTATAAATAATGTACTACCTGATTTTAATACTTAACTGTGTATAATTACTAAAATGAAGGGCTCAGCATTAATAAACCACTCAAACCTTTAAACCACGATGACACATCGTCTTAATATATCTGTATTAAACTACAAATGTTTAATACTACGAAATATCTACGAGATGTCAACTTCTTAAACGCTTAGTGGTTTGTTGCAAGAGTTATCCCCCTTTCTGCTAAGAGAAGCACTTTTTAAATGAGAATTTTTAATGAAAAATACTCACTGAAGCACAAGTCCTTCATCCATGCTTGCTTTCTTTATTGGTTGTTAACAATCAAATAATGAAAAAAATATATCAATTAGATCATTACAATGAAGAATAAACAAATTCTTTGATATTAAAAATAAATTAAACTTTAAATACTATAATGATAATGATGATGACGATGATGACAATGACGAATGTGATGATGATGGTGATGGTGGTGATGATGATGATGACGACGATGGGGGTGGTGTTAGTGGTGATGAGGTTTAAGTGGTGGGACGGGTGGAGTTGGTGATAACTAGTTGAGAAATTAGATACACAAGCGCATTACACTTCTCTTAAAGAATAAATGAGCAGGATGTCAGTGAAATAATTAATTATACCGAATATTACCAATATTTCATGATATAAAACATCTACAAGTGTTGAGGCAGAGTAGGACCACTGGTTAATATGCATATTTGCAACTCTGCAACTGTTAAGGCGACTCACAGTCTCAACTCAATTATTTAAACTGAGAAATAATCTTCATGCAGCATTTCCAAATCATAGATAGCACCTCATTCAAAAATTATAGATCAAAATGTGAAAATTTATGTTAGAAACTATGTGGGAGAGGTCTGCATCATATAACATATGTCAGCAGTGATTAATGTTAGGCCCAGATGACCAACACA